>OX393572.1:6026240-6288740 GCA_947652115.1 Blastomussa wellsi | reverse complement strand
GTTTTGTGTTTGTTACCTCTAATATGCCACCCTCTCTAATAAACCACATCCCTCTAATAAGCCACCTCCCTCTAATAAGCCATCCCCCTCAAAGAAGCCACCCCCTCTAATAAGCGCCACCCTCCCTCTCCTCCCCTATCTAATAAGCCATCCGGCCTACTAATTAGTCACACCATCCCACCCCCTCAGTAAAGATATGTCGGTTACATCACATGGTTAATTTACTTTTTCGAGATCAGTTTATAACGTGTTTATACATGTCATTGATTGGGTGAATGATTTAACTTCTCACTCCAATATTGATAATCACTTACTCTGCGTATCTCACGACATTACCAATGTGAGCGTCTTTTCTCTTGATAACTGACTGTAACGACTAAAAGGAAAAAAAAGATCAATAATAGTAATGGGAGAGTTCCACCAGTAAAAATGTTTTTAACGCGCTTTGTTAATCTCGCGTCTAACTGAAATATGCGCAATGCTCAGCACTATTCGGAGTCTAGCTCGCTGTTAAAACATTAGGCCACTACTGCCTGCTCTCTCCTTTTCTCCAGCACCTCTAGATATATGTATTTATTTAGCTTGGTGTGAGTTTGCGGCGCCTTTGAAAAGTGTCGATAAAAGTAGGATACTAAAACGAAGTACCTGTATTTCCTGGTGAAGCTTTGGTATACCTATTAATGTGGAACGTATTCAAAGTTAACTTGTTATCATTGTTTCAGTTCTACAAGGTTTTAATTATGTATTATGTATGTTTTAATTATGTATGCAGCTATGTATAGGTAACCATACGGTTTTGAGTTCATTTTGGAATTAATTTGTACTTGTGAGTTTTTCAAACTGATCTGAAATTGCACGCGAAAAACCGTATGATTACATTATTTATAATAATATAAAAATGAAAAAATTCGCCTGGAGGAAGTGCCGGAAGATCTTTGTATTGTATACAGGAAGCGCGCATTTGACGCGGATTTGCCGATTTGCTGTTGAAGATCAGCTGATAATGCTTCGAACTGAAAGCGGCTCGTTAAAAACAATTGCAATTATAATCCAGAATTTCTATGTGTAATTTACACCGGTGTTACACGTTTTGCACTGGTGTTACACTTGAACTGCACTGCTCCCAACCAATCAGAATCGAGCAATTTTTTCGTGTATATTATTAAGATGCTTAAAACCACCGTGGAAAACTACGCTAAGATATAATAAAGTAGAGCACTTTAAATTTCCGAATTTTGAGTCAGGGTTATTATAAAAGTGGTGGTCAAATTGTTAACTTACTCGCTGACGGTCTAGCTTGAGCCATGCTTTTACCAATAAGTAATTTTCGCGAATGAACTGCAGTGTATTCTGCTGGCTGCAATCTGATGCGACCAAGTACTTCATTTACCTTTGTGACGTTGGTTAATGACGTCATATTTTTGCGTCACATTTATTTTTTCCACGATTTCTCTTTAGGTTCTTCCATTCTTTCTAACTTTAACAAGTCTGACTTACGAATTTCTAAATGATTCCGAAAATTGTAAAGAGTACTTCGTTATTAAAATGCAATCGCTGAGACAAATGACGCCATAACTTTCAAATTCTTACCATGTTCGCCCGCGCGGGTGTGCGCGAGCAATAAGCGCGCGCCAAGATCGGGCGTTACAGTATCTTTCTTTGAACCCAGACTCTCTCTCTTTTTTTCTTCACCAGTTTCTCGGGACTGGTACTGAGATCCGAACTGTGCCAAATGTTTCATCTTTTGGAATGAAACATTAGAAAAGTGAGCTAGGAAATTGAAATAATAATAAAAACCTAATTTTCAAAAAAATATATATTTCTGATTGAAATTTTCGAGTAGGAAAGGTCTCGTCATCTTTTTGCTAGCCTGCGTAGCCGGCGGGATATTTGAGGGGGTGTGCTACTCATGCAGCTATCGCGGGCGAAGCCCGCGAGGTCTACTCGACTCCTCACCAATCTCCCCACGTCTTTGCCGCTTTAATGACGGCCTCCTCAAAACGAAAGCAGTTCGCCCCGAAACCCGCCAGCTACGCAGGCTATCTTTTAGCATGCACTAAGATCTAATGTTTATGTCCTTGTCAGTTGACACATAGTTGCAAATGACCATTAACCGAATTTTAAGCTTAAGTTATATGACCAGTTGCACCACAAACTTACAACTTGCTCTCCTTCGAAATTAGAGGGGCTGTGGCCCTTCCACCAAAAATAGCCATGACTCACCTAAAAGCTAAAGGCCTCGGATCGGCTTCAGAAGCGAGAATAGATCAGATAATAACACGATAAAACAACAACGCATTACTGAGATAAGTTCATTTTATTTTTAGGTACATTTTTAATTTGATTTGATTTTGTCTTATTTCATTGGTTTATTGATTTTTTGAGTCCATTTTCCCATTCAAGTCTTTATAAATTCAAATTAAACCGTTGTAGGGGCGGATCAAGGGGAGGGTGCAGGGGAGCGCACCCCCCTCCTCTCCTGAGATAACCTCCGAGTTATCAATATAACTGGTATTCTACTTAGGTCACCCCCTCCTAGGAAAAATCCTGGAACCTCTTCTGCGTTGTAGTACAACATTTCCAAAACAAAAATCGCATCGAGAGCTTGGGTGGCATGTGTTCGAATACTTGAAAATTTGTAAGACTTAGTCAGTAGTTCTTGTTGTCGGATCTCTCTAGAGATGCTGGTATCACACGTCACCGTTACCTTCAACGTCGGTAGATATAAAAATCAGGGACAACACAGAGAACCAATCAGATTGCAGCATTCATTACCGTGCCATCTTGTTGAAAAAAGCGATTTATTCCGGCGGTGGATAGCGTTATCAAATCTTTAGCAAGCGGGTCTTTGTGAGTTCGCAGATAGGATGATAGGCAGACAGGAAACTCCGCACAGCAATGAACCAGTCATACTACAGGATTAGTTACCATGCCATCTTGGAAGAAAGAAAGTGATTAATCCGGTGAATATCGAACGCTTCCCATTTACATGGAATTTTCTATGAGAATTTTTCAACAAATGGAACAGTTCATTTTTTTCATCACGTAAACGGGACGAAAAAGAAGCTGTTCCTTTTAAAAATTCCACCTCGATAACCACCTTCAGAGCCTGCTCACCAAAAAACATGGCGATCGAAGGTAAAAGTTTTCTAATTTATTTTCCGTCCTTAAGAAGCCTTGGAGAAAGTTAAAGAGAAAAAAGTCTCGCTGATTGAGAAGAAACGCCCTCTTTCTACACTCGACAGGTATTATGGATTAATTTGAATTAATTCAACGGGTAAATCTTAGCGTTCTTTGATTTAGTTGTCGACCTTGCTCTGTGAACGAACAGGCCGCTGGTGTCACATGAAAAAGATATCAAGGCCTTACATAGCGGGCGGAAGAGAGGGCCAGGAAGACTAAATGTTTTGTTTTTTTTTTCTAACATAATGTTTGATTTTGCTGGGCTATTTCTTGTGGGAAGTGAAGGTGTGCGGAGTTTACAACAGCAGACAAAAAATTGTCCCCGCGGATAAAAATTCTCAGGTACGGCCCTGGAAATCTCCTGTCATTCGGAGAAACCGTACAACCGGTGTTTGCATACAAATCAAAAGCACCCATCTTTTGCAAAGCTAAAGCCGTGCGATTTTTACCGCGCTTTGATAATCACGCGTCTAACTGAAAAATGAGCACTATTCCGAGTCCATCGAGCTGTTAAAACATTAGGCCACATCTACTTTTTCTCTCCTTTTCCTCAACAACTCCACATATATGACTGTATTGCCTGGTGTGAGTTAGCGGTGCCTAAAAGTCTTTACGTAAGTCTTTGAATAAGATACTAAAATGAATGGAAGTACCTGTATTTCCTGTCGAAGATCTCGAATACTGGTATTGAACAGGTATACCAAAGCTTCGACAGGAAGTACAAGTTAACTTTTTCTCATTGAATTAGATCTACAGACTGTTAAATGATGTTTAAGAAGACGCTAATAACAACCGTAGAAAACTTCAGCTTTTTTCTTTTCGTCTGTTTTCGTTCCTGCAATAAGTTACTTTTACAAGAGTCAGGGAAAACCAGTCTTTTTTTTCTTTTGATGTGTCCCTATCTTAGCTACAGGTTCCAGATGTTTCAAGACGCTCAGTGAAATTCGCTTTTTCCCATTGTCACTTAGCTGCACTGCATTGCATCACTGTATAACAAGAGAATATAAATTATTATGGTATTCTTTTAAGAATGCTAGAAAAATTGAATTTCATTTCTTTGCCTAAGAATGAAATATTATTTTAATCAAAAGTAAAACGAAGTTTCTGTTTTTTTGCTAGTTATGGCTTGCACGGGTTAGAGCCATCTACGCGAAACTAGGGCACCGTTTTTCAGCAAAATAATTTATTTTAATTTGTCCCCGGAGAAACATTTCCCTTCCTGGCAAAATGAAAACCCTGGGATTTGTTTTGAGCGGTCATTTCAATAAGGATAAGTTAGGCCGCTATACTTAAGGATTTTTCAGATTTGCCCTCTCGGATTTTGTTTTTCGACAATCACACACCCACTGAAATAACACAAAAACTCTTTGTTTAAAATAATCTTTATTCGTAAAGACAAATACTATAAATCAATAGTCAAAGATAAAATTCTGAAAACATTTCAACTTTCCTTTTTAAAAATTAAAGCCTCCTTACCACGAAAGGTTCGCTAACGAGTTCAAAAATACAAATAAATAAATAATAAACAATTTAATTATATCACAGAATTTTTTACAAAGAGATCGAAGCCTCCTTACCTCGAAAGGTTCGCTCACGACTTCAAAAATACAAATAAATAATTAAGAAATAAAAATATTAATGATATAACATAATTTTTTACAAAGAGATCGAAGCCTCCTTACCTCGAAAGGTTCGCTCACGACTTCAAAAATACAAATAAATAATTAAGAAATAAAAATATTAATGATATAACATAATTTTTTACAAAGAGATCGAAGCCTCCTTACCTCGAAAGGTTCGCTCACGACTTCAAAGATACAAATAAATAATTAAGAAATAAAAAATATTAATGATATAACATAATTTTTTACAAAGAGATCGAAGCCTCCTTACCTCGAAAGGTTCGCTCACGACTTCAAAAATACAAATAAATAATTAAGAAATAAAAAAATTAATGATATAACATAATTGTTTACAAAGAGATCGAAGCCTCCTTACCTCGAAAGGTTCGCTCACGACTTCAAAAAATACAATTGAACATTAAATGAGTATTTAAATTATATTACATTTTTTTTTTGTTTTCATAGTTAAAAATATATACATCAATAGAGTTTTTAGAAAAAGTTAAAAATGTGTCACTGCCGTCGAAAAATTCGACGAAAAAAATTTCTGATCTTCCTCCCCTTTGAGGGACGTTTTCGTTCGAGTTCAAGAAAGGCGAGCTGAGGAGAAAGAGAAATAACATAATAAGCCGTCGAAGGAGATTATAACTGCCCGTAAAGAAGAGGACATGTTACAGGGTTAAAATGGCATCATGTAGCGGGAACATGGTGCAAGATGCCTGCATGGTGTACACTGAGCAACCAGGGCATGTCCCTGGGCTAAATTGCTAGTGCCTGTGTATGTTGTGATCCGGTCGCGTGTATCATGGGATGGTCTGAAGGTAAGTGGGCTGAACCTCAGATCGGAAGTACGGGTTCGAACCTTGGAACTCTATTTGTTCTTCTGCAAGACACTTCAACTCTAACTTATAATGCCTCTCTCCACCCAGGTGTATAAACAGGTACGGGAGAATTCAATGCTGTGGGGTACAACCTAGCAACCCATCCGGGGGAGTAGAAATACTCCTAGCCGCTTCATAGTAAGCAATCCAGCCGAGGGCAACCTTCGGTCTGTTGGACGACTTTAATTATCATATCTCCGAAACTCAGCCGAAACTCATTCTAACTTCTTATCTCGTATCTTATCCAATTATTTCGTTAGGTAAAACTTCTCGTTGTACTCACACGAATGTTTAGTTCATCGCACGTCTGAGTTATATCAACAATCTCGCTGCAAGAAAAGCACAACGAATTATATGGTAATCTAAATGCCGAGTAAATTATGAAACAACATGCATATGAATCTAGCCTGAGAGAGTCCATGATCTGTTTGCCATAAAAAAGGATAGATTTGTATACAACGCTTTCGTTTGTCGTCTTAGCTACAGTCATCCTGGAGTTCCAAACATGAAATAGCTGCCATATTATATTGGGGTACCAAGTTTGTTCTCCAAGAACTGAATATACAGTATCGTATGTTACGTCAATAAACCAATAAGTGCTACTGGTCAAGTGAGTGAAAGCGCTATATAGAAAAACACTGTCCGCTCGGTTTGGAGTAGTCTGGATATACACCCCTCTGTAACAGACCCACTGAAACCCTACCCAGTGGATCTTTTCCCCTATCCGGTGGAAATTTAGTGTACCCAGTACCTAGTGAATATTTTGATTTTACCCGGTGACTGTGCGGTGTGACCCAGCGTATTTTGTTTGCAAAAAATAATAATAAATGAGCAAAATAAAACAGAAAACGAGCGGACCCAGTGGGAAAAAAAACCGGTAACTTTTTTCCCGAAAACCCAGTGAGGATAAAGATTCCACTTGGTCTGTTACAGAGGGGTGTGGATATGGTGTGACTTGTTTACACATATTTTCCTAAAACTATTACTATTTTTTGTACTTACTTCTCTTTGTCGTTAAGAGCCATTTTCATCTAAAAGAAATAAAATTATGGAATGTTATCGAGAAAGTAACACTATTTGCTTGCGATTGATAATTATGTCAATTATCAGAAGCCTATCATTATAGTCTTCTGTAATTATATATACAGAAGCTTTCAAATTAGCCTGGTGAACAACAATTTTTTTCATACTGAATTTTGATCACTATGCTACGATGCAATTCGCCATTTTCGCATTTCTAATAACAAACCTGGCTTGCTCCCCAAAATTGTGTTTCCTATTTCCTCTGGGCAATACAGACGTCCCAAGAAAATTTACTGAAAACAATGCGTATGCAAAATTTTGAGGAGCAAACAAGGTGTATTATGGGAAATTCGAAAATTGCAAATTGTATGCAACGTTAAAAAAATGAGAATTTCTTTAAGAGCCACCTTAAATTTTCAAACATTTAACATTAATGCTGTTGTTAACACATTATGCCGCTGCTATGGTAATCAATATTTTCAAGAAAATAATCACAACTGTGATTTGTTTGCCGGACGCCATTATTGCCCAATGACCCATCAAATTAAAAGAGAGGGAATGTGCTGGAAACTGCTGTGAGCCACCTTAAATGCGATTGAGGCTTATCAGTAAGATTTTTCCTTTCGATTGTCTTCTTATGGGAGACGAAAATTAAAATGAAAGTTTAAACTATACATTGCGTTTTACAGCCAATATGTCCGTTTACAGGGTTGTGCAAAGTTTGTATCTGATTTCCAACATAGGCGTCGCCCCATCCGACAGCACTAACACTTCGCTGGTTACTGAATCATTATTGGGCTTTTCTGTTATTTCATCCTTACCTCAAGACGATAAATGGCGAATTCCCGATTCACTTTATCTGTTAACCTGGAATCGAATAAGGAAAAGTTGAGAACAATATTAAATATAATCATCTCACTCATGGGCAGTCTCTTTTTCACAGAGCTCCATTCACTTCAGGTCGTGTCGCAGTGAAAGACACGCAAAGTCCCCAACCTAACAGTGATCAGACTGATTAATGTAACTTTCCAGTTGAATGTAAGGTAATTATTGTCAACGTAAGATAATTATTGTCAACGTCAAATCAATTTTTACCTCTTGAGGTCACGATTTTCACACGCCATCTGTATAAAATGAGAATATTTAAAAATGATATTTCATTAGCACATTTTATTGCGATAGCTATTTGGAAGAAACATATTTCATTCTTCCTACAGAATAAAAAAAAGAAAACGGCTTTTTGGGAAAGTACACGTAACAAGAATATTACATGTTTAATCACGAGCGGCAAATTCTGTAAATTATGAATCACTTACTGCCTCTTCTTTTTCTTTCCCTTCTTTCTTCAGCTCTTCTATTTCCCTAAAATTTAGGAATTTAAAAAGCAGCTTAGCTGATTGATTAATTGATGGAGAAACCAATTTCTTCTTTGACATAAGGGTGTGTTCCTTTGGGATGGTCTAGATCATGATCAGTGATCCGAGATTTCTCTGATCATGGTGTAGCAAAGACGCCGATGAATCCACTCTGGGCAAGCCGGGATTCGCCGGTTCCTTTGATGTACCATGATCTGAGTGATCTCGGATCACTGATCCTGACCCTGATCACCCCAAAGGAACGCACTCTAAGATTTTCCCGGATAAGTGTCAGTAGGCGGGAGGGGTGGGAGGTTTCGTCACGCAGAGCTCTATTCACTCTAGGTCGTGTCGCAGTGAAAGACACGAAAAGTCCCCAACCTAACAGTGATCAGACTGATCAACTAAAATTTAATTTTTACCTCTTCAGGTCACGATTTTCATCCGCCATCTGCATAAAATAAAATTATTAAAAAATAGTATTTCATTAGTACACTTTGTTTCGATACTTATTTGGAAGAAACACATTTCCTTCTTCCGAAAAAATTATATATGTCAAGGTAACAAGAGTGAAAAGATTCCAACATTGGATTTGAGATGACAGAAAGGAAAAAGGCTTTTCAGGTAAGCAAACGTAACAATTGTAATAGATGTTTATTTACGAGCGGTAAATTGGGAAAATTATCAATCACTTACTGCCTCTTCTTTTTCTGTACTTTCTTTCTTCAGCTCTTCTACTTCCCTAAAATTTAGGAAATCAAAATTCAAAAAGCAGCTTAGCTGATTGATTAAATGATGGAAAGACTAATTTCTTACTTACGTACTTAGATTTAACCGACTCATTGTAAGACTGACTCACTGTCTCTCTGCTTGACTAAAGAATGACAGACAGAAAGACAGACAGACAGACAGACGGACTGATTGGCCTACTGACTGACTGACTCACTCACTGACCAACTGGCTGACTGACTGACTAAATGCTCGCCGCTTTGTTTATTTGCTCCATCGTTCCTTTATTCCATTTAAACATTTATTAAAATATTTATTCATCGGTTACGTCGTATACTGAAACAACTTTGTTTTGTCGGTGTTGGGCAATAGTGGCCTTGTTGTCTTCTTGTGTTAATGATTCCGTGTCGCCTCAATCGATAAACAGTTAAAAAGGAAATCGCCAATGATTAAGGCGGAAATGCTGAAGGTAACCATTCAGTCGTGTCTAAAATAATTGCTCTTGTTTGTACTCAGTTATTGCCTGCAGCAAATTGAATATAACAATGATCGACATTTACCTCTGGAGGTCAAGATTTCCATCCAACATCTGCATAAAAAATAGTATTTCATTAGCACATCTTATTTCGATAGCTATTTGGAAGATTCCCAATTCTGTTTCCCACAAAATATTAATGTCTGTAAAGGTAATAAGATGCCAAGATTGGATTTGAGATTGCAAAAATGAAAAATGTTTTCAGGATTTTATACGTAACAAGAGTAATACATATAATACATACGAGCAGCAAATTCTGTGAATTATGTATCACTTACTGCCTCTTCTTTTTCTTTCCCTTCTTTCTTCAACTCTTCTATTTTCCTGAAATTTAGAAAGTAAAAATTCAAAACCGACTCAGTGCCAGACTGACTGTCTGTGTGCCTGTCTGACCGGCTAGTGGCTGACTTAATGACTGACAGACAGACTAATTGACTGACTGACAGACAGACAGACTGGCTGACTGTCTAAGTGAGTAACAAACTCTATGATAGTCTGAAAAACTGAATGACTAGCAAACTGACTGATTTACAGACTTTAATACTGACTGACCGAATGACGGACTGACCGGCTGACCGACAGGCAGATCGACTGACTGACTGCCTGACTGACTAATAATATTCATTTATTCATCCGGGAGGTCATATACTAAAACAAGTTTGTTCGGTCGATGTTGGAAAATAGTGGCTACGTTATCTTTTCACATTAGTGCTAACGTATCGCCTCAATTGCGCGATAAACATCCAAAAAGGAAATCGCCAATGATTAAAGAGGAAGCACTGAAGGTAACAATCCATTCTTATCTAAAATAAGCAGCATATTTTGCAGGGATCATAGTTTACCTCTTGAGGTCACGATTTTGATCCGCCATCTGCATAAAAGGAGAATATTAAAAAATAGTATTTCATTAGCGCAATTTAAGAAATACATTTCTTTTTCCGACAAAATAATGTACGGGAAGGTTATAAATAAGATTCCAAGATTGGATTTGAGATTAAAAAAATGAAAAAGTCTTTTGAGGAAAGTATACGTAACAAGAGTAAAACATGTTTAATCACGAGCGGCAAATTCTGTAAATTATGTATCACTTACTGCCTCTTCTTTTTCTTTCCCTTGTTTCTTCAGCTCTTCTACTTCCCTGAAATTTAGAAAGTCAAAATTCAAAAAGCAGCTTAGCCGATTGTCTGTCTAACCGGCTAGCGGCTGACCGACTTACTGACTGACAGACAGAAATACGGACTGATTGACTGACTGACTGAGTGGCTGAAAGATCTGATGACTGACTGGTTGATTGACTGCCTGGCTGACTGCTGAAAAACTAGTGACTGACTGGCTGACTGAGTGACAGACAGACAGACTGACTGCCTGACTGACTGACAGAAAGACTAACTGACTGACCGACTGACTAACTGAATGACTTATCGCCCCTTTATTGATTTCCTCCATCGTTCATTTATTCCATATGTACATTAATTATAATATTCAATTATTCACCCGTTAGGTCGTATACTGAAAAAAGTTTGTTCGGCCGGTGTTGAGAAATAGTGGCCTTGTTATCTTTTCACGTTAATGCTAACGTAATGCCTCAATTGCGCGATAAACAGCCAAAAAGGAAATCGCCAATGATTAAGGCCGGGCGTAAGTGCTGAAGGTAATCATTCACTGTTATTTAAAATAATTGTTCTGACTTGTTTGTAATCAGCCATATTTTCTGCGGTAAAATCGTGTTATTAAACATCATAGTTTACCTCTTGAGGTCACGGTTTTGATCCGCCATCTGCATAAAATGAGAATGTTAAAAACAGTATCTCATTAGAACATTTTATTTTGATAGCTATTTAGAAGAAACGCATTTCTTTTTCTGACAAAATAATGTACATGAAGGTAATAAGATTCCAGGATTGGATTTGAGATTACAAAAGACTTTTCAGGAAAGTACACGTAACGAGAGTAATACATGTTTAATCGCCAGCGGCAAATTCTGAAAATTATCAATCACTTACTGCTGCCTCTTCTTTTTCTTTCCCTTCTTTCTTTAATTCTTCTACTTTTCTGAAATTTAGGAAGCAAAAATAACAAAAGCAGCTTAGCTGATTGATTAATTGATAAAAAGACTGGTTTCTTCCTTGAAATACTATTTGAATAACTTAGTGTCAGACTGACTGATTGTCGCTCGACCCATCTAACTGCCCGGTGGCTGACTGATTGACTGACCAACTGACTAATTGACTGACTGACTGACTAACTGACTGACTAACCAACTGACGGACTAACTGACTGACTGACTAACTAACTGACTAACTGACTAACTGACTGATTAACTGAATGACTGCCTGACTGACTGCCTGACTGACAAACTGACTCATTGACTGACTGACTGACCGACAGACTGACTGACTGACCAACTGACTGATTGACTGACTGAATGACTGAATGACTGACTAACTGATTAATTGACTGACTGACTGGCTGAGTGACCAACTGACTGATTGACTGACTGACTGACTGACTAAATGAATGGCTGATAGCCGCTTTGTTTATTTGCTCCATCGTTACTTTATTCCATTTAAACATTTATTATAATATTTGTTCATCGGTTACGTCGTATACTGAAACAAGTTTGTTTGGTCGGTGTTGGGCAATAGTGGCCTTGTTGTCTTCTTACGTTAATGATTCCGTGTCGCCTCAATCGATAAACAGTTAAAAAGGAAATCGCCAATGATTAAGGCGGAAATGCTGAAGGTAACCATTCAGTCGTGTTTAAAATAATTGCTCTTGTTTGTACTCAGTTATTGCCTGCAGCAAATTGACTATAACAATGATCGAAATTTACCTCTGGAGGTCAAGATTTTCATCCAACATCTGCATAAAACGAGAATATTATTAAAAATAGTATTTCATTAGCACATTTTATTTCGATAACTATTTGGAAGATTCACATTTCTTTTTCCCACAAAATATTAATGTCTGTAAAGGTAATAAGATGCCAAGATTGGATTTGAGATTGCAAAAATGAAAAATGTTTTCAGGACAGAATACGTAACAACAGTAATACATGTTTAATCACGAGCAGCAAATTCTGTGAATTATGTATCACTTACTGCCTCTTCTTTTTCTTTCCCTTCTTTCTTCAACTCTTCTATTTTCCTGAAATTTAGAAAGTAAAAATTCAAAACCAGCTTAGCTGATAAAATGATGAAAAGACTCATCTCTTCCTTTACTTACTCAGATCTGTCCAACTCAGTGTCAGACTGACTGTCTGTGTGCCTGTCTGACCGGCTAGTGGCTGACTTAATGACTGACAGACAGACAGACTAATTGACTGACTGACAGACAGACAGACTGGCTGGCTGTCTGAAAAACTGAATGACTAGCAAACTGACTGGTTTACTAACTTTAATACTGACTGACCGAATGACGGACTGACCGGCTGACCGACAGGCAGATCGACTGACTGACTGCCTGACTGACTAATAATATTCATTTATTCATCCGGGAGGTCATATACTAAAACAAGTTTGTTCGGTCGATGTTGGAAAATAGTGGCTACGTTATCTTTTCACATTAGTGCTAACGTATCGCCTCAATTGCGCGATAAACATCCAAAAAGAAAATCGCCAATGATTAAAGAGGAAGTTCTGAAGGTAACAATCCATTCTTTATCTAAAATAAGCAGCATATTTTTCAGAGATCATAGTTTACCTCTTGAGGTCACGATTTTGATCCGCCATCTGCATAAAAGGAGAATATTAAAAAATAGTATTTCATTAGCGCAATTTAAGAAATACATTTCTTTTTCCGACAAAATAATGTACGGGAAGGTTATAAATAAGATTCCAAGATTGGATTTGAGATTAAAAAAATGAAAAAGTCTTTTCAGGAAAGTATACGTAACAAGAGTAAAACATGTTTAATCACGAGCGGCAAATTCTGTAAATTATGTATCACTTACTGCCTCTTCTTTTTCTTTCCCTTCTTTCTTCAGCTCTTCTACTTCCCTTAAATTTAGAAAGTCAAAATTCAAAAAGCAGCTTAGCCGATTGTCTGTATAACCGGCTAGCGGCTGACCGACTTACTGACTGACAGACAGAAATACGGACTGATTGACTGACTGACTGAGTGGCTGAAAGATCTGATGACTGACTGGTTGATTGACTGCCTGGCTGACTGCTGAAAAACTAGTGACTGACTGGCTGACTGAGTGACAGACAGACAGACTGACAGCCTGACTGACTGACAGAAAGACTAACTGACTGACCGACTGACTAACTGAATGACTTATCGCCCCTTTATTGATTTGCTTCATCGTTCATTTATTCCATATGTACAATAATTATAATATTCAATTATTCACCCGTTAGGTCGTATACTGAAAAAAGTTTGTTCGGCCGGTGTTGAGAAATAGTGGCCTTGTTATCTTTTCACGTTAATTCTAACGTATTGCCTCAATTGAGCGATTAACAGCCAAAAAGGAAATCGCTAATGATTAAGGCCGGGCGGAAGTGCTGAAGGTAATCATTCACTCTTATTTAAAATAATTGTTCTGACTTGTTTGTAATCAGCCTTATTGTCTGCAATAAAATCGTGTTAGTAAAGATCATAGTTTACCTCTTGAGGTCACGGTTTTGATCCGCCATCTGCATAAAATGTTAAAAACAGCATCTCATTAGTGAATTTATTTTTATAGCTATTTAGAAGAAACGCATTTCTTTTTCCGACAAAATAATGTACATGAAGGTAATAACATTCCAGGATTGGATTTGAGATTACAAAAGACTTTTCAGGAAAGTACACATAACGAGACTAATACATGTTTAATCACGAGTGGAAAATTATGAAAATTATCAATCACTTACTGCTTCTTCTTTTTCTTTCCCTTCTTTCTTTAATTCTTCTACTTTTCTGAAATTTAGGAAGCAAAAATAACAAAAGCAGCTTAGCTGATTGATTAATTAATAAAAAGACTGGTTTCTTCTTTGAAATACTATTTGAATAACTTAGTGTCAGACTAACTGATTGTCGCTCGACCCATCTAACTGCCTGGTGCCTGACTGGCTGATTGATTGACTGACCAACTGACTGATTTACTGACTGACTGACTGACTGACTGAATTACTGACTAATTGAATGACTGGCCAACTGACTGACTGACTAACTGACTAACGGACTGATTAACTGACTGACTGACTGACCAACTGACTGATTGACTGACTGACTGACTGACTAACTGACTGATTGACTAACTGACTGACTGACTGACCAACTGACTGATTGACAGACTGACTGACAAACTGACTGATTGTCAGACTGACTGATTGTCGCTCGACCCATCTAACTGCCTGGTGCCTGACTGGCTGACTGATTGACTGACCAACTGACTGATTGACTGACTGACTGACTGACTAACTGACTGACTGACCAACTGAATGACTGACTGACTGATTGACTGACTGACTAACTGACTGACTGACCAACTGAATGACTGACTGACTGATTGACTGACTGACTGATTGACTGACTGACTGACTGACTAACTGACTGATTGACTGACTGACTGACCAACTGACTGATTGACTGACTGACTGACTAACTGACTGATTGACTGACTGACTGGCTGACTGACCAACTTACTTATTGACTGACTGACTGACTGACTGAATGACTACTGACTGACTAACTGACTGATTCACTGATTGGTTGACTGGTCTGACCGACTGACTGACTGACTGAATGACCGACCGACTGACTGACTAACTGACTGACTGATAGACTCAAACGAAGTTGCCTCAGTCGATAACATTCAAAAATGACATCGCCAATTATTGAGGCGGAAATGCTGACGGTAAAAATTCAGTCCTATTTTAAATAATTGTTTTTGTTTGTAATCAGTAATTGTCTGCAGTAAATTCATACACCGTAATCATGATATCAATGATCGTAATTTCAGTTACCTCTTGAGGTCAGGACTATCATTCGCCATCTGCATAAAACGAAGATAAGTTTTTCATTAGCACAATTTATTTCGATAGCTATTTTTGAAAAAAAACACGCTTCTTTTTCCCAAAAACTAATTTAAGTGAAGAGTAATAAGATTCCAAGATTGGATTTGAGATTGCAAAAATAAAAAATGCTTTTAAGGAAATTAAAGTACACGTAATAAGAATATATACACCTTAAATCACGAACGGAAAATTCTGTAAATTATGTATCACTTACTGCCTCTTCCTTTTCTTTCCTTTCTCTCTTTAAACCTTCCACTTCTCTAAAATGTAGGAAGTAAAAAAACCGATTTACTCTTTCACTTACAATTTGACCTACTTAGTGTCAGACTGACTGTCTGTCTGTCTATGACGGCATCATTGCGGTTAGTAAATGACTGACTGACTGACTGACTGACTGATGGACGGAGTCACTGATTGACTGATTGAATAACTCAGAAACTGACTGACTGTCTAGCTGAATGACTGATCGCCCCTTTCTTTATTTTCTCCATCGTTTATTCATTGTATGTTTTCATCATTATAATATTCATTTAACATCATATTTAAAAGGAAAAACTTCATTACCATTTACTTTCTCCACATGTTTATATTTTTTAGTAGCGTGCGAAAATGTGTCTTGAAAGAAGATACCAATGAGGTTTTTCCTTTTCCATATGATGTTGGTTAATACATTCCTGGATTCGACAAACACAATTTCGCAAAGATATTCATTGACGCATACGTTTAATTTGGTGATACACTGAAACAAGTTTGTTCGGTCGGTGTTGGGAAACAGTTGTCCTGTTATCTTTCTCCGTTACCAATAACGTGTCGCAACAATCGATAAACAACCAAAAAGGATATCGCCAATTGCTCTGACTGAGTGACGTCGCTCGTTATCTCTCTGAGGAAACATTCATGTCACCTTTAAAATAACAGTTCTTATTTGTAATCATATATCGTCTGCAGTAAATTAGTTTTTTAAATGATCATAATTTACCTCTTTAGGTTTCCAATCTCCTCTACCATCTGCGTAATTGTATAAAATAAAACTTTATTAGCACATGTCTTTGATAGCTGTCTTCTCTCATGAGCATGTTCGTGAAAGTAATAAAGATTCTAAAGCTGGATTTAATTTTAAGATGAAAAGAGCACATAAAACAACTGCGGAAAAGTGGAATGCGAATGCGAAAAAGTCTACATCGGCGAGACGGGGAGACCTATGCAGGACAGGATTAAAGAACACAACCTCCGCCGTTTCAGAGCATGCCCATATCACCGAACACTGCCCACTTTGGGACGAGGTTAAGTTTATTGATCGCGATCAACATTGGTACACTCGCAGGGTCAAAGAGAATATTCACATAAGACTTCATCCTAACAACATCAACAGGGATAGTGGAATCGAGATTCCTGAAGCTTGGATGCCCACGATCAAGAAACACAAGAACGAGAGAACTGCATAACGGCGAGCCGCCGAGGGAACAACTAACTGGTCTAGGATCAGCAAGGATCGAAACGCACCAATGACAGCTGTTGAAAACAAACCAATCACAGAGGAGACCCATGCATTATAAAGCTACACGTAGCCAGTCGACCTTATCGCCTGATGAAGGCTAGCAGTATGCAGCCGAAACGTCGCGGTCCACATCACAAGTGACTACATCGTCAGGCAAACGATAACACCTTAATAACTATAAAACAACTTATTACAAAGAAGTCACAAGGGGTTTTACAGCTACAGACGTTACTTGAATGCTTTTAAAAACCGAAAAGTATCCGGTAATAAATCCTTTCGAGTTGAAAACGTTTTCCGTCACAGTCCCAGCCTTAGAATCTTCTTACTTTCTCGTACATTAACAATGTTATATATAGAATCAATTTCTTCCAAATAGCTGAGTGCGGGCTAGCTAATTGTCCGCTCGCTCGCGAATTTGCTTGCTTAATCGATTGATTGCCAGATTGACTATTATAGTAACTGAAACGCTGACTGACTAACTGACTTCCTAACTTACTGTCTGAGACTATATATCATATATCGCAGGATTTCTGTCGAGTGCAGATGACAGAAAACAGTCATTCCATGACCATATATGGGTAACGTAACAAATTGTTGGATAATAAAGCGCTAATATGCAGTCCCAAAAATGACCTAACGTTGACTGATGACTGGCGAAATAAATACCGATCAACGTTTGTGATTTCGGATATGCTCAAAACTCAACGAAGGTCTTGAAGCCATAACCGCTCAATCCTGCGAACAGGCTCCCGTCTCGGAGGGGCGCTATTTTTCAGTCCGCAGGCTGTACCCTGAATAGCAAGGACGAATCTTTACCCTTTCTAGCAAACACTCTCTTGAAGTGTACGCCCTGTTTAGCTCTGAAGGGTCAAAAACCATACCCATTATCCAGCGATACGTCCCTGTGTAGCTCAAATATGGGATTACCCGAGGGAGCGATAATGACTTGTGATTTTGCGGTATGCGCTAGATTATTTCGCGATTTTTCTGTTAAGCTTTGAGATCGATATCTTTGCCTTACTTTTGCTTGGTTGGCTAATTCTGCTCTTAAATCTTCTATATTCTGACGGTCCTTCTTTCGCTTTTCACTGTAAAATACAAAAAAGGAAAATATATATGAAAAACAATTGCCAATAATAATTAATGGTAATTCTTAGTTATTTTTTAATAAGATCTTCAATGCTCCTGTTAGTGTCCTTGTTTGACAAACATGTGTGAAACAATAGAACTGAAAACTTTCTTTAGTGTGTAAGCCTATGGTCCCTTCGTTAGAACTGATTTAATTCTCTGAAACTAAGTTTGGTACTTGGGACCGTAGATCTTTTCAGATCCAATATGCTGTCTCTTCAAGCATGGTTTTGCCCATGCGTTCTCATGTTCAGATGGTTTGGCCATCTACATTTTACTTCAACGTGACACTTTGTATTTTTGCTTCCCGGGACACGTGATGTGACAACGCGTGATTTGGAGGACAAGTAAGTGTAAAGTACGAAACTTGATAAAGTGAACGGATCGTTTTGTTTGGGCTGGCGTTGGTGTTGGTTCCATTTAAAATCTGTCCACCGTACTGACGAGCCCCAGTTAGGACGAAACAGCTGTTCACGGTTACAACCCTGCATTATCGGTTTCTGTCATGTTTAAAATGTTTCGCAAAGTTCATTTTTTACGTAGTATCAGCTTTGCAGTTTTGTGTTTGTTCCTTCTAATATGCCACCCTCTCTAATAAACCACATCCCTCTAATAAGCCACCTCCCTCTAATAAGCCATCCCCCTCAAAGAAGCCACCCCCTCTAATAAGCGCCACCCTCCCTCTCCTCCCATATCTAATAAGCCATCCGGCCTTCTAATTAGTCACACCATCTCACCCCCTCAGTAAAGATATGTCGGTTACATCACATGGTTTATTTACTTTTTCGAGATCAGTTTGTAACGTGTTTATACATGTCATTGATTGGGCAAATGATTTAACTTCTCACTCCAATATTGATAATCACTTACTCTGCGTATCTCACGACATTGCCAATGTGAGCGTCTTTTCTCTTGATAACTGACTGTAACGACTAAAAGGAAAAAAAAGATCAATAATAGTAATGGGAGAGTTCCACCAGTAAAAATGTTTTTAACGCGCTTTGTTAATCTCGCGTCTAACTGAAATATGCGCAATGCTCAGCACTATTCGGAGTCTAGCTTTGCTGTTAAAAAATTACGCCACTGCTGCCTGTTCTCTCCTTTTCTCCAGCACCTCTAGATATATGTATTTATTTAGCTTGGTGTGAGTTTGCGGCGCCTTTGAAAAGTGTCTATAAAGGTAGGATGCCAAAACAAAGTACCTGTATTTCCTGGCGCAGCTTTGGTATACCTATTAATGTGGAACGTATTCAAAGTTAACTTGTTATCATTGTTTTAGTTCTACAAGGTTTTAATTATGTATGTATGTTTTACTTATGTATGCATCTGTGTATAGGTAACTATACGGGTTTGAGTTCATTTTGTAATTAATTTGTACGAGTGAGTTTTTCAAAAATCTGAAATTTCACGCGAAAAACCGTATGATTACATTATTTATAATAATAATATCAAAATGAAAAAAAACGCCTGAAGGGAGTGCCGGAAGATCTTTGTATTACATACAGGAAACGCGCATTTGACGCGGATTTGCCGATTTTCTGTTGAAGATCAGCTGATAATGCTTCGAACTGAAAGCGACTCGTTAAAAACAATTGCAATTATAATCCAGAATTTCGATGTGTAATTTACACCGGTGTTACACGTTTTGCACTGGTGTTACACTTGAACTGCACTGCTGCCAACCAATCAGAATCGAGCAATTTTTTCATGTATATTTTTAAGATGCTTAAAACCACCGTGGAAAACTACGCTAAGATATAATAAAGTAGAGCACTTTAAATTTCCGAATTTTGAGTCAGGGTTATTATAAATGTGGTGGTCAAATTGCTAACTTACTTGCTGACGGTTTAGCTTGAGCCATGCTTTTACCAATCAGTAATTTTCGCAAATGAACTGCAGTGTATTCTGCTAGCTGCAATCTGATGCGACCAAGTACTTCATTTACCTTTGTGACGTTAGTTAATGACGTCATGTTTTTGCGTCACATTTATTTTTTCCACGATTTCTCTTTAGGTTCTTCCATTCTTTCTAACAAGTCTGACTTTCGAATTTCTAAATGATTCCGAAAATTGTAAAGAGTACTTCGTTATTAAAATGCAATCGCTGAGACAAATGACGCCATAACTTTCAAATTCTTACCATGTTCGCCCGCGCGGGTGTGCGCGAGCAATAAGCGCGCGCCAAGATTTGGCGTTACAGTACCTTTCTTTGAACCCAGACTCTCTCTCTTTTTTTCTTCACCAGTTCCTCGGGACTGGTACTGAGATCCGAACTGTGCCAAATGTTTCATCTTTTGGAATGAAACATTAGAAAAGTGAGCTAGGAAATTGAAATAATAATAAAAACCTAATTTTCAAAAAAATATATATTTCTGATTGAAATTTTCGAGTAGGAAAGGTCTCGTCATCTTTTTGCTAGCCTGCGTAGCCGGCGGGATATTTGCGGGGGTGTGCTACTCATGCAGCTATCGCGGGCGAAGCCCGCGAGGTCTACTCGACTCCTCACCAATCTCCCTACGTCTTTGCCGCTTTAATGACGGCCTCCTCAAAACGAAAGCAGTTCGCCCCGAAACTTATCTTTTAGCATACACTAAGATCTAATGTTTATGTCCTTGTCAGTTGACACATAGTTGCAAATGACCATTAACCGAATTTTTAGCTTAAGTAATATGACCAGTTGCACCACAAACTTACAACTTGCTCTCCTTCGAAATTAGAGGGGCTGTGGCCCTTCCACCAAAAATAGCCATGACTCACCTAAAAGCTAAAGGCCTCGGATCGGGTTCAGAAGCGAGAATAGATCAGATAATAACACGATAAAACAACAACGCATTACTGAGATAAGTTGATTTTATTTTTAGGTACATTTGTAATTTGATTTGATTTTGTCTTATTTTATTGGTTTATTGATTTTTTGAGTCCATTTTCCCATTCAAGTCTTTATAAATTCAAATTAAACCGTTGTAGGGGCGGATCAAGGGGAGGGTGCAGGGTAGCGCACCCCCCTCCTCTCCTGAGATAACCTCCGACTTATCAATATAACTGGTATTCTACTTAGGTCACCCCCTCCTACGAAAAATCCTGGAACCTCTCCTGCGTTGTAGTACAACATTTCCAAAACAAAAATCGCATCGAGAGCTTGGGCGGCATGTGTTCGAATACTTGAAAATTTGTAAGACTTAGTCAGTAGTTCTTGTTGTTCTTTCTAGAGATGCTGGTATCACACGTCACTGTTACATTCAACGTCGGTAGATATAAAAATCAGGGACAACAGAGAGAACCAATCAGATTGCAGTATTCATTACCGTGCCATCTTGTTGAAAAAAGCGATTTATTCCGGCGGTGGATAGTGAGTTCGGAGATAGGATGATAGGCAGACAGGAAAATCCGCACAGCAAAGAACCAGTCATGCTACAGGATTAGTTACCATGCCCTCTTGGAAGAAAGAAAGTGATTAATCCGGTGAATATCGAACGCTTCCCATTTACATGGAATTTTCTATGAGAATTTTTCAACAAATGGAACAGTTCAATTTTTTCATCACGTAAACGGGACGAAAAAGAAGCTGTTCCTTTTAAAAATTCCACCTCGATAACCACCTTCAGAGCCTGCTCACCAAAAAACATGGCGATCGAAGGTAAAAGTTTTCTCATTTATTTTCCGTCCTTAAGAAGCCTTGGAAAAAGTTAAAGAGAAAAAAGTCTGGCTGATTGAGAAGAAACGCCCTCTTTCTACACTCGACAGGTATTATGGATTAATTTGAATCAATTCAACGGGTAAATCTTAGCGTTCTTTGATTTGTTTTTTTTTTTTCTAACATAATGTTTGATTTTGCTGGGCTATTTCTTGTGGGAAGTGAAGGTGTGCGGAGTTTACACCAGCAGACAAAAAATTGTCCCCGCGGATAAAAATTCTCAGGTACGGCCCTGGAAATTTCCTGTCATTCGGAGAAACCGTACAACCGGTGTTTCCATACAAATATGAAGAACCCATCTTTTGCAAAGCTAAAGCCGTGCGATTTTTACCGCGCTTTGATAATCACGCGTCTAACTGAAAAATGAGCACTATTCCGAGTCCATCGAGCTGTTAAAACATTAGGCCACATCTACTTTTTCTCTCCTTTTCCTCAACAACTCCACATATATGACTGTATTGCCTGGTGTGAGTTAGCGGTGCCTAAAAAGTCTTTACGTAAGTCTTTGAATAAGATACTAAAATGAATTGAAGTACCTGTGTTTCCTGTCGAAGATCTCGAATACCGGTATTAAACAGGTATACCAAAGCTTCGACAGGAAGTACAAGTTAACTTTTTCTCATTGAATTAGATCTACAGACTGTTGAATGATGTTTAAGAAGGCGCTAATAACAACCGTCGTCTATTTTCGTTCCTGCAATAAGTTACTTTTACAAGATTCAGGGAAAACCAGTCTTTTTTTTTTTCTTTTGATGTGTCCCTCTCTTAGCTACAGGTTCTAGATGTTTCAAGACGCTCAGTGAAATTCGCTTTTTCCCATTGTCACTGAGCTGCACTGAATTGCTTCACTGTATAACCAGAGAATAAAAATTATTATGGTATTCTTTTGAGAATGCTAGAAAAATTGAATTTCATTTCTTTGCCTAAGAATGAAATATTATTTTAATCAAAAGTAAAACAAAATTTCTATTTTTTTTTTCTAGACATGGCTCGCACGTTGTAGAGCCATCTACACGAAACTAGGGCACCGTTTTTCTGTAAAATAATTTATTTTAATTTCTCCCCGGAAAAACATTTCCCTTCCTGGCAAAATGAAAAACCCCGGGATTTGGTTTCGTTCGGTCATTTGAATAAGGACAAGTTAAGCCCCTATACCTAAGGATTTTTCAGATTTGCCCTCTCGGATTTTGTTTTTCGACATTCACACACCCACTGGAATCACGCAAGAACACTTTGCTTAAAATAATCTTTATTCATAAACATAAATACTATAAATCAGTAGTCAAAGATAAAATTCTCAAAACATTACAAATGTCCTTTTTCAAAAAGCCTCAAAATACCACGAAAGGTTCGCTCACGAGTTCAAAAATACAAATAAATAAATAAACAATTTAATAATATAACACATTTTTTTATAAAAAGATCGAAGCCTCCTTACCTCGAAAGGTTCGCTCACGACTTCAAAAATACAAATAAATAATAAATAAATAAATAAATTATATAACATAATTTTTTACAAAGAGATCGAAGCCTCCTTACCTCGAAAGGTTCGCTCACGACTTCAAAAATACAATTAAATAATTAATAAATAAAAAAATTAATGATATAACATAATTTTTTACAAAGAGATCGAAGCCTCCTTACCTCGAAAGGTTCGCTCACGACTTCAAAACTACAATAAATAATTAAGAAATAAAAAAATAATTATATAACAGATCGAAGCCTCCTTACCTCGAAAGGTTTGCTCACGACTTCAAAAATACAATAAATAATTTAAGAAATAAAAAAAGTTATATAACATAATTTTTTACAAAGAGATCGAAGCCTCCTTACCTCGAAAGGTTCGCTCACGACTTCAAAAAATACAATTGAAAATTAAATGAGTATTTAAATTATATTACACTTTTTTTGTTTTCATAGCAAAAAATATATACATCAATAGCGTTTTTAGTACAAGTTAAAAATGAGTCACTGCCGTCGAAAAATTCGACGAAAAAAATTTCTGATCTTCCTCCCCTTCGAGGGACGCTTTCGTTCAAGTTCAAGAAAGGCGAGCTGAGGAGAAAGAGAAATAACATAATAAGCCGTCGAAAGAGATTATAACTGTCCGTAAAGACGAGGAAATGTTACAGGGTTAAAATGGCATCATGTAGCGGGAACATGGTGCAAGATGCCTGCATGGTGTACACTGAGCAACCAGGGCATGTCCCTGGGCTAAATTGCTAGTGCCTGTGTGTGTTGTGATCCGGTCGCGTGTATCAGGGGATGGTCTGAAGGTAAGTGGGCTGAACTTCGGATCGGAGGTACGGGTTCGAACCCTGGAACTCTACTTGTTCTAGTGCAAGACACTTCAACACTAACTTATAATGCCTCTCTCCACCCAGGTGTATAAACAGGTACGGGAGAATTCAATGCTATGGGGTACAACCTAGCAACCCATCCGGGGGGGAGTAGAAATACTCCTAGCCGCTTCATAGTAAGCAATCCAGCCGAGGGCAACCTTCGGTCTGTTGGACCACTTTAATTATCATATCTCCGAAACTCAGCCGTGCTACATTTCTCTGCTAAATGCTTCAGTAAAATTCTAACTTATTATCTCTTATCTTATCCAATTATTTCGTTAGGTAAAACTTCTCCTTATACTCACACGAATGTTTAGTTCATCGCACGTCTGAGTTATATCAACAATCTCGCTGCAAGAAAAGCACAACGAATTATATGGTAATCTAAATGCCGAGTAAATTATAAAACAACATGCATATGAATCTAGCCTGAGAGAGTCCATGATCTGTTTGCCATAAAAAAAGGATAGATCAGTATAGAACGCTTTTGTTTGTCGTGTTAGCTGCAGTCATCCTGGAGTTCCAAAACATGAAATAGCGGCCGTATTATATTGGGGTACCAAATTTGTTCTCCAAGAACTGAATATACAGTATCGTCTTTTACGTTACTAAACCAATAAGTGCTACTGGTCAAGTGAGTGAAAGCGTTATATAGAGAAACACTGTCCGCTCGGTTTGGAGTAGTCTAGATATACAACCCTCTGTAACAGAACCACTGAAACCCTACCCAGTGGATTATTTTCCCCTGCCCAGCAGAAATTTTGTCTCCCCAGTACCCAGTGATTATTTTGTTTTACCCAGTGACTGTGTGGTGTGACCCAGCGTATTTTGTTTGCAAAAAATAATAATAAATGAGCAAAATAAAACAGAAAACGAACGGACCCGGTGGGAAAAAAAACCGGTAACTTTTTTCCCGAAAACCCAGTGAGGATAAAGATTCCACTTGGTCTGTTACAGAGGAGTGTGGATATGGTGTGACTTGTTTACACATATTTTCCCAAAACTATTACTATTTTTTGTACTTACTTCTCTTTGTCGTTAAGAGCCATTTTCATCTAAAAGAAATAAAATTATGGAATGTTATCGAGAAAATAACACTATTTGCTTGCTTTCTATGCGATTGATAATTATGTCAATTATCAGAAGCCTATCATTATAGGCTTCTGTAATTATATATACAGAAGCTTCAAAATTAGCCTGGTGAACAACAATTTTTTTTATACTGAATGTTGATCACTATGCTACGATGCAATTCGCCATTTTCGCATTTCTAATAACAAACCTGGCTTGCTCCCCAAATTTTTTTTTCCTATTTCCTCTGGGCATTACAGACGTCCCAAGAGAATTTACTGAAAACAATGCGTATGCAAAATTTTGAGGAGCAAACAAGGTGTATTATGTGAAATTCGAAAATTGCGAATTGTATGCAACGTTAAAAAAATGAGAATTGCTTTAAGAGCCACATAAATTTTCAAACATTTAACATTAAGGCTGTTGTTAGCGCATTATGCCGCTGCTATGGTAATCAATAATTTCAAGAAAATAATCACAACTGTGATTGGGCATTTGTTTGCCGGACGCCATTATTGCCCAATGACCTATCAAATTAAAAGAGAGGGAATGTGCTGGAAACTGCTGTGAGCCACCTTAAATGCGATTGAGGCTTATCAGTAAGATTTTTCCTTTCGATTGTCTTCTTATGGGAGACGAAAATCAAAATGAAAGTTTAAACTATACATTGCGTTTTACAGCCAATATGTCCGTTTACGGGTTGTGCAAAGTTTGTATCTGATTTCCAACATAGGCGTCGCCCCATCCGACAACACTAACATATCGCTGTTTACTGAATCATTATTGGGCTTTTCTGTTATTTCATCCTTACCTCAAGACGATAAATGGCGAATTCCCGATTCACTTTATCTGTTAACCTGGAATCGAATAAGGAAAAGTTGAGAACAATATTAAATATAATCATCTCACTCATGGGCAGTCTCTTTTTCACAGAGCTCCATTCACTTCAGGTCGTGTCGCAGTGAAAGACACGCAAAGTCCCCAACCTAACAGTGATCAGACTGACTAATGTAACTTTCCAGTTGAATGTAAGGTAATTATTGTCAACGTAAGATAATTATTGTCAACGTCAAATCAATTTTTACCTCTTGAGGTCACGATTTTCACACGCCATCTGTATAAAATGAGAATATTTAAAAATGATATTTCATTAGCACATTTTATTGCGATAGCTATTTGGAAGAAACATATTTCATTCTTCCGACAGAATAAAAAAAAAGAAAAAGGCTTTTCAGGAAAGTACACGTAACAAGAATATTACATGTTTAATCACGAGCGGCAAATTCTGTAAATTATGTATCACTTACTTCCTCTTCTTTTTTTTTCCCTTCTTTCTTCAGCTCTTCTATTTCCCTAAAATTTAGGAATTTAAAAAGCAGCTTAGCTGATTGATTTATTGATGGAGAAACCAATTTCTTCTTTGACATAAGGGTGTGTTCCTTTGGGATGGTCTAGATCACGATCAGTGATCCGAGATTTCTGGGATCATGGTGAGCAAAGAACCGGTGATTCCACTCTGGGCAAGCCGGGATTCGCCGGTTCCTTTGATGTACCACGATCTGAGTGATCTCGGATCACTGATCCTGACCCTGATCACCCCAAAGGAACGCACTCTAAGATTTTCTCGGATCAGTGTCAGTAGGCGGGAGGGGTGGGAGGTTTCGTCACGCAGAGCTCCATTCACTTTAGGGCGTGTCGCAGTGAAAGACACGAAAAGTCCCCAACCTAACAGTGATCAGACTGATCAATGTAAAAACACCAACTCAAATTTAATTTTTACCTCTTGAGGTCACGATTTTCATCCGCTATCTGCATAAAATAAGAATATTAAAAATAGTATTTTATTAGTACATTTAGTTTAGCTATTTGGAAGAAACACATTTCTTTCCTCAGACAACATAATATACGTCAAGGTAATTAGAGTGATTACATTGGTAATTACATTGGATTTGAGATGGCAAAAAAGAAAAAAGCTTTTCAGCAACGCAATCGTAACAAGTCATCATCATCATCATTTTGTCCTTTTCCCATTAAGGGAAATGGGGCCTTGCGTTCTTTCTCTCCAAGTGTCACGGTTTCTGGCATAGTTACTTGCTTCCGTCCATCCATTGAACCCAAGTTCTCCTCTTTCTTTCTCAACAGTTCTTCTCCATGTCTCTCTGGGTCTACCTCTCCTACGTTTTCCTTCTGGTGTCCAGGTTAGAGCTATTCTTGGGTTCTCGTTTGCTTTCATCCTTAGTATATGCCCGATCATTTTCCAGCGTCTTCGCTTTATCTGATGAGAGATCTCCTCCATATTCGTCTTTGATCTTATCTCTTCATTGGATACTTTCATGGGCCAGTAAATTTTCAGAATGCGTCGTATGCACTTGTGGAGGAAGACATTAAGCTTGTTCTCGTCGCTTTTGATTATTCGCCAAGTTTCACAACCATAGAGTAGGACAGCCAATACATTAGATCTAAAAATCTTCAACTTGGTGTTTATGCTGAGTTGACTGTTCCTCCAGATGGTCTTTAAGTTGCAGAAGGCTGCTTGAGCTTTCCCTAGCCTGGCGCTTATATCTTCACCTGCACCACCAGTTGATGTTACTGTGGCACCAAGATAAACAAATTTCTCAACCTCTTCGACGTCACTTCCTTCCAGCTGGATCTTTATTCCAGGATTGACATTCCATTTCATTACCACTGTTTTACCCAGGTTAATCTTCAGCCCAGTCTTCTTCCCGTTTGTGTTAAGAGTTTCTAGCTTCGTTTGCATGTCCACTGTCCTGCTTGCAACAAGAGCCACATCGTCAGCAAAGTCTAAATCCTCTAACTTGCTCGTGAATTGCCATCTTATTCCAGTTTGCCTTCCCTCAAGAGTCCTTCTCATAACCCAATCAATCACAAGAAGAAAGAGAAAACCAGACATGCAACAGCCCTGTTTCACCCCTGTCCTTACATCAAACCAGTCGTAACTTCCAGAACCATCTACAACAGCACATTTGCTCTGTTCATACATTGCCTTTACCATCATGATCAATTTCGATGGAATACCATACTCTCCCATTATTCCCCATAAAATACCTCTGTCAATGCTATCAAAAGCTTTCTCAAAATCCACAAAACACACATACAAGTTGGCATTCCATTCAATTACTTGCTCAATGATGTTTCTCAGAATGAATATCTGTTCAACTGTCCCCCTTCCTCTCCTAAACCCTGCCTGTTCTTGTCTAAGTCCGGTGTCAACAGCGTCCCTAATTCTTGTGATAATCACTTTACCTAATACTTTTGCGGCCACAGGTAGCAGTGTTATTCCTCTCCAGTTTCCACATTCCATGAGATTTCCCTTCTTGGGGAGGCGAATAATCAACCCACATCTCCAGTCATTAGGTACTATTTCACTTTCCCAGATCTTCAAAAGCAATTCGTACAACACAGCCACTGTAGTTTCAATATCTGCCTTTATCAGCTCTGTTGTCACGCCCTCAACACCACCAGCCTTTCCATTCTTCAGTTGTTGTATAGCTGTCCTGATTTCTGCACGTGTAGCGGGACCCGTTTCAATTTCGAGTGTTTCATGAGCTTCACTCTCCACTTCCGATCGTGTGGGGGGAGGTCTATTCAGAACTTCAGCAAAATGTTCCTCAAGTAAAACATGTTTAATCACGTGCGACAAATTCTCAAAATTATCAATGACTTACTTCCTCTTTCTTTTCTTTCCCTTCTTTCTTCAGCTCTTCAACTTCCCTTAAATTTAAGAAAATTCAAAAAGCAGCTTAGCTTATTGATTAATTGATGGCGAGACTAATTTCTTATTTACTTACTTAGAGTTGACCGACTCAGGGTCAGACAGACTGACTGTCTGTCTGACCGGCTAGTGGCTGACCGACCTACTGACTGACAGACTGACGGACAGACAGACAGACAGACTGATTGTCTGATTGGCTGACTGACTGTGAACTGACTGGGGACTGACTGACTGGCTACCTGTCAGAAAGACGGACTGACTGACAGTCTGAAAGATTAATTAACTGACTGACTGATGACTGACTGACTGACTGACTGATTGTTCGATCGGTGTTGGGCAATAGTGGCCTTGTTGTCATCTTACGTTAATGATTCCGTGTCGCCTAAATCGATAGACAGTCAAAAAGAAAATCACCAATAATTAAGGCGGAAATGCTGAAGATAACCATTCAGCCGTATTTAAAATATTTTTTTTATTTGTAATCAGTTATAGTCTGCAGCAAATTCATGATATCAATGATCTTAATTTACCTCTTGAGGTCACGATTTTCATTCGCCATCTGCACAAAATGAGAATATTAAAAAATGACATTTCATTAGAACATTTTATTTCGATAGGTATTTGGAAAAAACACATTTTTTTTTCCCACAAAATATAAATGTATGTAAAGGTAATATGATGCCAAGATTGGATTTGAGATTGAAGAAGTGAAAAATGTTTAATGTCAGGAAAGAAAACGTAACACGAGTAATACATGTTTTATCACGAGCGGCAAATTCTGTAAATTATGTATCACTTACTGCCTCTTCTTTTTCTTTCCCTTCTTTCTTCAACTCTTCTACTTTCCTAAAATTTAGAAAGCATCTCAGCTGATTAAATTATGAAGAGACTCATTTCTTCTTTTACAGTACTTAATCATATTTGACCGACTCAGTGTCAGACTGACTGTCTGTGTGCCTCTCTGACCGGCTAGTGGCTGACTTACTGACAGACAGACAGAGTCGCTGACTGTGTGAGTGATTCACCGACTCTCTGATAGACTTACTGACTAACTAACAGAATGACTGATTTACTGCCTTACCGACTGACAGAATGACGGACTGGCTGGCTGACCGAAAGAAAAACAGACAGATTGACTGACTGACTGACTGACTATTTTGATGTCTGATCCCCAGTTTCGTTTTTTTGATCCATCGTTCATTTGTTCCATGTCTACATTTATTATAATATTCATTTATTCATCCGTAAGGTCATATACTAACACAAGTTTGTTCGGTCGGTGTTGGGAAATAGTGGCCACTCTATCCTTTCACGTTAATGCTAACGTATATCCTCAGTTGCGCGATAAACAGCCAAAGATGAATATCGCCAATGATTAAGGTGGAAGTACTGAAGGTAACCATTCAGTCTAATCGGAATAATTGTTCTTCTTTGGAATCAGCAATAAGATCTACTCTGCAGTAAGATCGTTAATAAAGATCATCGTTTACCTCTTGAGCTCACGATTTTGATCCGCGATCTGCATAAATGAGAATATTAAAAAATAGTATTTTATTAGCGCAATTTAAGAAATACATTTCTTTTTCCGACAAAATAATGTACGGGAAGGTTATAAATAAGATTCCAAGATTGGATTTGAGATTAAAAAAATGAAAAAGTCTTTTGAGGAAAGTATACGTAACAAGAGTAAAACATGTTTAATCACGAGAGGCAAATTCTGTAAATTATGTATCACTTACTGCCTCTTCTTTTTCTTTCCCTTCTATCTTCAGCTCTTCTACTTCCCTGACATTTAGAAAGTCAAAATTAAAAAAGCAGCTTAGCTGATTGTCTGTCTCACCGGCTAGTGGCTGACCGACTTACTGACTGACAGACAGACATACGGACTGATTGACTGACTGACTGAGTGGGAGAAAGATCTGATGACTGCCTGGCTGACTGCTGAAAAACTGGTGACTGACTGGCTGACTGAATGACAGACAGACAGACTGACTGCCTGACTGACTGACAGAAAGACTAACTGATTGTCCGACTAACTGAATGACTTATCGCCCCTTTACTGATTTGCTCCATCGTTCATTTATTCCATTCGTACATTAATTATAATATTCAATTATTCACCCGTTAGGTCGTATACTGAAAAAAGTTTGTTCGGCCGGTGTTGAGAAATAGTGGCCTTGTTATCTTTTCACGTTAATGCTAACGTATTGCCTCAATTGCGCGATATACACCCAAAAAGGAAATCGACAAGGACTAAGCCCGGGCGGAAGTGCTGAAGGTAATCATTCACGCTTATTTAAAATAATTGTTCTGACTTGTTTGTAATCAGCCTTATTGTCTGCAGTAAAATCGTGTTATTAAAGATCATAGTTTACCTCTTGAGGTCATGGTTTTGATCCGCCATCTGCATAAAATGAGAATGTTAAAAACAGTATCTCATTAGTACATTTTATTTTGATAGCTATTTAGAAGAAACGCATTTTTTTTTCCGACAAAATAATGTACATGAAGGTAATAAGATTCCAGGATTGGATTTGAGATTACAAAAGACTTTTCAGGAAAGTACACGTAACGAGACTAATACATATTTAAACACGAGCGGCAAATTCTGAAAATTATCAATCACTTACTGCCTCTTCTTTTTCTTTCCCTTCTTTCTTTAATTCTTCTACTTTTCTGAAATTTAAGAAGCAAAAATAACGCAGCTTAGCTGATTCATTGATTAATAAAAAGACTGGTTTCTTCTTTGAAAGACTATTTCAACAACTTAGTGTCAGACTGACTGATTGTCGCTCGACCCATCTAACTGCCTGGTGCCTGACTAGCTGACTGATTGACTGACAAACTGACTGATTGACTGACTGACTGACTGACTAACTGACTGACTGACCAACTGACTGATTGACTGATTGACTGATTGACTGATTGACTGACTGACTAACTGACTGACTGACCAACTGACTGATTGACTGACTGAATGACTGACTGACTGACTAACTGACTGATTGACTGACTGACTGGCTGACTGACCAACTGACTCATTGACTGACTTACTGACTGACTGACTGACTGACTGAATGACTGATTGATTGACTGGTCTGACCGACTGACTGACTGACTGACCGACCGACCGACCGACCGACCGACCTACCGACCGACTGACTGACTGATTGACTGACTGACTAACTGACTGACTGAATGACTCAAACGAAGTTTCCTCAGTCGATAACTTTCAAAAATGACATCGCCAATTATTGAGGCGGAAATGCTGAAGGTACCAATTCAGTCGCATTTGAAATAATTGTTTTTGTTTGTAATCAGTTATTGTCTGCAGTAAATTCATACACTGTACTCATGATATCAATGATCGTAATTCCAGTTACCTCTTGAGGTCGCGACTTTCATTCGCCATCTGCATAAAACGAAGATAAGTATTTCATTAGCACGATTTATTTCGATAGCTATTTGGAAAAAAAAAGTACACGTAATAAGAATATATAGACCTTTAATCACGAGCGGAAAATTCTGTAAATTATGTATCACTTACTGCCTCTTCCTTTTCTTTCCTTTCTCTCTTTAAACTTTCCACTTCTCTAAAATGTAGGAAGTAAAGTAACCGATTTACTCTTTCACTTACAATTTGACCCACTTAATGTCAGACTGTCTGTCTGTCTGTCTATGACGGGATCATTCCGGTAAGTAAATGACTGACTGATGGATGGAGTCACTGACTGACTGATTGACTAACTCACAAACTGACTGACTGTCTAGCTGAATGACCGATCGCCCCTTTCTTTATTTTCTCCATCGTTTATTCATTATATGTTTTCATCATTATAAAAGGTAAGGTAAGTCTGCAGTCGGGCCTAGTGACCCATCAGGCCGGAGCTTATCCCGGTTTCTGTAGCATGAAGCGACAGAGAGTTTTTCTACTCCCCCCTGGATGGGATGCTAGTCCATCGCAGGGTTACCCCCCAGCAGTAAATTCACCGGTACCCATTTATACACCTGGGTGAAGAGAGGCACTGTGAGAGTAAAGTGTCTTGCCCAAGAACTCGAACCCGGACCGTCCGATCCAGAGTCCAGCGCACTAACCATTAGGCCACTGCGCCTCCCACAATTCATCATTATAATATTCATTTAACATCATATTGAAAAGGAAAAACGTCATTACCATTTACTTTCTCGACACGTTTATATTTTCTCGTCGCGTACGTAAATGTGTGTAGAAAGTAAATTCTAATAAGGTTTTTCCTTTTGTATGTCATGTTGAGTAATACTTTCCTAGCTTCGACAAACACAATTTCGCAAAGATATTAATTGACCCATCCGTTTAATTTGATCATACACTTAAACAAGTTTGTTCAGTCGGTGTTAGGAAACAGTTGTCCTGTTATCTTTCTCCGTTACCAATAACGTGTCGCAACAATCGATAAACAACCGAAAAATAAATCGCCAATTGCTCTGACTGAGTGACGGCGCTCGTTATCTCTCTGAGGTAACATTCATGTCGCCTTTAAAATAACAGTTCTTATTTGTAATCCTTTATCGTTTGCAGTAAATTAGTTTTTTCAGTGATCATAATTTACCTCTTTAGGTTTTCAATCTCCTCTACCATCTGCATAATCGTATAAAATAAAACTTCATTAGCACATGTCTTTGATAGCTGTCTTCCCTCATGAGAGTGTTCGTGAAAGTAATAAAGATTCTAAAGCTGGATTTAATTTTAAGATGGAAAGAGCACATAAAACAAAGTCATAAGGGGTTTTACAGCTACAGGCGTCATTGGAATGCTTTTAAAAACCGAAAAGTATCCGCTAATAAATCCTTTCGAGTTGAAAACGTTTTCCGTCACAGTCCCAGCCTTAGAATCTTACTTTCTCGTACATTATCAATGTTAGATATAGAATAAATTTCTTCCAAATAGCTGAATGCGGGCTACCTAATTGTCCGCTCGCTTGCGAATTTGTTTGCTTAATCGATTGATTGGTAGATTGACTATTATAGTAACTGACTCGCTGACTGACTAACTGACTTCCTTACTTACTGTCTGAGACTATATATCATATATCGCAGGATATCTGTCAAGTACAGATGACAGAAAACAGTCGTTCCATGACCATATATGGGTAACGTAACAATTTGTTGGATAATAAAGAGCTAATATGCAATCCCAAAACTGACCTAATGTTGACTGATGACTGGCGAAATAAATACCGATCAACGTTTGTGATTTCGGATATGCTCAAAACTCAACGAAGGTCTTGAAGCCATAACCGCTCAATCCTGCGAACAGGCTCCCGTCTCGGAGGGGCGCTATTTTTCAGTCCGCAGGCTATACCATGAATAGCAAGGACGAATCTTTACCCTTTCTAGCACACTTGCTTGAATTTTACACCCTGTTCAGCTCTGAAGGGTCAAAAACCATACCCATTATCCAGCGATACGTCCCCGTGTAGCTCAAATATGGGATTACCCGAGGGAGTGGTAATGACTTCTGATTTTGCGGGAATGCGCTAGATTATTTCGCGATTTTTCTGTTAAGCTTTGAGATCGATATCTTTGCCTTACTTTTGCTTGGTTGGCTAATTCTGCTCTTAAATCTTCTATATTCTGACGGTCCTTCTTTCGCTTTTCACTGTAAAATACAAAAAAGGAAAATATATATGAAAAACAATTGCCAATAATAATTAATGGTAATTCTTAATTATTTTTTAATAAGATCTTCAATGCTCCTGTTAGCGTCCTTGTTTGACAAACATGTGTGAAACAATAGAACTGAAAACTTTCTTTAGTGTGTAAGCCTATGGTCCCTTCGTTAGAACTGATTTAATTCTCTGAAACTAGAGACCGTAGGTCTTTTCAGATCCAATATGCTGTCTCTTCAAGCATGGTTTTGCCCATGCGTTCTTATGTTCAGATGGTTTGGCCATCTACATTTTACTTCAACGTGACACTTTGTATTTTTGCTTCCCGGGACACGTGATGTGGCAACGCGTGATTTGGAGGACAAGTAAGTGTAAAGTACGAAACTTGATAAAGTGAACGGATCGTTTTGTTTGGGCTGGCGTTGGTGTTGGTTCCATTTAAAATCTGTCCACCGTACTGACGAGCCCCAGTTAGGACGAAACAGCTGTCCACGGTTACAACCCTGCCTTATCGGTTTCTGTCATGTTTAAAATGTTTCGCAAAGTTCATTTTTACGTAGTATCAGCTTTGCAGTTTTGTGTTTGTTCCCTCTAATATGCCACCCTCTCTAATAAACCACATCCCTCTAATAAGCCACCTCCCTCTAATAAGCCATCCCCCTCAAAGAAGCCACCCCCTCTAATAAGCGCCACCCTCCCTCTCCTCCCCTATCTAATAAGCCATCCTGCCTTCTAATTAGTCACACCATCCCACCCACTCAGTAAAGATATGTCGGTTACATCACATGGTTTATTTACTTTTTCGAGATCAGTTTGTAACGTGTTTATACATGTCATTGATGGGTGAATGATTTAACTTCTTACTCCAATATTGATAATCACTTACTCTGCGTATCTCACGACATTGCCAATGTGAGCGTCTTTTCTCTTGATAACTGACTGCAATGACTAAAAGGAAAAAAAAAGATCAATAATAGTAATGGGAGAGTTCCACCAGTGAAAATGTTTTTAACGCGCTTTGTTAATCTCGCGTCTAACTGAAATATGCGCAATGCTCAGCACTATTCGGAGTCTAGCTCGGTGTTAAAAAATTAGGCCACTGCTGCCTGTTCTCCTTTTCTCCAGCACCTCTAGATATATGTATTTATTTAGGTTGGTGTGAGTTTGCGGCGCCTTTGAAAACTGTCTATAAAGGTAGGATGCCAAAACAAAGTACCTGTATTTCCTGGCGCAGCTTTGGTATACCTATTAATGTGGAACGTATTCAAAGTTAACTTGTTATCATTGTTTTAGTTCTACCAGGGGTGCTTACCATTTAGCCAAAAATTCCGGAAATTTCGGTTTGAAGTCAAATGGTAAGGCGATTTTCCGGAAATTCCATCCGAAATTTGTGGACAACCTCCAGAGGTACTCCACTTTTTCCGTTCGGAACGGAAAATCGGAAATTTTCTTACCATTTGCACAAATTTCCGTTTCCAGGCCCTCTCAACCGACTTTCCCGCTTCTTTTCCCGCGTGTTTTCAAAGATAGAAAGTAAACATGGCGTCCACTTCAATGTATAGCTGTGGAAATTGCTTCTTTTCATCAGCGACTTTAGAAACTATGTTGAATCACACATGCAGTAGTGTAGTGTCAGGTAAGGAAACGTTCTTTTCTTGTTGTTTTGTTTCGAATCTCGTATATTTGATTAGGTAATTAAAAAAGTAGTCCGATTAAAAAGCGAGTGAAGATCGAAGCCACCCGCTAAATCGTTCTTTTCATGTTTTCAGAAATTCCTTATGTCGGTGAGGACCTTTCTGACCTTTGCTCTATGGCGTGGCAAGAGGCCTCTTCGACCTCTTCACCCCTTGGCACAAGCACTACTGGTCCTGCTACTTGTGACGATGAAAAGCATCTTGAAAGATGGGAGGACAAACACGTAAGGTTGCTTATAGCATCCTACTCTAAATTAAAGGCCCTGGGAAAGGGCAAAACAACCAAAAAGGAATTGTTTTCCAAGATTGCAACGGAGTTTAACTCTGTCTCAGAGGAGAAAGTAACAGCTGACCAATGCCTCCGAAAGTGGTCTAAGCTGGAGGCGAAGCAAAAGGAAATCGAAGACCACAACAAGAAAACCGGAAACAACAAGAAGTCATGGAAATATCAAGATGACATGGCAGAATGCATGGGGTCAAGCCCTAAAATCAGCCCAGTATTCACTTTTGACACAGGTGTTAGCTCTGCAAGTTCAAGCACCAGCCAGTCAACGAACCAAGATGATGTCTCTCCTACAGATGAGTCAGGGGATGAAGGAGCTGCTCCAAAACAAAAAAGAAAAGTAACAAGAAAGAGAAAGAGCAAGTCATCTGCTGCAGAGATGCTGGAATTTCTTCATTCTTATAGTGAGAAGAGAGAGAAAGTGGAGGCAGAAAAACTGGAATTATTCAAAGCTATGAAAGAAGAAAAGAAAGAGTTTTTCTCCCAATTTCTTGAAGTGCTAAAAAATAAGTAAGCTGAAATTACTGGAGCACCATTTGTTGAGTTTACTTAAAAATGAAACTTTATTCATGTATGTACATGTACAAGGATTGATAAAGTTATCCACTAAAAGAGAACCTTATGTTGTTTATATTTATGACTAAATACCACTTAGAGATGCAAAGACCCCTCAAAATGCAATGCAGATCCGTTGCCCCTCCCCCCCAAAAAAAACAATTACTGAGGGTGAAAATTTGAATCATGCATACTGTATTGCAAGCACCCCTCATGATTGTATGAAATGACATCAGTTGTACTATACATGGTTCAAAATATTCCAGATGCATGTGCACTGTGGAGGGGGTAGCAAAAGGCATCAGTCTTGCAATAGATATCTACTTGAGTGTTTGTCAGTTTTGCTGGATGGATGTGTTAGGGGCAGTAGGTATCATAATATTTAAAGACGAAAATTCCACAATAATACACCTGCCCAATATCTACATAGGTTATTAAAAAAAGTTGTCCTTTAGATACGGTTGGCATAAACAATGGCCTTCATGCGATTTCTTTTATGTTGGGCTAATCTGTCATTTCGCCCAGCACCATCATGATTGTTACTGCTACTGTCATCATCGTCATCCTCATTGTCAAGCATGTAACCTTCTTCAAAGTCATCATGAAGAAGACAGACATTGTGAAGAACACATCCACTAATGATGATGAGGACAATAAGCTTCTGATCAAGATGGTCCAGATACTGTAACTTCCGCCACCTTCCTTTGAGAAGCCTGATTGATCTTTCCACTGTCTGCCTATTAGATGATAGAACAGAGTTGAAGAAGGTCTGTTCTGGAGTGAGGTGACCATTATCTCTGTATGGTGTCATTAGCCAAGTCTGAAGAGGGTATCCACCATCACCTAGCAAATGTGCATTGCCTGGAAACTTGTTTGCAGCCATGTTGTACACATTAGAATTGCGCAAGACCCTAGAGTCATGTACAGACCCTGGCCATCCAGCCAGTATATCAGTGAAAACCATGTTTTCATCACAGATCACTTGCACATTAATTGAATGGAATTTTTTTCTATTGATGTAGGCATCTGGCTCTTCCATGGGGGCTCTAATTCTAACATGCGTGCCATCAATTAGGCCAACTACACCAGGGAATCCCCCTTCCTCAAATGTAGCCATGCTTTCACGCATCTTTTGGTCTGCAAAATGAAACAAAGTTAAATTACAATCATTGAACATATTTATATATAATATTTTACTCAAAGTGACATTAAAGTAAACAACAAACATCCAAAGGTATTTTGTTAAAAAAATAAATTGCACGAAGTAATACTGAAAAAAAAAAAAACAATAATGTAATTAAACATTACTTTTGAAGAATAGTGCAGAGGAAATATATATATCTATGTAATGAAAAATAATCAATATAGATATGTAATAAAGACGTACCATTTGGCCACTTTATGTAATCTTTACAAAGATCGGCTAGGGCCTGCGTTCCTCTCCAAAGAATTCTATCGACACTGCTCATTGTTATGTTGAACCTGTCAGCGACAAGTCTAGTCGGCTCTTGATTAGCCATGGACCACAGAAACGTCAGCACCTGTTTTAATGGCGGAATGGGCTGCTTTCCTCTGGCATTAACCACTGGAATATTTCCTGTGTTCATGATTTCTCGGCACAAGATTTCGCAAGTGCTTTTCGTCATACGAAAATGACTGCTAAATTCACTCGGTGCGTAGGTTGGAATAGTAACCTCAAAATACCCTTGTATTCTGTTCAGATTGCGTCTCATATAAGAGCTGACGGCACTTAACACTGTCAGTTCATCCTCCTCGTCAAACATTTCATTTTCTACATCAAAATCGCCAGTAAGCTCTTCGACTACAATAAGATTGAAGTCCGCCATATTGAAGTTCGCGCGAATTTTGTGCCGGTCTGAGACGGGCCCAGGGCAGCGCGGTATGGAACGCCTGGGAGGTAAATGGTAAGCGAAATCTCATCCGGTTGGTCCACGCATTCGGAAAATTGCTTACCATTATGCAGCGGTCACACCATCCGGATTTTTCTGACAAATGGTAAGCACCCCAGGTTTTAATTATGTATGCAGCTATGTATAGGTAACCATACGGGTTTGAATTCATTTTGGAATTAATTTGTACGAGTGCACGCCAAAAACCGTATGATCACATTATTTATAATAATAATATAAAAATGAAAAAAATCGCCTGAAGGAAGTGCCGGAAGATCTTTGTATTACATACAGGAAACGCGCATTTGACGCGGATTTGCCGATTTGCTGTTGAAGATCAGCTTATAATGCTTCGAACTGAAAGCGACTCGTTAAAAACAATTGCAATTATAATCCAGAATTTCTATGTGTAATTTACACCGGTGTTACACGTTTTGCACTGGTGTTACACTTGAACTGCACTGCTCCCAACCAATCAGAATCGAGCAATTTTTTCATGTATATTAAAACCACCGCGGAAAACTACGCAAAGATTTAATAAAGTAAAGCACTTTAAATTTCCGAATTTTGAGTCAGGGTTATTATAAATGTGGTGGTCAAATTGCTAACTTACTTGCTGACGGTCTAGCTTGAGCCATGCTTTTACCAATAAGTAATTTTCGCGAATGAACTGCAGTGTATTCCGCTAGCTGCAATCTGATGCGACCAAGTACTTCATTTACCTTTGTGACGTTAGTTAATGACGTCATGTTTTTGCGTCACATTTATTGTTTCAACGATATTTCTTTACGTTCTTCCATTCTTTCTAACTTTAACAAGTTTCACTTACGCATTTCTAAATGATTCCGAAAATTGTATAGAGTACTTCGTTATCAAAATGCAATCGCTGAGACAAATGACGCCATAACTTTCAAATACTTACCATGTTCGCTCGCGCGGGTGTGCGCGAGCAATAAGCGCGCGCCAAGATCGGGCGTTACAGTACCTTACTTTGAACCCAGACTCTCTCTCTTTTTCTTCACCAGTTCCTCGGGACTGGTACTGAGATCCGAACTGCGCCAAATGCTTCATCTTTTGGAATGAAACATTAGAAAAGTGAACAAGGAAATTGAAATAATAACCTAATTGATATAAAAACCTAATTTTCAAAAAAAATATATTTCTGATTGAAATTTTCGAGGAAGGAAGGTCGCGCCATCTTTTAGCTAGCCTCCGTAGCCGGCGGGATTTGAGGGTGCGAGCTACACACTCAGCTATCGCGGGCGAAGCCCGTGAGGTCAACTCGACTCCGCACCAATCTCCCCACCGCTTTGTCGCTTTAATGACGGCCTCCCCAAAAACGAAAGCACTTCGCCGCGATCCCGCATAGTTGCAAATGACCATTAACCGAATCCTTAAGCTTACGTAATCTGGCAAGTTGCATCACGAACTTAAAACTTGCACTCCTTCTACCGAAAAAAAAAGACATTACTCACCTAAAAGCTAAAGGCTTCGAATCGTCTTGAGAAGCGAGAAAAGATTGGATAACAACACGATAAAACAACAACGCATTAATGAGAAAAGTTGATCTTATTTTTAGGTAATTTGATTTTATTTTGTCTTATTTTATTTTTTTATTTATTGTTTGAGTCCATTTTCCCATTCAATAAATTCAAATTAAACCGTTGCAGGGTCGGGTCAAGGGGGAGGGTGAAAAGTTTTAAGACTTGTAAGAAAAATAAATCTTTGAATGCAGGGAACCACAAAAGTCAATTAATAGGCAGTCGTTCTTGTTGTTGGCTATCTTTGTAGAGATGCTCGTACCACACGTCACTGTAACGTGAGAATTATTAGAGAAAACAATTGAAACTGCAAGGCTGCACTATGGCAAAGGACACTTCTAATGGGCCAGTATTTCGACTAGTACAACTATTCTTCTTCAGGGCTAGTGTTGCTACGAAAGAAAAAAGTTTGCCCCAGCCTCCCCTCTGCATACCCCTTTATCCCGCTTATCATCCTTGATCACGATGAAACACACGCCCCGAACAGAAGCATATACGAAGCATATCTGCTTTAACTGCAGATATCATAAAAGACAAATAAAAAAATAAACAGTTGGATTATAGTAATTAAGGAGTTATCGTTTGTCTCACGATGTAGTCACTTGTGATGTGGACCGCGACGTTTCGGATCTTAGTGTAGATTCCCTGCGAATGCGGAAAAGTCTACATAGGCGAGACGGAGAGACCCATGCAGGACAGGATTAAAGAACACGACCGAGACATCCAGAACAACTAATTGGTCTAGGATCAGCGAGGATCGAAACACACCAATCACAGCTGTTGAAAACCAACCAATCACAGCGGAGCACCATGCGTTATAAGACTACACGTAGCCAGTCGACCTTATCACCTGATGAAGGCTAGCAGTATGCAGCCGAAACGTCGCGGTCCACATCACAAGTGACTAAATCGTGAGACAAACGATAACTCCTTAATTACTATACTTTATACCACGATGAACAACAACAACCTTTTTCACGACATTAGTTAATTGGGTTATATTACATAACTTATTTGCAAATGAGATTGAACTTCCTTATCTCGAAAGCTTTGCTCAAGACTTCAAAAATTAATAAATGAACAGTTCAATTATATTAAAAAGATTTAAATAAATTACTTAATCGATAAATCAATAAACGGTTCAATTAAATTACATGACATTACATGTGTCTTTGCAAATAACATCAAGACTCCTTACCTCCAAAGATTTGCTCACGACTTCAAAAAAGTAAATACATCAATAAAATGTTCAATTAGGTTACACAGATTTTTTTGTCAAAAATGGTCGAAGCCTCCTTACTTCGAAAGGTTTACTCACGACTTTAAACAAACAAATAAACATACAGCTCAATTATATTACACAATTTTGCTGAAGCCTTCTTACCTCTAACGGTTTGCTCAAGATTTTAAAAAATAATAAACAGTTAATAAACAGTTCAATTATATTACACAGATTTTTCGCAATTATGTAATATAATTGAACCGTTTATTAACTGATTAATAAACAGTTCAATTATATTACACAGATTTTTCGCAATTATGTAATATAATTGAACCGTTTATTAACTGATTAATAAACAGTTCAATTATATTACACAGATTTTTCGCAATTATGTAATATAATTGAACCGTTTATTAACTGATTAATGAACAGTTCAATTATATTACATATTTTCGAAGGCTCCTTACCTCCAAAAGCTTTACTCATGTCTTCCAAAAAACAAATAAATAGTTAAATTATAAAACAATATTTTCGTTTTGATAGTAATAGCTATACATAAAACAATAGCGGTTTTTTTTTTCTCCGTAAAAAGTTAAAAATGAGTTAAGCCAAGGCTACACGGTCAACTTTTTTTGAGCAACAAATATTGTGATTGGAGTTCAACAAATGTTGAACCGCGTATCATATGATGTTGAATGTTAAAATATGCCATTCAGCAAGTTGAACTTTGTTGAACGTTGTTGAACGAAAATCTATTCCGTTCAACAAGTTGCCGGTTGTTGAACGACTTCAAAAACGCAAAAGTTTCAACAATGTCGCAACGATGTTCAAATTCTGTTGATCAACAAAAGTTGAAAGATGTTGAATCGCGTATCATTGGCTTTAATCCCGTCGAAAAATTCGACGAACAAAAATGTTCTGATCTTCCTACGGGGACCATTCCGTTCAAGACTGGCGAGCTGAGGAAACAAGAAATAGCATAATAAGACAGTGAAGGAGATTTTAACTGTCCGTAAAGGCAGGACGTTTTACAGGGTTACAAGGACATGTTACAGCAGCAGTCAATTGAAAACCGTCGTAATTACTTTACTTTTGTTTTCCCGAAATTCATAAGAAAATGGCATTTGGAGAGTAAAACTTGCATGCGTTGATACGTCTTCCTGCGAAATGATTTCTCATTAATTGCGTTGCCTTCACCGTCGGCAGATTAAGAACCACAAAGAGATCCAATCAGATTGCAGGATTCGTTACCATGCCCTCTTGTTGAATAAAGTGATTCATTCCGGCGGGGGATGGCGTTATCAAATCTTTAGCAAGCGGCCTCTTTGTGAGTTCGCAGATAGGATAATAGGCAGATAGGAAAATTCGCACAACAAAGAACCACTCATGCTGCAGGATTCGTTACCATGCCCTCTTGGAAAAAAGAAAGTGATAAATCCGGTGAATATCGAACGCTTCCCATTTACATAGAATTTTCCATGAGAATTTTTCAACAAATGGAGCAGTTCAATTTTTTCATCACGTAAACGGGACGAAAAAGAAGCTGTACCACCTCCAGAGCCTGCTCACCAAAAAACATGGCAATCGAAGGTGAAACTTTTCTACTTTATTTTCCGTCCTTAAGAAGCCTTGGAGAAAGTTAAAGAGAAAAAAGTCTCGCTGCTTGAATCAATTCAACGAGTAAATCTTAGCGTTCTTTTATTTAGTTGTCGACCTTGCTCTGTGAATGAACAGGCCGCTGGTGTCACATGAAAAAGATATCAAGGCCCTACATAGCGGGCGGAAGGGAGTGCCAGGAAAACTAAATGTTTTGGTTTTTTTTTTCTAACATAATGTTTGATTTTGCTGGGCTATTTCTTGTGGGAAGTGGTGTGCGGAGTTTACACCAGCAGACAAAAAATTGTCCCCGCGGATAAAAATTCCCAGGTACGGCCCTGGAAATTTCCTGTCATTCGGAGAAACCGTACAACCGGTGTTTCCATACAAATCAGAAGCACCCATCTTTTGCAAAGCTAAAGCCGTGCGATTTTTACCGCGCTTTGATAATCACGCGTCTAACTGAAAAATGAGCACTATTCCAAGTCCATCGAGCTGTTAAAACATTAGGCCACATCTACTTTTTCTCTCCTTTTCCTCAACGTCTCCACATACATGTCTGTATTGCCTGGTGTGAGTTAGCGGTGCCTAAAAAGTCTTTATAAAAGTAAAATACTAAAATGAATGGAGGTACCTGTATTTCCTGTCGAAGATCTCGAATTCCTAGCTATTAAACAGGTATACCAAAGCTTCGACAGGAAGTACAAGTTAACTTTTTCTCATTGAATTAGATCTACAGACTGTTAAATGATGTATAAGAAGGCGCTAATAACAACCGTAGAAAACTTCAGCTTTTTTCTTTTAGTCTGTTTTCGTTCCTGCAATAAGTTACTTTTACAAGAGTCAGGGAAAACCAGTCTTTTTTTTCTTTTGATGTGTCCCTCTCTTAGCTACAGGTTCCAGATGTTTCAAGACGCTCAGTGAAATTCGCTTTTTCCCATTGTCACTGAGCTGCACTGAATTGCTTCACTGTATAACCAGAGAATATAAATTATTATGGTATTCTTTTGAGAATGCTAGAAAAATTGAATTTCATCTCTTTGCCTAAGAATGAAATATTATTTTAATCAAAAGTAAAACAAAATTTCTATTTTTTTTTTTCTAGACATGGCTCGCACGTTGTAGAGCCATCTACACGAAACTAGGGCACCGTTTTTCTGTAAAATAATTTATTTTAATTTCTCCCCGGAAAAACATTTCCCTTCCTGGCAAAATGAAAAACCCCGGGATTTGGTTTGGTTCGGTCATTTGAATAAGGACAAGTTTAATAAGCCCCTATACCTAAGGATTTTTCAGATTTTCCCTCTCGGATTTTGTTTTTCGACATTCACACACCCACTGAAATCACGCAAGAACACTTTGCTTAAAATAATCTTTATTCATAAACATAAATACTATAAATCAGTAGTCAAAGATAAAATTCTCAAAACATTACAAATGTCCTTTTTCAAAAAGCCTCAAAATATCACGAAAGGTTCGCTCACGAGTTCAAAAATACAAATAAATAAATAAACAATTTAATAATATAACACATTTTTTTATAAAAAAATCGAAGCCTCCTTACCTCGAAAGGTTCGCTCACGACTTCAAACATACAATTAAATAATAAATAAATAAATAAATAAATCATATAACATAATTTTTTACAAAGAGATCGAAGCCTCCTTGCCTCTAAAGGTTCGCTCACGACTTCAAAAATACAATTAAATAATTAATAAATAAAAAAATTAATGATATAACATAATTTTTTACAAAGAGATCGAAGCCTCCTTACCTCGAAAGGTTCGCTCACGACTTCAAAACTACAATAAATAATTAAGAAATAAAAAAATAATTATATAACAGATCGAAGCCTCCTTACCTCGAAAGGTTTGCTCACGACTTCAAAAATACAATAAATAATTTAAGAAATGAAAAAAAATTATATAACATAATTTTTTACAAAGAGATCGAAGCCTCCTTACCTCGAAAGGTTCGCTCACGACTTCAAAAAATACAATTGAAAATTAAATGAGTATTTAAATAATATTACACTTTTTTTTGTTTTCATAGCAAAAAATATATACATCAATAGCGTTTTTAGTACAAGTTAAAAATGAGTCACTGCCGTCGAAAAATTCGACGAAAAAAATTTCTGATCTTCCTCCCCTTCGAGGGACGCTTTCGTTCAAGTTCAAGAAAGGCGAGCTGAGGAGAAAGAGAAATAACATAATAAGCCGTCGAAAGAGATTATAACTGTCCGTAAAGACGAGGACATGTTACAGGGTTAAAATGGCATCATGTAGCGGGAACATGGTGCAAGATACCTGCATGGTGTACACTGAGCAACCAGGGCATGTCCCTGGGCTAAATTGCTAGTGCCTGTGTGTGTTGTGATCCGGTCGCGTGTATCAGGGGATGGTCTGAAGGTAAGTGGGCTGAACTTCGGATCGGAGGTACTCTATTCCTGGAACTCTATTTGTTCTAGTGCAAGACACTTCAACTCTAACTTATAATGCCTCTCTCCACCCAGGTGTATAAACAGGTACGGGAGAATTCAATGCTATGGGGTACAACCTAGCAACCCATCCGGGGGGGAGTAGAAATACTCCTAGCCGCTTCATAGTAAGCAATCCAGCCGAGGGCAACCTTCGGTCTGTTGGACCACTTTAATTATCATATCTCCGAAACTCAGCCGTGCTACATTTCTCTGCTAAATGCTTCAGTAAAATTCTAACTTATTATCTCTTATCTTATCCAATTATTTCGTTAGGTAAAACTTCTCCTTATACTCACACGAATGTTTAGTTCATCGCACGTCTGAGTTATATCAACAATCTCGCTGCAAGAAAAGCACAACGAATTATATGGTAATCTAAATGCCGAGTAAATTATGAAACAACATGCTTATGAATCTAGCCTGAGAGAGTCCATGATCTGTTTGCCATAAAAAAGGATAGATCAGTATAGAACGCTTTTGTTTGTCGTGTTAGCTGCAGTCATCCTGGAGTTCCAAAACATGAAATAGCGGCCGTATTATATTGGGGTACCAAATTTGTTCTCCAAGAACTGAATATACAGTATCGTCTTTTACGTTACTAAACCAATAAGTGCTACTGGTCAAGTGAGTGAAAGCGTTATATAGAGAAACACTGTCCGCTCGGTTTGGAGTAGTCTAGATATAAAAACCCTCTGTAACAGAACCACTGAAACCCTACCCAGTGGATTATTTTCCCCTACCCAGCAGAAATTTTGTCTCCCCAGTACCCAGTGATTATTTTGTTTTACCCAGTGACTGTGTGGTGTGACCCAGCGTATTTTGTTTGCAAAAAATAATAATAAATGAGCAAAATAAAACAGAAAACGAGCGGACCCAGTGGGAAAAAAGAACCGGTAACTTTTTTCCCGAAAACCCAGTGAGGATAAAGATTCCACTTGGTCTGTTACAGAGGGGTGTGGATATGGTGTGACTTGTTTACACATATTTTCCTAAAACTATTACTATTTTTTGTACTTACTTCTCTTTGTCGTTAAGAGCAATTTTCATCTAAAAGAAATAAAATTATGGAATGTTATCGAGAAAGTAACACTATTTGCTTGCTTTCTATGCGATTGATAATTATGTCAATTATCAGAAGCCTATCATTATAGTCTTCTGTAATTATATATACAGAAGCTTTAAAATTAGCCTGGTGAACAACAATTTTTTTCATACTGAATTTTGATCACTATGCTACGATGCAATTCGCCATTTTCGCATTTCTAATAACAAACCTGGCTTGCTCCCCAAAATTGTGTTTCCTATTTCCTCTGGGCATTACAGACGTCCCAAGAAAATTTACTGAAAACAATGCGTATGCAAAATTTTGAGGAGCAAACAAGGTGTATTATGGGAAATTCGAAAATTGCGAATTGTATGCAACGTTAAAAAAATGAGAATTGCTTTAAGAGCCACCTTAAATTTTCAAACATTTAACATTAAGGCTGTTGTTAACACATTATGCCGCTTCTATGGTAATCAATAATTTCAAGAAAATAATCACAACTGTGATTTGTTTGCCGGGCGCCATTATTGCTCAATGACCCATCAAATTAAAAGAGAGGGAATGTGCTGGAAACTGCTGTGAGCCACCTTAAATGCGATTGAGGCTTATCAGTAAGATTTTTCCTTTCGATTGTCTTCTTATGGGAGATTAAAATTAAAATGAAAGTTTAAACTATACATTGCGTTTTACAGCCAATATGTCCGTTTACAGGGTTGTGCAAAGTTTGTATCTGATTTCCAACTTAGACGTCGCCCCATCCGACAGCACTAACACTTCGCTGGTTACTGAATCATTATTGGGCTTTTCTGTTATTTCATCCTTACCTCAAGACGATAAATGGAGAATTCCCGATTCACTTTATCTGTTAACCTGGAATCGAATAAGGAAAAGTTGAGAACAATATTAAATATAATCATCTCACTCATGGGCAGTCTCTTTTTCACAGAGCTCCATTCACTTCATGTCGTGTCGCAGTGAAAGACACGCAAAGTCCCCAACCTAACAGTGATCAGACTGACTAATGTAACTTTCCAGTTGAATGTAAGATAATTATTGTCAACGTAAGATAATTATTGTCAACGTCAAATTTAATTTTTACCTCTTGAGGTCACGATTTTCACACGCCATCTGTATAAAATGAGAATATTTAAAAATGATATTTCATTAGCACATTTTATTGCGATAGCTATTTGGAAGAAACATATTTCATTCTTCCAACAGAATAAAAAAAGAAAACGGCTTTTCGGGAAGGTACACGTAACAAGAATATTACATGTTTAATCACGAGCGGCAAATTCTGTGAATTATGAATCACTTACTTCCTCTTCTTTCTCTTTCCCTTCTTTCTTCAGCTCCTCTATTTCCCTAAAATTTAGGAATTTAAAAAGCAGCTTAGCTGATTGATTAATTGATGGAGAAACCAATTTCTTCTTTGACATAAGGGTGTGTTCCTTTGGGATGGTCTAGATTATGATCAGTGATCCGAGATTTCTCGGATCATGGTGCATCAAAGGCGCCGGTGAATCCACTCTGGGCAAGCCGGGATTAGCCGGTTCCTTTGATGTACCATGATCTGAGTGATCTCGGATCACTGATCTTGACCCTGATCACCCCAAAGGAACGCACACAGATTTTCCCGGATCAGTGTCAGTAGGCGGGAGGGGTGGGAGGTTTCGTCACGCAGAGCTCTATTCACTCTAGGTCGTGTCGCAGTGAAAGACACGAAAAGTCCCCAACCTAACAGTGATCAGACTGATCAACTAAAATTTAATTTTTACCTCTTCAGGTCACGATTTTCATCCGCCATCTGCATAAAATGAAAATATTAAAATATAGTATTTCATTAGTACATTTTGTTTCGATACCTATTTGGAAGAAACACATTTCATTCTTCCGAAAAAATTATATATGTCAAGGTAACAAGAGTGAAAAGATTCCAACATTGGATTTGAGATGGCAGAAAGGAAAAAGGCTTTTCAGGTAAGCAAACGTAACAATTGTAATAGATGTTTATTTACGAGCGGTAAATTGGGAAAATTATCAATCACTTACTGCCTCTTCTTTTTCTGTACTTTCTTTCTTCAGCTCTTCTACTTCCCTAAAATTTAGGAAATCAAAATTCAAAAAGCAGCTTAGCTGATTGATTAATTGATGTAAAGACTAATTTCTTATTTACTTACTTAGATTTAACCGACTCATTGTAAGACTGACTCACTGTCTCTCTGCTTGACTATAGAATGACAGAAAAACAGACAGACAGACAGACAGACTGATTGGCCTACTGACTGACTGACTGACTCACTGACCAACTGGCTGACTGACTGACTGACTAAATGCTCGCCGCTTTGTTTATTTGCTCCATCGTTCCTTTATTCCATTTAAACATTTATTAAAATATTTATTCATCGGTTACGTCGTATACTGAAACAAGTTTGTTTGGTCGGTGTTGGGCAATAGTGGCCTTGTTGTCTTCTTATGTTAATGATTCCGTGTCGCCTCAATCGACAAACAGTTTAAAAGGAAATCGCCAATGATTAAGGCGGAAATGCTGAAGGTAACCATTCAGTCGTGTCTAAAATAATTGCTCTTGTTTGTACTCAGTTATTGCCTGCAGCAAATTGAATATAACAATGATCGACATTTACCTCTGGAGGTCAAGATTTCCATCCAACATCTGCATAAAAAATAGTATTTCATTAGCACATCTTATTTCGATAGCTATTTGGAAGATTCGCAATTCTTTTTCCCACAAAATATTAATGTCTGTAAAGGTAATAAGATGCCAAGGTTGGATTAGAGATTGCAAAAATGAAAAATGTTTTCAGGATTTTATACGTAACAACAGTAATACATGTTTAATCACGAGCAGCAAATTCTGTGAATTATGTATCACTTACTGCCTCTTCTTTTTCTTTCCCTTCTTTCTTCAACTCTTCTATTTTCCTGAAATTTAGAAAGTAAAAATTCAAAACCGACTCAGTGCCAGACTGACTGTCTGTGTGCCTGTCTGACCGGCTAGTGGCTGACTTAATGACTGACAGACAGACTAATTGACTGACTGACAGACAGACAGACTGGCTGACTGTCTAAGTGAGTAACGGACTCTATGATAGTCTGAAAAACTGAATGACTAGCAAACTGACTGATTTACAGACTTTAATACTGACTGACCGAATGACGGACTGACCGGCTGACCGACAGGCAGATCGACTGACTGACTGCCTGACTGACTAATAATATTCATTTATTCATCCGGAAGGTCATAGACTAAAACAAGTTTGTTCGGTCGATGTTGGAAAATAGTGGCTACGTTATCTTTTCACATTAGTGCTAACGTATCGCCTCAATTGCGCGATAAACATCCAAAAAGGAAATCGCCAATGATTAAAGAGGAAGTACTGAAGGTAACCATCCATTCTTTATCTAAAATAAGCAGCATATTTTGCAGGGATCATAGTTTACCTCTTGAGGTCACGATTTTGATCCGCCATCTGCATAAAAGGAGAATATTAAAAAATAGTATTTCATTAGCGCAATTTAAGAAATACATTTCTTTTTCCGACAAAATAATGTACGGGAAGGTTATAAATAAGATTCCAAGATTGGATTTGAGATTAAAAAAATGAAAAAGTCTTTTGAGGAAAGTATACGTAACAAGAGTAAAACATGTTTAATCACGAGCGGCAAATTCTGTAAATTATGTATCACTTACTGCCTCTTCTTTTTCTTTCCCTTGTTTCTTCAGCTCTTCTACTTCCCTGAAATTTAGAAAGTCAAAATTCAAAAAGCAGCTTAGCCGATTGTCTGTCTAACCGGCTAGCGGCTGACCGACTTACTGACTGACAGACAGAAATACGGACTGATTGACTGACTGACTGAGTGGCTGAAAGATCTGATGACTGACTGGTTGATTGACTGCCTGGCTGACTGCTGAAAAACTAGTGACTGACTGGCTGACTGAGTGACAGACAGACAGACTGACTGCCTGACTGACTGACAGAAAGACTAACTGACTGACCGACTGACTAACTGAATGACTTATCGCCCCTTTATTGATTTGCTCCATCGTTCATTTATTCCATATGTACATTAATTATAATATTCAATTATTCACCCGTTAGGTCGTATACTGAAAAAAGTTTGTTCGGCCGGTGTTGAGAAATAGTGGCCTTGTTATCTTTTCACGTTAATGCTAACGTAATGCCTCAATTGCGCGATAAACAGCCAAAAAGGAAATCGCCAATGATTAAGGCCGGGCGTAAGTGCTGAAGGTAATCATTCACTGTTATTTAAAATAATTGTTCTGACTTGTTTGTAATCAGCCATATTTTCTGCGGTAAAATCGTGTTATTAAACATCATAGTTTACCTCTTGAGGTCACGGTTTTGATCCGCCATCTGCATAAAATGAGAATGTTAAAAACAGTATCTCATTAGTACATTTTATTTTGATAGCTATTTAGAAGAAACGCATTTCTTTTTCTGACAAAATAATGTACATGAAGGTAATAAGATTCCAGGATTGGATTTGAGATTACAAAAGACTTTTCAGGAAAGTACACGTAACGAGAGTAATACATGTTTAATCGCCAGCGGCAAATTCTGAAAATTATCAATCACTTACTGCTGCCTCTTCTTTTTCTTTCCCTTCTTTCTTTAATTCTTCTACTTTTCTGAAATTTAGGAAGCAAAAATAACAAAAGCAGCTTAGCTGATTGATTAATTGATAAAAAGACTGGTTTCTTCCTTGAAATACTATTTGAATAACTTAGTGTCAGACTGACTGATTGTCGCTCGACCCATCTAACTGCCCGGTGGCTGACTGATTGACTGACCAACTGACTAATTGACTGACTGACTGACTAACTGACTGACTAACCAACTGACGGACTAACTGACTGACTGACTAACTAACTGACTAACTGACTAACTGACTGATTAACTGAATGACTGCCTGACTGACTGCCTGACTGACAAACTGACTCATTGACTGACTGACTGACCGACAGACTGACTGACTGACCAACTGACTGATTGACTGACTGAATGACTGAATGACTGACTAACTGATTAATTGACTGACTGACTGGCTGAGTGACCAACTGACTGATTGACTGACTGACTGACTGACTAAATGAATGGCTGATAGCCGCTTTGTTTATTTGCTCCATCGTTACTTTATTCCATTTAAACATTTATTATAATATTTGTTCATCGGTTACGTCGTATACTGAAACAAGTTTGTTTGGTCGGTGTTGGGCAATAGTGGCCTTGTTGTCTTCTTACGTTAATGATTCCGTGTCGCCTCAATCGATAAACAGTTAAAAAGGAAATCGCCAATGATTAAGGCGGAAATGCTGAAGGTAACCATTCAGTCGTGTTTAAAATAATTGCTCTTGTTTGTACTCAGTTATTGCCTGCAGCAAATTGACTATAACAATGATCGAAATTTACCTCTGGAGGTCAAGATTTTCATCCAACATCTGCATAAAACGACAATATTATTAAAAATAGTATTTCATTAGCACATTTTATTTCGATAACTATTTGGAAGATTCACATTTCTTTTTCCCACAAAATATTAATGTCTGTAAAGGTAATAAGATGCCAAGATTGGATTTGAGATTGCAAAAATGAAAAATGTTTTCAGGACAGAATACGTAACAACAGTAATACATGTTTAATCAGGAGCAGCAAATTCTGTGAATTATGTATCACTTACTGCCTCTTCTTTTTCTTTCCCTTCTTTCTTCAACTCTTCTATTTTCCTGAAATTTAGAAAGTAAAAATTCAAAACCAGCTTAGCTGATAAAATGATGAAAAGACTCATCTCTTCCTTTACTTACTCAGATCTGTCCAACTCAGTGTCAGACTGACTGTCTGTGTGCCTGTCTGACCGGCTAGTGGCTGACTTAATGACTGACAGACAGACAGACTAATTGACTGACTGACAGACAGACAGACTGGCTGACTGTCTGAAAAACTGAATGACTAGCAAACTGACTGGTTTACTAACTTTAATACTGACTGACCGAATGACGGACTGACCGGCTGACCGACAGGCAGATCGACTGACTGACTGCCTGACTGACTAATAATATTCATTTATTCATCCGGGAGGTCATATACTAAAACAAGTTTGTTCGGTCGATGTTGGAAAATAGTGGCTACGTTATCTTTTCACATTAGTGCTAACGTATCGCCTCAATTGCGCGATAAACATCCAAAAAGGAAATCGCCAATGATTAAAGAGGAAGTACTGAAGGTAACCATCCATTCTTATCTAAAATAAGCAGCATATTTTGCAGTAAGATCGCGTTAATACAGATCATAGTTTACCTCTTGAGGTCACGATTTTGATCCGCCATCTGCATAAAAGGAGAATATTAAAAAATAGTATTTTATTAGCGCAATTTAAGAAATACATTTCTTTTTCCGACAAAATAATGTACGGGAAGGTTATAAATAAGATTCCAAGATTGGATTTGAGATTAAAAAAATGAAAAAGTTTTTTGAGGAAAGTATACGTAACAAGAGTAAAACATGTTTAATCACGAGCGGCAAATTCTGTAAATTATGTATCACTTACTGCCTCTTCTTTTTCTTTCCGTTCTTTCTTCAGCTCTTCTACTTCCCTGAAATTTAGAAAGTCAAAATTCAAAAAGCAGCTTAGCCGATTGTCTGTCTAACCGGCTAGTGGCTGACCGACTTACCGACTGACAGACAGAAATACGGACTGATTGACTGACTGACTGAGTGGCTGAAAGATCTGATGACTGACTGGTTGATTGACTGCCTGGCTGACTGCTGAAAAACTAGTGACTGACTGGCTGACTGAGTGACAGACAGACAGACTGACTGCCTGACTGACTGACAGAAAGACTAACTGACTGACCGACTGACTAACTGAATGACTTATCGCCCCTTTATTGATTTCCTCCATCGTTCATTTATTCCATATGTACATTAATTATAATATTCAATTATTCACCCGTTAGGTCGTATACTGAAAAAAGTTTGTACGGCCGGTGTTGAGAAATAGTGGCCTTGTTATCTTTTCACGTTAATGCTAACGTAATGCCTCAATTGCGCGATAAACAGCCAAAAAGGAAATCGCCAATGATTAAGGCCGGGCGTAAGTGCTGAAGGTAATCATTCACTGTTATTTAAAATAATTGTTCTGACTTGTTTGTAATCAGCCATATTTTCTGCGGTAAAATCGTGTTATTAAACATCATATGAATAGAGGGGGTAAGTTTCTAAAGAAACTGTGGTGCTGCGTCGGTGGGAAGTATAACAATATAATTTGGTTTTATCAACCCAGTTGATAAAACCAAATTATATTATTAAACATCATAGTTTACCTCTTGAGGTCACGGTTTTGATCCGCCATCTGCATAAAATGAGAATGTTAAAAACAGTATCTCATTAGTACATTTTATTTTGATAGCTATTTAGAAGAAACGCATTTCTTTTTCTGACAAAATAATGTACATGAAGGTAATAAGATTCCAGGATTGGATTTGAGATTACAAAAGACTTTTCAGGAAAGTACACGTAACGAGACTAATACATGTTTAATCACCAGCGGCAAATTCTGAAAATTATCAATCACTTACTGCTGCCTCTTCTTTTTCTTTCCCTTCTTTCTTTAATTCTTCTACTTTTCTGAAATTTAGGAAGCAAAAATAACAAAAGCAGCTTAGCTGATTGATTAATTGATAAAAAGACTGGTTTCTTCTTTGAAATACTATTTGAATAACTTAGTGTCAGACTGACTGATTGTCGCTCGACCCATCTAACTGCCCGGTGCCTGACTAGCTGACTGATTGACTGACCAACTGACTGATTGACTGACTGACTGACTAACTGACTGACTGACCAACTGAATGACTGACTGACTGACTGACTGACTGACTAACTGACTGATTAACTGACTGACAGACTGACTGACCAACTGACTGATTGACTGACTGACTGACTGACTGACTAACTGACTGATTCACTGATTGGTTGACTGGTCTGACCGACTGACTGACTGACTGACTGACTGACCGACCGACCTACCGACCGACTGACTGACCATCTGACTGACTGATAGACTCAAACGAAGTTGCGTCAGTCGATAACATTCAAAAATGACATCGCCAATTATTGAGGCGGAAATGCTGACGGTAACAATTCAGTCCTATTTGAAATAATTGTTTTTGTTTGTAATCAGTAATTGTCTGGAGTAAATTCATACACAGTAATCATGCTATCAATGATCGTAATTTCAGTTACCTCTTGAGGTCACGACTTTCATTCGCCATCTGCATAAAACGAAGATAAGTTTTTCATTAGCACAATTTATTTCGATAGCTATTTTTGAAAAAAAACACGCTTCTTTTTCCCAAAAACTAATGTAAGTGAAGAGTAATAAGATTCCAAGATTAGATTTGAGATTGCAAAAATAAAAAATGCTTTTAAGGAAATTAAAGTACACGTAATAAGAATATATACACCTTTAATCACGAGCGGAAAATTCTGTAAATTATGTATCACTTACTGCCTCTTCCTTTTCTTTCCTTTCTCTCTTTAAATATTCCACTTCTCTAAAATGTAGGAAGTAAAGAAACCGATTTACTCTTTCACTTACAATTTGACCTACTTAGTGTCAGACTGACTGTCTGTCTGTCTATGACGGCATCATTGCGGTTAGTAAATGTCTGACTGACTGACTGACTGATGGACGGGGTCACTGATTGACTGATTGACTAACTCAGAAACTGACTGACTGTCTAGGTGAATGACTGATCGCCCCTTTCTTCATTTTCTCCATCGTTTATTCATTCTATGTTTTCATCATTATAATATTCATTTAACATCATATTTAAAAGGAAAAACGTCATTACCATTTACTTTCTCCACATGTTTATATTTTTTAGTAGCGTGCGAAAATGTGTGTTGAAAGAAGATACCAATGAGGTTTTTCCTTTTCCATATGATGTTGGTTAATACATTCCTGGATTCGACAAACACAATTTCGCAAAGATATTCATTGACGCATACGTTTAATTTGGTCATACACTGAAACAAGTTTGTTCGGTCGGTGTTGGGAAACCGTTTTCCTGTTATCTTTCTCCGTTACCAATAACGTGTCGCAACAATCGATAAACAACCAAAAAGGATATCGCCAATTGCTCTGACTGAGTGACGTCGCTCGTTATCTCTCTGAGGCCTAGGAAACATTCATGTCACCTTTAAAATAACAGTTCTTATTTGTAATCATATATCGTCTGCAGTAAATTAGTTTTGTAAATGATCATAATTTACCTCTTTAGGTTTCCAATCTCCTCTACCATCTGCGTAATTGTATAAAATTAAACTTTATTAGCACATGTCTTTGATAGCTGTGTTCTCTCATGAGAATGTTCGTGAAAGTAATAAAGATTCTAAAGCTGGATTTAATTTTAAGATGAAAAGAGCACATAAAACAACTGCGGAAAAGTCGAGAACGAGAGAACTGCACAACGGCGAGCCGCCGAGCGAACAATTAACTGGTCTAGGATCAGCAAGGATCGAAACACACCAATCACAGCTGTTGAAAAGCAACCAATCACAGAGGAGACCCATGCATTATAAAGCTACACGTAGCCAGTCGACCTTATCGCCTGATGAAGGCTAGCAGTACGCAGCCGAAACGTCGCGGTCCACATCACAAGTGACTACATCGTCAGGCAAACGATAACACCTTAATAACTATAAAACAACTTATTGCAAAGAAGTCACAAGGGGTTTTACAGCTACAGACGTTACTTGAATGCTTTTAAAAACCGAAAAGTATCCGGTAATAAATCCTTTCGAGTTGAAAACGTTTTCCGTCACAGTCCCAGCCTTAGAATCTTCTTACTTTCTCGTACATTAACAATGTTATATATAGAATCAATTTCTTCCAAATAGCTGAGTGCGGGCTAGCTAATTGTCCGCTCGCTCGCGAATTTGCTTGCTTAATCGATTGATTGCCAGATTGACTATTATAGTAACTGAAACGCTGACTGACTAACTGACTTCCTAACTTACTGTCTGAGACTATATATCATATATCGCAGGATTTCTGTCGAGTGCAGATGACAGAAAACAGTCATTCCATGACCATATATGGGTAACGTAACAAATTGTTGGATAATAAAGCGCTAATATGCAGTCCCAAAAATGACCTAACGTTGACTGATGACTGGCGAAATAAATACCGATCAACGTTTGTGATTTCGGATATGCTCAAAACTCAACGAAGGTCTTGAAGCCATAACCGCTCAATCCTGCGAACAGGCTCCCGTCTCGGAGGGGCGCTATTTTTCAGTCCGCAGGCTGTACCCTAAATAGCAAGGACGAATCTTTACCCTTTCTAGCAAACACTCTCTTGAAGTGTACGCCCTGTTTAGCTCTGAAGGGTCAAAAACCATACCCATTATCCAGCGATACGTCCCTGTGTAGCTCAAATATGGGATTACCCGAGGGAGCGATAATGACTTGTGATTTTGCGGTATGCGCTAGATTATTTCGCGATTTTTCTGTTAAGCTTTGAGATCGATATCTTTGCCTTACTTTTGCTTGGTTGGCTAATTCTGCTCTTAAATCTTCTATATTCTGACGGTCCTTCTTTCGCTTTTCACTGTAAAATACAAAAAAGGAAAATATATATGAAAAACAATTGCCAATAATAATTAATGGTAATTCTTAGTTATTTTTTAATAAGATCTTCAATGCTCCTGTTAGTGTCCTTGTTTGACAAACATGTGTGAAACAATAGAACTGAAAACTTTCTTTAGTGTGTAAGCCTATGGTCCCTTCGTTAGAACTGATTTAATTCTCTGAAACTAAGTTTGGTACTTGGGACCGTAGATCTTTTCAGATCCAATATGCTGTCTCTTCAAGCATGGTTTTGCCCATGCGTTCTCATGTTCAGATGGTTTGGCCATCTACATTTTACTTCAACGTGACACTTTGTATTTTTGCTTCCCGGGACACGTGATGTGACAACGCGTGATTTGGAGGACAAGTAAGTGTAAAGTACGAAACTTGATAAAGTGAACGGATCGTTTTGTTTGGGCTGGCGTTGGTGTTGGTTCCATTTAAAATCTGTCCACCGTACTGACGAGCCCCAGTTAGGACGAAACAGCTGTTCACGGTTACAACCCTGCATTATCGGTTTCTGTCATGTTTAAAATGTTTCGCAAAGTTCATTTTTTACGTAGTATCAGCTTTGCAGTTTTGTGTTTGTTCCTTCTAATATGCCACCCTCTCTAATAAACCACATCCCTCTAATAAGCCACCTCCCTCTAATAAGCCATCCCCCTCAAAGAAGCCACCCCCTCTAATAAGCGCCACCCTCCCTCTCCTCCCATATCTAATAAGCCATCCGGCCTTCTAATTAGTCACACCATCTCACCCCCTCAGTAAAGATATGTCGGTTACATCACATGGTTTATTTACTTTTTCGAGATCAGTTTGTAACGTGTTTATACATGTCATTGATTGGGCAAATGATTTAACTTCTCACTCCAATATTGATAATCACTTACTCTGCGTATCTCACGACATTGCCAATGTGAGCGTCTTTTCTCTTGATAACTGACTGTAACGACTAAAAGGAAAAAAAAGATCAATAATAGTAATGGGAGAGTTCCACCAGTAAAAATGTTTTTAACGCGCTTTGTTAATCTCGCGTCTAACTGAAATATGCGCAATGCTCAGCACTATTCGGAGTCTAGCTTTGCTGTTAAAAAATTACGCCACTGCTGCCTGTTCTCTCCTTTTCTCCAGCACCTCTAGATATATGTATTTATTTAGCTTGGTGTGAGTTTGCGGCGCCTTTGAAAAGTGTCTATAAAGGTAGGATGCCAAAACAAAGTACCTGTATTTCCTGGCGCAGCTTTGGTATACCTATTAATGTGGAACGTATTCAAAGTTAACTTGTTATCATTGTTTTAGTTCTACAAGGTTTTAATTATGTATGTATGTTTTACTTATGTATGCATCTGTGTATAGGTAACTATACGGGTTTGAGTTCATTTTGTAATTAATTTGTACGAGTGAGTTTTTCAAAAATCTGAAATTTCACGCGAAAAACCGTATGATTACATTATTTATAATAATAATATCAAAATGAAAAAAAACGCCTGAAGGGAGTGCCGGAAGATCTTTGTATTACATACAGGAAACGCGCATTTGACGCGGATTTGCCGATTTTCTGTTGAAGATCAGCTGATAATGCTTCGAACTGAAAGCGACTCGTTAAAAACAATTGCAATTATAATCCAGAATTTCGATGTGTAATTTACACCGGTGTTACACGTTTTGCACTGGTGTTACACTTGAACTGCACTGCTGCCAACCAATCAGAATCGAGCAATTTTTTCATGTATATTTTTAAGATGCTTAAAACCACCGTGGAAAACTACGCTAAGATATAATAAAGTAGAGCACTTTAAATTTCCGAATTTTGAGTCAGGGTTATTATAAATGTGGTGGTCAAATTGCTAACTTACTTGCTGACGGTTTAGCTTGAGCCATGCTTTTACCAATCAGTAATTTTCGCAAATGAACTGCAGTGTATTCTGCTAGCTGCAATCTGATGCGACCAAGTACTTCATTTACCTTTGTGACGTTAGTTAATGACGTCATGTTTTTGCGTCACATTTATTTTTTCCACGATTTCTCTTTAGGTTCTTCCATTCTTTCTAACAAGTCTGACTTTCGAATTTCTAAATGATTCCGAAAATTGTAAAGAGTACTTCGTTATTAAAATGCAATCGCTGAGACAAATGACGCCATAACTTTCAAATTCTTACCATGTTCGCCCGCGCGGGTGTGCGCGAGCAATAAGCGCGCGCCAAGATTTGGCGTTACAGTACCTTTCTTTGAACCCAGACTCTCTCTCTTTTTTTCTTCACCAGTTCCTCGGGACTGGTACTGAGATCCGAACTGTGCCAAATGTTTCATCTTTTGGAATGAAACATTAGAAAAGTGAGCTAGGAAATTGAAATAATAATAAAAACCTAATTTTCAAAAAAATATATATTTCTGATTGAAATTTTCGAGTAGGAAAGGTCTCGTCATCTTTTTGCTAGCCTGCGTAGCCGGCGGGATATTTGCGGGGGTGTGCTACTCATGCAGCTATCGCGGGCGAAGCCCGCGAGGTCTACTCGACTCCTCACCAATCTCCCTACGTCTTTGCCGCTTTAATGACGGCCTCCTCAAAACGAAAGCAGTTCGCCCCGAAACTTATCTTTTAGCATACACTAAGATCTAATGTTTATGTCCTTGTCAGTTGACACATAGTTGCAAATGACCATTAACCGAATTTTTAGCTTAAGTAATATGACCAGTTGCACCACAAACTTACAACTTGCTCTCCTTCGAAATTAGAGGGGCTGTGGCCCTTCCACCAAAAATAGCCATGACTCACCTAAAAGCTAAAGGCCTCGGATCGGGTTCAGAAGCGAGAATAGATCAGATAATAACACGATAAAACAACAACGCATTACTGAGATAAGTTGATTTTATTTTTAGGTACATTTGTAATTTGATTTGATTTTGTCTTATTTTATTGGTTTATTGATTTTTTGAGTCCATTTTCCCATTCAAGTCTTTATAAATTCAAATTAAACCGTTGTAGGGGCGGATCAAGGGGAGGGTGCAGGGTAGCGCACCCCCCTCCTCTCCTGAGATAACCTCCGACTTATCAATATAACTGGTATTCTACTTAGGTCACCCCCTCCTACGAAAAATCCTGGAACCTCTCCTGCGTTGTAGTACAACATTTCCAAAACAAAAATCGCATCGAGAGCTTGGGCGGCATGTGTTCGAATACTTGAAAATTTGTAAGACTTAGTCAGTAGTTCTTGTTGTCGGATCTCTTTCTAGAGATGCTGGTATCACACGTCACCGTTACCTTCAACGTCGGTAGACATAAAAATCAGGGACAACACAGAGAACCAATCAGATTGCAGCATTCATTACCGTGCCATCTTGTTGAAAAAAGCGATTTATTCCGGCGGTGGATAGCGTTATCAAATCTTTAGCAAGCGGGTCTTTGTGAGTTCGCAGATAGGATGATAGGCAGACAGGAAACTCCGCACAGCAAAGAACCAGTCATACTACAGGATTAGTTACCATGCCATCTTGGAAGAAAGAAAGTGATTAATCCGGTGAATATCGAACGCTTCCCATTTACATGGAATTTTCTATGAGAATTTTTCAACAAATGGAACAGTTCAATTTTTTCATCACGTACGGGACGAAAAAGAAGCTGTTCCTTTTAAAAATTCCACCTCGATAACCACCTTCAGAGCCTGCTCACCAAAAAACATGGCGATCGAAGGTAAAAGTTTTCTAATTTATTTTCCGTCCTTAAGAAGCCTTGGAGAAAGTTAAAGAGAAAAAAGTCTCGCTGATTGAGAAGAAACGCCCTCTTTCTACACTCGACAGGTATTATGGATTAATTTGAATTAATTCAACGGGTAAATCTTAGCGTTCTTTGATTTAGTTGTCGACCTTGCTCTGTGAACGAACAGGCCGCTGGTGTCGCATGAAAAAGATATCAAGGCCTTACATAGCGGGCGGAAGAGAGGGCCAGGAAGACTAAATGTTTTGGTTTTTTTTCTAACATAATGTTTGATTTTGCTGGGCTATTTCTTGTGGGAAGTGAAGGTGTGCGGAGTTTACAACAGCAGACAAAAAATTGTCCCCGCGGATAAAAATTCTCAGGTACGGCCCTGGAAATTTCCTATCATTCGTAGAAACCGGCCGTACAACCGGTGTTTGCATACAAATCAAAAGCACCCATCTTTTGCAAAGCTAAAGCAGTGCGATTTTTACCGCGCTTTGATAATCACGCGTCTAACTGAAAAATGAGCACTATTCCGAGTCCATCGCGCTGTTAAAACATTAGGCCACATCTACTTTTTCTCTCCTTTTCCTCAACAACTCCACATATATGACTGCATTGCCTAGTGTGAGTTAGCGGTGCCTAAAAAGTCTTTACGTAAGTCTTTGAATAAGATACTAAAATGAATTGAAGTACCTGTATTTCCTGTCGAAGATCTCGAATACCGGTATTAAACAGGTATACCAAAGCTTCGACAGGAAGTACAAGTTAACTTTTTCTCATTGAATTAGATCTACAGACTGTTAAATGATGTTTAAGAAGACGCTAATAACAACCGTAGAAAACTTCAGCTTTTTTCTTTTCGTCTGTTTTCGTTCCTGAAATAAGTTACTTTTACAAGAGTCAGGGAAAACCAGTCTTTTTTTTCTTTTGATGTGTCCCTCTCTTAGCTATAGGTTCCAGATGTTTCAAGACGCTCAGTGAAATTCGCTTTTTCCCATTGTCACTGAGCTGCACTGAATTGCTTCACTGTATAACCAGAGAATATAAATTATTATGGTATTCTTTTGAGAATGCTAGAAAAATTGAATTTCATCTCTTTGCCTAAGAATGAAATATTATTTTAATCAAAAGTAAAACAAAATTTCTATTTTTTTTTTCTAGACATGGCTCGCACGTTGTAGAGCCATAAACTAGGGCACCGTTTTTCTGTAAAATAATTTATTTTAATTTCTCCCCGGAAAAACATTTCCCTTCCTGGTAAAATGAAAAACCCCGGGATTTGGTTTGGTTCGGTCATTTGAATAAGGACAAGTTAAGCCCCTATACCTAAGGATTTTTCAGATTTGCCCTCTCGGATTTTGTTTTTCGACATTCACACACCCACTGAAATCACGCAAGAACACTTTGTTTAAAATAATCTTTATTCATAAACATAAATACTATAAATCAGTAGTCAAAGATAAAATTCTCAAAACATTACAAATGTCCTTTCTTAAAATTAAAGCCTCAAAATACCACGAAAGGTTCGCTCACGAGTTCAAAAATACAAATAAATAAATAAACAATTTAATTATATAACACATTTTTTATAAAAAAGATCGAAGCCTCCTTACCTCGAAAGGTTCGCTCACGACTTCAAAAATACAAATAAATAATTGAGAAATAAAAAAAAATCGATTATATAACATAATTTTTTACAAAGAGATCGAAGCCTCCTTACCTCGAAAGGTTCGCTCACGACTTCAAAAATACAAATAAATAATTAAGAAATAAAAAAAGTAATTATATAACATATTTTTTTACAAAGAGAACGAAGCCTCCTTACCTCGAAAGGTTCGCTCACGACTTCAAAACTACAATAAATAATTAAGAAATAAAAAAATAATTATATAACAGATCGAAGCCTCCTTACCTCGAAAGGTTCGCTCACGACTTCAAAAATACAATAAATAATTTAAGAAATAAAAAAAGTTATATAACATAATTTTTTACAAAGAGATCGAAGCCTCCTTACCTCGAAAGGTTCGCTCACGACTTCAAAAAATACAATTGAAAATTAAATGAGTATTTAAATTATATTACATTTTTTTTTTGTTTTCATAGTTAAAAATATATACATCAAAAGCGTTTTTAGAAAAAGTTAAAAATGAGTCACTGCCGTCGAAAAATTCGACGAAAAAAATTTCTGATCTTCCTCCCCTTCGAGGGACGTTTTCGTTCTAGTTCAAGAAAGGCGAGCTGAGGAGAAAGAGAAATTACATAATAAGCCGTTGAAGGAGATTATAACTGTCCGTAAAGACGAGGACATGTTACAGGGTTAAAATGGCATCATGTAGCGGGAACATGGTGCAAGATGCCTGTATGGTGTACACTGAGCAACCAGGGCATGTCCCTGGGCTAAATTGCTAGTGCCTGTGTATGTTGTGATCCGGTCGCGTGTATCGTGGGATGGTCTGAAGGTAAGTGGGCTGAACGTCGGATCGGAGGTACGGGTTCGAACCCTGGGAACTCTATTTGTTCTTGTGCAAGACACTTCCACTCTAACTTATAATGCCTCTCTCCACCCAGGTGTATAAACAGGTACGGGAGAATTCAATGCTGTGGGGTACAAAATAGCAACCCATCCGGGGGAGTAGAAATACTCCTAGCCGCTTCATAGTAAGCAATCCAGCCGAGGGTAACCTTCGGTCTGTTGGACCACTTTAATTATCATATCTCCGAAACTCAGCCGTGTTACACTTCTCTGCTAAATGCTTGAGTACAATTCTAACTTTTTATCTCTTATCTTATCCAATTATTTCGTTAGGTAAAACTTCTCGTTATACTCACACGAATGTTTAGTTCATCGCACGTCTGAGTTATATCAACAATCTCGCTGCAAGAAAAGCACAACGAATTATATGGTAATCTAACTGCCGAGTAAATTATAAAACAACATTCATATGAATCTAGCCTGAGAGAGTCCATGATATGCTTGCCATAAAAAAAAGGATAGATCTGTATAGAATGCTTTCGTTTGTCGTCTTAGCTACAGTCATCCTGGAGTTCCAAAAATGAAATAGCTGCCATATTATATTGGGGTACCATGTTTGTTCTCCAAGATCTGAATATACAGTATCGTCTTTTACGTTAATAAACCAATAAGTGCTACTGGTCAAGTGAGTGAAAGCGTTATATAGAGAAACACTGTCCGCTAGGTTTGGAGTAGTCTGGATAGGGTGTTACTTGTTTACACATATTTTCCTAAAACTATTACTATATTTTGTACTTACTTCTCTTTGTCGTTAAGAGCCATTTTCATCTAAAAGAAATTAAATTATGGAATGTTATCGAGAAAGTAACACTATTTGCTTGCTTTCTATGCGACTGATAATTATGTCAATTATCAGAAGCCTATCATTATAGGCTTCTGTAATTATGTATACAGAAGCTTTAAAATTAGCCCGGTGAACCCCAATTTTTTTCATACTGAATTTTGATCACTATGCTACGATGCAATTCGCCATTTTCGCATTTCTAATAACAAACCTTGCTTGCTCCCCAAAATTGTGTTTCCTATTTCTCTGGGCATTACAGACGTCCAAAGAGAATTTACTGAAAACAATGCGTATGCAATATTTTGAGAAGCAAACAAGGTGTATTATGGGAAATTCGAAAATGGCGAATTGTATGCAAAGTTAAAAAAATGAGAATTGCTTTAAGAGCCACCTTAAATTTTCAAACATTTAGCATTAAGGCTGTTGTTAGCACATTATGCCGCTGCTATGGTAATCAATAATTTCAAGAAAATAATCACAACTGTGATTTGTTTGCCGGACGCCATTATTGCCCAATGACCCATCAAATTAAAAGAGAGGGAATGTGCTGGGAACTGCTGTGAGCCACCTTAAATGCGATTGAGGCTTATCAGTAAGATTCTTCCTTTCGATTGTCTTCTTATGGGAGATGAAAATCAAAATCAAAGTTTAAACTTTACATTGCGTTTTACAGCCAATATGTCTGTTTACATGGTTCTGCAACGTTTGTATCTGATTTCCAACATAGGCGTCGCCCCATCAGACAACACTAACACTTCGCTGGTTACTGAATCATTATTGGGCTTTTCTGTTATTTCATCCTTACCTCAAGACGATAAATGGCGAATTCCCGATTCACTTTATCTGTTAACCTGGAATCGAATAAGGAAAAGTTGATAACTATATTAAATATAATCATCTCACTCATGGGCAGTCTCTTTTTCACAGAGCTCCATTCACTTCAGGTCGTGTCGCAGTGAAAGACACGCAAAGTCCCCAACCTAACAGTGATCAGACTGACTAACGTAACTTTCCAGTTGAATGTAAGATAATTATTGTCAAAATCAAATCAGTTTTTACCTCTTGAGGTCACGATTTTCACACGCCATCTGTATAAAATGAGAATATTTAAAAATGATATTTCATTAGCACATTTTATTGCGATAGCTATTTGCAAGAAAAATATTTATTTCTTCCGACAGAATAAAAAAAGAAAAAGGCTTTTCAAGGAAGTACACGTAACAAGAATAATACATGTTTAATCACGAGCGGCAAATTCTGTGAATTATGTATCACTTACTGCCTCTTCTTTTTCTTTCCCTTCTTTCTTCAGCTCTTCTATTTCCCTAAAATTTAGGAATTCAAAAAGCCGCTTAGCTGATTGATTAATTGATGGAGAAACCAATTTCTAATTTGACATTAGGGTGTGTTCCTTTGGGATGGTCTAGATCATGATCAGTGATCCGAGATTTCTCGGATCATGGTGTAGCAAAGACGCCGATGAATCCACTCTGGGCAAGCCGGGATTCGCCGGTTCCTTTGATGTACAATGATCTGAGTGATCTCGGATCACTGATCCTGACCCTGATCACCCCAAAGGAACGCACTCTAAGATTTTCCCGGATCAGTGTCAGTAGGCGGGAGGGGTGGGAGGTTTCGTCACGCGGAGCTCTATTCACTCTAGGTCGTGTCGCAGTGAAAGACACGAAAAGTCCCCAACCTAACAGTGATCAGACTGATCAATGTAAAAACACCAACTCAAATTTAATTTTTACCTCTTGAGGTCACGATTTTCATCCGCTATCTGCATAAAATAAGAATATTAAAAATAGTATTTTATTAGTACATTTAGTTTAGCTATTTGGAAGAAACACATTTCTTTCCTCAGACAACACAATATACGTCAAGGTAATTAGAGTGATTACATTGGTAATTACATTGGATTTGAGATGGCAAAAAAGAAAAAAGCTTTTCAGCAACGCAGTCGTAACAAGCAAAACATGTTTAATCACGAGCGACAAATTCTCAAAATTATCAATGACTTACTTCCTCTTTCTTTTCTTTCCCTTCTTTCTTCAGCTCTTCAACTTCCCTTAAATTTAGGAAAATTCAAAAAGCAGCTTAGCTTATTGATTAATTGATGGCGAGACTAATTTCTTATTTACTTACTTAGAGTTGACCGTTTCAGGGTCAGACAGACTGACTGACTGTCTGTCTGACCGGCTAGTGGCTGACCGACCTACTGACTGACAGACTGACGGACAGACAGACAGACAGACTGATTGTCTGATTGGCTGACTGACTGTGAACTGACTGGGGACTGACTGACTGGCTACCTGTCAGAAAGACTGACTGACTGACAGTCTGAAAGATTAATTAACTGACTGACTGATGACTGACTGACTGACTGACTGACTGACTGATTGTTCGATCGGTGTTGGGCAATAGTGGCCTTGTTGTCATCTTACGTTAATGATTCCGTGTCGCCTAAATCGATAAACAGTCAAAAAGAAAATCACAAATAATTAAGGCGGAAATGCTGAAGATACCCATTCAGCCGTATTTAAAATATTTTTTTTATTTGTAATCAGTTATAGTCTGCAGCAAATTCATGATATCAATGATCTTAATTTACCTCTTGAGGTCACGATTTTCCTCCGCCATCTGCGTAAAATGAGAATATTAAAAAATGACATTTCATTAGAACATTTTATTTCGATAGCTATTTGGAAAAAACACATTTCTTTTTCCCACAAAATATTAATGTATGTAAAGGTAATATGATGCCAAGATTGGATTTGAGATTGAAGAAGTGAAAAATGTTTAATTTCAGGAAAGAAAACGTAACAAGAGTAAAACATGTTTTATCACAAGCGGCAAATGCTGTAAATTATGTATCACTTACTGCCTCTTCTTTTTCTTTCCCTTCTTTCTTCAACTCTTCTACTTTCCTGAAATTTAGAAAGCATCTCAGCTGATTAAATTATGAAGAGACTCATTTCTTCTTTTACAGTACTTAATCATATTTGACCGACTCAGTCAGACTGACTGTGGCCACTCTATCCTTTCACGTTAATGCTAACGTATATCCTCAGTTGCGCGATAAACAGCCAAAGAGGAATATCGCCAATGATTAAGGCGGAAATACTGAAGGTAACCATTCAGTCTAATCGGAATAATTGTTCTTCTTTGGAATCAGCAATAAGATCTACTCTGCAGTAAGATCGTTAATAAAGATCATCGTTTACCTCATGAGCTCAAGATTTTGATCCGCGATCTGCATAAATGAGAATATTAAAAAATAGTATTTTATTAGCGCATTTTAAGAAATACATTTCTTTTTCCGACAAAATAATGTACGGGAAGGTTATAAATAAGATTCCAAGATTGGATTTGAGATTAAAAAAATGAAAAAGTCTTTTGAGGAAAGTATACGTAACAAGAGTAAAACATGTTTAATCACGAGTGGCAAATTCTGTAAATTATGTATCACTTACTGCCTCTTCTTTTTCTTTCCCTTCTTTCTTCAGCTCTTCTACTTCCCTGAAATTTAGAAAGTCAAAATTCAAAAAGCAGCTTAGCCGATTGTCTGTCTAACCGGCTAGCGGCTGACCGACTTACTGACTGACAGACAGAAATACGGACTGATTGACTGACTGACTGAGTGGCTGAAAGATCTGATGACTGACTGGTTGATTGACTGCCTGGCTGACTGCTGAAAAACTAGTGACTGACTGGCTGACTGAGTGACAGACAGAAAGACTGACTGCCTGACAGACTGACAGAAAGACTAACTGACTGACCGACTGACTAACTGAATGACTTATCGCCCCTTTATTGATTTGCTCCATCGTTCATTTATTCCATATGTACATTAATTATAATATTCAATTATTCACCCGTTAGGTCGTATACTGAAAAAAGTTTGTTCGGCCGGTGTTGAGAAATAGTGGCCTTGTTATCTTTTCACGTTAATGCTAACGTAATGCCTCAATTGCGCGATAAACAGCCAAAAAGGAAATCGCCAATGATTAAGGCCGTGCGTAAGTGCTGAAGGTAATCATTCACTGTTATTTAAAATAATTGTTCTGACTTGTTTGTAATCAGCCATATTTTCTGCGGTAAAATCGTGTTATTAAACATCACAGTTTACCTCTTGAGGTCACGGTTTTGATCCGCCATCTGCATAAACTGAGAATGTTAAAAACAGTATCTCATTAGTACATTTTATTTTGATAGCTATTTAGAAGAAACGCATTTCTTTTTCTGACAAAATAATGTACATGAAGGTAATAAGATTCAAGGATTGGATTTGAGATTACAAAAGACTTTTCAGGAAAGTACACGTAACGAGACTAATACATGTTTAATCACCAGCGGCAAATTCTGAAAATTATCAATCACTTACTGCTGCCTCTTCTTTTTCTTTCCCTTCTTTCTTTAATTCTTCTACTTTTCTGAAATTTAGGAAGCAAAAATAACAAAAGCAGCTTAGCTGATTGATTAATTGATAAAAAGACTGGTTTCTTCTTTGAAATACTATTTGAATAACTTAGTTTTAGACTGACTGATTGTCGCTCGACCCATCTAACTGCCCGGTGGCTGACTGATTGACTGACCAACTGACTAATTGACTGACTGACTGACTGACTGACTAACTGACTGACTAACCAACTGACGGACTAACTGACTGACTGACTAACTAACCGACTAACTGACTAACTGACTGATTAACTGACTGACTGCCTGACTGACAAACTGACTCATTGACTGACTGACTGACTGACTGACCAACTGACCGATTGCCTGACGGACTGACCAACTGACTGATTGACTGACTGAATGACTGAATGACTAACTAACTGATTGATTGACTGACTGACTGGCTGAGTGACCAACTGACTGATTGACTGACTGACTGACTGACTAACTGGCTGACTGACTGACCAAATGAATGGCTGATAGCCGCTTTGTTTATTTGCTCCATCGTTCCTTTATTCCATTTAAACATTTATTATAATATTTATTCATCGGTTACGTCGTATACTGAAACAAATTTGTTTGGTCGGTGTTGGGTAATAGTGGCCTTGTTGTCTTCTTGTGTTAATGATTCCGTGTCGCCTCAATCGATAAACATTTAAAAAGGAAATCGCCAATGATTAAGGCGGAAATGCTGAACGTAACCATTTAGTCGTGTTTAAAATAATTGCTCTTGTTTGTACTCAGTTATTGCCTGCAGCAAATTGACTATAACAATGATCGAAATTTACCTCTGGAGGTCAAGATTTTCATCCAACATCTGCATAAAACGAGAATATTATTAAAAATAGTATTTCATTAGCACATTTTATTTCGATAACTATTTGGAAGATTCACATTTCTTTTTCCCACAAAATATTAATGTCTGTAAAGGTAATAAGATGCCAAGATTGGATTTGAGATTGCAAAAATGAAAAATGTTTTCAAGACAGAATACGTAACAACAGTAATACATGTTTAATCAGGAGCAGCAAATTCTGTGAATTATGTATCACTTACTGCCTCTTCTTTTTCTTTCCCTTCTTTCTTCAACTCTTCTATTTTCCTGAAATTTAGAAAGTAAAACTTCAAAACCAGCTTAGCTGATAAAATGATGAAAAGACTCATCTCTTCCTTTACTTACTCAGATCTGTCCAACTCAGTGTCAGACTGACTGTCTGTGTGCCTGTCTGACCGGCTAGTGGCTGACTTAATCACTGACAGACAGACAGACTAATTGACTGACTGACAGACAGACAGACTGGCTGACTGTCTGAAAAACTGAATGACTAGCAAACTAACTGATTTACCGACTTTAATACTGACTGACCGAATGACGGACTGACCGGCTGACCGACAGGCAGATCGACTGACTGACTGCCTGACTGACTAATAATATTCATTTATTCATCAGGGAGGTCATATACTAAAACAAGTCTGTTCGCTCGATGTTGGAAAATAGTGGCTACGTTATCTTTTCACATTAGTGCTAACGTATCGCCTCAATTGCGCGATAAACATCTAAAAAGGAAATCGCCAATGATTAAAGAGGAAGCACTGAAGATAACCATCCATTCTTATCTAAAATAAGCAGCATATTTTGCAGTAAGATAGCGTTAATAAAGATCATAGTTTACCTCTTGAGGTCACGACTTTGATCAGCCATCTGCATAAAAGGAGAATATTAAAAAATAGTATTTTATTAGCGCAATTTAAGAAATACATTTCATTTTCCGACAAAATAATGTACGGGAAGGTTATAAATAAGATTCCAAGATTGGATTTGAGATTAAAAAAATGAAAAAGTCTTTTGGGGAAAGTATACGTAACAAGAGTAAAACATGTTTAATCACGAGCGGCAAATTCTGTAAATTATGTATCACTTACTGCCTCTTCTTTTTCTTTCCCTTCTTTCTTCAGCTCTTCTACTTCCCTGAAATTTAGAAAATAAAAATTCAAAAAGCAGCTTAGCCGATTTGTCTGTCTCACCGGCTAGCGGCTGACCGACTTACTGACTGACAGACAGAAATACGGACTGATTGACTGACTGACTGAGTCGCTGAAAGATCTGATGACTGACTGGTTGATTGACTGCCTGGCTGACTGCTGAAAAATTATTGACTGACTGGCTGACTGAGTGACAGACAGACAGACTGACTGCCTGACTGACAGAAAGACTAACTGACTGGCCGACCAACTAACTGAATGACTTATCGCCCCTTTATTGATTTGCTCCATCGTCCATTTATTCCATATGTACATTAATTATAATATTCAATTATTCACCCGTTATGTCGTATCTTGAAAAAAGTTCTTTCGGCCGGTGTTGAGAAATATTGGCCTTGTTATCTTTTCACGTTAATGCTAACGTATTGCCTCAATTGCGCGATAAACAGCCAAAAAGGAAATCGTCAATGATTAAGGCCGGGCGTAACAGCTGAAGGTAATCATTCACTCTTATTTAAAATAATTGTTCTGACTTGTTTGTAATCAGCCTTATATTCTTCAGTAAAATCGTGTTATTAAAGATCATAGTTTACCTCTTGAGGTCACGGTTTTGATCCGCCATCTGCATAAAATGAGAATGTTAAAAACAGTATCTCATTAGTACATTTTATTTTGATAGCTATTTAGAAGAAACGCATTTCTTTTTCTGACAAAATAATGTACATGAAGGTAATAAGATTCCAGGATTGGATTTGAGATTGCAAAAGACTTTTCAGGAAAGTACACGTAACGAGACTAATACATGTTTAATCACCAGCGGCAAATTCTGAAAATTATCAATCACTTACTGCTGCCTCTTCTTTTTCTTTCCCTTCTTTCTTTAATTCTTCTACTTTTCTGAAATTTAGGAAGAAAAATAACAAAAGAAGCTTAGCTGATTGATTAATTGATAAAAAGACTGGTTTCTTCTTTGAAATACTATTTGAACAACTTAGTGTCAGACTGACTGATTGTCGCTCCACCCATCTAACTGCCTGGTGGCAGACTGATTGACTGACCAACTGACTAATTGACAGACTGACTGACTAACTGACTGACTAACCAACTGAATGACTAACTGACTGACTGACTGACTAACTAACTGACTGAATAACTGACTAACTACCTGACTGACCAACTGACTGATTGACTGACTGACTTACTGACTGACTGACTGACCAACTGACATATTGCCTGACTGACTGACCAACTGACTGATTGACTGACTGAATGACTGAATGACTGACTAATTGATTGATTGACTGACTGACTGGCTGAGTGACCAACTGACTGATTGACCGACTGACTGACTGACTAACTGGCTGACTGACTGACTAAATAAATGGCTGATAGCCGCTTTGTTTATTTGCTCCATCGTTCCTTTATTCCATTTAAACATTTATTATAATATTTATTCATCGGTTACGTCGTATACTGAAACAAGTTTGTTTGGTCGGTGTTGGGCAATAGTGGCCTTGTTGTCTTCTTGTGTTAATGATTCCGTGTCGCCTCAATCGATAAACAATTAAAAAGGAAATCGCCAATGATTAAGGCGGAAATGCTGAAGGTTACCATTCAGTCGTGTTTAAAATAATTGCTCTTGTTTCTACTCAGTTATTGCCTGCAGCAAACTGACTATAACAATGATCGAAATTTACCTCTGGAGGTCAAGATTTTCATCCAACATCTGCATAAAACGAGAATATTATTAAAAATAGTATTTCATTAGCACATTTTATTTCGATAACTATTTGGAACATTCACATTTCTTTTTCCCACAAAATATTAATGTCTGTAAAGGCAATAAGATGCCAAGATTGGATTTGAGATTGCAAAAATGAAAAATGTTTTCAGGACAGAATACGTAACAGCAGTAATACATGTTTAATAACGAGCAGCAAATTCTGTGAATTATGTATCACTTACTGCCTCTTCTTTTTCTTTCCCTTCTTTCTTCAACTCTTCTATTTTCCTGAAATTTAGAAAGAAAAAATTCAAAACCAGCTTAGCTGATAAAATGATGAAGAGACTCATTTCTTCCTTTACTTACTCGGATCTGTCCGACTCAGTGTCAGACTGACTGTCTGTGTGCCTGTCTGACCGGCTAGTGGCTGAGTTAATGACTGACAGGCAGACAGACAGACTAATTGACTGACTGACTGACGGACAGACAGTCTAGCTGACTGTCTAAGTGATTGACGGACTCTCTGATAGTCTGAATGACTAGCAAACTGACTGATTTACTGACTGACGGACTGACCGGCTGACCGATAGTGAGATCGACTGACTGACTGCCTGACTGACTAATAATATTCATTTATTCATCCGGGAGGTCATATACTAAAACAAGTTTGTTCGGTCGATGTTGGAAAATAGTGGCTACGTTATCTTTTCACATTAGTGCTAACGTATCGCCTCAATTGCGCGATAAACATCCAAAAAGGAAATTGCCAATGATTAAAGAAGAAGTACTGAAGGTAACTATCCATTCTTATCTAAAATACAGCAGCATATTTTGCAGTAAGATCGCGTTAATAAAGATCACAGTTTACCTCTTGAGGTCACGATTTTGATCCGCCATCTGCATAAAAGGAGAATATAAAAAAATAGTATTTTATTAGCGCAATTTAAGAAAGACATTTCTTTTTCCGACAAAATATATAAAGGATATAAATTAGATTCCAAGATTGGATTTGAGATTTAAAAATGAAAAAGTCTTTTGAGTAAAGTATAAGTAACAAGAGCAAAACATGTTTAATCACGAGCGGCAAATTCTGTAAATTGTGTATCACTTACTGCCTCTTCTTTTTCTTTCCCTTCTTTCTTCAGCTCTTCTACTTCCCTGAAATTTAGAAAGTCAAAATTCAAAAAGCAGCTTAGCCGATTGTCTGTCTCACCGGCTAGTGGCTGACCGACTTACTGACTGACAGACAGAAATACGTGGACTGATTGACTGACTGACTGAGTGGCTGAAAGATCTGATGACTGACTGGTTGATTGACTGCCTGGCTGACTGCTGAAATACTAGTGACTGACTGGCTGACTGAGTGTCAGACAGACTGACTGACTGCCTGACTGACAGAAAGACTAACTGGCTGACCGACTGACTAACTGAATGACTTATCGCCCCTTTATTGATTTGCTCCATCGTTCATTTATTCCATATGTACATTAATTATAATATTCATTTATTCATCAGGGAGGTCATATACTAAAACAAGTTTGTTCGGTCGATGTTGGAAAATAGTGGCTACGTTATCTTTTCACATTAGTGCTAACGTATCGCCTCAATTGCGCGATAAACATCCAAAAAGGAAATCGCCAATGATTAAAGAGAAAGTACTGAAGGTAACCATCCATTCTTATCTAAAATAAGCAGCATATTTTGCAGTAAGATAGCGTTAATAAAGATCATAGCTTACCTTTTGAGGTCACGATTTTGATCCGCCATCTGCATAAAAGAGGAATATCAAAAAATAGTATTTTATTAGCGCAATATAAGAAAGACATTTCTTTTTCCGACAAAATAATGTATGTGAAGGATATAAATTAGATTCCAAGATTGGATTTGAGATTGAAAAAATGAAAAAATCTTTTGAGTAAAGTATAAGTAACAAGAGCAAAACATGTTTAATCACGAGCGGCAAATTCTGTAAATTATGTATCACTTACTGCCTCTTCTTTTTCTTTCCCTTCTTTCTTCAGCTCTTCTACTTCCCTGAAATTTAGAAAGTCAAAATTCAAAAAGCAGTTTAGCTGATCGATTTTTTAATGAGACTATTTCTTCTTTGACTTACTTAGATTTGACCGACTCATTGTCAGAATGACAGACCGTCTGTCTGTCTGCCTGTCTGACCGGCTAGTGGCTGACTGACTTACTGACTGGCAGACTACAGACAGACGGACTGAATAAATCACTGACTGACTGGCTGGCTGAAAGACTGTTGACTGACTGACTGGCTGGCTGACTTACTGACGGTCTGTCAGAAAGACTAACTGACTGACTGAGTGACTAGCTGAATGACTGATCGCTCCTTTGTTGATTTGCTCCATCGTTCATTTATTCCATGTTTAAATTTATTATAATATTTAATTATTCGTATACTGAGAAAATTTTGTTCGGTCGGTGTTGGTCGTTATCTTGTTACGTTTTTTTTTTCTGTTTTTTTTTTTTATTTTCATTTACAACACTTATTACATTACAGTTTACAATATTCTACAAATCTTGGTAATTATTCAGTCTTATTTAAAATAATTGTTTTTGAATTGTTTGCAACCAGCGTTATTGTATGCAGTAAAATCGTGTTATTAAAGATCATAGTTTACCTCTTGAGGTCACGATTTTGATCCTCCATCTGCATAAAATGAGAATGTTAAAAACAGTATCTCATTAGCACATTTTATTTTGATAGCTATTTAGAAGAAACACATTTCCCTTTCCGACAAAATAATGTACATGAAGGTAAGATTCCAGGATTGGATTTGAGATTACAAAAATGAAAAAGGCTTTTCAGGAAAGTACACGTAACAAGATCGAATAACACATGTTTAATCACGAGCGGCAAATTCTGAAAATTATCAATCACTTACTGCCTCTTCTTTTTCTTTCCTTTCTTTCTTTAATTCTTCCGCTTTTCTGAAATATAGGAATTAAAAATTAATAAAAGCAGCTTAGCTGATTGATTAATTGATAAGGAGACTGGTTTCTTCTTTGAATTACAATTTGAATAACTTGTGTCAGACTGACTGATTGTCGCTCTGTCCATCTGACTGGCTAGTGACTGACTGACTGAATGAATGTCTGAATGACTGACTGACTGACTGACTGACTGACTCAGACGACCTCCCTCAATCGAAAAACATTCAAAAATGACACCGCCAATTATTGAGACGGAAGGAAACAATTCAGTAGAATTTGAAATAATTTTTTTTTGTTTGCAATCAGTTAATGTCAGAAGGAAATTCATGATATCAATGATCATAATTTACCTGTTGAGGTCACGATTTTCATCCTTCATCTGCATAAAATGAGAATTATGTTAAACAAATAGTATCTCATTAGCACATTTTATTTCTATAGCTGTTTGTAAAAAAACACGTTTCTTTTTCCCAAAAACTAATGTACGTGAACTGTAATATATAAGGTTACAAGATTGGATTTGAGATGGCAGAAATGAAAAAGGCTTTTCTGTTAAGTACACATAACAAGAATAATACATGTTTAATCACGAGCGGTAAATTGTGTAAATTATGTATCACTTACTGCCTCTTCCTTTTCTTTTCCTTCTTTCTTTAAATCTGCCACTTCTCTGAAATTTATTAAGTAAAAATAGCACAATCAGCTTAGCTGATCTATTAATTAAAAAAAAGACCGATTTAGTCTTTGACTTACAATTTGACCTACTTAGTGTCTGTCTGTCTGTCGGTCTGACTGTCTGTCTGTCCATGACGGCATCATTCTGGCTCACTGAATTATAGACGGAGTCACTGCCTGACTGATTGACTTTTTGTCAGACTGACGGACTAATTGGTTGACTGATTGACTAACTCACAAACTGACTGACTGTCTAGCTGTATGGTTGATCTCCCCTTTGTTTATTTTCTCCATCGTTAATTCATTCTATTTTTATATTTATTATAAATTATATTCATTTAACATCATACATATTGAAAAGGGAAAACGTCATTAGCATATATTTACTTTCTACACACATTTACAGTTTGTCGTAGCGTATGTAAATGTATGTAGAAAGTAAACGCTAATGAGTTTAATTTTTTTCTTTTCAGTATGATGTTAAGTAATACTTTCCTAGCTTCGGCAAACAGAATTTCGCAAAAATATTCATTTATTCATCCGTTAATTTGGTCATACACTGAAACAAGTTTGTTTAGTCGGTGTTGGGAAACAGTTGTCCTGTTATCTTTCTCCGTTACTAATAACGTGTCGCCTCAATCGATAAACAACCAAAAAGGAAATCGCCAACTGAATGACGGCGCTTGTTATCTCTCTGATGTAACATTGATGTCACCTTTAAAATGTCAGTTCTTATTTGCAATGATTCATTGTCTGCAGTAAATTAGTTATATCAATGATCACAATTTACCTCTTTAAGTTTCCAATCTCTTCTACCATCTGCGTAATTGTATAAAATAAAACTTGATTAACACATGTCTTTGATAGCTGTTTTCTCTTATGACCTCTTATGAGAAGGTTCGTGAAAGTAATCAAGATTCTAATCTGGATTTTAAGATGGAAAGAGGACACAAAACAACTTATTGCAAAGAAGTCATAAGGAGTTTTACAGCTACAGAAGTCATTGGAATGCTTTTGAAAACCGAAAACTATCCCGGTGATAAATCTTTTCGAGTTCAAAACTCATTTCCGTCACAGTCCCAGCTGAGAATCTTCGTACTTTCTCGTACATTAGATTTCTTCCAAATAGCTGTAGTGCGGGCTAATTGTCCACTCGTTTGTCAGACCATTCTACGCAACATATGGCAGTCTGTGGCCTTTCCCTTCACCAAGGAAACACGGAAAGCAGCAAAACTCTAGAACAAAAATTTATTTTTCAAATCGGCACTCCCGGTAATCCTCACGGTATCAACCAACGCTTTTCATTCAACTAATTTATTCCGTTGTTTTCACGTTACCAGGTGCCAGCCAATAGCGAAGCTCCATCTTTCTGTATATAAAAAACACACGACCCACTATTCCTTGATTCGCTCCGACGAAGGTCTAACGCTAGAAACGTCAGCTCTTGAATCTCTTTACGGTGGCCAATTCACATTATCAACCCAGTTGATAAAACCAAATTTTATAGTAACTGACTGACTGACGGACTAACGGACTGATCGTGACTAACTGACTGACATGCTATTAAACTGACTTCCTGACTGACTGCCTGAGTCTATCGTTACTTAACATATATCGCAGGATATCTGTCAAGTACAGATGACAGAGAACAGTAGCTTCATGACCATACATGGGTAACGGAAGAAATGTTTTGATAATAAAGCGCTAATGTCTAGTCCCAAAAATGACCTAATGTTGACTGATGACTGGCGAAATAAATACCGATCAACGTTAGTGATTTCGGATATGCTCAAAACTCAACGAAGGTCTTGAAGCCATAACCGCTCAATCCTGCGAACAGGCTCCTGTCTCGGAGGGGCGCTATTTTTCAGTCCGCAGGCAATATCCTGTCAAGCAAGGACGAATCTTTACCCTTTGTAGCACACTTGCTTGAATTTTACACCCTGTTCAGCTCTGTGTAGCTCAAATAAGGGATTACCCGCGGGAGTGGTAATTTTGCGGGATGTGCTAGATTATTTCGCGATCTTTCTTTTAAGTTTTGTGATCGATATCTTTGCCTTACTTTTGCTTGGTTGGCTAATTCTGCTCTTAAAGCTTCTATATTCTGACGGTCCTTCTTTCGCTTTTCACTGTAAAATACAAAAAAAGCAAAATATATATGAAAAAGAATTGCCAAGGGGGGGGGGGGGGGGGGCTTGGGGGGGGGGGCTGCAGCCCTCCCAAATTTTGGGAAAATAAGATGTTTTGGGCAGAATGAGAAAATTTGGGCAAGGCAACTTGGGAGAATTTTTTGGGCAAATGGTACAACTCCCCCCTGGCAAAACATTGCCCGTACGCCTATGGCCAATAATAATTAATGATAATTCTTAATTATTTTTTACAAGGATTTTAAATGCTGTTGTTAGTGTCGTTGCTTGACAAATGTGAAACAATAGAACAGAAAACTTTATAAACCACCGCCTCTTATAATCCAACCCCTCTAATAAGCTACCCCTCTAATAAGCCAACCCCTCTAATAAGCCATCCCCTCTAATAAGCCACCCCCTCTAATAAGCCACCCCCCTCTAATAAGCCACCCTCCTCTAATAAGCCACCCCCTCTAATAAGCCACCCCCCTCTAATAAGCCACCCCCTCTAATAAGCCATCCCCTATAATAAGCCATCCCCTCTAATAAGCCACCCCCTCTAATAAGCCACCCCCCTCTAATAAGCCACCCCCTCTAATAAGCCACCCCCTCTAATAAGCCACCCCCTCTAATAAGCCACCCCCTCTAATAAGCCACTCCCTCTAATAAGCCACCCCCCTCTAATAAGCCACCCCCTCTAATAAGCCACCCCCTCTAATAAGCCACCCCCTCTAATAAGCCACCCCCTCTAATAAGCCATCCCCTATAATAAGCCATCCCCTCTAATAAGCCACCCCCTCTAATAAGCCACCCCCCTCTAATAAGCCACCCCCTCTAATAAGCCACCCCCTCTAATAAGCCACCGCTTCTAATAAGCCACCCCCTCTAATAAGCCACCCCCCTCTAATAAGCCACCCCCCTCTAATAAGCCCAACCCCTCTAATAAGCCACCCCCTCTAATAAGCCACCCCCCTCTAATAAGCCATCCCCTCTAATAAGCCACCGCTTCTAATAAGCCACCCCCTTCTAATAAGCCATCTCCTCTAATAAGCCACCCCCTCTAATAAGCTACCCCCTCTAATAAGCCACCCCCTCTAATAAGCCACCCCCTCTAATAAGCCACCCCCTCTAATAAGCTACCCCTATAATAAGCCACCCCCTCTAATAAGCCACCCCCTCTAATAAGCCACCCCCTCTAATAAGCCACGCCCCTCTAATAAGCCACCCCCTCTAATGAGCCATCCCCTCTAATAAGCCACCCCCTCTAATAAGCCACCCCCTCTAATATGCCATCCCCTCTAATAAGCCACCCCCCTCTAATAAGCCACCCCCTCTAATAAGCCACCCCCTCTAATAAGCTACCCCTATAATAAGCCACCCCCTCTAATAAGCCACCCCCTCTAATAAGCCACCCCCTCTAATAAGCCACGCCCCTCTAATAAGCCACCCCCTCTAATGAGCCATCCCCTCTAATAAGCCACCCCCTCTAATAAGCCACCCCCTCTAATAAGCCATCCCCTCTAATAAGCCACGCCCCTCTAATAAGCCACCCCCTCTAATGAGCCACCCCCTCTAATAAGCCACCCCCTCTAATAAGCCACCCCCCCTAATAAGCCACCCCCTCTAATAAGCCATCCCCTCTAATAAGCCACCCCCCTCTAATAAGCTAACCCCTCTAATAAGCCACCCCCTCTAATAAGCCATCCCCTCTAATAAGCCACCCCCCTCTAATAAGCCACCCCTTCTAATAAGCCATCCCCTCTAATAAGCCACCCCCTCTAATAAGCCACCCCCTCTAATAAGCCATCCCCTCTAATAAGCCACCCCCCTCTAATAAGCCACCCCCTCTAATAAGCCATCCCCTCTAATAAGCCACCCCTTCTAATAAGCCACCCCCCTCTAATAAGCCATCCGGCTTTCTAATGAGCCACTCATCCCTTCCCCTTCAGAAAAAAATACCCTCTACGTCACTTACATAATATGATTTATTTACTTTTTTGAGATTTTCGAGTTCGGATTGGTGGATGATTTAACGTCTTACACGAATATTGATCATCACTTACTCTGCGTATCTCACAACATTGCCAATGTGAGCGTCTTTTCTCTTAATAACTGACCTCAGTGACTAAAGGAAAAACAAGATCAACAATAGTAATGAGATAGTTCCACCCATCAAGATGTTTTACGCGCTTTGGTAATTACGGGTCTAACTGAAATATGCGCAGCGCTCAACACTATTCCGAGTAAAGCGCGCTGTTCTCTCCTTTTCCTCATCACGTTCAGATACGTTTTTATGTAAACACACAAAATTGTTAGTCAACCTTTTCGCTAAGGAATAAAAAGTGCCATATTTAATTGTAGAGGCCAGGCGTTTCGGGCACAGCCCTTCGTTAGTTGATGTCTGTTGATTTCAGTGATTCCACTGATTAAGGGCCATGTCCGAAATGTCTGGCCTCTATACAGTTAAATATGTCACTAACAATTTTTTGTGTAATAGTACAAGTGTCACGCAGCTCACAGATTTTTCTCCGATTTTTCTTTGCCTGGTGTGAGTTAACGGCGCCTTAAAAAATTTAAGTCTCTATAAATGTACTGTAGGATACTATATAACGAAGTACCTGTATTTCCTGGTGAAGCTTTGGTACACCTATTAACGTGGAACGTATTCAAAGTTAACTTGTTATCATTGTTTTAGTTCTACAAGGTTTTAATTATGTATTATGTATGTTTAAATTATATATGCAGCTATGTAAGGTAACCATGTGGTTTTATGATTACATTATTTATAATAATAATATAAACATGAAAAAATTGGCCTGGAGGAAGTGCCGGAAGATCTGACGCGGATTTGCCACTTTATTTACCGATTTGCTGTTGAAGATCAGCTGATAATGCTTCGAACTGAAAGCGGTTCGTTAAAAACAGTTGCAATTATAATCCAGATCTAGAATTTCGATGTGAAATTTACACTGGTGTTACATTTTTTGCACTGGTGTTACACTTAAACTGCACCTGCTCTCACCCAATCAAAATCGAGTAAGTTTTTCAAGTATATCAACCGTGGAAAACTACGCAAAAATTTAAATAAGTAAAGCACTTTAAATTTTCCGAATTTTTAGTCAGGGTAATTGTCAGGAGTTTTTAAAAGTGGAAGTCAAATTGTTAACTTACTCGCTGACGGTCTAGCTTGAGCCATGCTTTTACCAATAAGGAATTTTCGCGAATGAACTGCAGTGTATTCCGCTAGCTGCAATCTGATGCGACGAAGTACTGTATTTACCTTTGTGACGTTAGTTGAAGACGTCATGTTTTTGCGTCACATTTACTATTTCCACGATATATTTTTAGGTTCTTCCATTCTTTCTAACTTTAACAAGTTACACTTACGCATTCCTAAATGATTCCGAAAATTGTAAGTAGTACTTTGTTATTACATTGCAATAGCTTAGACAAATGACGCCAAAACTTTCAAATACTTACCATGTCTGCGCGCGCTTAATTTGAGCGCGCACATAGCTCGCGCGCTTCAGCATCTTACTTTCAACCCAGGCTCTCTCTTGCTCTTTTTCTCCTCCAGTTCTTTCGAAATTGGAGGGGCTGTGGCCCTTCCACCAAAAAAACATGACTTACCTAGGCCTAAAAGTTAAAGATTTCGGATCGGAAGCGAGAGATAAGATCAGATAACAACACGATAAAACAACAAGACATTAATGAGATAAGTTGATTTTAATTTTAGGTAAGTTGATTTTATCTTGTCTAATTTTATTTGTTTTTGGGTCCATTTTTCCCATTTAACCCTTTATAAATTTAAATTAAGGGGGGATTCTATCTGAATTTCGATTTAGAGATTGTATAAAAGGAAGAAAATTAGTTTTGAAACACCCACAGACGGTTGACCCCCACCCAAGAGCAACCAGCTTGGTAGGGGGACTGTTTGGGTGTGCACATTCTAATTTTAAACTTCAAATTCTAATTTTTAAACTCCATTAAATCTTCACTATTTCATATTTCTCGAAATTTTCCTCCTCCTTTAAGAAAAACTCCGTCCTCCCAAATATACCCAAAAAATCATCCAAAAATTAACAAAACATCTCAAAACATTCACTGGTGAGATGAATGAAGGGTTTTGGCATTCCTTGAAACGCAAACGAGATATGTACTATAAATCACTTCAAATGACGAAGGAACGGTTTTCAGGTAGAATCTGGGACAGATCTAGGGGGGAGGGAGCAGGGAGTGCGCATCCCCCTCCCCTCCTGAGATGACCTCCGACTTTCTAATATTATAAATAGTATTCTGCTTACGTTATCCATCAATTTCGTCATTCCGTAGCGGTGCACCCCTCCTAAGAAAAATCCTGGATCCGCCCCTGCGTTGTAATACAACATCTCCAAAACACTAGTCACATATTAGGTAAAATCGGATCGAGAGCTTGGGTGGCCTGTGTTCAAAGATGTGAAAATTTGTAAGACTTGTGAGAAAAATAAATCTTTGAATGTAGGAAACCACAGTGACACAACTCAAAGTAATAGTCAGTAGTTCTTGTTGACGGATCTCTTTGCAGAGATGCTCGTATCAGACGTCACTGTAATACACCTGTCATTTGAACCCCCCCCCCCTCATTGGGGAATACCTGGGGCAAACCGGGGGTTTTCACCTAGTTTTAAATTGATTTAGGTTCCCCGCACCTTTTTTCACAGCTTCCCTATACAATGCGGGGGTCCGAGCGGGGTTTGGCGGGGATTTGACTCGTGGTTCGCTACCTCTTTTAGAAGACTGGGTTCAAAACATGGAAGCTGAACATTTGATGGAGAAGGCGTGTTTGCATAAACAGTGAAGGGAAAAAATAAGTAACCTCGCCGTTTAGTAGCGTGCGGGCGAAGAGGGACGCTGTATTCGCAGGCTATGACTTCAGTGGTATGAAAAAAAAAATCCTGTGAAAACTCTAGTTGTTAAAAAATTATGATATATTAAATGAAATTAATTGTGCTTGATGTTTAGAGGGCGGGGGAGTTCAATCTGAATTTTTCCCCACAAGGCGGGGCTTTCACTGCATTTCACTGACAGTAAAAGTGAATGCCCCGGGTATCCCCCTATGGGGGGCGGTGGGGGTTTCACATGACTGGTGCATAACGTGTACAAGGCTGGCACTGTGGCAAAGGACACTTCCAATTGGCCAATATTTCGACTAGTACATGACTAGTCTTCTTCAGGTGCTGTTGTGAAAGAAACAAGTTAGCGTAAAAGAAAAGAAAAAGTTTGCCCCAGTCTCCCCTCTGCTTTTCCCTTCTGTGTATCACGATGAAACACATGTCGCGAACAGAAGCATATCTGGATGATCTGCTTCTGATCTGGATTATGGATTTTTCCGTTACTTATACAAGAGCGATCAGTTATCCAATGGCCTAGATGAATCAGCTGCAGTTGGATGTAGAATGTATAACCAATTCTGAACCGCATAGAAATAGGTTCTGGCAGACAACAGATTTCGAAGTGGTCTGTCCTCTAAGAAGGTAAACTCCTAATTTTTTGTTAACAATTAACATGATGAGAATTGTGCTAGTACAAACTTGCTTGCTTGCAAAGTGCAGGTATCATATCTTGATCGAGTAGTTGTATAAAATTCCGACTTTTTTCTTGTCTCAGAAATAAAATAATAATAATCAATGTTGATCGAAATGTATAATCGTCGGGCTGTAATTCCTTGACTGTCCTCAAAACTATTTTCAGCCTTAAGACTATTATGACCGGCCACGTAAGAACTACATTTTTTTAACTTTACATGCAGATTATAGATGAAAGTTCGATCTTTTCGAATTCAAGCTTTCCTCGATCGTGCAATGTCATTCCAATGTTATGTTCTTGTCTTTCATTTAATTAACACATTTTCAAAATGAATCTATAACATATATTTTTAAAAAGGCTACAAGGGATTCCTGCTTTTTCCAGAAGAAAATATTGTCCAGGTTGGGTATTTTTCACGATATTTTGACGGCCATGTTGAATACCGTGTTGGTGGGACTTGGGGACGAACGCGAGTCACATGTCAAGTTTACGCGAATTTGATTGGTTACTTCAAAAAGCTTCAGTTCTGGCGGTTTCCACGAACGTAGTCGAGCTTCGCGAAAGCTTCATCGTCATTCGCGATCCGAAGAGCTTGTCGATCAAGCTTATTTTCTGTGGTATACTTGACTGTTTCGCCCGTAATCGAAAGGCAATCGGTAGATGGAAATATAGAGAAAAACTACGTATAGTTGTATCGGATTGAAACGTCCTAAGGAGCGAGAACAAGCTTGATCTCAATTTCCCGCCATTTGTGTTGACACCAAGCGCATTGGCAATGGCGGCCGAAACGAGCGCTTTGAAGGTAGAAATTATTTGATCTTTTGTAATTAAGTTTAAATTTGTAAGGTACTGAATCACACATGTAAAGGCCCCATTTCCCTTAAAGGGAAAAGGACAAAATGATGATGATGAATCACACATGTAATCTTAGAAATCGTTTTGACGTGATCGGAGGTGATGTTATTATGTTCCAAGAGATCGTACGGTTCGTCATCGATCTATGTAAAAGTCTGAAGTCTTAAGTTGATCAATGGAAGGACGTGCAAGTCTTTAATATCGCTACAACAAAATTAATTGTACGCTTAGGTCTATAAGTGGACAAGTTCGATTAAAAACTCGTTGGTATGTATGACCATGTTGTTTACTGAAATCCTCTCTCGTGGTGATATTTGATCAGCAGCTAAGAAAGTTAATTCTTCTACGTATTTATATGAATGGCTAACATATGATAATGGTAAAAAAATGTACAAAAAAGGCGAAGTGTTCACGGTTTGAATGTTCTGGCGGTAATCACGACCTTTAAAAAAGTGTTCTGTTAATTTAAGTTGTTGTCATGTTCCCAGGAGATAATGAGTAATGACGAAAATCCTTCTAACAAAGATGCATTTGCTGCCAAGAAGAAGAAACGAATGTCAGTGGAGAGAATCTACCAGAAGAAGACACAACTGGAGCACATTCTGCTGCGTCCAGACACTTACATTGGTTCTGTTGAACCGATCAAACAGAGCATGTGGGTGTACGACATGGAGATGGGAGCTATTGTCAGCAAGGAAATAACATTTGTGCCTGGACTGTACAAGATCTTTGATGAAATATTAGGTAAGCAGTCACGTCATGTACTAAAACCGGAAACAGCTAAACAAAACCACTGAAATGAAACTGCCGAAACCACTGAAACAAGCAAAACAACCGAAACCACTAAAACAATACGGCCGAAACCACTAAAATAAGTATTGCATGTAGATAGTCCCCTTTGCAGTCTAAAAAAGGGACATTCAGCTCCCGTGATTCTCGACCGTATTTGAAAAGCTTTGAAAGAAATCAATAACTTCCTTGACATTCCTTGAATCCATACATGTACTGTAGTCTCCTTCGCAACCATGTTTGGAATGTGTTGCATGACATACCAACTGTTTCGGTTGTTTCGTTTGGGTCATTTTGGTGGTTTTGTTTTGGTGGTTTCGTTTTGTACATACCAGTACAGAAGGCGCTGATTAAATTCTTGGGTATGATCTTTCCAGGAGCCTTCGTTGAACTTAAAATTTGAAATAAACTTATGTTTGTAGTGAATTTTAGATAATAACATTACAATTTGGTTTCTTTCTTCCTTGCTATAAAGTTAATGCTGCTGATAACAAGCAAAGGGATCCATCAATGGGCTGTATTAAAATCACCATTGATGCGTAAGTAAATTTTTGTATTTTTATTTTCTAAATTTTTTTTAGGACAATGTTACAAAAATTTATTTGAATCGCTTATCAAGTTGCTTGACATTACCAATTTAAAACTCATCAACAATAGATGAGGTTGGGGGTTGGTGCTTATACGGATGGTAGGACTGAGAACATATGAGCTGAGAGCCAAGGTAACCATGGCAACCCTGTGAGCAGCAACCGCCATCCAGCACCGTCACACTGAATAGTAATTCAGTGGAAATGTTAATACCTATCTTAAAGGGGAGGGGAAGGGTGGGGGAGAACAGCATGAAGGCTTTGCAAACGCAGAGTGAATGCACAATGATTCTCAGAAACCTGAGCCTTGTAAATACCAAAAATCCTGAAACTTACTAGGCCGCCCCGCAGCAACACGAGCCGCCATGAAGAAGACTGCTGCTTGCATTGTCTCGATTTTAACATCACCTAAATTACATTTAGCCACATTGAACTGTTTGGTAATCAAACACAATTAAACTATTGGGTTTGCACATAATCAAACCCCAAAAATTTTGTTGTGCACATAGTTTAAGTTTGAGTGGGTGATTACATGCCATTTCAGCCCAACAAGAGGACTGAAATTTTGTTGCAGTTACACTATACATGATGCGCACAGACAGTCTCCGGGGAATTAAAATGGTATTTGATTGATCAAAATTTTTTGTTGCGACTGGAAACGACAAGTTAGTATTTCAAGTAGCCACCAACAAGCACTCCCCAGAAATGTATGCTTCTTGCTGGTTACACAAAGTTGCTTTTGGTGACGGATGTAAACGGATGTTTTTTGTTATTAATGACACTAAAACAAATGTACATGTAGTTATTTGATTTTATTACACATTTTTTACATTGTTAACCCTGGGAATCCAATAAAGATTGTGCAAGAGCAGGCCCAAACCGGCCGTCCTAGAACCTGTCATGCCAAAACAGGACTGTCAATAGGATTGGCTCGGAGTCCAATGCACTAACCATTAGGCTACTGTGCCTCCCAAATAAAAGGCAAATCTTAATCAGATTTTATGTATAATACACATCATTGTTTAACAACTTTCTCTTTAATTTTAGGGAAAACAACTCTATCAGTGTGTGGAATGATGGGCGTGGCATCCCTGTTGAAATGCACAAGGAACAAAAGGTGTTTGTGCCGACATTGATTTTTGGTCACCTTCTGACATCCAGTAACTATGATGACGCAGAAAAGAAAGTCACAGGAGGTCGCAATGGTTACGGTGCAAAGTTGTGTAACATTTTTAGTAAGAAGTTTGTTGTGGAAACGTGCTCCTCAGATTCAAGAAAACGGTTTAAACAGGTAACAATTGTACGACAGCTGTTATTTTGATGAAGATGACAGGATTCAAACCCATGACCTCCCAGCTAACCAACTCAGAGATACATGTAGTCTTTTTAAAGTTGATTTTGATGATAATAGAAACAGTTTCACAATATAGTGTATATTTTTGTCCCCCACGTAGTCATTGCAGGGCACAAAATTAACTTTTTTTTCAATGAGCCATCTGCCTCCTAAATTTTCCAAAGTGGTCGCCAAGACCAAAAAGTTAGGAGCCATTTTTTCATGTGGAAGGTGTCACCACGCTTGGAAAAGTATGGAATATTGCGAGCCTGCAATATGCGTTGTTAGCAAAAGGGACATTTCATTTCACAATATACAACGTAACGTTGTGAAAATCCAAGATGGCGGATGTTGACATGTTCACTTCCTAGCATGCGTGACGATTTTGCTTTACACTACCTCATCGTTCGCACCGATTCGTCTACCTTAAAGCTTTATTTAGTTGAAAAATACATCGAGGTAAGATATACAAAGCCCAAAGAGTTCTGGTCGCCAACTTGGCGACTAATTTTTGAATCTTGGTCGCCAGCACAGTAATTTTAGTCGCATTGGCGACTGTATTAGGTGCAATTTCGAGGTCTGTTTGAATCATGCATGGTTGCTACAGCATTCTTGTCTCCATTCTTAATTGTTCTGTTTATAGACCTGGTCAAACAACATGGGAAAAGCTGCGGAGCCAATCATTAAGGATTTCAGTGGAAAGGATTTCACTTGCATTACGTTCAAACCTGACTTGGCTAAATTCAAGATGGAGACTCTTGACAGCGACACTGTTGCACTGTTGACTAGGAGGGCATATGATGTGGCTGGCTCCGTCAAAGGAATCGCAGTGTATCTCAATGGAAATAAATTACCAGTAAGCTAAGGCTTATTTGTTAATTCTAACAAACCTGCGTTGCATGTAAGCCAGGGGTGCTTTCCATTAAGAAAAAAAACACAGAAATTTCGGTGTGAATTTCCGGGAATTCTGAACGGGAAAAAGTTGTTCTATTTTGTTGAAAATCTCCTTTCTCCTTTGTTTGCCGCCAAACATATGTTCATGATCGGCCCAAGAGGTGATAAAGTTCCTATTAAACATCATGATCCTGCCAAGTCTGCAGCTTGTTAGATGTCACATTTTCCAGCTGATAGGGTGAGGGGGATCAACTGGAATCTAAAGATTCTAAAGAAAACAGAGCAAATAATTTGAAACCATTTTGTGCACGAATGTAAAGCATCGAGATCAGGGGAAAAGTGCAGGCAACTCATTTCAATATGAGCACTTCAAAAAGTGTACACCTTCCAAATTCAAATCAAATTACCTACCATTTTAGGCAGTAGTGTTTTAGTAGATGCTCCATGGAGTGAGTTGTGAGGAAGTAACACGAACACTGGTACATCATAACCTTTGGCGCCATTTTTTTTTTTACAAAACCTGACGGTGAAAATTTGATTGCCGTGGATCTGGAACTGGTAAAGATTACCGGGAGATGCAAATGGAATGCGAGAAACCAGTCGGGACGTTTCAACCGGGAAAACGGGACTACCTTTTGAGCAGTTCCACTTTCTCTGGGAATTTTCCAGTCGGGCGAACCGAAAAAACGTTTTCCATTTACCGAACTGGAATTTTTGAAATTCTGAAATTTTCGGAATTTTTGACCAAATGGAAAGCTCCCCAGTGCTCGACACTAACTTTTCAGCTTACTAGCCTCATGGCTAGTGACAACTTAGATGTTAGTAGTCAAAAAAGCCCAGCATTGGTGTTGGCTAGGTCCGATAACAGTTGATCCCTAGCAAGACTTGGAAGCACAAAGCAAACAGCTTTCTCTGAATTCATAATGTTGGCAATTGCATTGTTCTGAAATCAGGTTCAATAATAAAACAATTTTTGTAGAACATAGTCTGGTAGCATGAGATGTCCATGCTGAAGTTCTGATCTTCAGTTTCCAAGCAAAGTGTTTGTTTTTGTCTTGCTTGAGGAAGACAGAAACTGCTTTGGCCAATTTCATTTTGTTTACTAGTGGAAATCAAGTGGCTAGTGGAAATCGAAAACCTACTAACAAAAACTTAATTTCTACTAGTTTGTGGCTAGTTGGCTACCGTTAGCGTCGAGCCCTGTAAGCCACTTGGATTGTCACTATTTGGCTCGAATCCTTTTTTAGGGTCCTGTTATCTCAACCAGTTTTGCTTGATTTGACTGTAGTGTGGCTGTCCTAGTAAAACTCTTTCAAGTTTGTAACATCCATTCATTATTCCGATCGAAATGTCATGGTTGTATGTACGAAGAAAGGCATTTTCAGTCAAATCACTTCAGGTAAAGGGATTGTTGAAATCCTGATCAACTAAAAATGGTTGGAAAATTAGTGTCATATTGGAAACTTCAATGGATTTTGATGTCAAGTAAAACATGATCAACCACACAGTCCTAACACTGGTTACCCCAAGAACACAGCTGATATAATAAAACCCTACCGCCACTTCGTACGACCACTTTATTTTGACCTGAGCAAGTCATCTTTTGATCGGACAAAACAGTACTGATGTTGGACGCCATATTACAGAACTCCTTGACAAAGCATTGTCAATGCAAAATACCCATGCAGTGCTCTCCTTATCAGGCGGTAAAGGGTAAAATTTACCGCCTGTAGTACAACTGTTTACTGCCTGAAAACAATAAGATATCTTGAAAACTCAGCAGAAAACTAACAGGTAAATTAAAGAGTAATGCCACATGTTCCACCAATGTAGTCGTTGTTAAAAAATCAAAGGAAACATGAAAAATTAACAGTGTTGTCAAGTTTCTGCAATGAAGCGGCGACAATCTGTCCATTGAAAATGAAAAAGTCACAAAGGAAAGGAAGTAAAAATAACTTTAGAAGCAAGAAATATTACTCACTTTTCAGTTTTCGAAAACAGGCCGAGTAGTAGTAGTTTGTTTTATAATTGAACGTAGCTTACACATAATGAAGGCAAACACAGTTTTCATTCTGTTGTGAAATTCTTCTCATTAAGTTTTCAAAAATCCAGATGACATATTAAACAAAGTTTTGAGAATATAGCACTTCGGCCACACCATTATAAATGTTGAGTTTTTGAAGCCAGGAGAAAACCGTGGCAATGATGAAATAAGATCGCTGATTTTTCTTCATGTAAGCAACAGGAAATATATCCCTTTCAACAACAGTGTTGGATCACTGCGATTCACTAGTATTTCTTAAATGGTTTGAAAAGTTATTTTACCTGCTGTGCACTGCCATGTAGACGTTTCCATTAGAACACAAAAAAAAAACTGTCCAGACATTTTGTCTGACGGTAGAGCGAAATGAAATACAACCTTGAAAATTACATGCTGATGTGTAGTCTTCTTTTGAAATGGTTATTCTTCTCTAACAGATTAGGTCATTCAGAGATTATGTTGGACTTTATCTGAAAGGAAGAGATGATGAAGATGAATTAGTGCTGGACTCAGAGAAGAAGTCTACCAATTCTGTTGTACATGAAGTAGTGAATAATCGCTGGGAAGTCTGTGTTACGACTAGCACAAGGGGCTTCCAGCAAGCCAGCTTTGTCAACAGCATAGCCACAACTAAGGTACAAGTACTATTCAAGAAATCACGGATTTAGTCATTGGTAAAGCATAAATGGAACGAGTGTTTGTAAATAAGCTTACATGCAAATTTTCAGATTTATATCCTTTAAGAGGGAATTTTTATGGACGTTAGAAATTAGAATTATTTGTATGGGAAGAAGACGCTTTGCCCTCCAGTAACGCTCAAGTGGTTTTCCATACCAATCCTTACAACAAACTCCGTAAGAGCCTAGAAATTTCCATTCTTCCTAATATTTTACCCCTCTTTCTATGTCCAATAGTTATATGCCAGCAGCTTCCTTTTGTAGAGATTAATAATGGAAAAGGTTTCTGGAGGGCAAAGCTTCCTCACTTCCATAAAAAAACCTAATTTTTTCAACATTCAAATTGCCATTACATCTAAACCTTACATAGCATTGGTCTGAAAGTTTGTGTTCAGGCTATTTCAAATATGCTCTTTCTAGTTCTGAAATTCATTTAGCTGTAGCTAAAAGTTTAGAAATTATCGGTCACGTGACCAACTGTTGCAAAAGGCCTATTATTGTACGTTGTTACTATGAAACATTTTGCAACTACATGGCTATCCCTTTCATACAGCTGTAGCTGTGTACCTACCTGTACCTGGTAGGAAAATGCAGTCCTATTTGCATTTAATTACTTAGGTCCGGTTCAAACATCGAACTTAACATGTGCCGAACCTAATACCTATTTGGGTCGACCCGAATAATTAAGTTCGGCAGTTGATTCAAACGTCGAACTTTCACATGTGCCGAACTCAATATCGGCTAAGAGGAAAACGGTGAATTTTCAGTTGTATACTTTATGGAACGAAATAAATACTCTTCACCGTACTCTACAATATAATGGCACCGCATATCTCTGTTGCTTTATAAAAAAAACACAAACAACACTTTTTTAAGATCGTACTTGTAATGTGGTCGCCAGGCTTTGGTCAAATTTCTTCAGTGTCGTTTAGGCTGTAACTAGCCTTGTCTTTTGTTTTATTTTGGTCTAGACGCATATTCAACAATAAAATGGGAAACAGTATGCGAATTGTGTCCGATAAACTCTGGCTACATTTTTTGCGGTCCAGTGTTATGTCGCGCCATTTCATGCATGGCCGCGTTTTGACAGCTCACTCGCCAATCACAAACTCTCTTATGTCAACAAATACATTAGCGTAATTTATGCATTAGGTTCGGCACATGTTAAGACCAACGTATGAAATGAAGTCGATCTTTTACTGTTCTATTCGACAAGCCCTGTCGAATAGAACGGCAGGTCGACACAAATACAAATCTGTCGAACCTAATTGATTGAAACGTCGAACCTTACATGTGCCGAACCTAATTATTAGATTTGGCACATGTAAAGTTCGACGTTTGAACTGGGCCTTAAAGTCTTACATTCTGCCCACTTCAATATTTCCAATCTAGAACTTTATAGTTTACAATTTGTAGTTTAATTGTTGATAGACTAGCATCCCTTCCAGGGGGGAGAAAAATAATGCTAGCCATACAATTAACAGGGTTCTTATGGGTCCTGGAAAACCTGGAAAGTCCTGGAATTTTATTATGGCATTTTCCAGGACTGGAAAGTCCTGGAAAAAGATTACAGGTCCTGGAAAGTCCTGGAAATCTGTTAAACTCAAGAAGTGAATTTTTCTGAACTAACTTTATAAGAAATGCGAGGCTTACAGTTGGGAGAATTTATATCGGGATCTTGGAAGAAAAAGGGATTAATGTGAATTTTGGAGTCCTGGAAAATTCAGCATGAGTCCTGGAAAAGTCCTGGAAATTTGTCTGTGAAAAGGTGTACGAACCCTGAATGCCTACCAACATATAAATTTGTTGTAGCACCAGTGAACCGTATGGAATCGCCTAAAATAATTCATTATGCTGTTAAATGCATATTTAACAAAGTTAACAACAAAGAGCGGTAGCAGTGAGTGGTGAGTGGATAGCAGCGAGCGGATAGGGCTGGCTGCCAACAGTGGAAGCCTGTGGAAACGCCAGGCACCCAACCTCTATTTAGCAATGCAGTTGTTAATTTATTATTAATACGTGATTGTTCAAGCTAAGATAGCCAAGAAACCATGTTTGTCTTTGTTCTTTTCAAATACTTTAGAAAGAAACAAAAAGCAGAGAGATCCTATTAAGGAGGCTTGAAAGGGTTTTCAGCTGCGCACGCTTTCGTAGCTCGCGTCAGCTTTGGATCCAGATTAAAGATGCACGTGCTACATCTGAAATTCGCTAAACCGGAAATAAAACGTGCAAAAAACATTTCTTTTTATCTCAAAAATTAACTCGGTGACCTACCTTGATTTTTTGCATGCGATTAACAATCAATACGCTGATTCAAATAGAAAAGTTTGGGCAAAAATTATCTAGTGGAATTTCTTGCAATTTAAATTTCCAGTAGATATATTTTTTTTAATATTGGCAGGCAAGATGTAGAATTAAGGGAGCTTTTAAATAACGAAATAAAAATGGCAGGTCACCGACTTAGTTTTAAAGATAATTGGCAAAAAACTGAAATTTTGAAGGACTTTTGTCTCTGGCTGGGTGTTGCCATGGTAACTGCTATGACGTCATTAACATTCTTAAAGTATTGCCCAACAGCTGAGTTTTAAATCTATTCATACTTTGCCCGAATGATCTTAAGCACTTTTCTGTAATTCTGCATCGTTCGAGCCTCCTTAATCATAACAAATTAATAATTATAAATTTCAGTGTGGCTCCTTAATTTAGAGCTCAAGTTTTTTTATTTTTTTCTCTTACCCTGGTAATATTACTTAAAATCATTCCACAGGGGGGAACACATGTCAGTTACGTAACAGACCAAATTACAGAAAAACTCCTGGCTGCCGTCAAGAGGAGGAACAAGGGAGGTGTGGAAGTCAAGCCTTTTCAGATCAAGAACCATTTATGGATCTTCGTCAACTGTTTAATTGAAAACCCAACCTTTGACTCACAGACAAAGGAGAATATGACACTCAGAGCTAAAGCATTTGGATCAAGTTGTCAGTTTAGTGATAAGTTTATTAAACAGGTTTGTTTGTTAATTTCAGGCCACAAATTATATCTGATAGAATCAACTCTCCGAGTTGGGACCACTTAGTCACCATGGCAACCAAACTTTTGGAGCTGGCAACTAAATTGCGCCAGAAAATAATAAACAATAAACTGTTTGCTTGATACACCAGTACACTAGGGAACCATTATTGACTTCTTTTACATGCTGGCAACTGTTGGCGTTTCACTGAGTACATTTCACTGGTTACTCTGGTCATAGTAATCAGCTTGCGACAAACAAGCTTACTTAAAAAAGGCACAGTCTCCAGTTGCTGACACCTTGATAACAGTTTGAAATATCATGGGGTTACGATGCAATAAATTCTTTTTATCAAGGTTCAGAAATTATTTTCTTTATTAATAAACTCCTTATACCCAAGTCCAAGACTTTTATAGCAGTTTATTAAACAAAGCAGACATGAAAGTTTCATCCTTGCTTTGTATATTGCTCCACATGCTTCCAATCACTCGACACATTCATGTGTTCCCAAAAGCAAAAACATGATTTGTGGTAGCTAGGCAGAGATCCGTATTGGTTATTGCTTCAGCTCGTCAGGCAGGCAATTATGCAAGATGACATACAGTACTTGCTCTGGCAAAATTTTACTTGCCCACTGAAAAGGGAAGAATGACAACAGATCAAAACTGATAGAAAGTTGGTCTTTTATTATTATCACTTGACCAGTTTTGGGGGTACCCTGAGTGCCAAAGGCTTTTCATGCATGGTTTCCGGTTTCAGTCTTTGTCTTGTTTTGGTTTGTACCAAGAGTAGTTTTGGGGTTGTTTATGAAAGAACATCATAACTAGAATTGCAAGAACCATTGCAAAGTTACATAATATTTCATATAGCTTTTTCATGAAAGGTTCTACACAGTTTGTACGGATCATAGAAAACCTGTAAATTCAGGGAATTTTAGAATTTTTATTTTCCAGGCTAGGCCGAGAAAGTCATGGAATTGAAGTATGGGTCATAGAAAGTCAAGGAAAATTATGTTTTAGGAAAGTACAAAATAAACTTGTTAGGATCTTTCGCAAAAAAATGGTTAAAAATGTACCCAAAATGAAGGATGATTCCCAAGAAAATAGTCAAATTTAGTCATGGAATAGGTCATGGAATTTCAAAAGCTCAAAAGATTACGAACGCTGTTTTAGGAAAGAGCCAAAGAGTGCAAGTTAATATAGAAAGTTATATACCCAGTATATAATTTTTATGGGTAGACATAATTTTCTGTTGCTTATTGTTAATCAAAGTTGATTTAGTGTGAAGGGGGACAACACATAATTCATGCACATAATTATTCATGAATGCATTCTACTATTATTGTGAAGCCAGTATTTTGATAAACCAATGGGAAAATATGACTACCCAAACTTTCTTCACTTTTTCACTTTATAACGCTTATAGTTAATTGTGACTAGTGGATTTAGAATCCTTACTATTGGCCATGGTAATAGCATTTGAAGAGATCCCAGAAGTCAAAATCAAGTCATGTCACTCTTGCTTAGACTTTTATCAACATTTTACATTGCACTGATTTACATGCAGCTAATTTTGCTAGTTGTCAAACAGATAGTTGATGCTTTTTTGATTCCCACTTGGCAAGTCTGAGACAATTGCTCATAAATTATATTTCAATTTTTATATTTTTTCTTTTGGAAGGTTACTCAATGTAGTGTTGTGGAACACATCATGAATTGGGTGAAATTTAAAGCACAGGTACGTAGTATAACACCTTGTTTGTACTCATTTTAGAGTAGCACTAACGGCTTCTATCTCCAAGCATTTTCCCACCCAAACCTAATTGCCAATTGCCCAAATATAATTTGTGATGGAGATGACTGTTTGAGTGAAAAATTATCTTGGCCTTGATGGCGAGTGACCTGAAATTTTAGTTTACAACCCTTGAGATTAAAAAACAAACAAACTATTTACATCAAAACTTCATTGGAAACCTGAGACCCTCAATTACTTCTATATTTGCTCCCTTTTCATACTAAAAAATGAAATAATGACATCCAGAAAATATGATTTGATGCTTAAAATTATTTTAGTTTGGAGATTATAACATAATTAACGTTTTATTCCAGAATCAACTTAACCAGAAATGTAAGAAGACCAAAAGCAGCAAAATACGTGGCGTTCCTAAACTTGATGATGCCAATGATGCAGGCGGTCGGAACTCCCAGCAGTGTACATTAATTCTGACTGAGGGGGACTCAGCCAAAACGTTGGCTGTAAGTGGCTTGAGCGTTGTTGGCAGAGACCACTATGGTGTGTTTCCACTGCGTGGCAAGCTGCTAAATGTCAGGGATGCATCACACAAGCAGGTATTTTAACATGAAATGATAAGCTACCTGCAAATGAAATAAAATTAGTAATGAGTATGTTCTTAAAAGTTGCTGCTTCAAGCACTAATCCTTGATATTTGCTCCAACAAAATATGGTGGTTTATTAAACTTTATAGGCTTATCGAAAGGAGAAAAATGTATAAAACAATATTTATTTAAAAGTGTTGGTGAAATTTTTAAAGATTACTAGCTTATCCCTAATCCCACCCATGTGGCTATTTCTAACTAATTTCAGGACTATTGACAAGCACAAGGACCCACATTTCTCTCTTTAATTGTTTTGTTGATTGAACTTACAGCCTGTCTTGGAAAAGTTTTAAGCCAGGCAATGCTGCTTGCCAAGCACAGAACTAACTGACATGGAATTTGATTGATGTGTGATTACAGATTCTTGAAAATGCAGAGATCAACAATCTTATCAAGATTGTAGGTCTGCAGTACAACAAGAAGTATTCATCACAAGAGGATCTTAAAAGCCTGCGATATGGTCATGTCATGATCATGACAGATCAAGATCAAGATGGGTCGCATATAAAGGGGCTGCTCATCAACTTCATTCACAGCAACTGGCCAAGCCTGACTCGTCTACCTTTCTTAGAAGAGTTTATAACCCCTATTGTTAAGGTGAGTGAGTAATTAACTGTAGTGCGCTGGACTCCGGATCATTCGGTCTGGGTTTGAGCTCTGGCCGGGGCACTGCGAGACACTTTACTCTCACAGTGCCTCTCTCCACCCAGCTGTATTAATGGGTACCGGCAACATACATGTAAGGCTGGTGGGGTAACCCTGCAATGGACTAGCATCAAATCCAGGGGGGAGTAGAAATATTCCTAGCTGCTTAATACTACTGAGACCGGGACAAGCTCGGCAGTATGGGTCTTTACCCTTAACCCTTTCACCGCACTAAACCGGAAAACCGGGATGATTTTTTCCATCTGGGACGTACTAAACCGCTTTTCCGGGAATTTGACTGCTAGAGATTTTTGTGAAAGAAACTGGGTATTAGTTCATTAGAGGGGGGTCTAAGATATTGCAAATTGAAGATTAATGCTAGCCCCTTCGTTCCATGTGCTTCGATGGCGAAGCGTTCATAGTGAGTTTTGAAGTAAACGCGCTGCGAAGATTTTCGAATTTTTGACACGCGCCATCTTTAAAGCCCCGCACACACTGAATGGAAAGCTCTGAAGAAGAAGATTTTTCTGACGATGATATTGTCGATATTTTTGGTGAAAGCGAAGACGAAGATGATTTTGGTGGGTTTAACTTTACCCTTCCTGACAACATAAACTGGGAAACTGATGGAGATGGAGCAAAGACCCGCCGATTTTATGAACAGAATCCTCGCAAGGTATTTAGCCGTGACAATGTCGGCCCAACAATCGATGAACTACCTGGTGAGAGGAGAGCTGTTGATATTTTTCAACTCTTTATCAGCGATGAACTTTTGGAAAAAATCGCTCGATGGACGAATGAATGGTTTCAAGTGAAGAAGACCGCCGAACCAAACAAACACAAAGCGCCCTTCACACCGATCACCGATATTGCTGAATTGAAAGCGTACATTGGAATCATACTTGCAATGAACCAAAACATCGATCTACCGCGATATGAGCATTACTTTCGCCAAGACGAGTCAAAATGGCTTCTTCTTACACCTGGATTTCACAAGGTATTCTCTGCCAAGAGATTTGCACAGCTGAACAGGTACATTTTTTTTTGTGATCCGAATTCTGTTAATCGAGGCAATGAACGTGGTAGAGAAAAGCTTGCCAAAGTTAAGCCTTTCTTAGAGCACTTGAAAGCTGCATTTAAAGCTAATTTTAACTGTGGTAAAAATATCACTATTGACGAAGCCATGGTTCCCTACAAGGGAAAACTTTGTATCAAGCAGCGGATTTTAGGCAAGCCAGTCCGATGGGGAATCAAGGTATTTCCATTGTGTGATTCTGAAACAGCCTATGTTTCAAGATTTGAAGTTTACCTTGGAAAGGCAAGGGACAATGAGGATATCTCAGCTATTGGAAAGGGGGGAGCAGTTGTTGCGCGATTGACAGAAGACTTTCATCACAAAGGACATTGCTTATTTGTGGACAACTGGTACAGTAGCCTTGCACTGTGCATATTCATGAGATCAAGGGGAATTTACCTGTGTAGCACAACTAAAAGCGATCGTAGGGGCTACCCAGCTGAGTTGAAAGCATTTCGAGCACAAAATCGAGGTGCCTCTTCATTGAGAGTTTATCAGGGAAATGTTGCTCTTGCTTGGAAAGACAGTAAGCCAGTTCACTTTCTATCTACTGTTCATAACCCTGATGAAATTGCAACTGTTCAACGTCAGCAAAAGGACCAGCGTACTGGACAATATGCTGAGGTCGAAGTTGAGTCACACAAAATTGTTGTGGACTACAATGCAAACATGGGAGCTGTGGACACTAATGATCAGATGACTACAGTTCGTAAAAGCAGAAAGCAACTTCGCTGGTACATGCGGCTTATTATCAAGTGCTTAGAAATTGCTGCCTTCAATTCCTACATTATAGAGGGTCACTTCAAAGAGCATGCTCCCGAAAATCGAAGAAGAAGGGATTTCATGGCTTTCAGGGAGGATCTGGTTCATGAGCTGGTGGGAGACTGGAGAACAGAGAAGGGAAGAAGAGGGAGAAAGAGAAAGGAAACTCCATTTCGACTTGAAAATGTGGGTGAACACTTTCCAGCTAAAGGAGAGGGAACCGACCACACCTGTGAAGTCTGTCGGGAGAAACGTCGAAGATTCAAAGCAGTTAACCCTGATGTTCCAAATGCTGAAGTGCCTTGCAAACTAACAAAGACAACATTCAAATGTGAATTCTGTGATGTTTATTTGTGCATTTCAAGAGAACACAACTGTTTTCGAACGTGGCACACACAGGTTGAATACTGGCGGTAACAAGCTTAGCTTCTGAATGAACATTAGTGACCTCATTGTGAGTCGAGACATCAAGTGATGAACTATGCTAGAACTCCCTTTTGCAGACATTCTTCTGAAGGACATTATTTCTGCAGTATTATTTTCAAAAGGAAAAAGGATACTGAATAGTAACTGCAATTTAATTGTTGTAATGCAGCACTTGCAGATTTCTGTCTTGTTCTTTATGTATGTTCCGATTTATTGATATGGAAACATGGATTATCTGGAAGAAATAAACATTCTAAAACAAGAAACAAGTGCTACACTTTGTAAATATAAAAGATAATTTTATTAGCAATTTAAAACCTACACTTTAAGGGCCCAGAATTTATATGAAGCCAATGCTCTGGTTGACCACACAGTTCAATTCTTGGTTTGACAGCTTCACTCTGATTGGCCGTTTGTGAGAATTGCATTTTTGATCAAAACTGTCAGTCACAGATTAAAATGTGTCATTTTTGGGAAGCAAATTCATTGCTCTTTCAAATTCATACAGGGTTGCTTTATAAATTGTTGTTCCTTTAAGGTGATATTTGCAACTAAAGCAAGGTGACTCGTTTTTGCTATTTTTTGCTAGAAATTCGCTGTTCAGGGGGATTTCCTGGCAGGGAATATTACGGTGAAAGGGTTAAACCTCTGTACACCCTGCTGTTACTACTAGACAATTGAAAGTTTTTTATTTATTTGTGACATATTTTTGATTACTTTCTGAAGGGTTCCATTAGGGTCAGGAATTGAGCGAGGCAAAGTTGACTGGGAATGCGGAACTTGACATTGCCATCTCTCACAGTTGTTGCACTTGGGGGGGGGGGGGGGTGGGGGGTGGAATCTAGTGCAAGAAAAAGCACCCAAAAAATATTGTGCAAAGAGAGCCATGTGCAAAAAAATCTAGCGAGCCCTTTCTACTGTCCAAGTTCTGTGATGATGTTAAACAAAATAAGCTCAGGCTACATCCACACTAAGCCGGATAAATTTGAAAATGCAACTTTCTTCTCTGGTTTGCTCTTTCGTCCACACTAAAATGGCGTTTTCGGCCACCGAAAACATAACTTTTTGAAAATGTTCTCCAAAGTGGATAAATATGAAAATGCTGGCTAAAACAGAACTTTTTGGGAACGCTGACATCATTTAACAGTCAAGTAACGTGGCTTGGGTAATGTCTACATGTTCTAGCATGTATTTAAGCGTTTCTGGAGAGGCAGTGTTTCAAAATCAACAGTGAAACAATTTGAAAACGGTGTAATGTGGACAAAAAACATTTTATCCGCTTTCTAGGCAAAAACACTGTTTTCAAATTTATCTGGCTTATTGTGGACGTAGCCTCACAGTCCAAAAATAAATCTTGAAGGTGAAAAAAAAAATTGCCCAGAAAAATTGTCTGGCACCAAGTGTGGACACCACTAAAGTTTAACCAAGATCTTGAGATCTTGAACAGTGTAAAATGGTGATTGGCATAAACCAGGGCGTAAAATGGCGCCTAATACAGGCGCCACTGCGACTAAATTTTTCACTTTGGCGACCAAATCCTGAAAATTAGTCGCCAAATTGGTGACTAGAATTTCTAATCACACCTTACCGAGAGATCTAGTGATTGTTGAAGATTTGTAAAGATAAATCTACAGCAAAGTTCCTCGTTAAGCCCATTTCCAAAATGCAGCACATGCACGATTTCGAACGTAAATCTATCGTCACTAGACGCCATCTTGGATTTAGGTAACCTTTCACATTGTATATGACCCATTCTAGTGTCCTCTTTGTAGCTCAGAATTTAAAATTGTCACATGTATGGTTCGTGTCTGTGAGCTTCCCGTTAGCAATGAAGATGTGATTTTAACAGTTGTTTCATGGCGATGTAAACATCGTTTTTCCAGAATTCATTTTAACAATAATGACCTTATGAAGTCAATGTATTCAGCTTGAAAGAAAGGCAGGTTTTATTTAATTTTAATGTGTTTCAAACTGATCTGCAGCACAGAGTATCTGAAAGTCACAAAGCTTTCTGTTGGCTTTTGGGTAAATAAACAGTGTCCATGTGATAAAAGTTTTTAACTCACATGATCGAGATTGGCGCACTGCAAGACGAAATTTAGCGACTGCATTTTTCCACTGGTGATTTTGATAGTAAAATCCTCTGTTTTCTTATTGTCTTGCATTTCAATTTTAGGTTAGTAAAGGCAAAGAGGAGAAGTCGTTCTACAGTATTCCAGAATACGACGAATGGAAGAACAGCATTGACAATGCCAAATCGTGGAAAGTAAAGTACTATAAGGGGTTGGGCACGAGCACTCCTAAAGAGGCTAAAGAGTACTTTGCTGACATGAGACGTCACCAGATTCAGTTCCACCATGAAGGTCCTGCGTGTGATGAAGCCATACTTATGGTATGTATCTCCTGACTCTCAAAGGAAACATGCTCTCAATTACAGGGATGTAGCTAAGAAATTACAAAGCCAGCTCACAAACAAGCTCAACTGGCTTTTCTGACCATTGTACCTGGAAAATTTCTTTGAGTCTTTGTTTCCTAGTGAAATTTAAGCCGGTGATAAGCTCTCTTTCGGCCGGTGAAATTAGCCAGTAGCCAGCCCTTAGCTACATCCCTGCAGTTATGCATTAGCTTTTGAATTATTTGTCTATCATGGTTCACACCATCTTGAGAAAGTCTTGAATATTGACTTTTGTCTTGAAAAGTACCTGAATCTGCGAAAGGCATTGAAAAGTCCTTGAATTTTTGAACGAGTATCAGGAAGTATTGAGAAGTCCTTGAAATTTGATACAGTACTGCAACTGTTTGCTGAAAAAAATGGACATGTTTGAAAGACTGATAAGACTAATGCATGATTGTTTAACTGCTTTTAAGCCCCTCCCCCCTCCCATTATAGGCCCATCTACCTGTAAACAAAAACCTTTGAGTCCCCCCGAATATTACCGGTAAGCACTTTCTAGGAATTCTGTACTTCTTCAAGCAGAAAATTTGAAAAATTATTGTGGAACAATAAGTTTATAACTTCATTTTTAGAATCAACTATTTATAGAACTAATGGCTCTTAGTATACAAAATCCACTACTACACTTGATCAATGAAGGCTAAAGTTCATTTAGCAACTAATGGAAGTCTTGTTTGGTCTGTCACGTTTTGTCTTTAGGTGAATGTGGCCTTGTGGTTAGGGTGCTGGAGGTCCCGGGTTCCGAGTCCTCCTCCCTGCCAATAAAACAGATTTGTTTTTGGTGGTCCCGAATTCAATTCCTCCACGCTTTGAAAATAGCCTGTTTTCCTGCCAGTTGGGATTTTTAACAACTTTCTGTTTCATTTACAATATTTTTTGTTTACGTATTTACATTGTTGCCAGTTAGCACAGCAGTGCGAAACACATTATCATCATCATTCAAATGTATTAAAATAAAATTAATTCAATTTATTATGACATTTTGAAGCTTAATTAATAACCAGTAAATGCAAAACGTATTTTGATGAGCATTTGTATAGCTTGTTTCAAAACAGTTTTTCTATTCTAGTTATAAGCCCCTTCAGATATGAGTTCCTCCATGCATAAGCCCTCCTAAAACCCCTTTCGCCCAGGGCTTATAAATGGCAGTTTATGGTATATATGAAACTGCATGAAACATTACAGAAACACCTGATTTAATGTGTGAACAATTGCTTCTTTCCTGCCTGCAGAAGATGAAAATCACCCCGTCACAAACTGAGATGTTGAACTTTCTCTAATGGTGCAATGCTTTTTTTGATATATTATTATTATTATTTAGGCATTCAGTAAAAAGAAAGTGAATGATAGAAAAGATTGGCTTAACCGTGCAATGGAAGATCGCAAATGGAGAAGACAGCAGGGTTTATCAGAAGTGAGTTATTGCAAAAACCACTGATCTGCAGAATGGGCCTGAATTTTTGTATTGCCACTCCCCCCAGTTAATTCCAGAAATTCCTAAGGCTAGCATGCCGCATCTCATTGCCACCACTGTTGTTTCACAGTTACTTGCATGAACTGCACTGAAAGAATTATCTTCATTAAATATTTTTTCACAGCAAAAACATAAAAATAGTTATTATCAAACTTTAGGCACAACCACATACAGGAAGTAAAGAACATTTCTTTTAACCAACAGACTGTTTATTTAACATTTTTTTGGCAAAAAAAACCCAAACCCAATCTAATTACAAAGTTGTACATTGTATGCAACTAAAAGGCAGTTGGAATTCACAGATACGAGTAGGTGAGGCAGGAAGGCAAAAATTCAGGCTCATTCCACGGATCAGTGGTTTTATGTAGTAATTTATTGAGTGTCAGGGCCAAAATTTACTTTTTTACGGTATACGGAAAATTAATTTTATACGAACTCGAGACAACCAGACAACTGTAGTGCCACATGTTCATGGCTCACTTGAATAAAAGATTTTTCTAACATGCATTCATTTTTATCCAGGGAGAATTTTTTCCTCCCCTGATCAGTATAAAACACCATGGTTAGGCATAAACTGTTTCTCATTAGTTTTCTGGGTTTTGTATTCTGCAGGTGTACCTGTACGAGAAGGACACAAAGGCTGTTTCGTACTCTGACTTTGTTAACAAAGAACTAGTTTTGTTCTCAAATGCAGACAATGAACGGTCAATTCCTTGTCTGGTTGATGGTGAGTAATGCATGGTTACATTACCCTTACATGGCTGCAACTAATTTTTCCCGTGAATGGACGCAATGTCTTACTAAGTCATTATTTTTATCGAATGATACAGTAGTGATTTTGGATGTCTTATTACAGAACTCAGGCAATAAATTGTTATCAATGCATAACATTAGTAAAATTGGCATTACATTTGTAGACTTAAAAAATTGGCCGTACATCCTTTCGACTACAGCTGGGATTTTTTTGGACATGGCAAATTTTGGTCTGCCATTGACCAATGTCTGACAGTTAATTGCAGCCCTGTCCTTAGACTAGTACTTGTTAAAAAGTCTGTATGATGGCCGCAGAAAAATAAATATATACATACCGGTATATTAGGTACACACGCATTAGGTAACTTCTAAACCAATTATTTTCATCTTGTTCATTGACATTAACAAAAGTCATCCTTGTTCCTTTTAATTTGGAAATGCTCTAGCCAGACATGATATTTTTTACTTCAGGTTTAAAGCCAGGGCAGAGGAAAGTCCTCTTTACATGCCTCAAAAGGAATGACAAACGAGAAGTGAAAGTTGCTCAGCTTGCAGGTTCAGTCGCTGAACTGTCAGCATATCACCATGGTGAGGTAAATATCTAGAGAAATTCAACTTTCTCTGCTAAATTGATTTTTCTTTTTGGACAAATTAAACTCATCATCAATACAGGGTTGTCAAAGTAAGCCGGCAACCGGCTTATTTCACCGGCTATTCCTAACTAATACTGTGCCGGCTACTCCAAATGTTAGTAGGTCAGTTTTGAGCGTCATATTGGAGAAATAAAATGGAAATAGCTGCCAACTTTATGGATGAAACCTGCTACTCAAAAACATACTGACAACCCTGTCACTAGATCTAGGAGTGTGGGTAAGGTTCCTGACGTCCCTGTGCGAGCTGTCAGTGAGTGTGAATGGTAACCGTGACAACCACCAGTCACCGCCACTCTGAGCAAATTCAGTGAAAAGAAATCATCAGCGTTAGTAACCTATACTGTATATTGTTGCCACCCTGGAGAAAACTTTTGTTTGCATTTAAATTTAGGGCTTGCTTGACCATTTGCAGTGCTAAGATGTTATGGATATCCTGTCATGAGTTTTCTCCTCAACGGCTGATCTGCAGATTTTTGTACTTTTTTATCGTTCACTTTGAAAAGGCAATTCAGCATGAAGGACTTGAATTTATCTGAAAATGTACGACTCGTAAAGTCTGTGTATTTTTGTACTGATATCAGACCTTGCCATGACTTTTGAGAAACAGGCCTTGTTTCTACTGCACTTAACTAACAAAGTTGAAAAGTACAGGCCGGTAAGTGGGAACTTTGTTTGAAGTTCACAATTTGATTATCTAACTCGCCATGTAATTGGCTACATAGTACCCAATTTCTCAACGAACTTTACAGCACAGCGCAGAAATTCATGGTTATGTATTTGAAAGTGGAACTATGGGAGTTAAGCAGGCTAGTGGTACCATAAAATGTCTTCTGGTCATGCGTTTCTGTTTTTATTCTACTTTCAGCAAAGTCTCATGGGCACCATCATCAACTTGGCGCAGAATTTTGTCGGCAGCAATAACATCAACCTCTTGCAGCCGGTTGGCCAATTTGGTACTCGTATCCATGGCGGCAAGGATGCTGCTAGCCCCCGTTACGTCTTCACCATGCTGAGTACTTTAACAAAGCTTCTCTTTCCTGCTCATGACATGCCAAGCCTGACATACCTGTTTGACGACAACCAGCCTGTTGAGCCAGAATGGTATTGCCCCATTCTGCCCACAGTTTTGGTAAACGGGGCTGATGGGATTGGTACTGGGTACAGTACCAAGGTGCCTAACTTTGATGTGCGACAGATCGTCAGCAATCTGAAGAAAATGATCAATGGAGAGGAACCTGATGAGATGGTGAGAGTTTTGACTTTATACCATTACAACCATTTGCGTCTATCCTTGAAGCGTGGCGGATTTAACATGTTTTACTTTTATCTGTTTTAATTTTGTCTGGTTATGTCTCGTCTCACTTTTGGTCAATGAAATGTTTGTGGTCATGCCACAAAGGGTAAGGTAAAGTTTGCATTAGACTTGTCCCAAGTCGCTCGATTTTTCTTTGTATTGATGGACACGGTAGAGTTAGTTGAAAAAGATCGTTTTGAAATTGCGTGCGAAAAGACAAAATCACTTGGAAATCAAGTGCAAGAACATTGCAGAACGCACGAATGGCTCGGAACGAGCGACTTGTGTCACTTGCAGGAAATCGCTTCTGGCTGACGATTTTTGCCGCGAAATGGCATCATTTCATTGGAACTGATTTGGTTTCTTTTTTCTTATTTGGCGTCATTGTCACATGCCGTGTGCAGTGTGGTGCGCGCCATGGCGTGTGTTGAGATTGCGATTAGCGATTGTTTAGATTTTCTTCAAAGCTTTGATGAAACCAATTCTTCCGACCCCATAACTAACTAGCTTATCTAATAAGACTAATAATTAATTGTTGGACAATCTTCGACAATTCAGACTAGCAAACAAACAGAAAAGTACCAGCGCCACGATAGCAGAGCACGCTAACCTTGCAAGTTTTGCCAACAGAGCGCGTGCTTACATTCGCGCGTGCCCTCCATATCCACCGGTCTACCTCGCCATTTTAATTCAGACCTCTCTGCGAAGCGAATCAAACGAGCGACTCGGAGCAAGTCTAAGTGTGCATATGAGATGTGTGGCCCATCAAGCCGGAGCTTATCCCGGTTTCCTTAGCATGAAGCAACAAAGAATATATCTACTCCCCGTAGATTAGGGTTATCCCCCGGCAGAAAATTCACCTGTACAAATTTATACACCTGTGTGAAGAGAGGCACTGTGAGAGTAAAGTGTCTTGCCCAAGAACGAAACGCAGTGCACCAGCCAGGGCTCGAACCCGGGCCGTCTGATCCGCAGTCCAGCGCACTAACCATTGGGCCACTGTGCCTCTTAATCATGCCATGAAACTGAGCTATTATTGCAACATGGGACAAAAAAAGTTAAAAAGTTTGGAAGGAATTTTCATCCAGGACTCGCTTTACAGCAAGATACTTAAATGATTTATTCAACGATCCCAAGTGACATGAAATCGGACAAAAATCGTTAATGTTTCAACGGTAAAACTATTCCCTGAATTTTTCACAATTCCAGGGATGGAATTAACGGCCGGTGATCGGTAATTCCCGATCAAATTTGCCAGCCAAAATGAATAAAATAATAATTATTTCAAAAGAATCAAATCAAAGGAGGGGGGAAGTCATGATCATTTTACACCCAAGCAAAAAAAAATCACCCATCAACCTGTTTTGCCTTATTTCCTTCCCTGCTTTCAAGATGGCTGCAAATGGTAGTATAAAACTAATTATTTCATGATTTCCGTGACTGCAAATAAATCGTGAAATTGAAGTCTCGCAATTTCAATACAAAGCAAAATGTAAACAAATCCAGAGACTGTGCAGTGTGGACTGGTAATTAACTTTAAGTCACAAAATATGCATCTTCCACTTTTGCAAAATTTATTTCCAATGGAATGTGCACAAGTTTACTTTAAAAAATTAGTTTGGTAACTTACTTTTTAATTTGTTACACATAATTAGATTCCTTCATACAAGAACTTCACTGGTACTATTTCCCAAATTGATACCCACAAATTCCTTGTGCAAGGCAATGTGGAAGTGATTGACAGCAAAACTGTGGAAATCAATGAGCTACCAGTTGCCACATGGACCCAGAATTACAAAGAGAATGTGCTGGAACCGATGCTTCATGGCACGGAAAAAGTACCTCCAATACTCACGTGAGTAAATGGAAAATAAAATGTGATATTTACATTTTTCTTAATCAGTAGCATTTGTACAACAGTTCTATCATTGTTGATCACTGAAAGTTTAGAAACTACTATAAAAACTTGCAGATAAATATAAGTCACACCTTTTTTGTTAAAAGTTGTTGGTAATAATCAAGAGTGCAGCTTATTTCGGTCAACATTTTGTCCTGCTTCTGAGGGTGTCTAATTTTCCATCGCCTGATATGATGCATGAATACTGACAAATGTAACAATGAACAGTCAACATTTTCTTGTTGTCATGCAAACTTCTAGTAAAAAAAACTGTTTTGAAATGAAGAAATACCACCTAAAACTCTAAAATTGTGCAGGAAGGACAAAAAGTATTCTCCATGCCAGTATAGACTTATCCTCGTGTAGACTAAGGACTCTGCTTTGGATTTCTTTTAAAAAAGTTAAAAAACCTTTTTCCCCCAAGCATTTGAGCCCTATATTCAGGGTACAGCTTATCTACGAGTCTTTGGTATGACTGACTGAACACAGGTACACTCTTCTTGTCTTCCATCAGGTCTTTCAAAAAGACTGAGCACCTAATAGACACTCTTTTTTTCTGACAGGTCCTGCACAAGGGCAGCCACTGACTTTGTATCTTATCGAAAGTCCTGCTTGATAATTCCGTAGTAATATTATCATTGGTTGTATCCAATCATGAACATGTTGTGTGCTTGTCAAATGACGAAGTCAACCTCAAACGACCCTTTGCACAAGTGACCATACATCTCTTCTAGTGATAAATTGGTCAAATTAAATTTGTGAGACTTCAGATTCGATTTCAAGTCTTCTGTGTTTGTCAAGTGGATGAAACTGAACGGTTTACTGTATTTTACCGAAATTAATTTCATACGAAACCGGTGTTTATGGCTCCACCAGGAAAGTGGCGACTCTTTATTGGAAACCAACAGGACTGCCCTGAATGACGTTTTATTTTTTTTTTGTCAGTGATTACAAGGAATACCACACAGATGTCACAGTGAAGTTTGTACTATATATGACAGAGGATAAGCTGGCTGAGGCGGAGCAGTCAGGCCTGCATAAGAAATTTAAACTTGAAAGTACAATTTCCACAAATAACATGGTGAGTTTCACAGGGTTTCTGTTACGTTTTTAAGTACAGTGGAATCCTTTTAATATGGTCACCAATATGCCATAAAAAGCTGGCTTTATTAACGGGGTGGCCTTATTAACAGGGTAGGGTCAAAATTCATTACTGGCCCTGAAAGGTACATTTGCAGTTGTAAACACCTGTAAATTCTCAAACATCAGAATGCAGACACTTTCCCCCCTCCCCCTGGATGGGATGCTTGTCCATTGTAGCATTACCTCCCAGTATTAAATTCGCCGGTACCTATTTATACACCTGGGTGGAGAGAGGCAATACAAAACTAAATTGCTTTGCCTAAGAACACAATGCAGTGCCCCGGTCGAGGCTGAAACTTGGACCATCCGATCCGGAGTCCAGCACACTAACCATTAGTTCCCCACATCTCCGAAGATTGCAGAGAATAACAATGGCTACTGACATCACTTTCATGTTGGAAAAATATCACACTTCCCAATTTTGATCGTAATTGTTTCCCTTATAATTATAAAAAAGAACTGAAAAAGTTGAGTAGAAAAGGGACAAGAACACACCCCAGCAGAATATGAAATGCATTTTTTTAATGCGAGGAAAAATGGACCACAGGATAATTATTTGAAAACTATTGTACAAGTATTGACTGCTGCCTCACTTAAAGGGAAGGTGGGTGCCTGGGGTATCCAGGGGCTTCCACTATTGGTAGCCAACCCCTCGATTGAATACCACCCCTGCAACCCAGCCATGAGTCCCCATTCCAGGCGCCCATCGACACTGATTGAATCAGTGGAAGGAAAAACAAAAAAGGGGGTAGGGTGGGGTGGGGGAAATGCTGAAGAGGGGCCAAAGAATTCCTCCTGAAGCATGGAACGCAAGATGAACAACGTTACCCGCTCGTAAAGCTGCTTGAGAAAAACCAAAGAAAAAAACGGGCTGAAACATTAACAAAGCTGCAAACGAGTCTTGTCAGGCTGCACTCGAACGGATGACCGCTGGCCAGACGCGCCCACTAAGCTTGTGGCGGTTAACTTTGTTAAATGTAATTTATCATGGATAGTTTAACATGCAACTGATGTCTTGCTACCTGAATACTTTAAAATTGCATTACATTGATTCATGTAGTTCTATATATCGCTACACTCCTTGTAAGGGTGAGTTTAAATTCTGCTGGTATTCTATCTTATATATGTGCTTCTTTGGTTGAACAGGAATAGCCTAGCAGAGCAAGTGGTCATCTTTACGCGTCAAAATTAATACAGTTGAGTTTGATTTTATTTTAGGTTTTGTTTGATGCTTTGGGCTGTCTGCGCAAGTACGAGTCACCACTGGAAATACTTAAAGAGTTTTTTGAGCTTCGTTTAGAAAGGTATGCCATACGCAAGGCATGGCTGGATGGGATGTTGACTGCAGAATCAGCGAAGCTGAATAGTCAAGCTCGCTTTATCTTGGAAAAGATAGAGGGGCAAATTGTGATTGGTAAGAGTTTGGTAATTGCTTTCTAACTATTAACATTTTATAAAATTATATGGATTACCTGAAATTTAACTCTAAATCTTGATGATTAAAGGGACAAAGTCGCTATAAACAAAGTCAACTTTGGCAATGTATAAAATTGCCTTCAAATCAAAGGAATCCTTGAAATAGTAGTTTACTAAGGTAGAAAAACACCAAAGATGCACAAATAAACTGGGAAGAATCAAGGATGGCTTTGAATGAGGAAGATTGAGAAGGATTGTAATTGACAAATTTGAAAAATTTAGGCAAAACTATTCAAACTGTCATCAGTGACCGAGCTCCTTTAAGAAATTATTTCAAAATTTCTTTTCAAATGACATTGCTCTCTAAGGCACAATAAAGTGTCAATCAAAGTACTCTCTGATGAGTAAAAAGTACTATAGTTGACTTAAGAGTCCAGACGTTTCAGGCATAGCCCTTCATCGGTGGATGTCCTTTGATTTCAATTAGAAAACTAGCTTGCACCATGAAGCTAGGTTTAAGTGTAAAGGAGAACGGGCTAGAGATCGGCATGCGACGACCGAAAGAAGCAGAGTTCGGTACGGGCAGCTGACTGGTGCCCAGTTTGTAAATCAGGTGCATTTCCTAGCGTTTGCATTGTTTGTTTCCATCACAGAGCATGATCCATTGATCCGTCTATCTTTCGTCATTGTCAATCTCTTGCTCACTAAGAGTCTGTCTACAGCTCAGTGGTTATAAGGCCCAGATAGAATGTGGGAGGACATGCATTCGAAACCAGGAACTCAACGAAGGCAGCGTTAAATTCAGGCTTCATTTTTATTCTTTCATCTCAATCCCACTGCTGTACTGAGCTATATTCCCTAACCTACTGTAGCTGTAGGTTTTCACTGCATTTCACGTTTTTCCACACAGAAAATAGAGTCAAGCGTGATATCGTCACAACCTTGGTACAGCGCAGCTACCCATCTGACCCAGTCAAAGCATGGAAAGAGCTTCAAAAATCCAACGCTCCTGAAGAAGATGTGGACGATGCCTCTAGTGTGGCAAGCTCTGCCTCAAGTGCTGGCGGCCCGGACTTCAACTATTTGCTATCTATGTCCATGCTTTCTCTTTCCCGAGAAAAAAAGGAAGAACTCTTGAAAGAACGCGATAACAAGGTTTGTGGTGGCTTTTACGTGTGAGATCGGTCAAATTGTTAAATGAAACCCCAATGTTAGTGGGAGAGAGAAAATAGTTTATTAAAAAATCTTTACCTGGCAGCCACAAGACTTAATTTCAGTGAAAAGTCTCTTGCCCACGAATGCATACAGTGACCCGTCCAGAGATAAAAATTCTGGAGCCGTCAATCCCGAAACCAAAACCAAAGTAATTACTTTGACCAATCACAAGGAACGGAGACAATCCAGTGAACCAATCAAAACTCGAAGTAATTACACGTAGCCAACACAAAGCGCGGGAAAACGTGCGCGCGTGAGTCACGATTGGTTTTGGTTTTACTCCTGATTAGTTAAAAAAAGTGGCACGGGTTGTCATAAACTTAATTTTTTTGACACGAGAAATAAAATAAAAAGTGTGTTAAACCAATCATCAAGCAAAGTAATACGAAACCAAGGCAAACGCAGAATTACTTTCGACACTGAATTGAAAACCGCTCTAACGGAGTTGCAGTGAGTGTGGCTCCTAACAGTAATGTAATCTGATTAGATGGAGGAGCTGGAGACGTTAAGGAGAAAATCCCCACAAGACCTCTGGCTGGAGGATCTCGATATTTTCTTGGAAGAGCTGGAGGTGAGTTTGTGCAAAACTATTAAATTGTCTATATGGTCTACAGGGTTTTTATGCTTTTGGTATCTTTATATCGCATAAACAAGTATTCCAATTTTATTTTTGGATTCCGCAACTTTTTTGCCACAAAATAAAGCTTTAAAGTTCCTGCGTCGGCCACGCCCAATGAAAATGACCGCGAGTTGCTACTAAAGAAGAGTTCTGGTTCTAGAACGGGTCGTGAATCTTCCTGTCAGTTCATTTCACTGTTAATTCAGAAATATGATTAATTGTAACGGATTTCATCCGAATAATATGTCTGATAGATGTGTTGTTGTGAGGTGTTCAAATTCTGCTGACTCAAAGAAAGGAATTGCCTGAAGTGACGTTATTCGTCACCAATCTTCGATCACGCGGTCAACTTCATTGGGCGTGCCCAAGGCGGGAAATTTAAAGCTTGATTTTGGGGTGAAAAGTGACGGAATCGAAAAAAAAATTCAGAATAGTTTTCTACACATTCTAGAGATACCAAATCCAAGACAATCGCTTTGGGCCGTATAGACACTTTAACCAATGTATTTGTATTTTATTTTGCTGCGCATCTGCTCGCTTTTGTGATAATTATTTATAAGCACATACAGAAGACGAGATTTGCAAGTGCGGTGTTTAAAGAATTCTGATCAAGATTACATGATAAGAGTAGAGTAGAGTTGTTTATTCAGACCCACTTGCAGCTAAGAGCTGGATAACAGGATCGTGCGCATATTACACATAATAAACATTTATCTTATGACAAAAAATCTGAGTATTTCACAGTTACAAATTCTGACAGTCTTTTTGTGTTACACATTTTGTTATTATAGTTCCGACAGCTTCGTAACGAGTACGAGTGAGCGGTAGTTACCCTTCTATTCATGGCAAGGCCGTAAACAGGATTGGACGGCTTTAAATTACACATAAATGATTCGCAAGCAGCAGCCCTACGGTCTTCTAAAGACGACAGGCCACTTAGTATCAATGCCTCGTCATAATGTAAATTCGGAAGAATTATCCTAACAGCGCGCTTTTGAATTCCCTCCAAAGCATCAGACAGATACTTTGGCAGATTCGCGAATACAGCTGAGGCGTATTCAATTACTGATCGTATAAGGGAGCAATAACCAAATTATCTCAGGCCGGTTCAACCTGAATTTTTCCAAGTTAGCCTAAACAGGTTCTAATTCAATGGTATTGACTGGGATTTTAGGCTAGTTAGGTTCTTAAGTGGGTTCTTATTTGCTCGAGAAAAAATGTTATTTTTGCTAGAAGAATAGATATTGGTATCATCAGTTTGTTTACAGCACGTGTGGATGTTGTCATGTCTAAATGACTTCAATATAAACATTATAGAAACTCTGCTTCAGAAGAAGTTGATATATGCGCATCTATTCTATGAAATGAGAACTTGTTTTAAACTTCAGAAGTTCTTTTATAAATTAAGGACGTACAAGAGAAAATTTAACCGGAACAGGTTCCTATATGAGGGCGGGCTTACTGTAATTTGCGCTTGTTTACAGCGAGTTGAGCAACAGGAAAGGGAAGACCAAGATCTGTGTATTAAACCCAAAGGAAGTCGTTCCCAGCAGCAGAAAAAGAAACCTTCAAAACCTGCGAAGAAACTTGACGACAAACCGAAAGCTCAGGCAAAGAAGAAGCCTACTGCTGATGCTGAAGAAAAGCAGGTAACCAAGAAAAAGGCAGCGGAGGCCAAGAGCAAGGAGGTAGCTGCTAGCAAGAAAGCAGAGAACAGCGACGACTCGTGGGAGTTTGACGAGGGGGATGACGCACCTCCTGTGAAGTCACTGGCTGACAGACTGGCACAGCGTCCGAAAATATCCAGTGCATCATCATCGTCTTCAGGCAGTGATGCTTCAAGATCCAAGAAGCAAACCACGCTGGAGATGTTCAGTACCAAGAAGAAAGGGGGTGACCAGGCAAAGAAGTCTGCCGATAGTGAGGATGATTTTATTATGCAGTTTAGTGATGACGAGGAAGCGCCCCCTCCTGTAAAGAGGGTAGTGAGATCTGCTCCGAAGGTTTGTGTTTAGTTTTATTGTAATAACCTGTTGCCAGCATCCATTGTACCCAGTGTCTTCATTCCCCTTGACCAGCGGTCGGGAAACGAGCGCAGGGTAGGTACGTTATGTATGGAGAAATTATTATGTACCCAATATATTATTATATAATCAACCTGAAACCTTACCCTAACCTGTAGAATCGCATAGCTCATAGAATTCTCGCACTCTGATTGGTTATAAATGCGGGGATATTTAGCGTGGAATTGCACTTGTGCATAAAGGGTATTGCTGACGCGAGTCGCGAGCAAAAATTGTTGCGAACGTGAAAACAAAAATGCAACACGTGCTACGAAAATATCACCTTGAAATAAAACAAGTTTGAAATAAAACTGGTTTTCATTCTAAAAATATCTTGAACATTAGCCAATGAGCGCGAGAGAATTTCTGCAGTTATGGTAAAAAATAATTTCCCCATACATGACGTATCTGCCCGAGCGCAGTAAGGAACGAAGACTCAAGACACGAGATTGATGTCCCGGCTGAAATATCCCTGGAACTGGTTATGGCCTTGCTCTGTTATTTTTCATTTAACCTTGAAGCAGCGAAATATGTAACTTCAGGTTCAAAATTTCATCAGATTGTAACGGTAAGAAAACGGCACGAGTTTTCAAACCAAGGTTAGGTAAACTCCAAATTCGAGCCTAAGTGGCTCATCAGGTCGGTGCTTATCTCCAGTTTCTTTGGCATTAGCGACTGGGAGTATTTCGACCGCCCCCCACCCCCCCCCCCCCCCGGATGGGATGCTAGTCCATCGCAAGGTTGCCCATTTACCACTTATACTCCTGGGTGGAGAGTAGGCTCGATTTCCGCCACTCTCTTGAGTCCAACCAGCGGCTGGTAATCGAGCCTAGTTGGAGAGAGGCACTGCGAGAGTAAAGTGTCTTGACCAAGAACACAATGTCCCCTACTAGGGCTCGAACCCGGATCGCTCGAGCGCACCTCCCACAAACCAACCACAAAAAATTCATGTGAGAAAGGGAAGCTGTTTTATCTTGAGCATTTTTCCTGCGACCTTCAGTTTGATTCCACAGGGGTAAAGGCGCAAATAACTGATGCAATTTCTTGCAATGTAGTCGTTAACTGCAGTTACTGCTTCGTTCGCCTTTCAGGTGTTCTCGCTCAGTTCCGACGAGGATGATGAACTAGCGGTTTCATCAGAGAAAAGCGAGAAGCAATCTAAGAAAGCAAGTATCGATAGCGACACGGAGTCAGATAAGAGTGATGTGCAGGCAACACGAGCCTTGATTCAAAAGCTTTCTCCTGCTAAACCACCAACCACTCTTCAATCACAAGTACGTAGAACCATAGGGTGCTACTCCGGGTTTCCGGGGCGGGCTGTAACTCCTACCTTAGATGTAACTCGGCGTTACCCCTTCATAGACCGTTTTTTGAACAGAGTAGGTAATCACAGAAGGGGATTTTGCATGCCTTTTCTTAATTTTTCACTTGGAAAAGCCTTAAATAAAGAATAAAGATACTAAGATAGTTCGAAAGTTTCCTTGAATATCTAAATGACAGTTTTCACTTGTTTTCTCCAATTCATGAAACCCTTGTAACTATTTTATATATCTTCCAGCAAGTAAAACGTGCCCCCCCACCTCTCCATTTTGCTGACGGCACCTCCCCTTGGGGGACATTAGTCCAGGTCCCAGCCAAACACTACATTTTTAACATCCCATAAGCGAACAGACTCACTGATCCTAAGGGGGGTGAGCACGAGAGGTTTGATTGTTTTGCCCCCCCCCCCCCCTGGACGGGAGGGGGGATTTTGTCGTAAGTGCACATCTTCGTTTTAATCCTCGACATGTTCAAGCCAGCCTGAGAATTTTCAAGTACTGTTCTACAGAATCAAACATTAACACGCTTTTAAGTCTTAAAAATTAGTGATAGTCCCTCTCCATGTTAATCAAATTTGTGACTTTATAGTCACAACAGACTACAAAAGCCACTACAGGAAGAACGGCTGCAAAGAAACAACCCCCCAAAGCCAAGGCCGCTACTGCAGCGACAGCAAAGAAACCCGCTGCAACAAAGAAACAGTCTTCTTCATCCAAAGGGTCCACTGGAAGTGACAGCGCTGATGGCGACATGCCAATGAAACAGGCGCCCAAGAAAGGCAAGCGAGGAAAAGCAGCAATCTTCGATAGCAGCAGCGAAGGATCGGATTCACCGATCGTTTCCTCAAAGAAACCTACAGCTGCTAAAGGAAAGACTGTTAAGGTAAATTGAAAACTATTTGTGGTGACCCTCTTCCTTAAACAGTTTTCTTTTGATATTCGTCTCTTTATGTTCTAGAAGCATTTCCTGTATGGGTGAAAAAACTCTGTCATAATTTTGTGGCCATTTTACTTAAAAAAGCCTAAAAATATCCTTGACAGTGTCCCTTTAAATTGGGGTAATAGTAAAAAAGTAGACTGCGAGCAGTCTCTATTTTGCTCCAAAATCCGAAACGAAAACGAAAATTTGCGAGTGGTATTTTCGAGGGGCGAGCGGCAAATCTGCGAGCCGCGGGTTTCGTGGCGCCCACGAAATTCGCGGCTCGCGGACCCCTCGAAAATACCACTCGCAAATTTTCGCTTTCGTTACTAATAAAAAAGTAGCACTGACAAAATTCAATGAGGAAAGATTAAAGAATATTAAGACGCTTTACTGAAGATTGACTTATCATTCAGGCGTACATACAATAGTTACCAAGGTTAAAGGTTTCTATCGTATAAGAATTTACTGTCATTTGCGTCCATCCTTGAAACGTGACGAATTTAACGTGTGCCACCTATAAAACGTTAATGGTTTTGCCTGGTTGCGATGAAACGGGCCGATGAAACGTTTGCGGGCAAGTCGCAAAGTTGGTAGAATTTTGCAACGATACGATCATGCTCTGTAAACACGTTGTCAGCGTTTTTAGGTTTGCCCGCCCACTTCGGCGGACGTCTGCTCGATTCAAGATTTTAATGCTTGATTCATTGTAACAAGATTAGATTCATTGGTTAAACGAGTTACGTCATGGCTTGTGCATTTTGGAAGAATAGCCTAAATTTTTTAATTCGTCATTTGTTATCCGTTTCAGTCGTTCCCGTGCTTAGCTATCCTTCGGTTTAGTTTCACCTTTTCGGTGTTTTTCTTCGTTAGTAGACTATTATTTAGGGTTTCCTCAATTTTTGGGGGAATTTGGTTAGTCACAAGAATGGCTTACAGCGCGATGTGCCTTAGCGTGGCCACCCAACAAACTTTTTTGACAAGTTATAATTAGCCAATCAGAGAACAGGAATTTGTTTGTGCTGTCAGGCCTCTTGCAATGTTCAAAGCATTTGTCACGAAACCTGTTGCACTTTTAACAAGGAGGCGGGACAACCCAAACAAATTCACGCTCTCTGATTGGCTAACTTGTCAAAAAAGTTTGTTGGGTGGCCACACTTAGGCGCGTCGCGCTGTAAAATCTCGTGACTGAGCTTCTTCAAAGTGATATAATACGTAATAAGACAATTTTACCACTAAAACTATGCGCTAAATTCGTCACGCTTCAAGGATGGACGAAATTGGTAGTGTGGCCTTGAAGCAAAACTATGTTTTGAGCCGATCTTGTCTGTCTCTTTATACAGCCTAAGAAATCACCACCAAAGAGGTCGAAACCAACAGTAGAAAGCTCCAGCGACGAGGAACCACTGGAAAAGGCTGTTGTGAGCCGAGCTCCGCGCGCTGGAAGAGCTAAAGCACCTGTGAAGTATTTCGTGGAGGAGGAAAGTGATGGCGATGATGACAAGGAGAACGAAAACACACGGGATTGGTCTGGTTCTGATGATAGTGATTTTGACGATGAATAAGAGAGAGGGCCGTTTATTCTATGCATCCAGCAAAGTTGGTGCATGAAGTCGCTCAAGTTTAAGTCCACGCCATCCCTGAACTTTAGATGTTCAATTCGCTTTTTGAAAATCCTTTTGAAGACGCGCCAGCAAGCTGCTTCAGTGAGAATTGCAGTGGAAACTACAGCCTAAAACCGGTCTCCTATAAAAACGGTCTTTACCACCGAAGGAGACGACAGGCTACGTGTAAGCGTCACTGTAAATAGCAATCATTCTCGGCTTCAGTCTTTGGAACTGTTGTGTTATGAATTGTACTAATAAAATCAGGTGACAATTGTACGACCACTCGACATAATTATGTTGTTATGTGCTGTATCCATCCATTCCTTTACTGACGACCGACCATTCTCGTTCCCAGAGCCCACGATCCATGCGCTGGGTACTCGTTCTATTAGTTTTCAGCCAATCAGATTTGACAACGAGTCCGTGAATCACAGACTTCTCGTGTTGGAGGCCGCCAGAGCTCTCGATCCCTTGCGCAGGCCAGAAGGAGAGTGGACTCTGGCACCCATGCCTGATTGGCAGTCAGTGTTCAAAGGAGGCCAGATTGTTTGCATGATATAGAGTGGTAAAGTGATGACGTCATCACAAAAAACTAAATTTTTGTAATGGACATCGTCACAAAAAACTAAATTTTTGTAATGGGGTTAGAACAGACAAAATTACAAGGATTTGTATGAAGTCACTGAAGCATGACAGGGCCAATATCTCACCCCCAAATTGAAATAAGATGCTGATTTTTGGCAAGTGATTGTGATTGGCTTATTGGCTCTTTCTCCGTGTACCATATGCAAATGTAGTACATTGTTTTACGTTTGTTGGTGATTCTTTGTAGTGTGGGGCAGCATTGTTTCTCATCGTTTGTTTCTTTTTTCACGTCATCTGTGTCTGGTACACGAAGAAGGGAATTTTTAAGAACACGGGAGAAGTACATAGAGAAGCACGAGTTCTCGCACTTCTCGAGTGTTCGTAAAAATTCCCAAGTGTTCATATAACTCAACAACACACGAGTGCAAGTTCTTTTTTTGGGCTAAAATGGATCTTTGCACCAATTCGAAACGCATTGCACCGTTCGTTTCTCCATTTTACCAAATTCTGACTATATAGAATTCAAAAGTTACGAAGAGCTGTGTATCACTAGTTCCACGACCGAGTGAGAAGGGGCGTGGGTCTATTCCTGGGTTGACGTCACAAACTAATTGGCATGGCATCAAGTCTTTGTAAACATGCATGCAAATCGGTTTGTGATGTCATATAAGGAATAGACCCACACCCCTTCTCACGCGGTCGTGGAACAAATGATACACATGTTTTTGAAGCTTTTGAATGCTATAATGGTCAGACTTGGGTGAAAAGGAGAAACAAGGTACAGTGCGTTTCGAACTGGTACAAAGATCTATTTTTAGTGAAAAAATATTTTGGGGTTAGTGCACTTTCACAAAATATTAAAGAAATTTTGCGCGCACTTACTCGTGACAAGCAGAGCACATAATTCGATAAAGCACGCTTGGACTTGATTGTGCGATCCATGATACTGTTAGTGTTACCGCCCTAATCCCAGAGTTCTGGTCGCTTGTGCCTCAGGGGATTAGGGCGAGAAAATGTCTGACCCTTCAGACTAACCATAAACTGGTATGTCCGGTACAGCCTGCATAGCAGTCGTTGAAAGGGGAGGGGGAGTAGGAGGGAGGAAAAAAAAAGGAGAGGGGAGCGGTATTACAAACGTTAATGATAACTATTAACCAGGTCAACCTGTTTCTGGAGTGGTAATGGCCTAAAGGGATAGACGAGAAAGGACCTTTTTAACCATGAACAGATTGAGTTGTCTTACACGAAACGTGGAATCGTTGGAGTCTCGGCCCTTTCAGTACCTACCCGGCCCCTCAAGGCTCCACTGATTCTACACTCCATGTAAGACAACTCAATCTGTTCAAGGTTAGAAAGTTCCCTCTTGTCTATCCCTTTCTGGGGTATGGCTGCCAATGCTGCTAGGCATTTTGATCTCCTTTTTCTATTCATATGGTTTTCCAATCTCTATGGTTATGGGGTTGCACTCTGCATACAAGGGCAGCTGGAGCACAGCTACAAACAGAATTTTGTACCAATAGACCTTTTTAGCTTCGTTTGTTTGTTGCCCCATTTCAGATCACGTGATGATACCCGTGAGACTTATTGCTTTCAAATTCAAACAAATCCACGCGGAAATGTATGAATAATTTCCAAGTGGACAAAGGTGTAATTCTCGGGAGAGCATCACATGATCTGAAATGGGCAATTTACATACGTAGCTAAAAAGGTCTATTGCCCACGTTTAACACTTCAATTTGACCACCAGTAAAGGGAGTTGTGGAATCTGAGTACAAACTTAGTGTGATCAAGAGGAAGTTACTTTACTGTCATGAATACAGTAGCCTGTGTGAAGCCATCAACTATTTTTTAAAGCAGAAATAGCCAACGGCTGCACGCAGGTTAGCACTATGACTACAAGAGCCAGGGCAGTTCCAGGATTTTTCTTAGGAGGGGGTGCACCACTAAGGAATGACATAACTGATGGGTGACGTATGCAGAACACTAGTTATATTAGAAAGCTGCAGGTCATCCCAGGGAGGGGTGCACACCCCTTGCACCCTCCCCCTAGATCCGCTCCTGGGAGCCAACAGGGCAAAAACGACTACACTGACTCACTTTCAGAACAAAAGGAAGGTACAGAGCCACTTTCACCTTCCAATAACATTTATTTTACATTATTAATAATAAAGTAGCAAACCATTTAAATTCTGCTTTATCCTTGTGGATATCAAAAATAACCTATGGTAAATATCTAATGGAACTCTGTATGGTAAAATACAATAATGCAATCAGCACTTGAAATAATTATTAATTCAATAACGTGCAGGTTAAAACTTATTGAACCTGGTTCGCAAAAGCAACATCACATGACAATTAGTATGGGTAACCAAATGGTGACAAGTGAAATTAGGAAAAAAATTTATGTGCGTTTTGTCAAAATCCTTGTAATTTCCTGAGCCTTTAGGCAAGGAAAATTATTAAGATTTTGACAAAAAGCAAGTGAAATTATTTCCTAATTACCTTTTAATTTCACTGGTGACACTGGTGACAAACTATGGTCACAATCATGGGTTTTTGACTTGTTTATTGTATCATGTATTTTGCACCAAATGTTGCAAAATGGCAATTTTATAACTTCAAAATGCTGAAATTTTGCACCAAAATTAAGGAGTAACATGATATTACCAGTGATACCAATCGCACTGTTAATGTAATGTTTTGCTTGTTTGTGATCTTGTCATTTAGTTGTTATATTGCTAGTGTGATCCAGACTTGTCTATTTTGGTCTTTGTGTGCTTGATTTGTTAACTTCTTTATTTGGAGTAGTAAATAATTAAAACTATGTCCTTGGTATTTTGTATGTCATAGTAAAGATATTTAATGTAGGTTTTCATGTTTGGGCAAATCAAGAGAATGAACTGGCCATTTCGGAGGCCCTGCCAAGGTAATTTCCAACAAGTGACATGGCACGAAAAATAGCGACAGCACAGAATGATATCACGGCAAAAGAAAATCTTGCATGCCAAAATTTTGACAGCAACTTAATAAAGAAACAAGGGAAAATACCAACACGGTACATTTAAATTCATACAAGCGACACAGGGACCCCCTGGCAGGGCCTCATTTGAAGAACTGGGTTAATATACATGTAGCAAAGACAACATGACGTAAAGAGAGGGCAAGGCAACATAGCGAATAGTCTGGAAATGACTTGATTTCAACTGTAGCGATGTAGTGGAGGGTCAGGGGCTGAGGGAGTTGAAGGGGGACTGAACTTCACACTGCCTGTACCTTACTTTACTCCCACCTCCCACCTTTTATTAGCAGCTACTGTTTCTGATTTGTTTCTATTGCAAAATATTGCACAATGTTGAAAAAGTTTTTGCCATTTTCCCGGTTGCCACTTGCTTGTGAACTTATCTTCCCACCTTCTCTCCTCCTGCCTTCTGAACACCCCCCCCCCCCCCTCCTCCTATGGTTGTGACTGGAATGGATACTTTAAAATAAGGTGGGACATGTTGTGATGCTTACATTCAGTCATTTTTGTAACGAAACTCTTTAGTATGGCCACTTGGTGACTGGTTTAATGGGGTCCCTGGACACTGTTTAAGCATCACAGGGTGTCCCACCTTATGTTGAAGTCATCCATTCCAGTCAATGATTCTCCCACGCTCCCGCCTCTGCCCCTCTCCACAAAGTACATTGCTCAGATTGTTAACTGACAGCATATTGAATTTATTAGGTGATCAAGCCAGTCTCTGTACCATGCTTAGAGCCTTGCCCTGTACTCATTGACAACATCACTTTGCCTATTACATTTATATACTGCTAAGGTAACCTGCAACATCAGATACATGCAATGGGAAATAGGAAACTAATCTTCTCCTAAACAAAAACAATAATAACATGCCAACAACAGAATATAATGCATTGTTTTATAAAAAAAATACCAAAACATACAATTCTCAATAACCCAAAAGATTAAGTACAACGGTTCTAAGGTAAAACTTGTTAGAGTTGCATGTAAGTGCTTGAAAAACTTAATCAAATAACTATTAAAGAAGGCTTGTTCAGTTATTTAACAACTCATTCTATATCATGCGTTGCAGCAGTATTATACACAGTACCCTGAGTGACTTGATTTTCAGTACATGCATTCAAGCCTTATGGCAAGTGCGGATGCTGGTGATAATTATCAGTTCATCTAAGTCATGATTGGGTAAATAAAGCCTACTGCTAAAAATAGTGGTATGGAACTATTTTACCCCATGCCTCTTTAGTATATAGTTTACTGTTATCAGTAATTGAGTTCCAACTAGTTTCAATAAAACATACTTTTTTACATGGTTCGTACACTTTATGAGGCCTAAATTTAAAGGACTTTTTAAAAGACTTTCCAGGACCCTAATTTGAAATTTCAAGGACCTCTTTTTGGCTCAATGTACATGCATGAGAGTAATGAGAGCGCAGTGGAAACAAATATTCTACGCATTTTGTTTACAATTAAAGACATTTAATATACTCTGTTCAGACACATGAACATTTGCTTCACTGCCTTTTCATGCTTTAAAACCTAAAAGCACTGATATTTTTTTCATGTTGTCCCATTAAAAGTCAAGGACTTTCAAGGATGAAAAATCAATTTCCAATTCTAAAACCCTTGCTAATAAAGATCAGATTTCCAAACTATGAATAGAGGGGGTAAGTTTCTAAAGAAACTGTGGTGCTGCGTCGGTGGGAAGTATAACAATATAATTTGGTTTTATCAACTGGGTTGATAATGTGAATTGGCCACCGTAAAAAGATTCAAGACCTGACGTTTCGAGCGTTAGCCCTTCCTCTGAGCGAATCCAATCCTCAAAACGTCAGCTCTTGAATCTCTTTATGGTGGCCAATTCACATTATCAACCCAGTTGATAAAACCAAATTATTTCCAAACTATGGTCATGGTTCTAACTTTGTTTGTTTAACTTGACAAATTATTAATGAGTTTGAGAGGAGTATTTAGGGCTGTCACTAAGGGCCGGGAAAAGGGGAATTCCCCCGGCTATTACGAGTTTGAGCTTGAAAAAAAAAAATACTGGAAAGTGAAAAATAATCAAACAACGAAATCCCCCGGCTACATTTCTACCTTCCCCGCCTAATTGAAAAATTAGTGACAGCCCTGAGTATTTACAAAATTTACTAGGCTATCGATTGTTCATTTTTGAATAAAGACCTAAGACCAAGGCAAGCAGATTTTCCTGACTGGCAATGGTTCAGGCAATGCATCTGCCAAGGATGTAATTGCCCAGAGCAAGCAAACGTTTAGAGTTTCTTGTTCAAAGGAAAAGATGGAATTCAAGTTTCCTTTCAAGTCCTGATCCAGTCTAAAACAGCTATGGAGTTTTCTTTCGTTTTAGTTACTATATGTAAGTGCAGTTAGTAAACTCCCTTCTTGGAAGTATTAAAACAAATTTTGAGAAACACTAATTGTTTCTACGTGTCTATGAGAGAGGAGTTGGTTAAACAGCCACTTGCTAACCACCAGAAATGCTACATGACTGTGTAAAATTATCGTCAGATGTTGGCAAAACAGACAAAAATTTGCCGAGTGCAGACGATGCATACCTAACTTTTATTATTGTGGAAGATATCTGTCATCCGTTCCAGTTTACAAGTGCAGGCAATTTTTTTCCTACCAAATTTTGTCAAGCTGTACCAAACTTCAAAGGCTCTGTCATCCTGCTCTGAGGCCAGACAATTTTTTGCCAAGCATCAAAACAGACACATTTTTCAATTGTTTGCCATGAAAGGAAGGAAAGCGTCAATCCAAAACATTTTATTTTGTCCATCTTTGATTTCAAGGTGATTGGCACTTTGTAGTTTTGGAATAAAACACAGTTCACTAATAAAATAGCAGCTTTTGAAGGATTCTATGTTAGCCTCATTCCAATTTTGTGGGATAAAACACTTGATATTGAATCTTAATTCACTGACAGCTCTCATACAAGTGTACAGATAACAACAGTAACCTTACATTTAAATTCAGTTGCAGAAATAATTATGCTCTTCTTCTACACAGCATGAAGTTTTTAGTTTGTTCTGTAATCTGATGCTGGTAATGTTAATCATAATCCATACCGTTAGATTCCCCTGGTCGCTTTGACGGCGGAATCAGATGAGGAGAAAGTTCATCCGGGAGATCATCATCCTCTAACTTGATTTTAATCAAGTACATTGCCAATGCAAATTCATCCTCGTCGAGCTGTCCATCACGATCAATATCTGACAGAGTCCAAATTTTACCTAGTACTGTGTTTGGCAGTTTTGATTTCACCATCTCCCTCTTGGCAACTGCTCCAGTAACCTTCCCAGCTTTGGGGCCCAAGCTTTTGAAGACCTTGTCATACTCGTCCTTATACTCTTCAACAATCCACGTGTCAGATCCAGCGCCGAGGGCGGCACCTTGACAGGCTCCAGATGAGAAGGGATTGTTGGTTGCATGGCTGACAGCAAATGCTCCTCCTTTAACAGATGCATCGATATCAGTCTCCTTCTCCAAGGGTATCATGCCCATAAGACGTGGTATGTCATTTGCCAACATGCGATCAAGCTGTTCAATTAGCTTGGTTCTCAGCGGGTTGAACTTAGAGAAGTCATACTTGCGCAATTGCTCTTTGAACTTCAAAACAGGAGGGAAATCCCCTGGCGAGATGTTGTGTTCTCGTTGAATCTTCATGTACACATCAGAAAGCTTGTTCAATAACTGCTCCTTTTTCTTTTCTTTGCCAAAAACTGCTGGCATTTGGCTTTTAAGCTCAGCAATGACATAAGCATGTACCTGGTGGAACGGAGAGCAAAAACATGTGTCATCTCCTCACTTGCAACCTTAACTAATGCCTGTGAGCAAAACATCATAATTATCACATTATATGTTATAATTTCCCAGGGTTTTCCTTTTCAAATAAAGTTAAATCAATGAAAGCGAAGCTGGCTGAAACAGCTTGACTTGAATGTTTAAATTATAACTTTTAGATTACATAACAGCAAGGATTCTTTTAATTGCCGGCGATGGAGCCGTTCACATGCAGCGAAAATCGCAGGTCGCCAGCCAAAAAGGAAATTTATTTGCATCCATCCTTTGAAACATGAACAATTTAATGCATTCAGTAGTTTTACTTTTAAGGTGCAACTAGCCCCAAAATACTTTTTTCGAGAAAATAAAACTTAACACCAGTTTGAAATGCATTACACCTTTCTTTTCTCCTTCTTACCAAATTCTGACTATTTACAGCAATCAGAAGTTACGAAAAACTGAGCATCATTTGTTGTCTGACCAAGTCAGAAGGGGCGTGATGTAGCACTGGGTAGACGTCACAAACTCATTTGCATGCATGTTTACAAAGACTTGATGCAATGCAAATTAGGTTGTGATGTCTACCCAGTGCTAGACCCATGCCCCTTCTGACTCAGTCGTGCAACAAATGATGCACAGTTTTTTGTAACTTTTGAATGCTATAAATCGTCAGATTTTGGCAAAAAGGAGAAATGAATGGTGCAATGAGTTTCAAACTGGTGCAAAGGTTTATTTTAGGGAAAATTTTTTAGGGATAGGTGCAATTTAAATTGTCAACAGTTTTGTCTGGTTACATCTCACTTTTGACCAAAGGAATGTTTGCAGTCACATCGCAACATTTTGGGTGGGATACGATCTTGTTTCATTCAGTAGCTATCAATGTTTTCAAAATTTACTGCCCCACAGAGACAAGAAAAGTTAACAAGTTTGGATGGAATTTCCGTCTTGGAGTCACTTTAGAGCAAGATATTAAATGCAGGGCTCGAAATTAAGAAAATTCTTTGGTCGCCATTTGGCGACTGAGCGGTAAATCTTAGTCACCAAATTCAAATTTTTAGTCGCCAGATTACATGTACAAAACCAAATGGGGAGTAATTCAAAACATCATTTGTAGGAATTTTATTGAAAGAAGAACTCCATTTCAAAAGAATTTTGGCGCCATTTTGGCGACTAAACCAGAAGTTCTAGTCGCCACGGATGAAATTTTAGTCGCATTGGTGACAAAATCGTGCTGCACGTGTCATAACCTTTTCAAATTATGATTGTAGTACTGACGAATTGTTGCGAATGGTAAACTGGGTTAAACTGGACCGTCAACGCCTTGTTAATAAATCTATATTGATGTATAAGATTGTAACTAGAATGGCTCCAGATTATCTTAGCTCGCACTTTGTCTTCCGTTCAGATACCTTAATCTATAATTTAAGAGAGTGACTTTTCGCTTGCCATTCCACAGCCCCGCACTAATTATTGTAAAAGAAGTCTGTCATACAGCGGAGCTGTACTGTGGAATAGCTTACCCTTGGATATTCGTCAGTCACACACTCTTGATGTATTTAAATCTAAGTTGAAAAATTATGGTTTTGATGGTAGATTTACGTAAATCTTATTTTGATTTTATACACGGCTTCCTTGTAAAGCAGGTTTTTTATTATTTCTCTTTTTATATTAGCTGTTAATGATTTAGTTAGGTAGTTAGTTATAGTTAATATTGTAAACTATAAGTCCTGAAGGAAATACCGTGTCTAAATAAAGATTTTACCTTTACCTAATTTCGAGCCCTGAAATGCTTGAATTTCATTGGTCAAAAGTGACAAGTAACCAGACAAAACTGTTAACGTTTTGAGAGTAAAACGATGCACAAAATTTGCCAAGCTTCAAGGATGGGATACAACTGGTAGAAATTGTGGTTGTGCAAAGCAAAATTTTTTTTATTGGAATAAATACAGAATAATTTCTTAAAAGCCCATTTTCATCGAAGAGTCACTGCGACCATTTCTTTATTTTGTTTTGAAATGCTGTATTGTTTAAATAAACAATCTGATTGGCTGTATGCACTCAAGTGTCTTACGTGGGGAGAAGAGTTGTGTGACAACTGTGAAGGAGACAAGCATTGAGGGCAGCTTGAAGGATATACATGTAAAAACTTCAGAGTCGTCTTTCTTGTCCACTTGTCGCTAGCTTGTTATGGAGGACCAGTGGAGCAAATGACATTTTCAAAGTAATCATCCCAGGAAATATTTATACATGCAAGTCTGCTGTTACATTGCAATAGAAGTAATCGAAGCCAAGAAATCAACAATACAGCCGTGGCTGAGATGAGCTATACGCATAAAAACACATAGACCGATCTTTCTTGTATTTTGTTTCATTTGTGCTTTATTCGAAGCCAAAAATATGTACCATGTTTTCTATACCTCTCCAGAAGTTCAAGTCTGATCTCCTGAGACAAAAATAATCTTCAAACAACAAAATGGCTTTTTAACACAATGGTGTGAAGTGGCTGCCGTGTTGTCAAAAACTAGTTCAATTCAAATGGCTAAATTTAAAAATGTTTACACTTATCAAATTTGTACAAAATGCTAAAAGAAAACCATGCAAAGAAAAGAGAAGAATTTAATACAAAAGCAAATTAAAATATACCTTTGAGGATTCTCTTAATAAAAGGCAATAAAAAGGTTTTTGAAGTTTTGAGTACATGTAATTTCGTGTTACACGAAATTCATTATCAGGGATCATGGCGTGCAATGCATCTTGGATAAGTGTGGGCCTTTAAAGACTTTATAAAATAGCCAGAAGAGCTGCGCAGTCAAATTCAGTGTACAAAAGCACCCACTATACTGAGCTCTATAAATAAAAGAGACAAGAGACGACCGTGTCGCGAGAGGGTGCTAACTTACTGTAGAGCGGTACTGTATGTTGTTTATCTATTAATATTTTATAACATTTGAATTTATTAGCTTTTCTCATTGAATGGTTTTGGATTTCTTTTTATAGAATCTACATAACAGTGAAAGCCAGCAATAGGTTCTATTGCAAGCAACTGTTTGGGAAATGAGCTCACACTCCAATCAGGCTTGAGAGAGATGTGGAAATTGAAGTTAATCTCCTTACTTTATTCGGTAACTGGGTACGTGTACGTGTTTGCCGGGCCGGGGAAGGGAAGGGAGGGAGAGTAGGTTGCAGAAAGAGGTGGGGGGGGGACTACAACAAAGTTATTACTTGCAATGGTTTTGAATTCAAATAGTTTCCATGGTCGGTACCATTTCCATGGTGTCTGTCAAACGACTTTTTGCAACAATTAAATTAATTATCTACGTAACTTGTCAAAATGAAAAAGAAAAAGAGCACACAATACTGATCGTACGAACCTTTGCCAGACGCGCCCTCTTGATGAAGTCATTCAATTTTCTCAGCGCAGCATTCCTCGGCAGGGTTTGAATATCCGCAAACAGATCGTGGGCTTCATACTCGAACAGTTTACGATTTTCATCGATTTGCAGAGGTTGATCCCAGAAGGACCCAATAAAAACACGAGCAACTTCTGGCGTATTGATAACCTTGCCAAGAGACCACATAAGCGCTCCATAGACCCGCATCAGCTGTTGTGTCGTCACCATGTCAGCCTTGTTGAGCACGATTCGAATCTTGTCATCATAATCGCGGAGCACTTCGATGCCACGCTGAAATTCGTCGGAAATATCAAGCTTATGCGCATCGAAAAGGAGAATTATTCGATCACAGCGTTCGGCGAACCATTTTAGAATTCCAGTGAAATCGTATCCGCGAGCCACGCTCTGCTTTTCGCCAGACAAAATACCTGGTGTATCCACGATTGTGATGCTCTCAAGAACGGCGCTTGGAAGCTCGGAACAGCAAAATCTGTTCAAAAAGGCATTCCCAAACGAACTGAGAGTACGGAAAGGTTTCTTGGGGTCCACAATTAACGCATTTCCCGGTACAACTTGTTCATTTTCACCGTGCATTACTGCTATGAAACTATCGGTTGTCGGTTCGGGTCCGATACGTATACCTGGGAACTCTCGTTCCAACAGATACCGAATAAACGTCGTTTTGCCAGTAGAATACTGTCCAACTAATAACACCATGGGCTTTGCCACAAAGTCAGGTTCAGACATAACCGGCGAGTGGAAATCATTGAAAAGGTAAGCCTCTTCGAGCGGTTTCAGGTTCTTGAAATAAAGTTTCTTCAAGCCATCCACGACAGAGTTGAAAACTTGCGGGTTCTTTTGAGCGTCGTTCTTTTTCATCCACGTAAACATGGTGGCAATATTTCAAGGCTGAAGAGAGTAAATGTCTGTTGAATGAATGACCACGAGGAAATTTATGATTTTGATATGTTTTTCGACAAAACGTGTGAAAGGAAACGCCGCCCAGTCGCTCCCTTCCAACTGCAAACAGCTGAGAGCATGCGCACTCTCACAAAATGACGTCACGAGTCTATATTTAGAAACTGAGACTTCGAAGAGAGCACGTGCAAAATAAATGAATGGCTACGTCCAGACTGATCCGGATAAATTTGAAAACGCAACTTATTTTTCTCCGGATTGGCCTTCCGTCCACACTAAAACGGCGTTTTCGGTCACCGAAAACGGAACTTTTTGAAAACGCTCTCCAAGGTGAATAAATTTGAAAACGCTGGCTAGGTGTGTTAGTGTGGACGGCGAAACCGGAACTTTTTGAAAACGCTGACATCAAAAGAATCGAATAACGTTGCTCGGACAATGTGGGCATGTTCTTGCATGTATTAAGCGTTTCTTACGAGGCAGCGTTTCAAAATCGATGGCGAAACAATCTGAAAACGGTATAATGTGGACAGAAAACATTTTATCCGCTTTCGAGGCGAAAACGCCGTTTTCAAATTTATCCGGCTTAGTGTGGACGTATAATTTGGTTTTATCAACTGGGTTGATAATGTCAATTGGCCACCGTAAAGAGATTCAAGAGCTGACGTTTCGAGCGTTAGCCCTTCGTCGGAGCGAATGGCGATTCGAAACTTACCCCCTCTATTCATTAGTGTGGACGTAGCCAAAGACAGGTCAGAGACCACTGTGTGGTATATTTTAAACAATATTTCTGCTGGCCAGACCAGCCTTCTTCAGGCATGAAATTTCAATATTATATTATGGTGGTGTCGCAACACATGCAAAAGAGGTGAATTGTTGTCTCGTAAAGTCAACTTTATCACGTAGTATCAGCCTTGCAGTGATGTTTGTGTAACAAAATAAATACTGCTAATATAAGGGTCGACCATTTAACTTTTGAGGCGGGGAGGGTGGTTGGTGATTTTGAAAAAAAAAATTCGGCAAGCGCTTCCAGCCCTTGTCAGAAGAAAAATACTGCATGCAGCACAAATGGAGGAAAAATTCTTACACGGCTCTAAGAAAGAAAAAAAGTGCTACAAAGGGAAAAAATAATAATTATCCTGCAGAGCATTGGGAAGGAGAAAAAATACTGCCCACCAGGTTTCTAGCAAAAAAAATTCCTTGCTGACCAGAAATCCCCCACCTTCCCCCCCCCCCTCTCCCTCAAAAGGTCGGCCCCTTACAAACATATCGAACGTATGGTTTACTTCTAGTTAATTATACTTTGTGTATTCAGAAAGGCAGTGATAGTGCAACCGGACGACATAAATCCTCTTGAAATATTCTTAGTCAAAATATATAGGAATAACTGTCAGCCGTCATACGGCCAAGAATTTAATTAACCGTTAAACGTCAATAAAAGGAATTTTTTTTACCGTCAACCGTCAAAAAAGAAGTTATTAGTAGCCCACAAAAGGGTTTCAAGGTCAAACCATGGGTATTTTCTTTGTCAAAGCGGAAGAGGGCAGCACAAGGAGACCCCTAACTACAAGACGATTAAGGTTGGCACCACGACACTTTTAATGGGCCAATATTTTGACTAGTACAACTAGCCTTCTTCAGCCTAAACGGTTGCTTACAAGACGGTTGTTATTGAAGACTTTTAACTTGAGTTCCTTTTCCATTTACCCGGTTTGTTTATTTTCCATCGCTTTTGTCGTCTGGATCAGTCTGCCGTTTATAGTTTTCTTTGTGAATAATTTACTGATCCAGGTCTACAAGTGACCCGGCACTTCTCATCGGTTTGTTGCAGAGGTCTTGCAGATTTCTAATACATTTGTTCTTTGGAGGCTGGTTGACTTTTCGCAGTTGTGGCCATATTTGGAAAGTCAAGTGAGGGGTGAGGTTGGGTGATGTGGTACAGGCGCGAATTTTCTTTTGAACCCTTTCATGCACAAAAAATTTATTTTCTCGCTGAATGTGTGTTCACGATATTTTTTCTTCATGTAACAGGAATTTTCTCTGCTCGCTGAAGGCGCGTGAATTTTTTTCAGCCCTGGTCTTGTGCACGAATATTTTTCTTCAAGTGTACTTGCAAGATATTTTTCTCAAAATCAGCTAGACTAATACTAATAGAGTTTCACCGAGGTTTCTCCCTCGTGACATTGCACATAACGTACTTTGTACTGCGTAACAGTCATCGATAATAACTCGTAATTTCTTCGTGATCCGAAGTGATCAGCTGATAATAATCGAATGTGCGATAGCAAGGACAACAATTGTGCCGAACCATGTGCTTTCGACGAAGCAAGCTTTGACGAATCTATGTAAACAGCTGTTTATTGACTATTCTTATTCAATATGGCTTGTAATTATATAAAGTGGCCCTGTATTCTGTAGTTTATTGAGTGGCTATCTGATGGTGAGTGAGGTTTTGTTTCTTACTTTCTGGAAACCCGTAAGCCACTAGCACATCTCAAAGAAGTAAGATGTGTTGTTGATTCAAAATGGCTGTAAGAATACTCTCTGTCCTCTTCCCCCCCCCCCCCCCCCCCAAATTTTGCTCTTTCTGGTACTCATCTTTCCAGACATCACCTCAACTCTTTTTACTTTTACCCATTTTTTTTCTTTGCTGACCTGTTGACGCACATTAGCGCACACTGTTATGTTGGAGCGGCACATGTACCTCATCCTCCTGCTTTGACTTATGTACTCTATTCTCCCAAATTCCTTATTTACCATTCACTATAATCATCTCTGAATGACTCAGTTACCTAGCACAAGACACACGTATGCATTGCGGATCTATTTTTAGAAACTAAATAGACTGCAAAAACCGTGTACGAAAATCCTGCTTGATTGAACGTTGGATCTCGCAGGAGATCTAATCAGCCAAACTTGAAAACACAGACGCAGACGCCCAGTCGACAAAACTAACATTAAATCCAAACCCACTACTGTTGCCGAACATTTTCTTTCTCATCCTAACCACTGTCGCACTGACATGCAACTAATCCCGCTTGAACTAATTCACTCCTCATGTGACTCAATCAGAAAAGCCAGAGAGTCCTTTTTAATAGATTTAGCGGGGACATTGGAGCCCCATGGACTGAATAGACGCGATGAATCTTAAACTTGTAACTAACGTAGAAATGTTTTATTTATGTTAACTTATAATTCATGTTTGCTTTGTAGCTCTTAGTCTATTTTCATTTTTATTTTCTATAGATATTTCTATCTTTCTCTGGAATCATCTTATATACGTAATTCCGCCACTCCTATAAGTTTCGAAATACGTATTGCGACACCACCACAACATAATATTGAAATTTCATGTTAAAAAATTAGTAACATCTAAACCTGAAGAAGGCTGGTCTGGCCAGCCGAAATATTGTTCAAAATATATCACGTTGTTTCAGCCTTGCAGTAGTCTTTGACTTATCATCGTTTACTATATTTAGAGTTGAGACATGCAGTGGAGACAGTAACTGATCATACACCAAATTTGAATAAAGTGCAATGTTTGACATTTGTCTTTCTCAGATGTGGGTTCTGGGAAAGTTATCCCAAAGAGGTTATCAGTAGGCAAAGATCTAAATCAAACTTAAACAGAAAAATGTTCAATGGCTGCATGCATATGGAATGGAATTAAGATACCATTTTATCCAAAGTTTGTTTTGTCCAATAACACGCAAGTAAAATATTTTCTGGATATCAAATTGCCGCGACTTAATCCTCTCGGCGATTTGTACTTGAGCGTCGAAAATTACTTTGAGTTTTCGATTACTACGCTCTGCCTCAGTGGTTGCTTTAAAAAACTCACGCTACTTCTTCAACCAGTCGGGAGTATAACGAAACACTTGCACGCATTTCGTCGCCGGCGCTTCACGCCAGTTACGTGTATCGTAAAAGCCCTCTCCCCCCACTCCAACACACACCCCTTGCCTATCTCTGTGAAACACCCATCTCTAATAAGCTTCCTCTTGCAGCTTTTCTCTTGGTGAACACCCTCTCCTCTCCCCCCTTCTCTCTCTCCTTTCCAATGATAGGGGCACCTACTAGAATCTGTTCCTCATTTTATCTGTTCGCCAGCAAAAAAGTTGCTGGCAAGAAAAATGTTTCAGTACATATTTTCTCCTGTGAGTCATTACTGAAAAGATACTATTTTTGCGCTGGCTGGAACGAAAGTCAACCTCTTACTGCAGAAAATGCTCGACGAGGGCTTGAGTCTCAACGGTTTACAGTAACATTTCCGCTCGTTTGTTGTTTGTTCTAATTGTTGGCTGGGAAAAAATTATGGATCATGTACCGGAAAAAAGGAACAGATAACACCTGTAAATTATTTTTTTTTTTTCATTCATTTGAAAATAATTGATTTTTTCATTAATTTGTTCGTAGGGTGCCCTAGATGCCTGAAGCCGTCTGCTATTTCCCAAAGCGGAAATTACAAGTGACGTTGTCAATTTTTCGCTTCAGGAAATAGTACACGGCTGCACGCAGGCTATGGGTGCCCCTGCAATGACGAAAAACGACTCGGGAATTATTGTAGAACTGATTGTATTACAAAACAATTGGTTTAAGTTCTGAGGTGGCATACAGATTTTTAGCGGAGCACCCGAGGCCCGAAGAGCCGCAGAGCGGAGCCCCATACCTATGGAAATAGGAGAACCAAGCAGGTATACAAAGTACAAAAAAAGGAACCATGCCTTTCATTTTTCATGGTCAAAATGGCAAGGGGCATGACTCGTGGGCGCGTCGAAAGTGCGTACTTTTAATGAACGCAATTTCTCAAATTATTAAGAACCAGCAAAAATACGGAGCTCAGCTTTTAGCCTTGGCTAAATCTACATATTATAGACAACTAGATAATCACAACTGTTTATCTTTTTATTTGTCTTTTATGATACCTGCAGTTAAAGCAGATATGCTTCGGATATGCTTCGTATATGCTTCTGTTCGGGGCGTGTGTTTCATCGTGATCAAGGATGATAAGCGGGATAAAGGGGTATGCAGAGGGGAGGCTGGGGCAAACTTTTTTCTTTCGTAGCAACATTGGCCCTGAAGAAGAATAGTTGTTCTAGTCCAAATACTGGCCCATTAGAAGTGTCCTTTGCCATAGTGCAGCCTTGCAGTTTTAATTGTTTTCTCTAATAATTCTTACGTTACAGTGACGTGTGTTACGAGCATCTCAACAAAGATAGCCAACAACAAGAACAACTGCCTATTAATTGAGTTGTGTGGTTCCCTGCATTCAAAGATTTTTTTCTTACAAGTCTTAAAACTTTTCACCCTCCCCCTTGACCGGCCCCTGCAACGGTTTAATCTGAATTTATAAGGAATTAAATGGGAAAATGGACTCAAACAATAAATAAACAAAATCGAATTACCTAAAAATAAGATCAACTTTTTTCATTAATGCGTTGTTTTTTTATCGTGTTGTTATCTGATCTTTTCTCGCTTCTCAAGACGATCCGAAGCCTTTAGCTTTTAGGTGAGTAATCTCCTTTTTTTTCGGTAGAAGGAGTGCAAGTTTTAAGTTGGTGATGCAACTGGTAAGATTACGTATAATTCGGTTAATGGTCATTTGAAACTATGCGGGTTTCGCGGCGAAGTGCTTTCGTTTTTGGGGAGGCCGTCATTAAAGCGACAAAGCGGTGGGGAGATTGGTGCGGAGTCGAGTTGACCTCACGAGCTTCGCCCGCAATAGCTGAGTGTGTAGCTCGCACCCTCAAATCCCGCCGGCTACGGAGGCTAGCTAAAAGATGGCGCGACCTTCCCTACTCGAAAATTTCAATCAGAAATATATTTTTTTTGAAAATTAGGTTTTTATTTCAATTAGGTTATTATTTCAATTTCCTTGTTCACTTTTCTAGTGTTTCATTCCAAAAGATGAAACATTTGGCACAGTTCTGATCTCAGTACCAGTCCCGAGGAACTGGCGAAGAAAAAGAGAGAGAGTCTGGGTTCAAAGTAAGGTACTGTAGCGCCCGATCTTGGCGCGCGCTTATTGCTCGCGCACACCCGCGCGAGCGAACATGGTAAGTATTTGAAAGTTATGGCGTCATTTGTCTCAGCGATTGCATCTTAATAACGAAGTACTCTTTACAATTTTCGGAATCATTTAGAAATGCGTAAGTGAAACTTGTTAAAGTTAGAAAGAATGGAAGAACCTAAAGAGATATCGTGGAAACAATAAATGTGACGGAAAAACATGACGTCATTAACTAACGTCACAAAGGTAAATGAAGTACTTGGTCGCATCAGATTGCAGCTAGCAGAATACACTGCAGTTCATTCGCGAAAATTACTTATTGGTAAAAGCATGGCTCAAGCTAGACCGTCAGCAAGTAAGTTAGCAATTTGACCACCACTTTTATAATAACCCTGACTCAAAATTCGGAAATTTAAAGTGCTTTACTTTATTAAATCTTTGCGTAGTTTTCCACGGTGGTTTTAAGCACCTTAATAATATACATGAGAAAATTGCTCGATTCTGATTGGTTGGGAGCAGTGCAGTTCAAGTGTAACACCAGTGCAAAACGTGTAACACCGGTGTAAATTACACATAGAAATTCTGGATTATAATTGCAATTGTTTTTAACGAGCCGCTTTCAGTTCGAAGCATTATCAGCTGATCTGCAACAGCAAATCGGCAAATCCGCGTCAAATGCGCGCTTCCTGTATGCAATACAAAGATCTTACAGCACTTCCTCCAGGCGAATTTTTTCATTTTTATATTATTATTATAAATAATGTAATCATACGGTTTTTCTCTTGCAATTTCAGATTTTTGAAAAACTCACAAGCACAAATTAATTCCAAAATGAACTCAAAACCGTATGGTTACCTATACATAGCTACATACATAATTAAAACATACATACATAATACATAATTAAAACCTTGTAGAACTAAAACAATGATAACAAGTTAACTTTGAATACGTTCCACATTAATAGGTGTACAAAAGCTTCGCCAGGAAATACAGGTACTTCAGGCGCCGTAGTACAGGCGTAGTACAGGCGCCGTTAACTCACACCAGGCTAAATAAAAACATAAGAAATTGGCGTAGAAAAATCTGCGAGCTGCGTGACACCTGTACTAGTACACAAAAAATTGTTAGTCAACGATTTCCCAAAGGAATAGAAAGTGACATATTTAACTGTAGAGGCCAGACATTTCGGACATAGCCCTTCATCAGTGGAATCACTGAAATCAACGGACATCCACTGAACGGCTGTGCCCGAAACGCCTGGCCTCTACAATTAAATATGGCACTTGTTATTCCTTAGGGAAAACGTTGACTAACAATTTTGTGTGTTTACATAAAAACATGTATCTGAACGTGATAAGGAAATGGACAGAACAGCGCGCTTTACTCGGAATAGTGTTGAGCGCTACGCATATTTCAGTTAGACCCGTAATTACCAAAGCGCGTAAAAAATCTTGATGGGTGGAACTATCTCATTACTATTGTTGATCTTGTTTTTCCTTTAGTCACTGAGGTCAGTTATTAAGAGAAAAGACGCTCACATTGGCAATGTTGTGAGATACGCAGAGTAAGTGATTATCAATATTCGTGTAAGACGTTAAATCATCCACCAATCCGAACTCAAAAATCTCAAAAAAGCAAATAAACTATATTATGTAAGTGACATGGAGGGTATTTTTTTCTGAAGGGGAAGGGATGGGTGGCTGATTAGAAGACCGGATGGCTTATTAGAGGGAGGTGGCTTATTAGAGGGAGGTGGCTTGTTAGAGGGGGTGGCTTATTAGAGGGAGGTGGCTTATTAGAGGGAGTGGCCTATTAGAGGGGGGTGGCTTATTAGAGGGAGTGGCCTATTAGAGGGGGGTGGCTTATTAGAGGGGGTGGCTTATTAGAGGGAGGTGGCTTATTAGAGGGAGTGGCCTATTAGAGGGGGGTGGCTTATTAGAGGGAGTGTCCTATTAGAGGGGGGTGGCTTATTAGAGGGAGTGGCCTATTAGAGGGGGTTGGCTTATTTGAGGGGGTGGCTTACTAGAGGGGGGTGGCTTATTAGAGGGGGTGGCTTATTAGAGGGAGGTGACTTATTAGAGGGAGTGGCCTATTAGAGGGGGGTGGCTTATTAGAGGGAGTGGCCTATTAGAGGGGGGTGGCTTATTAGAGGGGGTGGCTTATTAGAGGGAGGTGGCTTATTAGAGGGAGTGGCCTATTAGAGGGGGTTGGCTTATTAGAGGGAGTGGCCTATTAGAGGGGGGTGGCTTATTAGAGGGAGTGGCCTATTAGAGGGGGGTGGCTTATTAGAGGGGGTGGCTTATTAGAGGGAGGTGGCTTATTAGAGGGAGTGGCCTATTAGAGGGGGGTGGCTTATTAGAGGGAGTGTCCTATTAGAGGGGGGTGGCTTATTAGAGGGAGTGGCCTATTAGAGGGGGTTGGCTTATTTGAGGGGGTGGCTTACTAGAGGGGGGTGGCTTATTAGAGAGGGTGGCTTATTAGAGGGAGGTGACTTATTAGAGGGAGTGGCCTATTAGAGGGGGGTGGCTTATTAGAGGGAGTGGCCTATTAGAGGAGGGTGGCTTATTAGAGGGAGTGGCCTATTAGAGGGGGTTGGCTTATTTGAGGGGGTGGCTTACTAGAGGGGGATGCCTTATTAGAGGGGGTGGCTTATTCGAGGGGGGTGGCTTATTAGAGAGGGTGGATTATTAGAGGGGGTAGCCTATTAGAGGGGGTGGCTTATTAGAGGGGGGTGGCTTATTAGGTGGGGGTGGCTTATTAGAGGGGGGTGGCTTATTAGAGGGGGTGGCTTATACGAGGGGGTGGCTTATTCGAGGGGGGTGGCTTATTAGAGGGGGTGGCTTATTAGAGGGGGTGGCTTATTAGATGGAGGTGGCTTATTAGAAGGGGGTGGCTTATTAGAGGGGGTAGTTTATTAGAGGGGGTGGCATATTAGAGGGGGTCTCTTATTAGATGGAGGTGGCTTATTAGAGGGGGGTTGCTTATTAGAGGGGGTGGCTTATTAGAGGGGGTTGGCTTATTAGGAGGGGGTGGCTTATTAGAGGGAGGTGGCTTATTAGAGGGGGTGGCTTATTAGAGGGGGATGGCTTATTAGGAGGGGGTGGCTTATTAAAGGGGGATGGCTTATTAGAGGGGGTGGCTTATTAGAAGGGGTGGCTTATTAGAGGGGGTGGCTTATTAGAGGGGGTGGCTTATTCGAGGGGGTGGCTTATTAGAAGGGGGTGGCTTATTAAAGGGGGGTGGCTTATCAGAGGGGGTGGCTTATTATAGGGGGGTGGCTTAGTAGAAGGGGTTGCGTAATAGGGGCTTATTAGAGGGGGTGGCTTATTAGAGGGGGCAGCTTATTAGAGGGGGTTGCTTATTAGAGGGGGGTGGCTTATTAGAGGGGGTGGCTTATTATAGGGGGCAGCTTATTAGAGGGGGTTGCTTATTAGAGGGGGGTGGCTTATTAGAGGGGGTGGCTTATTAGAGGGGGTGGCTTATTAGAGGGGGGTGGCTTATTAGAGGGGGTGGCTTATTAGAGGGGATGGCTTATTAGACGGGGGTGGCTTATTAGACGGGGGTGGCTTATTAGAGGGGGGTGGCTTATTAGAGGGGGTGGCTTATTATAGGGGGTGGCTTATTAGAGGGGGGTGGCTTATTATAGGGGGCAGCTTATTAGAGGGGGTTGCTTATTAGAGGGGGGTGGCTTATTAGAGGGGGTGGCTTATTAGAGGGGGTGGCTTATTATAGGGAGGTGGCTTATTAGAGGGGGTGGCTTATTAGAGGGGATGGCTTATTAGACGGGGGTGGCTTATTAGACGGGGGTGGCTTATTAGAGGGGGTGGCTTATTATAGGGGGTGGCTTATTAGAGGGGGGTGGCTTATTATAGGGGGCAGCTTATTAGAGGGGGTTGCTTATTAGAGGGGGGTGGCTTATTAGAGGGGGTGGCTTATTAGAGGGGGTGGCTTATTATAGGGAGGTGGCTTAGTAGAAGGGGTTGCGTAATAGAGAGGGGGGGTGGCTTATTAGAGGGGGTGGCTTATTAGAGGGGGTGGCTTATTAGACGGGGGTGGCTTATTAGAGGGGGTGGCTTATTATAGGGGGTGGCTTATTAGAGGGGGGTGGCTTATTAGACGGGGTGGCTTATTAGAGGGGGTGGCGTATTAGAGGGGTTGGATTGTAAGAGGCAGTGGTTTAGAAAGTTTTCTGTTCTATTGTTTCACACGTTTGTCAAGCAACGGCACTAAAAAGAGCATTTAAAATCTTGGTAAAAATAATTAAGAATTATCATTAATTCTTATTGGCCATAGGCGTATGGACAATTTTTTTCCAGGGGGGCGATGTTCCATTTGCCCAAAAAATTCTCCCAAGTTGCCTTGCCCAAATTTTTTCATTTTGCCCAGAATTTAGGAGGGCTGCAGGCCCCCCCCCCCAAGCCTTCCCCCCCCGGCAATTCTTTTTCATATATATATTTTCCTTTTTTGTATTTTACAGTGAAAAGCGAAAGAAGGACCATCATAATATAGAAGCTTTAAGAGCAGAATTAGCCAACCAAGCAAAAGTAAGGCAAAGATATCGATCACAATACTTAAAAGAAAGATCGCGAAATAATCCAGCACATCCCGCAAAATTACCACTCCCTCAGGTAATCCCTTATTTGAGCTACACAGAGCTGAACAGGGTGTAAAATTCAAGCAAGTGTGTGCTAGAAAGGGTATAGATTCGTCCTTGCTTTTCAGGGTATAGCCTGCGGACTGAAAAATAGCGCCCCTCCGAGACAGGAGCCTGTTCGCAGGATTGAGCGGTTATGGCTTCAAGACCTTCGTTGAGTTTTGAGCATATCCGAAATCACAAACGTTCATCGGTATTTATTTCGCCTGTCATCAGTCAACATTAGGTCATTTTTGGGACTAGAAATTAGCGCTTTATTATCCAAACATTTGTTCCGTTACCCATGTATGGTCATGAAGCGACTGTTTTCTGCCATCTGTACTTGACAGATATCCTGCAATATATGTTAAGTAACGATAGACTCAGGCAGTCAGTCAGGAAGTCAGTTTAATAGCATGTCAGTCAGTTAGTCACGATCAGTCCGTTAGTCCGTCAGTCAGTCAGTTACTATAAAATTTGGTTTTATCAACTGGGTTGATAATGTGAATTGGCCACCGTAAAGAGATTCAAGAGCTGACGTTTCTAGCGTTTGCCCTTCGTCGGAGCGAATCAAGGAATTGTGGGTCGTGTGTTTTTTATATACAGAAAGATGGAGCTTCGCTATTGGCTGGCGCCTGGTAACGTGAAAACAACGGAATAAATTAGTTGAATGAAAAGCGTTCGATGATACCGTGAGGATTAAGAGTGCCGATTTGAAAAATAAATTTTTGTGCTAGAGTTTTGCTGCTTTCCGTATTTCCTTGGTGAAGGTACAGGCCACAGACTGCAACATGTTGCGTAGAATGATTTGGCAAACGAGTGGACAATTAGCCCGCACTGCAGCTATTTGGAAGAAATCTAATGTACGAGAAAGTACGAAGATTCTCAGCTGGGACTGTGACGGAAATGGGTTTTCAACTCGAAAAGATTTATCACCGGGATAGTTTTCGGTTTTTAAAAGCATTCCAATGACTTCTGTAGCTGTAAAACCCTTATGACTTCTTTGCAATAAATTGTTTTGTGTCCTCTTTCCATCTTAAAATCCAGATTAGAATCTTGATTACTTTCACGAACCTTCTCATAAGAGGTCATAAGAGAAAACAGCTATCAAAGACCTGTGTTAATCAAGTTTTTTTTATACAATTACGCAGATGGTAGAAGAGATTGGAAACTTAAAGAGGTAAATTGTGATCATTGATATAACTAATTTACTGCAGACAATGAATCATTGCAAATAAGAACTGACATTTTAAAGGTGACATGAATGTTACATCAGAGAGATAACAAGCGCCGTCATTCAGTTGGCGATATCCTTTTTGGTTGTTTATCGATTGAGGAGACACGTCATTAGTAACGGAGAAAGATAACAGGACAACTGTTTCCCAACACCGACTGAACAAACTTCTTTCAGTGTATGACCAAATTAACGGATGAATAAATAAATATTTTTGCGAAATTCTGTTTGCCGAAGCTAGGAAAGTATTACTTAACATCATACTGAAAAGAAAAAAATTAATCTCATTAGCGTTTACTTTCTACACACATTTACATACGCTACGACAAACTGTAAATGTGTGTAGAAAGTAAATATATGCTAATGACGTTTTCCCTTTTCAATATGTATGATGTTAAATGAATATAATTTATAATAAATATAAAAATAGAATGAATTAACGATGGAGAAAATAAACAAAGGGGAGATCAACCATACAGCTAGACAGTCAGTCAGTTTGTGAGTTAGTCAATCAGTCAAACAATTAGTCTGTCAGTCTGACAAAAAGTCAATCAGTCAGGCAGTGACTCCGTCTATAATTCAGTGAGCGAGAATGATGCCGTCATGGACAGACAGACAGTCAGACAGACAGACAGACACTAAGTAGGTCAAATTGTAAGTCAAAGATTAAATCGGTCCTTTTAGTAATTAACAGATCAGCTAAGCTGATTTTGCTATTTTTTGCTTCATAAATTTCAGAGAAGTGGCAGATTTAAAGAAAGAAGGAAAAGAAAAGGAAGAGGCAGTAAGTGATACATAATTTACACAATTTACCGCTCGTGGTTAAACATGTATTATTCTTGTTACGTGTACTTTCCAGAAAAGCCTTTTTCATTTTTGGCATCTCAAATCCAATCTTGGAATCTTATTTATTACACTTCACGTCACGTACATTAGTTTTTGGGAAAAAGAAACGTGTTAACGTTTTTTACAAAAAGCTATCGAAATAACATGTGCTAATGAGATACTATTTGTTTAACATAATTCTCATTTTATGCAGATAAAGGATGAAAATCGTAACCTCAACAGGTAAATTATGATCATTGATATCAGGAATTTCCTGCTGACATTAACTGATTACAAACAAAAAAAATTATTTCAAATACTACTGAATTGGTTCCTTCCGCCTCAATGTTTCTCGATTGAGGGAAATCGTTTGAGTCAGTCAGTCAGTCAGTCAGTCTATCAGTCAGTCAGTCACTCAGTCTGTCTGTCAGTCAGTCAGTCAGTTAGTCTATCAGTCAGTCAGTCAGTCAGTCAGTCTGTCTGTTAGTCAGTAACTCAGTCATTCAGACATTCAGTCAGTCAGTCAGTCACTAGCCAGTGAGATGGACAGAGCGACAATCAGGCAGTCTGACACAAGTTATTCAAATTGTAATTTAAAGAAGAAACAAGTCTCCTTATCAATTAATCAATCAGCTAAGCTGCTTTTGTTAATTTTTGATTCCTATATTTCAGAAAAGCGGAAGAATTAAAGAAAGAAAGCAAAGAAAAAGAAGAGGCAGTAAGTGATTGATAATTTTCAGAATTTGCCGCTCGTGATTATTATTTATTTTATTTATCCTCTTCGGGCCCACGTGGACTCTTGAGGCCGGACCGCTCGTGATTAAACATGTATTATTCTTGTTACGTGTACTTTCCTGAAAAGTCTTTTGTAATCTCAAATCCAATCCTGGAATCTTATTACCTTCATGTACATTATTATGTCGGAAAGGGAAATGCGTTTCTTCTAAATAGTTATCAAAATAAAATGTACTGATGAGATACTTTTTTTAACATTCTCATTTTATGCAGATGGCGGATCAAAACCGCGACCTCAAGAGGTAAACTATGATCTTTAATAACACTATTTTACTGCAGACAACAAGGCTGATTACAAACAAGTCAGAACAATTATTTTAAATAAGACCGAATAATTAAAAAAAAGATTTGTAGAATATTGTAAACTGTAATGTAATAAGTGTTGTTAATGAAAATAAAAAACAAACAGAAAAAAAACGTAACAAGATAACGTAAAAAGATAAAAAGGCCTCTATTTCCCAGCACCGACCGAACAAACTTTTTTCAGTATACGAATAATTAAATATTATAATAAATTTAAACATCGAATAAATGAACGATGGAGCAAATCAACAAAGGAGCGATCAGTCATTCAGCTAGTCACTCACTCAGTCAGTTAGTCTTTCTGTCAGACCGTCAGTAAGTCAGCCAGTCAGTCAGTCAGTCATCAGTCTTTCAGCCAGCCAGTCAGTCAGTCATTTATTCAGTCCGTCTGTCTGTAGTCTGCCAGTCAGTAAGTCAGTCAGCCACTAGCCGGTCAGACAGGCAGGCAGACAGACGGTCAGTCATTCTGACAATGAGTCGGAAATAGTCTCATTAAAAAATCAATCAGCTAAACTGCTTTTTGAATTTTGACTTTCTAAATTTCAGGGAAGTAGAAGAGCTGAAGAAAGAAGGGAAAGAAAAAGAAGAGGAAGTAAGTGATACATAATTTACAGAATTTGCCGCTCGTGATTAAACATGTTTTGCTCTTGTTACTTATACTTTACTCAAAAGACTTTTTCATTTCTTCAATCTCAAATCCAATCTTGGAATCTAATTTATATCCTTCACATACATTATTTTGTCGGAAAAAGAAATGTTTTTCTTAAATTGCGCTAATAAAATACTATTGTTTGATATTCCCCTTTTATGCAGAGGGCGGATCAAAATCGTGACCTCAAAAGGTAAGCTATGATATTTATTAACGATCTTACTGCAAAATATGCTGCTTATTTTAGATTAGATAAGAATGGATTGTTACCTTCAGTACTTCCGCCATAACCATTGGCGATTTCCTTTTTGGATGTTTATCGCCCAATTGAGACGATACGCTGGCATTCACGTGAAAGGATAACGTAGCCACTATTTTCCAACACCGGCCGAACAAACTTGTTTTAGTATATGACCTCGCGGATGAATAAATTAATATTATTAGTTAGTCAGGCAGTCAGTCAGTCGATCTCCCTATCGGTCAGCTGGTCAGTCCGTCATCCGGTCAGTCAGTATTAAAGTCAGTAAATCAGTCAGTTTGCTAGTCATTCAGTTTTTCAGACTATCATAGAGTCCGTTAATCACTTAGACAGTCAGACAGTCTGTCTGTCAGTCAGTCAATTAGTCTGTCTGTCAGTCATTAAGTCAGCCACTAGCCGGTCAGACAGGCACACAGACAGTCAGTCTGACACTGAGCTGGACAGATCTGAGTAAGTAAACGAAGAAATGAGTCTCTTCATCATTTTATCAGCTAAGCTGGTTTTGAATTTTTACTTTCTAAATTTCAGGAAAATAGAAGAGTTGAAGAAAGAAGGGAAAGAAACAGAAGAGGCAGTAAGTGATACATAATTTACAGAATTTGCCGATCGTGATTAAACATGTATTACTCTTGTTACATATTCTGTCCTGAAAACATTTTTTCATTTTTTCAATCTCAAATCCAATCTTGGCACCTTATTACCTTTACAGACATTAATATTTTGTGGGAAAAAGAAATGTGAATCTTCCAAATAGCTATCGAAATAAAATGTGCTAATGAAATACTATTTTTAATAATATTCTCATTTTATGCAGATGTTGGATGAAAATCTTGACCTCCAGAGGTAAATTACGATCATTGGTATAGTCAATTTGCTGCAGGCAATAACTGAATACAAACAAGAGAAATTATTTTAAACACGACTGAATGGTTACGTTCAGCATTTCCGCCTTAATAATTGAGGCGACACGGAATCATTAACACAAGAAGACAACAAGGCCACTATTGCCCAACACCGACCAAACAAACTTGTTTCAGTATACGACGTAACCGATGAATAAATATCATAATAAATGTAAAAATGGAATAAAGGAATGATGGAGCAAATAAACAAAGCGGCGATCAGCCATTCATGTAGTCAGTCAGTCAGCCAGTCAGTCAGTCAGTCAGTCAGTCAGTCAGTCAGTCAGTCAGTCAGTCAGTTGATCAGTCAGTCAGTCAGTCAGTCAGTCAGTCAGTCAGCCTGTTAGTCAGTCAGTCAGTCAGTCAGTCAGTTAGTCAGTTAGTCAGTCAGTCAGTCAGTCAGTCAGTCAGTCAGTTAGTCAGTTGATCAGTCAGTCAGTCAGTCAGTCAGTCAGTCAGTTAGTCAGTCAGTCAGTCAGTCAGTTAGTCAGTCAGCCTGTGAGTCAGTCAGTCAGTCAGTCAGTCAGTCAGCCAGTTAGTCAGTCAGTCAGTCAGTCAGTCAGTCTGTCTGTCTGTCTGTTATTCTTTAGTCAAGCAGAGAGACAGTGAGTCAGTCTTACAATGAGTCGGTTAAATCTAAGTAAGTAAATAAAAAATTAGTCTTTCCATCAATTGATCAATCAGCTAAGCTGCTTTTTGAATTTTGATTTCCTAAATTTTAGGGAAATAGAAGAGCTGAAGAAAGAAAGGAAAGAAAAAGAAGAGGCAGTAAGTGATTGATAATTTTCCGAATTTACCGCTCGTAAATAAACATCTATTACAATTGTTACGTTTGCTTACCTGAAAAGCCTTTTTCCTTTCTGCCATCTCAAATCCAATGTTGGAATCTTTTCACTCTTGTTACCTTGACATTTATAATTTTTTCGGAAGAGGGAAATGTGTTTCTTCCAAATAGCTATCGAAACAAAAGTACTAATGAAATACTATTTTTTAATATTTTCATTTTACGCAGATGGCGGATGAAAATCGTGACCTCAACAGGTAAAAATTATATTTTAGTTGACCAGTCTGATCACTGTTAGGTTGGGGACTTTCCGTGTCTTTCACTGCGACACGACCTAGAGTGAATGGAGCTCTGCGTGACGAAACCTCCCACCCCTCCCGCCTACTTACACTGATCCGGGAAAATCTTAGAGTGCGTTCCTTTGGGGTGATCAGGGTCAGGATCAGTGATCCGAGATCACTCAGATCATGGTACATCAAAGGAACCGGCGAATTCCGGCTTGCCCAGAGTGGATTCACCGGCGCCTTTGCTACACCATGATCCGAGAAATCTCGGATCACTGATTGTGATCTAGACCATCCCAAAGGAACACACCCTTATGTCAAAGAAGAAATTGGTTTCTCCATCAATTAATCAATCAGCTAAGCTGCTTTTTAAATTCCTAAATTTTAGGGAAATAGAAGAGCTGAAGAAAGAAGGGAAAGAAAAAGAAGAGGCAGTAAGTGATACATAATTTACAGAATTTGCCGCTCGTGATTAAACATGTAATATTCTTGTTACGTGCACTTTCCTGAAAAGCCGTTTTCTTTTTTTTTATTCTGTCGGAAGAAAGAAATATGTTTCTTCCAAATAGCTATTGCAATAAAATTTGCTAATGAAATATCATTTTTAAATATTCTCATTTTATACAGATGGCGTGTGAAAATCGTGACCTCAAGAGGTAAAAATTGATTTGACGTTGACAATAATTATCTTACGTTGACAATAATTACCTTACATTCAACTGGAAAGTTACATTAGTCAGTCTGGTCACTGCAAAGTTGGCGACTTTGCGTGTCTTTCACTGCGACACGACCTGAAGTGAATGGAGCTCTGTGAAAAAGAGACTGCCCATGAGTGAGATGATTATATTTAATATAGTTCTCAACTGGAAAAGTTCGATTCGATTCCAGGTTAACAGATAAAGTGAATCGGGATTTCGCCATTTATCGTCTTGAGGTAAGGATGAATTAACACAAAAGCCCGATAATGATTCAGTAACCAGCGAAGTGTTAGTGTTGTCGGATGGGGCGACGCCTATGTTGGAAATCAGATACAAACTTTGCACAACCTTGTAAACGGACATATTGTCTGTAAAACGAAATGCATAGTTGTTAAACTTTCATTTTGATTTTCATCTCCCATAAGAAGACAATCGAAAGGAAAAATCTTAAAGATAAGCCTCAATCGCATTTAAGGTGGCTCACAGCAGTTTCCAGCACATTCCCTCTCTTTTAATTTGATGGGTCATTGGGCAATAATGGCGTCAGGCAAACAAATGCCCAATCACAGTTGTGATTATTTTCTTGAAATTATTGATTACCATAGCAGCGGCATAATGTGTTAACAACAGCCTTAATGTTAAATCTTTGAAAATTTAAGGTGGCTCTTAAAGCAATTCTCATTTTTTTAACGTTGCATACAATTCGGAATTTTCGAATTTCCCATAATACACCTTGTTTGCTCCTCAAAATTTTGCATACGCATTGTTTTCAGTAAATTCTCTTGAGACGTCTGTAATGCCCAGAGGAAATAGGAAAAAAAATTTTGGGGAGCAAGCCAGGTTTGTTATTTAGAAATGCGAAAATGGCGAATTGCATCGTAGCATGAAAAAAATTGTGGTTCACCGGGCTAATTTTAAAGCTTCTGTATATATAATTAGCGAAGCCTGTAATGATAGGCTTCTGATAATTGACATAATTATCAATCGCATAGAAAGCAAGCAAATAGTGTTACTTTCTCGATAACATTCCATAATTTAATTTCTTTCAGATGAAAATGGCTCTTAACGACAAAGAGAAGTAAGTACAAAATATAGTAATAGTTTTAGGAAAATATGTGTAAACAAGTCACACCATATCCAGACCCCTCTGTAACAGACCAAGTGGAATCTTTATCTTCACTGGGTTTTCGGGAAAACAGTCACCGGGTTGGCTAATTTCCCACTGGGTCCGCTCGTTTTCTGTTTTATTTTGCTCATTTATTATTATTTTTTGCAAACAAAATATGCTGGGTCACACCGCACAGTCACCGGGTAAAATCAAAATATTCACTAGGTACTGGGGCACTACATTTCCGCTGGATAGGGGAAAATAATTCACTGGGTAGGGTTTCAGTGGGTCTGTTGCAGAGGGGTGTATATCTAGACTACTCCAAAGCGAGCGGACAGTGTTTCTCTATATAGCGCTTTCACTCACTTGACCAGTAGCACTTATTGGTTTATTAACGTAACAGACGATACTGTACATTCAGTTCTTGGAGAACAAACTTGGTACCCCAATATAATATGGCCGCTATTTCATGTTTTTTTAACTCCAGGATGACTGTAGCTAAGACGACAAACGAAAGCGTTCCATACAGATCTATCCTTTTTTATGGCAAACAGATCATGGACTCTCTCAGGCTAGATTCATATGCATGTTGTTTTATAATTTACTCGGCATTTGTGGTTTTCTTGCAGCGAGATTGTTGATATAACTCAGACGTGCGATGAACTAAACATTCGTGTGAGTATACCGAGAAGTTTTACCTAACGAAATAATTGGATAAGATAAGAGAGCATTTAGCAGAGCAATGTAGCACGGCTGAATTTCGGAGATATGATAATTAAAGTGGTCCAAAAGACTGAAGGTTATCCTCGGCTGGATTGCTTACTATGAAGCGGCTAGGAGTATTTCTACTCCCCCGGATGGGTTGCTAGGTTACCCCACAGCATTGAATTCTCCCGTACCTGTTTATACACCTGGGTGGAGAGAGGCATTATAAGTTAGAGTTGAAGTGTCTTGCACAAGAACAAATAGAGTTTCAGGGTTCGAACCCGTACCTCCGATCCGAAGTTCAGCCCACTTACCTTCAGACCATCCCATGATACACGCGACCGGATCACAACATACACAGGCACTATAGCAATTTAGCCCAGGGACATGCCCTGGTTGCTCAGTGTACACCATGCCGGGGTCTTGCACCATGTTCCCGCTACATGATGCCATTTTAACCCTGTAACATGTCCTCGTCTTTACGGACAGTTATAATCTCTTTCGACGGCTTATTATGTCATTTCTCTTTCTCCTCAGCTCGCCTTTCTTGAAATTGAACGAAAACGTCCCTCGAAGGGGAGGAAGATCACAAATTTTTTTCGTCGAATTTTTCGACGGCAGTGACTCATTTTTAACTTTTTCTAAAAACGCTATTGATGTATATATTTTTAACTATGAAAACAAAAAAAATGTAATATAATTTTAATACTCATTTAATTTTCAATTGTATTTTTTGAAGTCGTGAGCGAACCTTTCGAGGTAAGGAGGCTTCGATCTCTTTGTAAAAAATTATGTTACATAACTTTTTTTATTTCTTAAATTATTTATTGTATTTTTGAAGTCGTGAGCGAACCTTTCGAGGTAAGGAGGCTTCGATCTGTTATATAATTATTTTTTTATTTCTTAATTATTTATCGTAGTTTTGAAGTCGTGAGCGAACCTTTCGAGGTAAGGAGGCTTCGTTCTCTTTGTAAAAAAATATGTTATATAATTTTTTTTTATTTCTTAATTATTTATTTGTATTTTTGAAGTCGTGAGCGAACCTTTCGAGGTAAGGAGGCTTTGATCTCTTTGTAAAAAATTATGTTATATAATTGATTTTTTTTTTATTTCTTAATTATTTATTTGTATTTTTGAAGTCGTGAGCGAACCTTTCGAGGTAAGGAGGCTTCGATCTTTTTTATAAAAAATGAGTTATATAATTAAATTGTTTATTTATTTATTTGTATTTTTGAACTCGTGAGCGAACCTTTCGTGGTATTTTGAGGCTTTAATTTTAAGCCCATTTGTAATGTTTTGAGAATTTTATCTTTGACTACTGATTTATAGTATTTATGTTTATGAATAAAGATTATTTTAAACAAAGTGTTGTTGCGTGATTCCAGTGGGTGTGTGAATGAATCCGAGAGGGCAAATATGAAAAATCCTTAGGTATAGGGGCCTAACTTGTCCTTATTCAAATGACCGCCCAAAAAAATCCCGGGGTTTTTCATTTTGCCAGGAAGGGAAATGTTTTTCCCGGGAGAAATTAAAATAAATTATTTTATAGAAAAACGGTGCCCTAGTTTCGTGTAGATGGCTCTACAACGTGCGAGCCATGTCTAGAAAAAAAAAATAGAAATTTTATTTCACTTTTGATTAAAATAATATTTCATTCTTAGGCAAAGAGATGAAATTCAATTTTTCTAGCATTCTCAAAAGAATACCATAATAATTTATATTCTCTGGTTATACAGTGAAGCAATACAGTGCAGCTCAGTGACAATGGGAAAAAGCGAATCTCACTGAGCTTCTTGAAACATATCTGGAACCTGTAGCTAAGAGAGGGACACATTAAAAGAAAAAAAGACTGGTTTTCCCTGACTCTTGTAAAAGTAACTTATTGGAGGAACGAAAACAGACGAAAAGAAAAAAAAGCTGAAGTTTTCTACGGTTGTTATTAGCGCCTTCTTAAACATCACTTAATAGTCTGTAGATCTAATTCAATGGGAAAAAGTTAACTTGTACTTCCTGTCGAAGCTTTGGTATACCTGTTTAATAGCTAGGTATTCGAGATCTTCGACAGGAAATACAGGTACTTCAATTCAGTTTAGTATTTTACTTTTATAAAGACTTTTTAGGCACCTCTTATTCACACCAGGCAATACAGACATGTATGTGGAGACGTTGAGGAAAAGGAGAGAAAAAGTAAAAGTGGCCTAATGTTTTAACAGCTCGATGGACTCGGAATAGTGCTCATTTTTCAGTTAGACGCGTGATTATCAAAGCGCGGTAAAAATCGCACGGCTTTAGCTTTGCAAAAGATGGGTTCTTCAGATTTGTATGCAAACACCGGTTGTACGGTGTACAGGAAATTTTCAGGGCCGAACCTGGGAATTTTTATCCGCGGGGGCAACCTCCTCACAGCTTCACTTCCTACAAGAAATAGCCCAGCAAAATCAAACATTATGTTAGAAAAAAAAAACAAACCATTTAGTTTTCCTGGCCTCCTCTGCCGCCCGCTATGCAGGGCCCTGATTTGTGTTTCATATGATACTAACGGCCTGTTCGTTTACAGAGCGAGGTCGACAACTAAATCAAAGAACGCTAAAATTTACCCGTTGAATTGATTCAAATTAATCCATAATACCCGTCGAGTGTAGAAAGAGGGTGTTTTTTCTCAAGCAGCGAGACTTTTTTCTCTTTAACTTTCTCCAAGGCTTCTTAAGGACGTAAAATAAAGTTTCGCCTTCGATCGCCATGTTTTTTGGTGAGCAGGCTCTGGAGGTGGTTTTCGAGGTGGAATTTTTGAAAGGAACAGCTTCTTTTTCGTCCCGTTTACGTGATAAAAAATTGAACTGTTCCATTTGTTGAAAATTTTTCATAGAAAATTCCATGTAAATGGCAAGCATTCGATATTCACCGGATTAATCACTTTCTTTTTTCCAAGAGGGCATGGTAACGAATCCTGCAGCATGAGTTTGTTGTGCGAATTTTCCTATCTGCCTATTATCCTATCTGCCAACTCACAAACAGGCCGGTTGCTAAAGATTTGATAACGCTATCCACCGCCGGAATAAATCACTTTATTCAACAAGAGGGCATGGTAACGAATCCTGCAATCTGATTGGTTCTCTGCCGACGGTGAAGGTAACGCAATTAATGAGAAATCATTTCACAGGAAGACGTATGAACGCATGCAAGTTTTACTCTCCAAACGCCATTTTCTTTTGAATTTCGGAAAACCAAAAGTAAAGTAATCACAACGGTTTTCAATTGACTGCTGCTGTAACATGTCCTTGTAACCCTGTAAAACGTCCTGCCTTTACGGACAGTTAAAATCTCCTTCACTGTCTTATTATGCTATTTCTTGTATCCTCAGCTCGTCAGTCTTGAACGGAATGGTCCCGTAGGAAGATCAGAAGATCAGAGCATTTTATACGCGATTCAGAGCATTTTATACGCGATTCAACATCTTTCAACTTTTGTTGATCAACAGAATTTGAACATCGTTGCAACATTGTTGAAACTTTTGCGTTTTTGAAGTCGTTCAACAACCGGCAACTTGTTGAACGGAATAGACTGAACCAAGCTCTATTTTCGTTCAACAACGTTCAAGAAAGTTCAACTTGCTGAATAGCATATTTTAACATACAACATCACATGATACACGGTTCAACATTTGTTCAATCCCAATCACAATATTTGTTGCTCAACAAATATTGACCGTGTATCCTTGTTTTTTGGAATACATGGGTAAAGCTTTCGAGGTAAGGAGCCTTCGAAAAATATGTAATACAATTGAACTGTTTATTAATCAGTTAATAAACGGTTCAATTATATTACATAATTGCGAAAAATCTGTGTAATATAATTGAACTGTTTATTAACTGTTTATTATTTTTTGAAATCTTGAGCAAACCGTTCGAGGTAAGAAGGCTTCAGCAAAATTGTTTAATATAATTGAGCTGTATGTTTATTTGTTTATTTAAAGTCGAGAGTAAACCTTTCGAAGTAAGGAGGCTTCGACCATTTTTGACAAAAAAATCTGTGTAACCTAATTGAACATTTTATTGATGTATTTACTTTTTTGAAGTCGCGAGCGAATCTTTGGAGGTAAGGAGCCTTGATGTTATTTGCAAAGACACATGTAATGTCATGTAACGTAATTGAACCGTTTATTGATTTATCGATTAAGTACTTTATTTAAATCTGTTTAATGTAATTGAAATGTTTATTTATTAATTTTTGAAGTGTTGAGCAAAGGTTTCGAGATAAGGAGGTTTCAATCTCATTTGCAAATAAGTTATGTAATATAATCCAACTGTTTATTTTTTATTTGTCTTTTATGATACCTGCAGTTAAAGCAGATATGCATCGGATATGCTTCGTATATGCTTCTGTTCGGGGCGTGTGTTTCATCGTGATCAAGGATGATAAGCGGGATAAAGGCGTATGCAGAGGGGAGGCTAGGGCAAACTTTTTTCTTTCGTAGCAACACTAGCCCTGAAGAAGAATAGTTGTACTAGTCGAAATACTGGCCCATTAGAAGTGTCCTTTGCAATAGTGCAGCCTTGCAGTTTTAATTGCTTTCTCTAATAATTCTCATGTTACAGTGACGTGTGGTACGAGCATCTCTACAAAGATAGCCAACAACAAGAACTACTGCCTATTACTTTGAGTTGTGTGGTTCCCTCCATTCAAAGATTTCTTTTTCCTACAAGTCTTAAAAATTTTCACCCTCCCCCTTGACCCGCCCCTGCAACGGTTTAATCTGAATTTATAAGGGATTGAATGGGAAAATGGACTCAAACAATAAATAAACCAAATCCAATTTTCCTAAAAATAAGATCAACTTTTCTCATTAATTCGTTGTTTCTTATCGTGTTGTTATCTGATCTTTTCTCGCTTCTCAAGACGATCCGAAGCCTTTAGCTTTTAGGTGAGTAATGTCCTTTTTTTTCGGTAGAAGGAATGCAAGTTTTAAGTTCGTGATGCAACTGGTCAGATTTAATGGTCATTTGCAACTATGCAGGGGTTCGCGGCGAAGTGCTTTCGTTTTTGGGGAGGCCGTCATTAAAGCGACAAAGCGGTGGGGAGATTGGTGCGGAGTCGAGTTGACCTTACGAGCTTCGCCCGCGATAGCTGAGTGTGTAGCTCGCACCCTCAAATCCCGCCGGCTACGGATGCTAGCTAAAAGATGGCGCGACCTTCCCTACTCGAAAATTTCAATCCGAAATATATATATATATATTTTAAATTAGGTTTTTATTTCAATTAGGTTATTATTTCAATTTCCTTGTTCACTTTTCTAATGTTTCATTCCAAAAGATGAAAAATTTGGCGCAGTTCGGATCTCAGTAACTGGTGAAGAAAAAGAGAGAGAGTCTGAGTTCAAAGTAAGGTACTGTAACGCCCGATCTTGGCGCGCGCTTATTGCTCGCGCACACCCGCGCGAGCGAACATGGTAAGTATTTGAAAGTTATGGCGTCATTTGTCTTAGCGATTGCATTTTAATAACGAAGTACTCTTTACAATTTTCGGAATCATTTAGAAATGCGTACGTGAAACTTGTTAAAGTTAGAAAGAATGAAAGAACCTAAAGAGATATCGTGGAAACAATAAATGTGACGCAAAAACATGACGTCATTAACTAACGTCACAAAGGTAAATGAAGTACTTGGTCGCATCAGATTCCAGCTAGCGGAATACACTGCAGTTCATTCGCGAAAATTACTTACTGGTAAAAGCATGGCTCAAGCTAGACCGTCAGCAAGTAAGTTAACAATTTGACCACCACTTTTATAATAACCCTGACTCAAAATTCGGAAATTTAAAGTGCTTTACTTTATTAAATCTTTGCGTAGTTTTCCACGGTGGTTTTAAGCATCTTAATAATATACATGAAAAAATTGCTCGATTCTGATTGGTTGGGAGCAGTGCAGTTCAAGTGTAACACCAGTGCAAAACGTGTAACACCGGTGTAAATTACACATAGAAATTCTGGATTATAATTGCAATTGTTTTTAACGAGCCGCTTTCAGTTCGAAGCATTATCAGCTGATCTTCAACAGCAAATCGGCAAATCCGCGTCAAATGCGCGCTTCCTGTATGCAATACAAAGATCTTCCGGCACTTCCTCCAGGCGAATTTTTTCATTTTTATATTATTATTATAAATAATGCAATCATACGGTTTTTCGCGTGCAATTTCAGATTTTTGAAAAACTCACAAGTACAAATTAATTCCAAAATGAACTCAAAACCTTATGGTTACCTATACATAGCTGCATACATAATTAAAACCTTGTAGAACGAAAACAATGATAACAAGTTAACTTTGAATACGTTCCACATTAATAGGTATACCGAAGCTTCGCCAGGAAATACAGGTACATCGTTTTAGTATCGCACCTTTATAGACACTTTTCTAAGGCGCCGCAAACTCACACCAAGCTAAATAAATACATATATCTAGAGGTGCTGGAGAAAAGGAGAGAGCAGGCAGTAGTGGCCTAATGTTTTAACAGCGAGCTAGACTCCGAATAGTGCTGAGCATTGCGCATATTTCAGTTAGAGGCGAGATTAACAAAGCGCGTTAAAAACATTTTTACTGGTGGAACTCTCCCATTACTATTATTGATCCTTTTTTTTCTTTTAGTCATTGCAGTCAGTTATCAAGAGAAAAGACGCTCACATTGGCAATGTCGTGAGATACGCAGAGTAAGTGATTATCAATATTGGAGTAAGAAGTTAAATCATTCACCCAATCAATGACATGTATAAACACGTTACAAACTGATCTCGAAAAAGTAAATAAACCATGTGATGTAACCGACATATCTTTACTGAGGGGAAGGGATGGGGTGACTAATTAGAAGGAAGGATGGCTTATTAGATAGGGGAGGAGAGGGAGGGTGGCTCTTATTAGCGGGGGTGGCTTCTTTGAGAGAGACGGCTTATTAGAGGGAGGTGGCTTATTAGAGGGATGTTGTTTATTAGAGAGGGTGGCATATTAGAGGGAACAAACACAAAACTGCAAAGCTGATACTACGTAAAAATTAATTTTGCGAAACATTTTAAACATGACAGAAACCGATAAAGCAGGGCTGTAACCGTGGACAGCTGTTTCGCCCTAACTGGGGCTCGTTAGTACGGTGGACAGATTTTAAATGAAACCAACACCAACACCAGCCCAAACAAAACGATCCGTTCACTTTATCAAGTCTCGCACTTTACACTTACTTGTCCCCCGAATCACGCGTTGCTTCATCACGTGTCCCGCGGAGCAAGAATACAAAGTGTCACGTTGAAGTAAAATGTAGATGGCCAAACCATCTGAACATAAGAACGCATGGGCAAAACCATGCTTGAAGAGACAGCATATTGGATCTGAAAAGACCTACGGTCCTAAGTACCAAACTTAGTTTCAGAGAATTAAATCAGTTTTAACGAAGGGACCATAGGCTTACACACTAAAGAAAGTTTTCAGTTTTATTGTTTCAAACATGTTTGTCAAACAAGGACACTAAAGGGAGCATTGAAGATCTTGGTAAAAAATAATTAAGAATTACCATTAATTATTATTGGTAATGGTTTTTCATATATATTTTCCTTTTTTGTATTTTACAGTGAAAAGCGAAAGAAGGACCGTCAGAATATAGAAGCTTTAAGAGCAGAATTAGCCAACCAAGCAAAAGTAAGGCAAAGATATCGATTTCAAAACTTAACAGAAAAATCGCAAAATAATCTAGCGCATCACGCAAAATCAGAAGTCATTACCGCTCCCTCGGGTAATCCCTTATTTGAGCTACACAGGGACGTATCGCTGGATAATGGGTATGGTGTTTGACCCTTCAGAGCTGAACAGGGCGTACAATTCAAGCAAGTGTGTGCTAGAAAGGGTATAGATTCGTCCTTGCTTTTCAGGGTATAGCCTGCGGACTGAAAAATAGCGCCCCTCCGAGACAGGAGCCTGTTCGCAGGATTGAGCGGTTATGGCTTCAAGACCTTCGTTGAGTTTTGAGCATATCCGAAATCACAAACGTTGATCGGTATTTATTTCGCCAGTCATCAGTCAACATTAGGTCATTTTTGGGACTGCATATTAGCGCTTTATTATCCAACAATTTGTTACGTTACCCATATATGGTCATGGAACGACTGTTTTCTGTCATCTGTACTTGACATCCTGCGATATTTAAGCAATAGACCACAAGTTTCTATGGTTTATAAGCTGATAAACCACGCGGGATGTTGGCAGAACACGAGAAGAATTTGTAAATAACGAGCCGCAGGCGAGTGATTTACGAATTCTTCGAGTGTTCTTCCAACATCCCAAGTGGTTTATCAGTCTTTTAACCATAGAAACTTGTGGTCTATTGCTTTTATATAATAATTCAGAAGACGCGCGATTTTTCCATGAGTTTACTGGCACGATAAACCATAACTGATTGACCAATCAGAGCGCGCGCATTGATTTGGTTATTATATAAATGTTAAGTAACTAACAATAGTCTCAGACAGTAAGTAAGGAAGTCAGTTACTCAGTCAGCGAGTCAGTTACTATAATAGTCAATCTACCAATCAATCTATTAAGCAAGCAAATTCGCGAGCGAGCGGACAATTAGCTAGCCCGCATTCAGCTATTTGGAAGAAATTGATTCTATATCTAACATTGATAATGCACGAGAAAGTAAGAAGGGACTGTGACGGAAAACGTTTTCAACTCGAAAGGATTTATTAGCGGATACTTTTCGGTTTTAAAAAGCATTCCAATGACGTCTGTAGCTGTAAAACCCCTTATGACTTCTTTGCACTAATTTGTTTTATGTGCTCTTTCAATCTTAAAATTAAATCCAGCTTTAGAATCTTTATTACTTTCACGAACATTCTCATGAGAGAAGACAGCTATCAAAGACATGTGCTAATAAAGTTTTATTTTATACAATTACGCAGATGGTAGAGGAGATTGGAAACCTAAAGAGGTAAATTATGATCATTTAAAAAACTAATTTCCTGCAGACGATATATGATTACAAATAAGAGCTGTTATTTTAAAGGTGACATGCATGTTACCTCAGAGAGATAACGAGCGACGTCACTCAGTCAGAGCAATTGGCGATATCCGTTTTGTTTGGTGGTATGTTATTAGTAACGGAAAAACATAACAGGACAACTGTTTCCCAACACCGACCAACCAAACTTGTTTCAGTGTATGACCAAATTAAACGTATGCGTAAATGAATATCTTTGCGAAATTGTGTTTGTCGAAGCCAGGAATGTATTAACCAACATCATATGGAAAAGGAAAATCCTCATTGGTATCTTCTTTCTACACACATTTTCGTACGCTACTAAAAAATATAAACTTGTGGGGAAAGTAAATTGTAATGACATTCGATATCATATTAAATAAATATTGTAATGATGAAAACATAGAATGAATAAACGATGGAGAAAATAAACAAAGGGGCGATCAGTCATTCAACTAGACAGTCAGTCAGTTTGTGAGTTAGTCAATCAGTCAGTCAGTGACTCCGTCCATCAGTCAGTCAGTCAGTCAGTCATTTAGTAACCGGAATGATGCCGTCATAGACAGACAGACAGTCAGTCTGACACTAAGTAGGTCAAATTGTAAGTGAAAGAGTAAATCGGTTTCTTTACTTCCTACATTTTAGAGAAGTGGAAGGTTTAAAGAGAGAAAGGAAAGAAAAGGAAGAGGCAGTAAGTGATACATAATTTACAGAATTTGCCGCTCGTGATTAAAGGTGTATATATTCTTATTACGTGTACTTTAATTTCCTGAAAAGCATTTTTTTATTTTTGCAATCTCAAATCCAATCTTGGAATCTTATTACTCTTCACGTACATTAGTTTTCGGGAGAAAGAAATGTGTTTTTTTTCCAAATAGCTATCGAAATAAATTGTGCTAATGAAATACTTATCTTCGTTTTATGCAGATGGAGAATGAAAGTCGTGACCTCAAGAGGTAACTGAAATTACGATAATTGATATCATGAGTACAGTGTATGAATTTACTGCAGAAAATAACTGATTACAAACAAAAACAATACGACTGAATTTGTATCTTAAGCATTTCCGCCTAAATAATTGGCGATGTCATTTTTGAATGTTATTGACTGTGGCTACTTCGTTTGAGTCGGTCAGTCAGTCAGTCCGTCAGTCAGTCAGTCGGTCGGTAGGTCGGTCGGTCAGTCAGTCAGTCAGTCGGTCAGACCGTCAGTGGATCAGTCAGTTGGTCAGTCAGCCAGTCAGTAAGTCAATCGGTCAGTTGGTCAGTCAGTCATTCAGTCAGTCAATCAGTCAGTTGGTCAGTCAGTCAGTCAATCAGTCAGTTCGTCAGTCAGTCAGTCAGTCAGTCAGTCAATCAGTCAGTTAGTCAGTCAGTCAGTCAGTTAGTCAGTTGGTCAGTCAGTCAGTCCGTCAGTCAATCAGTAAGTTGGTCAGTCAGTCAATCAGTCAGTTAGTCAGTCAGTCAGTCAGTCAGTTGGTCAGTCAGTCAGTCAGTCAGTCAGTCAATCAGTGAGTTGGTCAGTCAGTCAGTCAGTTAACAGTCAGTTAGTCAGTTAGTCATTCAGTCAGTAAATCAGTCAGTTGGTCAGTCAGTCAGTCAATCAGTCAGTTCGTCAGTCAGTCAGTCAGTCAATCAGTCAGTCAGTCAGTCAGTCAGTCAGTCAGTTAGTCAGTTGGTCAGTCAGTCAGTCAGTCAGTCCGTCAGTCAATCAGTAAGTTGGTCAGTCAGTTAACAGTCGGTTAATCAGTCAGTCAGTCAGTCAGTCAATCATTCAGTTGGTCAGTCAATCAGTCAGCCTTTCAGGCACCAGGCAGTTAGATGGGTCGAGCGACAATCAGTCAGTCTGACACTAAGTTGTTCAAATAGTATTGCAAATAAGAAACCAGTCTTTTTATTAATTAATCAATCAGCTAAGCTGCTTTTGTTATTTTTGCTTCCTAAATTTCAGAAAAGTAGAAGAATTAAAGAAAGAAGGGAAAGAAAAAGAAGAGGCAGTAAGTGATTGATAATTTTCAGAATTTGCCGCTCGTGATTAAACATGTATTAGTCTCGTTACGTGTACTTTCCTGAAAAGTTTGTGTAATCTCAAATCCAATCCTGGAAACTTATTACCTTCATGTACATTATTTTGTCGGAAAAAGAAATCCGTTTCTTCTAAATAGCTATCAAAATAAAATGTACTAATGAGATACTGTTTTTAACATTCTCATTTTATGCAGATGGCGGATCAAAACCGTGACCTCAAGAGGTAAACTATGATCTTTATTAACACGATTTTACTGAAGACAATAAGGCTTATTACAAACAAGTCAGAACAATTATTTCCCGGCCTTAATCATTGGCGATTTCCTTTTTGGCTGTTTATCGCGCAATTGAGGCAATACGTTAGCATTAACGTGAAAAGATAACAAGGCCACTATTTCTCAACACCGGCCGAACAAACTTTTTTCAGTATACGACCTAACGGGTGAATAATTGACTATTATAATTAATGTACAAATGGAATAAATGAACGATGGAGCAAATCGGTCAGTCAGTTAGTCTTTCTATCAGTCAGTCAGGCAGTCAGTCTGTCTGTCTGTCACTCAGTCAGCCAGTCATTCACCAGTTTTTCAGCAGTCAGCCAGGCAGTCAATCAACCAGTCAGTCATCAGATCTTTCAGCCACTCAGTCAGTCAGTCAATCAGTCCGCATGTCTGTCTGTCAGTCAGTAAGTCGGTCAGCCACTAGCCGGTTGAATTTTGACTTTCTAAATTTCAGGGAAGTAGAAGAGCTGAAGAAAGAAGGGAAAGAAAAAGAAGAGGCAGTAAGTGATACATAATTTACAGAATTTGCCGCTCGTGATTAAACATGTTTTACTCTTGTTACGTATACTTTCCTCAAAAGACTTTTTCATTTTTTTGAATCTCAGATCCAATCTTAGAATCTTATTTATAACCTTCCCGTACATTATTTTGTCGGAAAAAGAAATGTATTTCTTAAAATGCGCTAATAAAATACTATTTTTTAATATTCTCATTTTATGCAGATGGCGGATCAAAATCGTCAGCTCAAGAGGTAAAATATGATCTTTATTAACGATCTTACTGCAGACTAGATCTTACTGCTGATTCCAAACAAGAACAATTATTCCGATTAGACTGAATGGTTACCTTCAGTACTTCCACCTTAATCATTGGCGATATTCCTCTTTGGCTGTTTATCGCGCAATTGAGGATATACGTTAGCATTAACGTGAAAGGATAGAGTGGCCAGTATTTCCCAACACCGACCGAACAAACTTGTGTTAGTATATGACCTTACGGATGAATAAATGAATATTATAATAAATGTAAACATGGAACAAATGAACGATGGAGCAAATAAACGAAACTGGCGATCAGACATCAAGGTAGTCAGTCAGTCAGTCAGTCAGTCTGTCTGTTTTTCTTTCGGTCAGCCAGCCAGTCCGTCATTCTGTCAGTCGGTAAGGCAGTAAATTAGTCAGTCTGTTAGTTAGTCTGTAAGTCTATCAGAGACTCGGTGAATCACTCACAAAGTCAGCCAGTCTGTCTGTCAGTCAGTAAGTCAGCCACTAGCCGGTCAGACAGGCACACAGACAGTCAGTCTGACACTGAGTCGGTCAAATATCAGTAAGTAAAAGAAGAAATGAGTCTCTTCATAATTAATCAGCTGAGATGCTTTCTAAATTTCAGGAAAGTAGAAGAGTTAAAGAAAGAAGGGAAAGAAAAAGAAGAGGCAGTAAGTGATACATAATTTACAGAATTTGCCGCTCGTAATAAATAAATAAATTACTTTTGTTACGTTTTCTTTCCTGACATTAAACATTTTTCACTTTTGCAATCTCAAATCCAATCTTGGCATCATATTTCCTTTACATACATTAATATTTTGTGGGAAAAAGAAATGTGTTTTTTCCAAATAGCTATCGAAATAAAATGTTCTAATGAAATGCCATTTTTTAACATTTTCATTTTATGCAGATGGCGGAGGAAAATCGTGACCTCAAGAGGTAAATTAAGATCATTGATATCATGAATTTGCTGCAGACTATAACTGATTACAAACAAACAAAGATATTTTAAATACGGCTGAATGGCTATCTTCAGCATTTCCGCCTTAATTATTGGTGATTTTCTTTTTGACTTTTTATCGATTTAGGCGACACGGAATCAAACACCGATCGAACAATCAGTCAGTCATCAGTCAGTCAGTTAATCAATCTGTCAGACTGTCAGTCAGTCTTTCTGACAGTTAGCCAGCCAGTCAGTCCCCAGTCAGTCTGGCAGTCAGTCAGCCAATCAGACAATCTGTCTGTCTGTCTGTCCGTCCGTCAGTTTGTCAGTCAGTAGGTCGGCCAGCCAGTAACCGGTCAGACAGACAGTCAGTCAGTCTGACACTGAGTCGGTCAACTCTAAGTAAGTAAATAAGAAATTAGTCTCTCCATCAATTAATCAATAAGCTAAGCTGCTTTTTGAATTTTCCTAAATTTAAGGGAAGTTGAAGAGCTGAAGAAAGAAGGGAAAGAAAAGGAAGAGGGAGTAAGTCATTGATAATTTTCAGAATTTGAGGCTCGCGATTAAACATGTTTTACTCTAACTTGTTACGATTGCGTTGCTGAAAAGCCTTTTTCTTTTTTGCCATCTCAAATCCAATGTAATTGCCAATGTAATCACTCTAATTACCTTGACGTATATTATTTTGTCTCAGGAAAGAAATTTGTTTCTTCCAAATAGCTAAACTAAATGTACTAATAAAATACTATTTTTTTAATCTTCTTATTTTATGCAGATAGCGGATGAAAATCGTGACCTCAAGAGGTAAAAATTAAATTTGAGTTGGTGTTTTTACATTAATCAGTCTGATCACTGTTAGGTTGGGGACTTTGCGTGTTTTTCACTTCGACACGTTCTAAAGTGAATGGAGCTCTGCTTCATGAAGCACCCCCACCTCTCACCCCCACTGACACTGATTCGGTCATATCTTAGAGTGCATTCCTTTGGAGTGATCCGGATCAGGATAATTGATCCGGGATCACTCAGATCATGGTACATCAAAGGAACCGGCGAATCCCGGCTTGCCCAGAGTGGATTCGCCGGTGCCTTTGATGCACCATGATCAGAGAGATCTCGGATCACTGATTGTGATCTAGATCATCCCAAAGGAACGCACCTTTAGTAAGTCAAAGAAAAAATAACTTTCTCCATCAATTAATCAATCAGCTAAGATGGTTTTTGAATTTTTATTTCCTAAATTTTAGGGAAATAGAAGAGCTGAAGAAAGAAAGGAAAGAAAAAGAAGAGGAAGTAAGTGATTCCTAATTCACAGAATTTGCCGCTCGTGATTAAACATGTACATTATTTTGTCGGAAGAAAGAAATGTGTTTCTTCCAAATAGCTATAGAAATAAAATGTGCTAATGAAATATCATTTTTAAATATTCCTATTTTATGCAGATGGCGGGTGAAAATCGTGACCTCAAGAGGTAAAAATTAAATTTGAATTGGTGTTTTTGTGAATGTTGTCATCTTTAATTTAACAATAATTTTTTTACATTCAACTAGAAAGTTACATTAATCAGTCTAATCGTTTTTAGGTTGGGGACTTTGTGTGTCTTTTACTGCGACACGACCTAATATGAGTGGCGCTCTGTAAAAAAGAGACTGCCTATGAGTAAGATGGTTATATTTAATATATTTCTCAACTCTTCCTTATTCGATTCCAGGTTAACAGATAAAGTGCATCGGGAATTCGCCATTTATCGTCTTGAGGTAAGGATGAAATAACAGAAAAGCCCGATAATGATTCAGCAACCAGCGAAGTGTTAGTGTTGTTGGATGGTGCGACGGCCTAAGTTGGAAATCAGATACAAACTTTGCACAACCCTGTAAACGGACATATTGGCCGTAGACACTTTTAAAACGCAATGTATAGTTTGAACTCTCATTTTGATTTCAAGCTCTTATAAGCAGACAACAAAAAGGAAAAATCTTAGTGATAAGCCTCGATCGCATTTAAGGTGGCTCACAGCAATTTCTAGCACATTCCCTCTCTTGTAATTTGATAGGTCATTGGGCAATAATGGCGTCGGGCAAACAAATGCCCAAACACTGGTGAAGAAGTTGTGATTATTTTCTTCACATTACTGATTACTATAGCAACGGAATAATCTGTTAACAACACCCTCAATGTTTTACTTTATTGTATGGCAAGGAAAATGTCAGCGTTCGGTTTGCTTCTTCTTTGGTCGGGATTTTGCCGGTTTCCATAGAAACGGTCCAAAGCCACGCATTTTTTCCTAAAGTTGGAGAATTTTAAGTTTGCAACTAGAACTGCGGAAAGAAAAAGTACATAAATTCTCTAATTAAAGAAAATGTTTTTAAAATGGTGGTAGCTTGTACTTTCAGAGTTGCTGGCAGCATCAAAACAATAAGGCGGAAAATTTCTGAATTCAAGTCAACGAAAGTGCGTTTTTAATAAGCATGCCTGACTTGACTGCCATATAATAAACTACTTACTAACCTAGCTTGCTCGAGCCGTACTGGGGAATATTGGCCCTCGTTCGTTTTTGTTACTCGATTAGTAAGAGGTTAGTATATCAAAATGCATAAAAAGCAACCAAATGGTTTGTTAGTTTCTCGATAAAATTCCATATTTTAATTTCTTTTAGATGAAAATGGCTCTAAACGACAAGGAGAAGTAAGTACAAAAATAGCAACAGCTGTATGAAAATGTGCATAAACAAGTCATACCATACTCAGACTATTCCAAACAAAGTGGACAGTGTTTCGCTTTTGAGCGTTTTAACGCAATTGAAAAGCGGCAAGATTGGTTTATTAAAGGGGCACAGAAACCATGAACAAAGTCAACTTTGGCATGTATAAAATTGGCTTCAAATCAAAGGAACCTTGAAATAGTAGTTTACTAAGGTAGAAAAACACCAAATATCCACCAATAAACTAGGAAGAATCAAGGATGGCTTTGAACGAGGAAGATTGAGAAGGACTGCAATTGAAAAATTTGAAAAATTTAGGCTAAACTTGTATTCCTGAATTCTCAGAGGACAAATTTGGTACCCCAATATAATATGGCCGCTATTTCATGTTTGGAACTCCAGGATGACTGTTGCTAAGACGACAAACGAAAGCGTTCTATACAGATTCATCCTTTTCTATGGCAAACGAATAATGGACTTTCTTCTAAATTCGCGGGGATTCGAAGAGTGAAATTTCCTTATGTTTTATAATTTACTCGACATCTAAATTACCATAATTCGTTGTGCTTTTCTTGCAGCGAGATTAATGACATAACTCAGACGTGCGATGAACTAAATATTCGTGTGAGTATTACTTTACTTGAGTATTATTTTACCTAACGAAAGAATTGGATATGATGATAATTCTACTCCAAAATTTTGCACAGAAATGTAGCACCGCTGAGTTTCGGAGATATGATAATTAAAGTCTGGTTTCGAGCTTTAAGTGGCCCACAAGACCGAAGGTTATCCTCGGCTGGATTGCTTACTATGAAGCGGCTAGGAGTATTTCTACTCCCCCGGATGGGTTGCTTGGTTACCCCACAGCATTGAATTCTCCCGTACCTGTTTATACACCTGGGTAGTGAGAGGCATTATAAGAGTTGAACTGTCTTGCATAAGAACAAAGAGTGTTCCAGGGTTCTAACCCGTACATCCGATCCGAAGTTCAGCCCACTTACCTTCAGACCATCCCATGATACACGCGACCGGATCACAACATACACAGGCAATATAGCAATTTAGCCCAGGGACATGCCCTGGTTGCTCAGTGTACACCATGCAGGTATCTTGCACCATGTTCCCGCTACATGATGCCATTGTAACCCTGCAACATGTCTTTACGGACAGTTATAATCTCCTTCGATGGCTTATTACGTCATTTCTCTTTCTCCTCAGCTCGCCTTTCTTGAAATTGAACGAAAACGTCCCTCGAAGGGGAGGAAGATCACAAATTTTTTTCGTCGAGTTTTTCGACGGCAGTGACTCATTTTTAACTTTTTCTAAAAACGCTATTGATGTATATATTTTTACTATGAAAAAAATTGTAATATAATTTAAATACTCATTTAATTTTCAATTGTATTTTTATATATTATTTTTTATTTCTTAAATTATTTATTGTATTTTTGAAGTCGTGAGCGAACCTTTCGAGGTAAGGAGGCTTCGATCTGTTATATAATTATTTTTTTTTTATTTCTTAATTATTTATTGTATTTTTGAAGTCGTGAGCGAACCTTTCGAGGTAAGGAGGCTTCGATCTCTTTGTGAAAAATTATGTTATATCATTAATTTTTGTACTTAAATTATTTATTTGTATTTTTGAAGTCGTGAGCGAACCTTTCGAGGTAAGGAGGCTTCGATCTCTTTGTAAAAAATTATGTTATATAATTAATTTTTGTACTTAAATTATTTATTTGTATTTTTGAAGTCGTGAGCGAACCTTTCGAGGTAAGGAGGCTTCGAACTCTTTGTAAAAAATTATGTTATATAAGTTTTTTTTTATTTCTTAAATTATTTATTGTATTTTTGAAGTCGTGAGCGAACCTTTCGAGGTAAGGAGGCTTCGATCTCTTTGTAAAAAATTATGTTATATAATTTTTTTTATTTCTTAAATTATTTATTGTATTTTTGAAGTCGTGAGCGAACCTTTCGAGGTAAGGAGGCTTCGATCTTTTATATAATTATTTTTTTTATTTCTTAATTATTTATTGTATTTTTGAACTCGTTAGCGAACCTTTCGTTGTAAGGAGGCTTTAATTTTTAAGAAGGAAAGTTGAAATGTTTTCAGAATTTTATCTTTGACTATTGATTTATAGTATTTGTCTTTATGAATAAAGATTATTTTAAACAAAGAGTTTTTGTGTTATTTCAGTGGGTGTGTGAATGTCGAAAAACAAAATCCGAGAGGGCAAATCTGAAAAATCCTTAAGTATAGCGGCCTAACTTGTCCTTATTGAAATGACCGCCCAAAACAAATCCCAGGGTTTTCATTTTGCCAGGAAGGGAAATGTTTCTCCGGGGACAAATTAAAATAAATTATTTTGCAGAAAAACGGTGCCCTAGTTTCGCGTAAATGGCTCTAACCCGTGCAAGCCATGTCTAGCAATAAAAAAAATAGAAATTTCCTTTTACTTTTGATTAAAATAATATTTCATTCTTAGGCAAAGAAATGAAATTCAATTTTTCTAGCATTCTTAAAAGAATACCATAATAATTTATATTCTCTGGTTATACAGTGAAGCAATGCAGTGCAGCTCAGTGACAATGGGAAAAAGCGAATTTCACTGAGCGTCTTGAAACATCTCGAACCTGTAGCTAAGAGAGGGACACATTAAAAGAAAAAAGACTGGTTTTCCCTGCCTCTTGTAAAAGTTACTTATTGCAGAAACGAAAGCAGACGAAAAGAAAAAAGCTTACGTTTTCTACGGTTGTTATTATCGCCTTCTTAAACATCATTTAACAGTCTGTTGATCTAATTCAGTGAGAAAAAGTTAACTTGTACTTCCTGCCGAAGCTTTGGTATACCTGTTTAACAGCTAGGTATTCGAGATCTTCGACAGGAAATACAGGTACTTCAATTCATTTTAGTATCTTACTTAAAGACTTACGTAAAGACTTTTTAGGCACCGCTAACTCACACCAGGCAATACAGTCATATATGTGGAGTTGTTGAGGAAAAGGAGAGAAAAAGTAGATGTGGCCTAATGTTTTAACAGCTCGATGGACTCGGAATAGTGCTCATTTTTCAGTTAGACGCGTGATTATCAAAGCGCGGTAAAAATCGCACGGCTTTAGCTTTGCAAAAGATGGGTGCTTCTGATTTGTATGCAAACAACGGTTGTACGGTTTCTCCGAATGACAGGAAATTTCCAGGGCCGTACCTGAGAATTTTTATCCACGGGGACAATTTTTTGTCTGCTGGTGTAAACTCCGCACACCTTCACTTGCTGCAAGAAATAGCCCAGCAAAATCAAATATTATGTTAGAAAAAAAAACATTGAGTTTTCCTGGCCCTCTCTTCCGCCCGCTATGTAGGGCCTTGATATCTTTTTCATGTGACACCAGCGGCCTGTTCGTTGACAGAGCAAGGTCGACAACTAAATCAAGGAACGCTAAGATTTACCCGTTGACGGAATTGATTCAAATTAATCCATAATACTCGTCGAGTGTAGAAAGATGGCGTTTCTTCTCAAGCAGAGAGACTTTTTTCTCTTTAACTTTCTCCAAGGCTTCTCAAATACGGAAAATAAATTAGAAAAGTTTCACCTTCGATCGCCATGTTTTTTGGTGAGCAGGCTCTGGAGGTGGTTTTCGAGGTGGAATTTTTAAAAGGAACAGCTTCTTTTTCGTCCCGTTTACGTGATGAAAAAATTGAACTGTTCCATTTGTTGAAAGAAAGAAAAATTCTCATAGAAAATTCCATGTAAATGGGAAGCGTTCGATATTCACCGGATTAATCACTTTCTTTTTTCCAAGAGAGCATGGTAACGAATCCTGCAGCATGAGTGGTTCTTTGTTGTGCGAATTTTCCTATCTGCCTATTATCCTATCTGCGAACTCACAAAGAGGCCGCTTGCTAAGGATTTGATAACGCTATCCACCGCCGGAATAAATCACTTCCTTCAACAAGAGGGCATGGTAACGAATCCTGCAATCTGATTGGTTCTCTGTGTGGTTCTTAATCTGCCGACGGTGAAGGCAACGCAATTAATGAGAAATCATTTCGCAGGAAGACGTATGAACGGATGCAAGTTTTACTCTCCAAACGCCATTTTCTTTTGAATTTCGGAAAACCAAAAGTAAAGTAATTACAACGGTTTTCAATTGACTGTTGTTGTAACATGTCCTTGTAACCCTGTAAAACGTCCTGCCTTTACGGACAGTTAAAATCTCCTTCACTGTCTTATTATGCTATTTCTTGTTTCCTCAGCTCGCCAGTTTTGAACGGAATGGTCCTCGTAGGAAGATCAGAACATTTTATTCCTCGAATTTTTCGACGGGAGTAACGCCAATGATACGCGATTCAACATCTTTCAACTTTTGTTGATCAACAGAATTTGAACATCGTTGCGACATTGTTGAAACTTTTGCGTTTTTGAAGTCGTTCAACAACCGGCAACTCGTTGAACGGAATAGACTGAACAAAGCTCTATTTTCGTTCAACAACATTCAACAAAGTTCACCTTTCTGAATGGCATATTTTAACATTCAACATCATATAATACACGGTTCAACATTTGTTGAACCCCAATCACAATATTTGTTGCTCAAAAAAAGTTGACCCTTTATCCTTGGCTTAACTCATTTTTAACTTTTTACGGAGAAAAAAACAACCGCTATTGTTTTATGTATAGTTATTACTATCAAAACGAAAATATTGTTTTATAATGTAACTATTTATTTGTTTTTTGGAATACATGAGTAAAGCTTTCGAGGTAAGGAGCCTTCGAAAATATGTAATATAATTGAACTGTTTATTAATAAGTTAATAAACGTTTCAATTATATTATATAATTGCGAAAAATCTGTGTAATACAATTGAACTGTTTATTAATCAGTTAATAAACGGTTCAATTATATTACATAATTGCGAAAAATTTGTGTAATATAATTGAACTGTTTATTAACTGTTTATTATTTTTTGAAATCTTGAGCAAACCGTTCGAGGTAAGAAGGCTTCAGCAAAATTGTGTAATATAATTGAGCTGTATGTTTATTTGTTTGTTTAAAGTCGTGAGTAAACCTTTCGAAGTAAGGAATCTTCGACCATTTTTGACAAAAAAATCTGTGTAACCTAATTGAACATTTTATTGATGTATTTACTTTTTTGAAGTCGTGAGCGAATCTTTGGAGGTAAGGAGCCTTGATGTTATTTGCAAAGACACATGTAATGTCATGTAACGTAATTGAACCGTTTATTGATTCAACAATTGAGTAATTGGATTAAATCTGTTTAATATAATTGAACTGTTTATTTATTAATTTTTGAAGTCTTGAGCAAAGCTTTCGAGATAAGGAGGTTTCAATCTCATTTGCAAATAAGTTATGTAATATAATCCAACTGTTTATTTTTTTATTTGTCTTTTATGATACCTGCAGTTAAAGCAGATATGCTTCGAATATGCTTTGTATACCGTATGCTTCTGTTCGGGGCGTGTGTTTCATCGTGATCAAGGATGATAAGCGGGATAAAGGCGTATGCAGAGAGGAGGCTGGGGCAAACTTTTTTCTTTCGTAGCAACACTGGCCCTGAAGAAGAATAGTTGTACTAGTCGAAATACTGGCCCATTAGAAGTGTCCTTTGCCATAGAGCAGCCTTGCAGTTTTAATTGTTTTCTCTAATAATTCTCACGTTACAGTGACGTGTGGTACGAGCATCTCTACAAAGATAGCCAACAACAAGAACAACTGCCTATTAATTGAGTTGTGTGGTTCCCTCCATTCAAAGATTTTTTTCTTACAAGTCTTAAAACTTTTCACCCTCCCCCTTGACCCGCCCGCTTTATAAGGTATTGAATGAAAAAATGGAGTCAAACAATATATAAACAAAATCAAATTACCTTAAAATAAGATCAACTTTTCTCATTAATGCGTTGTTTTTTTATCGTGTTGTTATCTGATCTTTTCTCGCTTCTCAAGACGATCCGAAGCCTTTAGCTTTTAGGTGAGTAATGTCCTTTTTTTCGGTAGGAGGAGTGCAAGTTTTAAGTTCGTGATGCAACTGGTAAGATTACGTATAATTCGGTTAATGGTCATTTGAAACTATGCGGGTTTCGCGGCGAAGTGCTTTCGTTTTTGGGGAGGCCGTCATTAAAGCGACAAAGCGGTGGGGAGATTGGTGCGGAGTCGAGATGACCTTACGAGCTTCGCCCGCGATAGCTGAGTGTGTAGCTCGCACCCTCAAATCCCGCCGGCTACGGATGCTAGCTAAAAGATGGCGCGACCTTCCCTACTCGAAAACTTCAATTAGAAATATATTTTTTTGAAAATTAGGTTTTTATTTCAATTAGGTTATTATTTCAATTTCCTTGTTCACTTTTCTAGTGTTTCATTCCAAAAGATGAAACATTTGGCGCAGTTCTGATCTCAGTACCAGTCCCGAGGAACTGGCGAAGAAAAAGAGAGAGAGAGTCTGGGTTCAAAGTAAGATACTGTAACGCCCGATCTTGGCGCGCGCTTATTGCTCGCGCACACCCGCGCGAGCGAACATGGTAAGTATTTGAAAGTTATGGCGTCATTTGTCTCAGCGATTGCATCTTAATAACGAAGTACTCTTCACAATTTTCGGAATCATTTAGAAATGCGTAAGTGAAACTTGTTAAAGTTAGAAAGAATGGAAGAACCTAAAGAGATATCGTGGAAACAATAAATGTGACGCAAAAACATGACGTCATTAACTAACGTCACAAAGGTAAATGAAGTACTTGGTCGCATCAGATTGCAGCTAGCAGAATACACTGCAGTTCATTCGCGAAAATTACTTATTGGTAAAAGCATGGCTCAAGCTAGACCGTCAGCAAGTAAGTTAGCAATTTGACCACCACTTTTATAATAACCCTGACTCAAAATTCGGAAATTTAAAGTGCTTTACTTTATTAAATCTTTGCGTAGTTTTCCACGGTGGTTTTAAGCACCTTAATAATATACATGAGAAAATTGCTCGATTCTGATTGGTTGGGAGCAGTGCAGTTCAAGTGTAACACCAGTGCAAAACGTGTAACACCGGTGTAAATTACACATAGAAATTCTGGATTATAATGGCAATTGTTTTTAACGAGCCGCTTTCAGTTCGAAGCATTATCAGCTGATCGATCTGCAACAGCAAATCCGCGTCAAATGCGCGCTTCCTGTATGCAATACAAAGATCTTCCGGCACTTCCTCCAGGCGAATTTTTTCATTTTTATATTATTATTATAAATAATATAATCATACGGTTTTTCTCTTGCAATTTCAGATTTTTGAAAAACTCACAAGCACAAATTAATTCCAAAATGAACTCAAAACCGTATGGTTACCTATACATAGCTACATACATAATTAAAACATACATACATAATACATAATTAAAACCTTGTAGAACTAAAACAATGATAACAAGTTAACTTTGAATACGTTCCACATTAATAGGTATACCAAAGCTGCGCCAGGAAATACAGGTACTTCGTTTTATAGTTTCCTACAGTACATTTATAGATACTTAAATTTTTTAAGGCGCCGTTAACTCACACCAGGCTAAATAAAAACATAAGAAATTGGCGTAGAAAAATCTGCGAGCTGCGTGACACTTGTACTAGTACACAAAAAATTGTTAGTCAACGATTTCCCAAAGGAATAGAAAGTGACATATTTAACTGTAGAGGCCAGACATTTCGGACATAGCCCTTCATCAGTGGAATCACTGAAATCAACGGACATCCACTGAACGGCTGTGCCCGAAACGCCTGGCCTCTACAATTAAATATGGCACTTGTTATTCCTTAGGGAAAACGTTGACTAACAATTTTGTGTGTTTACATAAAAACATGTATCTGAACGTGATAAGGAAATGGACAGAACAGCACGCTTTACTCGGAATAGTGTTGAGCGCTACGCATATTTCAGTTAGACCCGTAATTACCAAAGCGCGTAAAAAATCTTGATGGGTGGAACTATCTCATTACTATTGTTGATCTTGTTTTTCCTTTAGTCACTGAGGTCAGTTATTAAGAGAAAAGACGCTCACATTGGCAATGTTGTGAGATACGCAGAGTAAGTGATTATCAATATTCGTGTAAGACGTTAAATAGACCACCAATCCGAACTCAAAAATCTCAAAAAAGCAAATAAACTATATTATGTAAGTGACATGGAGGGTATTTTTTTCTGAAGGGGAAGGGATGGGTGGCTGATTAGAAGGCCAGATGGCTTATTAGAGGAAGGTGGCTTTTTTGAGGGGGTGGCTTACTAGAGGGGGGTGGCTTATTAGAGGGGGGTGGCTTGTTAGAGGGGGTGGCTTATTAGAGGGGGTGGCTTATTAGAGGGGGGTGGCTTATTAGAGGGGGTGGCTTATTAGAGGGAGGTGGCTTATTAGAGGGGGGTGGCCTATTATAGGGGGTGGCTTATTAGAGGGGGTGGCTTATTAGAGGGGGGTGGCTTATTAGAGGGGGTGGCTTATTAGAGGGAGGTGGCTTATTAGAGGGAGTGGCCTATTAGAGGGGGTTGGCTTATTAGAGGGAGTGGCCTATTAGAGGGGGGTGGCTTATTAGAGGGAGTGTCCTATTAGAGGGGGGTGGCTTATTAGAGGGAGTGGCCTATAAGAGGGGGTTGGCTCATTTGAGGGGGTGGCTTACTAGAGGGGGGTTGCTTATTAGAGGGGGTGGCTTATTAGAGGGAGGTGACTTATTAGAGGCAGTGGCCTATTAGAGGGGGGTGGCTTATTAGAGGGAGTGGCCTATTAGAGGGGGGTGGCTTATTAGAGGGAGTGGCCTATTAGAGGGGGTTGGCTTATTTGAGGGGGTGGCTTATTAGAGGGGGTGGTTTATTAGAGGGGGTGGCTTATTAGAGGGGGCAGCTTATTAGAGGGGGTGGCTTATTAGAGGGGGGTGGCTTATTAGAGGGGATGGCTTATTATAGGGGGCAGCTTATTAGAGGGGGTGGCTTATTAGAGGGGGGTGGCTTATTAGAGGGGGTGGCTTATTAGAGGGGGGTGGCTTATTAGAGGGGGTGGCTTATTAGAGGGGGTAGCTTATTAGAGGGGGGTGGCTTATTAGAGGGGGTGGCTTATTATAGGGGGCAGCTTATTAGAGGGGGTGGCTTATTAGAGGGGGGTGGCTTATTAGAGGGGGGTGGTTTATTAGAGGGGGTGGCTTATTATAGGGGGCAGCTTATTAGAGGGGGTGGCTTATTAGAGGGGGGTGGCTTATTAGAGGGGGTGGCTTATTATAGGGGGCAGCTTATTAGAGGGGGTGGCTTATTAGAGGGGGGTGGCTTATTAGAGGGGGTGGCTTATTAGAGGGGGTAGCTTATTAGAGGGGGGTGGCTTATTAGAGGGGGTGGCTTATTATAGGGGGCAGCTTATTAGAGGGGGTGGCTTATTAGAGGGGGGTGGCTTATTAGAGGGGGGTGGTTTATTAGAGGGGGTGGCTTATTATAGGGGGCAGCTTATTAGAGGGGGTGGCTTATTAGAGGGGGGTGGCTTATTAGAGGGGGTGGCTTATTATAGGGGGCAGCTTATTAGAGGGGGTGGCTTAGTAGAAGGGGTTGCGTAATAGAGGGGGTGGCTTATTAGAGGGGGGTGGCTTATTAGAGGGGGTGGCTTATTATAGGGGGCAGCTTATTAGAGGGGGTGGCTTATTAGAGGGGGGTGGCTTATTAGAGGGGGGTGGTTTATTAGAGGGGGTGGCTTATTATAGGGGGCAGCTTATTAGAGGGGGTGGCTTATTAGAGGGGGGTGGCTTATTAGAGGGGGTGGCTTATTAGAGGGGGGTGGCTTATTAGAGGGGGTGGCTTATTATAGGGGGCAGCTTATTAGAGGGGGTGGCTTATTAGAAGGGGTTGCGTAATAGAGATGGGGGGGTGGCTTATTAGAGGGGGTGGCTTATTAGACGGGGTGGCTTATTATAGGGGGTAGCTTATTATAGGGGGTGGCTTATTAGACGGGGTGGCTTATTATAGGGGGTGGCTTATTAGACGGGGTGGCTTATTAGAGGGGGTGGCTTATTATAGGGGGTGGCTTATTAGACGGGGTGGCTTATTATAGGGGGTGGCTTATTAGACGGGGTGGCTTATTAGAGGGGGTGGCGTATTAGAGGGGTTGGATTATAAGAGGCAGTGGTTTAGAAAGTTTTCTGTTCTATTGTTTCACACGTTTGTCAAGCAACGGCACTAAAAAGAGCATTTAAAATCTTGGTAAAAATAATTAAGAATTATCATTAATTATTATTGGCCATAGGCGTATGGGCAATTTTTTTCCAGGGGGGCGATGTTCCATTTGCCCAAAAAATTCTCCCAAGTTGCCTTGCCCAAATTTTTTCATTTTGCCCAAAATTTGGGAGGGCTGCAGCCCCCCCCCCCCCCCCCAAGCCTTCCCCCCCTGGCAATTCTTTTTCATATATATATTTTCCTTTTTTGTATTTTACAGTGAAAAGCGAAAGAAGGACCATCAGAATATAGAAGCTTTAAGAGCAGAATTAGCCAACCAAGCAAAAGTAAGGCAAAGATATCGATCACAATACTTAAAAGAAAGATTGCGAAATAATCTAGCACATCCCGCAAAATTATCACTCCCTCAGGTAATCCCTTATTTGAGCTACACAGAGCTGAACAGGGTGTAAAATTCAAGCAAGTGTGTGCTAGAAAGGGTAAAGATTCGTCCTTGCTAGTCAGGGTATAGCCTGCGGACTGAAAAATAGCGCCCCTCCGAGACAGTAGCCTGTTCGCAGGCTTTACCGGGTATGGCTTCAAGGCCTTCGACGAGTTTTTGAGCATTTCCGAAATCACAAACGTTCATCGGTATTTATTTCGCCTGTCATCAGTCAACATTAGGTCATTTTTGGGACTAGAAATTAGCGCTTTATTATCCAAACATTTGTTCCGTTACCCATGTATGGTCATGAAGCGACTGTTTTCTGCCATCTGTACTTGACAGATATCCTGCGATATATGTTAAGTAACGATAGACTCAGGCAGTCAGTCAGGAAGTCAGTTTAATAGCATGTCAGTCAGTTAGTCACGATCAGTCCGTTAGTCCGTCAGTCAGTCAGTTACTATAAAATTTGGTTTTATCAACTGGGTTGATAATGTGAATTGGCCACCGTAAAGAGATTCAAGAGCTGACGTTTCTAGCGTTTGCCCTTCGTCGGAGCGAATCAAGGAATTGTGGGTCGTGTGTTTTTTATATACAGAAAGATGGAGCTTCGCTATTGGCTGGCGCCTGGTAACGTGAAAACAACGGAATAAATTAGTTGAATGAAAAGCGTTCGATGATACCGTGAGGATTAAGAGTGCCGATTTGAAAAATAAATTTTTGTGCTAGAGTTTTGCTGCTTTCCGTATTTCCTTGGTGAAGGGACAGGCCACAGACTGCAACATGTTGCGTAGAATGATTTGGCAAACGAGTGGACAATTAGCCCGCACTGCAGCTATTTGGAAGAAATCTAATGTACGAGAAAGTACGAAGATTCTCAGCTGGGACTGTGACGGAAATGAGTTTTCAACTCGAAAAGACTTATCACCGGGATAGTTTTCGGTTTTTAAAAGCATTCCAATGACTTCTGTAGCTGTAAAACCCTTATGACTTCTTTGCAATAAATTGTTTTGTGTGCTCTTTCCATCTTAAAATCCAGATTAGAATCTTGATTACTTTCACGAACCTTCTCATAAGAGGTCATAAGAGAAAACAGCTATGAAAGACATGTGTTAATCAAGTTTTATTTTATACAATTACGCAGATGGTAGAAGAGATTGGAAACTTAAAGAGGTAAATTGTGATCATTGATATAACTAATTTACTGCAGACAATGAATCATTGCAAATAAGAACTGACATTTTAAAGGTGACATGAATGTTACATCAGAGAGATAACAAGCGCCGTCATTCAGTTGGCGATATCCTTTTTGGTTGTTTATCGATTGAGGAGACACGTTATTAGTAACGGAGAAAGATAACAGGACAACTGTTTCCCAACACCGACTGAACAAACTTCTTTCAGTGTATGACCAAATTAACGGATGAATAAATAAATATTTTTGCGAAATTCTGTTTGCCGAAGCTAGGAAAGTATTACTTAACATCATACTGAAAAGAAAAAAATTAATCTCATTAGCGTTTACTTTCTACACACATTTACATACGCTACGACAAACTGTAAATGTGTGTAGAAAGTAAATATATGCTAATGACGTTTTCCCTTTTCAATATGTATGATGTTAAATGAATATAATTTATAATAAATATAAAAATAGAATGAATGAACGATGGAGAAAATAAACAAAGGGCGATCGACCATACAGCTAGACAGTCAGTCAGTTTGTGAGTTAGTCAATCAGTCAAACAATTAGTCCGTCAGTCTGACAAAAAGTCAATCAGTCAGGCAGTGACTCCGTCTATAATTCAGTGAGCCAGAATGATGCCGTCATGGATAGACAGACAGTCAGACAGACAGACAGACAGTCTGACACTAAGAAGGTCAAATTGTAAGTAAAAGATTAAATCGGTCCTTTTAGTAATTAACAGATCAGCTAAGCTGATTTTGCTATTTTTTGCTTCATAAATTTCAGAGAAGTGGCAGATTTAAAGAAAGAAGGAAAAGAAAAGGAAGAGGCAGTAAGTGATACATAATTTACACAATTTACCGCTCGTGGTTAAACATGTATTATTCTTGTTACGTGTACATTCCAGAAAAGCCTTTTTCATTTTTGACATCTCAAATCCAATCTTGGAATCTTATTTATTACACTTCACGTCACGTACATTAGTTTTTGGGAAAAAGAAACGTGTTAACGTTTTTTACAAAAAGCTATCGAAATAACATGTGCTAATGAGATACTATTTGTTTAACATAATTCTCATTTTATGCAGATGAAGGATGAAAATCGTGACCTCAACAGGTAAATTATGATCATTGATATCATGAATTTACTGCTGACATTAACTGATTACAAACAAAAAAAATTATTTCAAATACTACTGAATTGGTTCCTTCCGCCTCAATGTTTCTCGATTGAGGGAAATCGTTTGAGTCAGTCAGTCAGTCAGTCTATCAGTCAGTCAGTCACTCAGTCTGTCTGTCAGTCAGTCAGTCAGTTAGTCTATCAGTCAGTCAGTCAGTCAGTCAGTCTGTCTGTTAGTCAGTCACTCAGTCATTCAGACATTCAGTCAGTCAGTCAGTCACTAGCCAGTGAGATGGACAGAGCGACAATCAGGCAGTCTGACACAAGTTATTCAAATTGTAATTCAAAGAAGAAACCAGTCTCCTTATCAATTAATCAATCAGCTAAGCTGCTTTTGTTAATTTTTGATTCCTATATTTCAGAAAAGCGGAAGAATTAAAGAAAGAAAGCAAAGAAAAAGAAGAGGCAGTAAGTGATTGATAATTTTCAGAATTTGCCGCTCGTGATTATTATTTATTTTATTTATCCTCTTCGGGCCCACGTGGACTCTTGAGGCCGGACCGCTCGTGATTAAACATGTATTATTCTTGTTACGTGTACTTTCCTGAAAAGTCTTTTGTAATCTCAAATCCGATCCTGGAATCTTATTACCTTCATGTACATTATTATGTCGGAAAGGGAAATGCGTTTCTTCTAAATAGTTATCAAAATAAAATGTACTGATGAGATACTTTTTTTAACATTCTCATTTTATGCAGATGGCGGATCAAAACCGCGACCTCAAGAGGTAAACTATGATCTTTAATAACACTATTTTACTGCAGACAACAAGGCTGATTACAAACAAGTCAGAACAATTATTTTAAATAAGACTGAATAATTAAAAAAAAGATTTGTAGAATATTGTAAACTGTAATGTAATAAGTGTTGTTAATGAAAATAAAAAACAAACAGAAAAAAAACGTAACAAGATAACGTAAAGAGATAAAAAGGCCTCTATTTCCCAGCACCGACCGAACAAACTTTTTTCAGTATACGAATAATTAAATATTATAATAAATTTAAACATCGAATAAATGAACGATGGAGCAAATCAACAAAGGAGCGATCAGTCATTCAGCTAGTCACTCACTCAGTCAGTTAGTCTTTCTGTCAGACCGTCAGTAAGTCAGCCAGTCAGTCAGTCAGTCATCAGTCTTTCAGCCAGCCAGTCAGTCAGTCATTTATTCAGTCCGTCTGTCTGTAGTCTGCCAGTCAGTAAGTCAGTCAGCCACTAGCCGGTCAGACAGGCAGGCAAACAGACGGTCAGTCATTCTGACAATGAGTCGGAAATAGTCTCATTAAAAAATCAATCAGCTAAACTGCTTGAATTTTGACTTTCTAAATTTCAGGGAAGTAGAAGAGCTGAAGAAAGAAGGGAAAGAAAAAGAAGAGGAAGTAAGTGATACATAATTTACAGAATTTGCCGCTCGTGATTAAACATGTTTTACTCTTGTTACGTATACTTTCCTCAAAAGACTTTTTCATTTTTTTAATCTCAAATCCAATCTTGGAATCTAATTTATATCCTTCACATACATTATTTTGTCGGAAAAAGAAATGTTCTTCTTAAATTGCGCTAATAAAATACTATTGTTTGATATTCCCCTTTTATGCAGATGGCGGATCAAAATCGTGACCTCAAAAGGTAAGCTATGATCTTTATTAACGATCTTACTGCAAAATATGCTGCTTATTTTAGATAAGAATGGATGGTTACCTTCAGTACTTCCTCTTTAATCATTGGCGACTTCCTTTTTGGATGTTTATCGCCCAATTGAGACGATACGCTGGCATTGACGTGAAAGGATAACGTAGCCACTATTTTCCAACACCGGCCGAACAAACTTGTTTTAGTATATGACCTCGCGGATGAATAAATTAATATTATTAGTTAGTCAGGCAGTCAGTCAGTCGATCTCCCTATCGGTCAGCCGGTCAGTCCGTCATCCGGTCAGTCAGTATTAAAGTCAGTAAATCAGTCAGTTTGCTAGTCATTCAGTTTTTCAGACTATCATAGAGTCCGTTAATCACTTAGACAGTCAGACAGTCTGTCTTTCTGTCAGTCATTAAGTCAGCCACTAGCCGGTCAGACAGGCACACAGACAGTCAGTCTGACACTGAGTCGGACAGATCTGAGTAAGTAAAGGAAGAAATGAGTCTCTTCATCATTTTATCAGCTAAGCTGGTTTTGAATTTTTACTTTTTAAATTTCAGGAAAATAGAAGAGTTGAAGAAAGAAGGGAAAGAAACAGAAGAGGCAGTAAGTGATACATAATTTACAGAATTTGCCGCTCGTGATTAAACATGTTTTACTCTTGTTACATATACTTTCCTCAAAAGACTTTTTCATTTTTTCAATCTCAAATCCAATCTTGGCACCTTATTACCTTTACAGACATTAATATTTTGTGGGAAAAAGAAATGTGAATCTTCCAAATAGCTATCGAAATAAAATGTGCTAATGAAATACTATTTTTTAATAATATTCTCATTTTATGCAGATGTTGGATGAAAATCTTGACCTCCAGAGGTAAATTACGATCATTGTTATAGTCAATTTGCTTCAGGCAATAACTGAATACAAACAAGAGAAATTATTTTAAACACGACTGAATGGTTACGTTCAGCATTTCCGCCTTAATAATTGAGGCGACACGGAATCATTAACACAAGAAGACAACAAGGCCACTATTGCCCAACACCGACCAAACAAACTTGTTTCAGTATACGACGTAACCGATGAATAAATATCATAATAAATGTAAAAATGGAATAAAGGAACGATGGAGCAAATAAACAAAGCGGCGATATGCCATTCATGTAGTCAGTCAGTCAGTCAGTCAGTCTGCCAGTCAGTCAGTCAGTCAGTCAGTTGATCAGTCAGTCAGTCAGTCAGTCAGTCAGTCAGCCTGTTAGTCAGTCAGTCAGTCAGTCAGTCAGTCAGTTAGTCAGTTAGTCAGTCAGTCAGTCAGTCACTCAGTCAGTCAGCCTGTTAGTCAGTCAGTCAGTCAGTCAGTCAGTTAGTCAGTTGATCAGTCAGTCAGTCAGTCAGTCAGTCAGTCAGTTAGTCAGTCAGTCAGTCAGTCAGTCAGTTAGTCAGTCAGCCTGTGAGTCAGTCAGTCAGTCAGTCAGTCAGTCAGTCAGCCAGTTAGTCAGTCAGTCAGTCAGTCAGTCTGTCTGTCTGTCTGTCTGTCTGTTATTCTTTAGTCAAGCAGAGAGACAGTGAGTCAGTCTTACAATGAGTCGGTTAAATCTAAGTAAGTAAATAAAAAGTTAGTCTTTCCATCAATTAATCAATCAGCTAAGCTGCTTTTTGAATTTTGATTTCCTAAATTTTAGGGAAATAGAAGAGCTCAAGAAAGAAAGGAAAGAAAAAGAAGAGGCAGTAAGTGATTGATAATTTTCCGAATTTACCGCTCGTAAATAAACATCTATTACAATTGTTACGTTTGCTTACCTGAAAAGCCTTTTTCCTTTCTGCCATCTCAAATCCAATGTTGGAATCTTTTCACTCTTGTTACCTTGACATATATAATTTTTTCGGAAGAGGGAAATGTGTTTCTTCCAAATAGCTATCGAAACAAAAGTACTAATGAAATACTATTTTTTAATATTTTCATTTTATGCAGATGGAGGATGAAAATCGTGACCTCAAGAGGTAAAAATTATATTTTAGTTGACCAGTCTGATCACTGTTAGGTTGGGGACTTTCCGTGTCTTTCACTGCGACACGACCTAGAGTGAATAGAGCTCTGCGTGACGAAACCTCCCACCCCTCCCGCCTACTTACACTGATCCGGGAAAATCTTAGAGTGCGTTCCTTTGGGGTGATCAGGGTCAGGATCAGTGATCCGAGATCACTCAGATCATTGTACATCAAAGGAACCGGCGAATTCCGGCTTGCCCAGAGTGGATTCACCGGCGCCTTTGCTACACCATGATCCGAGAAATCTCGGATCACTGATTGTGATCTAGACCATCCCAAAGGAACACACCCTTATGTCAAAGAAGAAATTGGTTTCTCCATCAATTAATCAATCAGCTAAGCTGCTTTTTAAATTCCTAAATTTTAGGGAAATAGAAGAGCTGAAGAAAGAAGGGAAAGAAAAAGAAGAGGAAGTAAGTGATACATAATTTACAGAATTTGCCGCTCGTGATTAAACATGTAATATTCTTGTTACGTGCACTTTCCTGAAAAGCCGTTTTCTGTTTTTTTATTCTGTAGGAAGAATGAAATATGTTTCTTCCAAATAGCTATCGCAATAAAATGTGCTAATGAAATATCATTTTTAAATATTCTCATTTTATACAGATGGCGTGTGAAAATCGTGACCTCAAGAGGTAAAATTGATTTGACGTTGACAATAATTATCTTACGTTGACAATAATTACCTTACATTCAACTGGAAAGTTACATTAGTCAGTCTGGTCACTGCAAAGTTGGCGACTTTGCGTGTCTTTCACTGCGACACGACCTGAAGTGAATGGAGCTCTGTGAAAAAGAGACTGCCCATGAGTGAGATGATTATATTTAATATAGTTCTCAACTGGAAAAGTTCGATTCGATTCCAGGTTAACAGATAAAGTGAATCGGGATTTCGCCATTTATCGTCTTGAGGTAAGGATGAATTAACACAAAAGCCCGATAATGATTCAGTAACCAGCGAAGTGTTAGTGTTGTCGGATGGGGCGACGCCTATGTTGGAAATCAGATACAAACTTTGCACAACCTTGTAAACGGACATATTGTCTGTAAAACGAAATGCATAGTTGTTAAACTTTCATTTTGATTTTCATCTCCCATAAGAAGACAATCGAAAGGAAAAATCTTAAAGATAAGCCTCAATCGCATTTAAGGTGGCTCACAGCAGTTTCCAGCACATTCCCTCTCTTTTAATTTGATGGGTCATTGGGCAATAATGGCGTCAGGCAAACAAATGCCCAATCACAGTTGTGATTATTTTCTTGAAATTATTGATTACCATAGCAGCGGCATAATGTGTTAACAGCAGCCTTAATGTTAAATCTTTGAAAATTTAAGGTGGCTCTTAAAGCAATTCTCATTTTTTTAACGTTGCATACAATTCGGAATTTTCGAATTTCCCATAATACACCTTGTTTGCTCCTCAAAATTTTGCATACGCATTGTTTTCAGTAAATTCTCTTGAGACGTCTGTAATGCCCAGAGGAAATAGGAAAAAAAATTTTGGGGAGCAAGCCAGGTTTGTTATTTAGAAATGCGAAAATGGCGAATTGCATCGTAGCATGAAAAAAATTGTGGTTCACCGGGCTAATTTTAAAGCTTCTGTATATATAATTAGCGAAGCCTGTAATGATAGGCTTCTGATAATTGACATAATTATCAATCGCATAGAAAGCAAGCAAATAGTGTTACTTTCTCGATAACATTCCATAATTTAATTTCTTTCAGATGAAAATGGCTCTTAACGACAAAGAGAAGTAAGTACAAAATATAGTAATAGTTTTAGGAAAATATGTGTAAACAAGTCACACCATATCCAGACCCCTCTGTAACAGACCAAGTGGAATCTTTATCTTCACTGGGTTTTCGGGAAAACAGTCACCGGGTTGGCTAATTTCCCACTGGGTCCGCTCGTTTTCTGTTTTATTTTGCTCATTTATTATTATTTTTTGCAAACAAAATATGCTGGGTCACACCGCACAGTCACCGGGTAAAATCAAAATATTCACTAGGTACTGGGGGCACTACATTTCCGCTGGATAGGGGAAAATAATTCACTGGGTAGGGTTTCAGTGGGTCTGTTGCAGAGGGGTGTATATCTAGACTACTCCAAAGCGAGCGGACAGTGTTTCTCTATATAGCGCTTTCACTCACTTGACCAGTAGCACTTATTGGTTTATTAACGTAACAGACGATACTGTACATTCAGTTCTTGGAGAACAAACTTGGTACCCCAATATAATATGGCCGCTATTTCATGTTTTTTAACTCCAGGATGACTGTAGCTAAGACGACAAACGAAAGCGTTCTATACAGATCTATCCTTTTTTATGGCAAACAGATCATGGACTCTCTCAGGCTAGATTCATATGCATGTTGTTTTATAATTTACTCGGCATTTGTGGTTTTCTTGCAGCGAGATTGTTGATATAACTCAGACGTGCGATGAACTAAACATTCGTGTGAGTATACCGAGAAGTTTTACCTAACGAAATAATTGGATAAGATAAGAGAGCATTTAGCAGAGCAATGTAGCACGGCTGAATTTCGGAGATATGATAATTAAAGTGGTCCAAAAGACTGAAGGTTATCCTCGGCTGGATTGCTTACTATGAAGCGGCTAGGAGTATTTCTACTCCCCCGGATGGGTTGCTAGGTTACCCCACAGCATTGAATTCTCCCGTACCTGTTTATACACCTGGGTGGAGAGAGGCATTATAAGTTAGAGTTGAAGTGTCTTGCACAAGAACAAATAGAGTTTCAGGGTTCGAACCCGTACCTCCGATCCGAAGTTCAGCCCACTTACCTTCAGACCATCCCATGATACACGCGACCGGATCACAACATACACAGGCACTATAGCAATTTAGCCCAGGGACATGCCCTGGTTGCTCAGTGTACACCATGCCGGGGTCTTGCACCATGTTCCCGCTACATGATGCCATTTTAACCCTGTAACATGTCCTCGTCTTTACGGACAGTTATAATCTCTTTCGACGGCTTATTATGTCATTTCTCTTTCTCCTCAGCTCGCCTTTCTTGAAATTGAACGAAAACGTCCCTCGAAGGGGAGGAAGATCACAAATTTTTTTCGTCGAATTTTTCGACGGCAGTGACTCATTTTTAACTTTTTCTAAAAACGTTATTGATGTATATATTTTTAACTATGAAAACAAAAAAAATGTAATATAATTTTAATACTCATTTAATTTTCAATTGTATTTTTTGAAGTCGTGAGCGAACCTTTCGAGGTAAGGAGGCTTCGATCTCTTTGTAAAAAATTATGTTACATAACTTTTTTTATTTCTTAAATTATTTATTGTATTTTTGAAGTCGTGAGCGAACCTTTCGAGGTAAGGAGGCTTCGATCTGTTATATAATTATTTTTTTATTTCTTAATTATTTATCGTAGTTTTGAAGTCGTGAGCGAACCTTTCGAGGTAAGGAGGCTTCGTTCTCTTTGTAAAAAAATATGTTATATAATTTTTTTTTATTTCTTAATTATTTATTTGTATTTTTGAAGTCGTGAGCGAACCTTTCGAGGTAAGGAGGCTTTGATCTCTTTGTAAAAAATTATGTTATATAATTGATTTTTTTTTTATTTCTTAATTATTTATTTGTATTTTTGAAGTCGTGAGCGAACCTTTCGAGGTAAGGAGGCTTCGATCTTTTTTATAAAAAATGAGTTATATAATTAAATTGTTTATTTATTTATTTGTATTTTTGAACTCGTGAGCGAACCTTTCGTGGTATTTTGAGGCTTTAATTTTAAGAAAGGACATTTGTAATGTTTTGAGAATTTTATCTTTGACTACTGATTTATAGTATTTATGTTTATGAATAAAGATTATTTTAAACAAAGTGTTGTTGCGTGATTCCAGTGGGTGTGTGAATGAATCCGAGAGGGCAAATATGAAAAATCCTTAGGTATAGGGGCCTAACTTGTCCTTATTCAAATGACCGCCCAAAAAAATCCCGGGGTTTTTCATTTTGCCAGGAAGGGAAATGTTTTTCCCGGGAGAAATTAAAATAAATTATTTTATAGAAAAACGGTGCCCTAGTTTCGTGTAGATGGCTCTACAACGTGCGAGCCATGTCTAGAAAAAAAAAATAGAAATTTTATTTCACTTTTGATTAAAATAATATTTCATTCTTAGGCAAAGAGATGAAATTCAATTTTTCTAGCATTCTCAAAAGAATACCATAATAATTTATATTCTCTGGTTATACAGTGAAGCAATACAGTGCAGCTCAGTGACAATGGGAAAAAGCGAATCTCACTGAGCTTCTTGAAACATATCTGGAACCTGTAGCTAAGAGAGGGACACATTAAAAGAAAAAAAGACTGGTTTTCCCTGACTCTTGTAAAAGTAACTTATTGGAGGAACGAAAACAGACGAAAAGAAAAAAAAGCTGAAGTTTTCTACGGTTGTTATTAGCGCCTTCTTAAACATCACTTAATAGTCTGTAGATCTAATTCAATGGGAAAAAGTTAACTTGTACTTCCTGTCGAAGCTTTGGTATACCTGTTTAATAGCTAGGTATTCGAGATCTTCGACAGGAAATACAGGTACTTCAATTCAGTTTAGTATTTTACTTTTATAAAGACTTTTTAGGCACCTCTTATTCACACCAGGCAATACAGACATGTATGTGGAGACGTTGAGGAAAAGGAGAGAAAAAGTAAAAGTGGCCTAATGTTTTAACAGCTCGATGGACTCGGAATAGTGCTCATTTTTCAGTTAGACGCGTGATTATCAAAGCGCGGTAAAAATCGCACGGCTTTAGCTTTGCAAAAGATGGGTTCTTCAGATTTGTATGCAAACACCGGTTGTACGGTGTACAGGAAATTTTCAGGGCCGAACCTGGGAATTTTTATCCGCGGGGGCAACCTCCTCACAGCTTCACTTCCTACAAGAAATAGCCCAGCAAAATCAAACATTATGTTAGAAAAAAAAAAACAAACCATTTAGTTTTCCTGGCCTCCTCTGCCGCCCGCTATGCAGGGCCCTGATTTGTGTTTCATATGATACTAACGGCCTGTTCGTTTACAGAGCGAGGTCGAACACTAAATCAAAGAACGCTAAAATTTACCCGTTGAATTGATTCAAATTAATCCATAATACCCGTCGAGTGTAGAAAGAGGGTGTTTTTTCTCAAGCAGCGAGACTTTTTTCTCTTTAACTTTCTCCAAGGCTTCTTAAGGACGTAAAATAAAGTTTCGCCTTCGATCGCCATGTTTTTTGGTGAGCAGGCTCTGGAGGTGGTTTTCGAGGTGGAATTTTTGAAAGGAACAGCTTCTTTTTCGTCCCGTTTACGTGATAAAAAATTGAACTGTTCCATTTGTTGAAAATTTTTCATAGAAAATTCCATGTAAATGGCAAGCATTCGATATTCACCGGATTAATCACTTTCTTTTTTCCAAGAGGGCATGGTAACGAATCCTGCAGCATGAGTTTGTTGTGCGAATTTTCCTATCTGCCTATTATCCTATCTGCCAACTCACAAACAGGCCGGTTGCTAAAGATTTGATAACGCTATCCACCGCCGGAATAAATCACTTTATTCAACAAGAGGGCATGGTAACGAATCCTGCAATCTGATTGGTTCTCTGCCGACGATGAAGGTAACGCAATTAATGAGAAATCATTTCACAGGAAGACGTATGAACGCATGCAAGTTTTACTCTCCAAACGCCATTTTCTTTTGAATTTCGGAAAACCAAAAGTAAAGTAATCACAACGGTTTTCAATTGACTGCTGCTGTAACATGTCCTTGTAACCCTGTAAAACGTCCTGCCTTTACGGACAGTTAAAATCTCCTTCACTGTCTTATTATGCTATTTCTTGTATCCTCAGCTCGTCAGTCTTGAACGGAATGGTCCCGTAGGAAGATCAGAAGATCAGAGCATTTTATACGCGATTCAGAGCATTTTATACGCGATTCAACATCTTTCAACTTTTGTTGATCAACAGAATTTGAACATCGTTGCAACATTGTTGAAACTTTTGCGTTTTTGAAGTCGTTCAACAACCGGCAACTTGTTGAACGGAATAGACTGAACCAAGCTCTATTTTCGTTCAACAACGTTCAAGAAAGTTCAACTTGCTGAATGGCATATTTTAACATACAACATCACATGATACACGGTTCAACATTTGTTCAATCCCAATCACAATATTTGTTGCTCAACAAATATTGACCGTGTATCCTTGTTTTTTGGAATACATGGGTAAAGCTTTCGAGGTAAGGAGCCTTCGAAAGATATGTAATACAATTGAACTGTTTATTAATCAGTTAATAAACGGTTCAATTATATTACATAATTGCGAAAAATCTGTGTAATATAATTGAACTGTTTATTAACTGTTTATTATTTTTTGAAATCTTGAGCAAACCGTTCGAGGTAAGAAGGCTTCAGCAAAATTGTTTAATATAATTGAGCTGTATGTTTATTTGTTTATTTAAAGTCGAGAGTAAACCTTTCGAAGTAAGGAGGCTTCGACCATTTTTGACAAAAAAATCTGTGTAACCTAATTGAACATTTTATTGATGTATTTACTTTTTTGAAGTCGCGAGCGAATCTTTGGAGGTAAGGAGCCTTGATGTTATTTGCAAAGACACATGTAATGTCATGTAACGTAATTGAACCGTTTATTGATTTATCGATTAAGTACTTTATTTAAATCTGTTTAATGTAATTGAAATGTTTATTTATTAATTTTTGAAGTGTTGAGCAAAGGTTTCGAGATAAGGAGGTTTCAATCTCATTTGCAAATAAGTTATGTAATATAATCCAACTGTTTATTTTTTATTTGTCTTTTATGATACCTGCAGTTAAAGCAGATATGCATCGGATATGCTTCGTATATGCTTCTGTTCGGGGCGTGTGTTTCATCGTGATCAAGGATGATAAGCGGGATAAAGGCGTATGCAGAGGGGAGGCTAGGGCAAACTTTTTTCTTTCGTAGCAACACTAGCCCTGAAGAAGAATAGTTGTACTAGTCGAAATACTGGCCCATTAGAAGTGTCCTTTGCAATAGTGCAGCCTTGCAGTTTTAATTGCTTTCTCTAATAATTCTCATGTTACAGTGACGTGTGGTACGAGCATCTCTACAAAGATAGCCAACAACAAGAACTACTGCCTATTACTTTGAGTTGTGTGGTTCCCTCCATTCAAAGATTTCTTTTTCCTACAAGTCTTAAAAATTTTCACCCTCCCCCTTGACCCGCCCCTGCAACGGTTTAATCTGAATTTATAAGGGATTGAATGGGAAAATGGACTCAAACAATAAATAAACCAAATCCAATTTTCCTAAAAATAAGATCAACTTTTCTCATTAATTCGTTGTTTTTTATCGTGTTGTTATCTGATCTTTTCTCGCTTCTCAAGACGATCCGAAGCCTTTAGCTTTTAGGTGAGTAATGTCCTTTTTTTTCGGTAGAAGGAATGCAAGTTTTAAGTTCGTGATGCAACTGGTCAGATTTAATGGTCATTTGCAACTATGCAGGGGTTCGCGGCGAAGTGCTTTCGTTTTTGGGGAGGCCGTCATTAAAGCGACAAAGCGGTGGGGAGATTGGTGCGGAGTCGAGTTGACCTTACGAGCTTCGCCCGCGATAGCTGAGTGTGTAGCTCGCACCCTCAAATCCCGCCGGCTACGGATGCTAGCTAAAAAATGGCGCGACCTTCCCTACTCGAAAATTTCAATCCGAAATATATATATATATTTTAAATTAGGTTTTTATTTCAATTAGGTTATTATTTCAATTTCCTTGTTCACTTTTCTAATGTTTCATTCCAAAAGATGAAAAATTTGGCGCAGTTCGGATCTCAGTAACTGGTGAAGAAAAAGAGAGAGAGTCTGAGTTCAAAGTAAGGTACTGTAACGCCCGATCTTGGCGCGCGCTTATTGCTCGCGCACACCCGCGCGAGCGAACATGGTAAGTATTTCAAAGGCGACAGACCACAATCTCAATGTTGGCTCCTGTAATAAATATCTAATTGCCATAACCGTTCATCAGTAGGATGCCTAAAATGCTTGTAATTCCACAATTGGTTTCGGCTCCATTAAATCCTATACCAATTGCAGAACATTTCAGGTGGAGCCACCCACGATGTGAGCACAGTTACTGACAAGAAAAAGTAATAAGGAAAACAACGAAAAATAAATTAAACCGTTAAATTGCGAACTAAGCATACACGTCAACTAAATAAACCAAACACGCGCACCACATACGAAAATGCGCGCGCGCGCCTTCAAATCCAAATGAAGGACCCGGAAGCAGCGCGTATAAATGAATTAGAGTTACAAAGACGAAGTAACAATTACAAACAAGCAAAGGATACGTTGTTGGTTCTCAATCACAAACCGCTGATCTCAACTCCCGAAGTGCAATGTCATATTTAACGCGAATGACCTCACCGTGGCGCTTGAAGAATCCATTAAACGATTTGAGAAGCGCAGCAGTGTTGAAGCCTTGGTGACGAAGACGTGAAGAAAGACCACGAAGCCTGTCTATAAAGTCCAATTTGGATGAGCAAATTCTTGCATATCGCACCAATTGAGATATGTAAACACCATAGGCCGGATTGGCTGGGATGTTGCTGTCCATATGAGGAAAGTTTACAATCCGGAATGAGAAGTCGTCTCTCTTGTCGTAGACACTTATTCGACAAGGTGTGTTGTCGTCTCCCTGAATGATCTTAATGTCAAGATAACACACTTCATTTGAAGCCAAGGTAGTGTTTTTCAGTTCCAGTTCTGACGGGTAAATTTCGTGGATAAAATTTCCAAAATTCGCATTGTTGACGCTGAATAAATCGTCGATATAGCGAAAGGTATTGCTGAATGTTGCGGCCTTTGACATGTCTTGTTTCATAGTTTTTAGCATGAAGTCGTACTCGAAAGTGTGGAGAAAGAGATCAGCCAATAACGGCGCACTATTAGTGCCCATCGGTATACCAATAACTTGCCGAAAAACTGAGTTTCCGAAACGGACGTAGATGTTGTCGATAAGAAAGTCAATAGCACAGCAAAGTTCTCTACAAGAAAAGTAACTGTATTTCGACGACTTCTTATCATTCGTCCAGAAAGTGTGGTAGTTATTGGTTGCAATGAAACTCTTTCCTCTGGTGCTAAAAACTCTTTCCAGTAGATCATGCAGTTGAAGTTTAAGTTTGGCGTGCGGTAGGCTTTGAAAGTTATGGCGTCATTTGTCTTAGCGATTGCATTTTAATAACGAAGTACTCTTTACAATTTTCGGAATCATTTAGAAATGCGTACGTGAAACTTGTTAAAGTTAGAAAGAATGAAAGAACCTAAAGAGATATCGTGGAAACAATAAATGTGACGCAAAAACATGACCTCATTAACTAACGTCACAAAGGTAAATGAAGTACTTGGTCGCATCAGATTCCAGCTAGCGGAATACACTGCAGTTCATTCGCGAAAATTACTTACTGGTAAAAGCATGGCTCAAGCTAGACCGTCAGCAAGTAAGTTAACAATTTGACCACCACTTTTATAATAACCCTGACTCAAAATTCGGAAATTTAAAGTGCTTTACTTTATTAAATCTTTGCGTAGTTTTCCACGGTGGTTTTAAGCATCTTAATAATATACATGAAAAAATTGCTCGATTCTGATTGGTTGGGAGCAGTGCAGTTCAAGTGTAACACCAGTGCAAAACGTGTAACACCGGTGTAAATTACACATAGAAATTCTGGATTATAATTGCAATTGTTTTTAACGAGCCGCTTTCAGTTCGAAGCATTATCAGCTGATCTTCAACAGCAAATCGGCAAATCCGCGTCAAATGCGCGCTTCCTGTATGCAATACAAAGATCTTCCGGCACTTCCTCCAGGCGAATTTTTTCATTTTTATATTATTATTATAAATAATGCAATCATACGGTTTTTCGCGTGCAATTTCAGATTTTTGAAAAACTCACAAGTACAAATTAATTCCAAAATGAACTCAAAACCGTATGGTTACCTATACATAGCTGCATACATAATTAAAACCTTGTAGAACGAAAACAATGATAACAAGTTAACTTTGAATACGTTCCACATTAATAGGTATACCAAAGCTGCGCCAGGAAATACAGGTACATCGTTTTAGTATCGCACCTTTATAGACACTTTTCTAAGGCGCCGCAAACTCACACCAAGCTAAATAAATACATATATCTAGAGGTGCTGGAGAAAAGGAGAGAGCAGGCAGTAGTGGCCTAATGTTTTAACAGCGAGCTAGACTCCGAATAGTGCTGAGCATTGCGCATATTTCAGTTAGAGGCGAGATTAACAAAGCGCGTTAAAAACATTTTTACTGGTGGAACTCTCCCATTACTATTATTGATCCTTTTTTTTCTTTTAGTCATTGCAGTCAGTTATCAAGAGAAAAGACGCTCACATTGGCAATGTCGTGAGATACGCAGAGTAAGTGATTATCAATATTGGAGTAAGAAGTTAAATCATTCACCCAATCAATGACATGTATAAACACGTTACAAACTGATCTCGAAAAAGTAAATAAACCATGTGATGTAACCGACATATCTTTACTGAGGGGAAGGGATGGGGTGACTAATTAGAAGGAAGGATGGCTTATTAGATAGGGGAGGAGAGGGAGGGTGGCTCTTATTAGAGGGGGTGGCTTCTTTGAGAGAGACGGCTTATTAGAGGGAGGTGGCTTATTAGAGGGATGTTGTTTATTAGAGAGGGTGGCATATTAGAGGGAACAAACACAAAACTGCAAAGCTGATACTACGTAAAAATTAATTTTGCGAAACATTTTAAACATGACAGAAACCGATAAAGCAGGGTTGTAACCGTGGACAGCTGTTTCGCCCTAACTGGGGCTCGTTAGTACGGTGGACAGATTTTAAATGGAACCAACACCAACGCCAGCCCAAACAAAACGATCCGTTCACTTTATCAAGTTTCGTACTTTACACTTACTTGTTCCCCGAATCACGCGTTGCCACATCACGTGCCCCGGGAGCAAGAATACAAAGTTTCACGTTGAAGTAAAATGTAGATGGCCAAACCATCTGAACATGAGAACGCATGGGCAAAACCATGCTTGAAGAGACAGCATATTGGATCTGAAAAGACCTACGGTCCCAAGTACCAAACTTAGTTTCAGAGAATTAAATCAGTTCTAACGAAGGGACCATAGGCTTACACACTAAAGAAAGTTTTCAGTTCTATTGTTTCACACATGTTTGTCAAACAAGGACACTAACAGGAGCATTGAAGATCTTGGTAAAAAATAATTAAGAAGTACCATTAATTATTATTGGCAGTTGTTTTTCATATATATTTTCCTTTTTTGTATTTTACAGTGAAAAGCGAAAGAAGGACCGTCAGAATATAGAAACTTTAAGAGCAGAATTAGCCAACCAAGCAAAAGTAAGGCAAAGATATCGATCCCAAAGCTTAACAGAAAAATCGCGAAATAAGCTAGCGCATCTCGCAAAATCACTACCACTCCACATTACCCGCAAGTCATTAGCTCTCCCGCGGATAATCCCATATTTGAGCTACACAGGGACGTATCGCTGGATAATGGGTATGGTTTTTGACCCTTCAGAGCTAAACAGGGCGAACAGTTCAGGCAAGTGTGTGCTAGAAAGGGTATAGATTCGTCCTTGCTTGACAGGGTATAGCCTGCGGACTGAAAAATAGCGCCCCTCCGAGACAGGAGCCTGTTCGCAGGATTGAGCGGTTATGGCTTCAAGACCTTCGTTGAGTTTTGAGCATATCCGAAATCACAAACGTTGATCGGTATTTATTCCGCCAGTCATCAGTCAACATTAGGTCATTTTTGGGACTGCATATTAGCGCTTTATTATCCAACAATTTGTTACGTTTCCCATATATGGTCATGGAACGACTGTTTTCTGTCATCTGTACTTGACATCCTGCGATATATGTTAAGTAACAATAGTCTCAGACAGTAAGTAAGGAAGTCAGTTACTCAGTCAGCGAGTCAGTTACTATAATAGTCAATCTGCCAATCAATCGATTAAGCAAACAAATTCGCGAGCGAGCGGACAATTAGCTAGCCCGCACTCAGCTATTTGGAAGAAATTGATTCTATATCTAACATTGATAATGTACGAGAAAGTAAGAAGATTCTAAGGCTGGGACTGTGACGTTTTCAACTCAAAAGAATTTATTACCGGATACGTTTCGGTTTTTAAAAGCATTGCAGTAACGTCTGTAGCTGTAAAACCCCTTGTGACTTCTTTCCAATAAGTTGTTTTATAGTTATTAAGGCGTTATCGTTTGTCTCACGATGTAGTCACTTGTGATGTGGACCGCGACGTTTCGGCTGGATGCTGCTAGCCTTCATCAGGCGATAAGGTCGACTGGCTACGTGTAGCTTTATAAAACATGGGTCTCCTCTGTCATTGGTCGGTTTTCAACAGCTGTGATTGGTGCGTTTCGATCCTCGCTGATCCTAGACCAGTTAGTTGTTCCCTCGGCGGTTCGCCGTTATGCAGTTCTCTCGTTCTTGTGTTTCTTGATCGTGGGCATCCAAGCTTCAGGAATCTCGATTCTACTATCCCTGTTGATGTTGTTAGGATGAAGTCTTATGTGAATAGCCTTTTTGACCCTGCGAGTGTACCAACGTTGATCGCGATCAATAAACTTAACCTCGTCCCAAAGTGGGCAGTGTCCGGTGATATGGGCATGCTCTGCAACGGCGGAGGTCTGGGTACTGGCAAGCCGGATGTCTCGGTTGTGTTCTTTAATCCTGTCCTGCATGGGTCTCCCCGTGTCGCCGATGTAGATTTTTTCGCATTCGCATTCGACTTTTCCGCAGTTGTTTTATGTGCTCTTTCCATCTTAAAATTAAATCCAGCTTTAGAATCTTTATTACTTTCATGAACATTCTCAAGAGAGAAGACAGCTATCAAAGACATGTGCTAATAAAGTTTTATTTTATACAATTACGCAGATGGTAGAGGAGATTGGAAACCTAAAGAGGTAAATTATGATCATTTAAAAAACTAATTTACTGCAGACGATATATGATTACAAATAAGAACTGTTATTTTAAAGGTGACATGAATGTTACATCAGAGAGATAACGAGCGACGTCACTCAGTCAGAGCAATTGGCGATATCCTTTTTGGTTGTTTATCGGTTGAGGAGACACGTTATCAGTAACGGAGAAAGATAACAGGACAACTGTTTCCCAACACCGACTGCACAAACTTGTTTCAGTGTATGACCAAATTAAACGTATGCGTCATTGAATATCTTTGCGAAATTGTGTTTGTCGAATCCAGGAATGTATTAACCAACATCATATGGAAAAGGAAAAACCTCATCGGTATCTTCTTTCAACACACATTTTCGCACGCTACTAAAAAACTATAAACATGAGGAGAAAGTAAATTGTAATGACGTTTCTCTTTTCAATATGATGTTAAATGAATATTATGATGATGAAAACATGGAATGAATAAACGATGGAGAAAATAAAGAAAGGGGCGATCAGTCATTCAGCTTTAGTAACCGGAATGATGCCGTCATAGACAGACAGAAAGACAGACAGACAGTCTGACACTAAGTAGGTCAAATTGTAAGTGAAAGAGTAAATCGGTTTCTTTACTTCCTACATTTTAGAGAAGTGGAAGGTTTAAAGAGAGAAAGGAAAGAAAAGGAAGAGGCAGTAAGTGATACATAATTTACAGAATTTTCCGCTCGTGATTAAAGGTGTATATATTCTTATTACGTGTACTTTAATTTCCTGAAAAGCATTTTTTATTTTTGCAATCTCAAATCCAATCTTGGAACCTTATTACTCTTCACGTACATTAGTTTTCGGGAAAAAGAAACGTGTTTTTTTTTTCCAAATAGCTATCGAAATAAATTGTGCTAATGAAATACTTATCTTCGTTTTATGCAGATGGCGAATGAAAGTCGTGACCTTAAAAGGTAACTGAAATTACCATCATTGACATCATGAGTACAGTGTATGAATTTACTGCAGAAAATAACTGATTACAAACAAAAACAATTATTTCAAATGCGACTGAATTTGTATCTTAAGCATTTCCGCCTCAATAATTGACGATGTCATTTTTGAATGTTATCGACTGAGGCTACTTCGTTTGAGTCGGTCAGTCAGTCAGTTAGACAGTCCGTCATTCAGTCAGTCGATCGGTAGGTCGGTCGGTCAGTCAGTCAGTCAGTCGGTCAGACCAGTCAGTGAATTAGTCAATTGGTCAGTCAGCCAGTCAGTAAGTCAATCAGTCAGTTAGTCAGTCAGTCATTCAGTCAGTCAATCAGTCAGTTGGTCAGTCACTCAGTCAATCAGTCAGTTAGTCAGTCAGTCAGTCAGTTAGTCAGTTGGTCAGTCAGTCAGTCCGTCAGTCAATCAGTAAGTTGGTCAGTCAGTCAATCAGTCAGTTAGTCAGTCAGTCAGTCAGTCAGTCAGTCAGTCTGTCAATCAGTGAGTTGGTCAGTCAGTCAGTCAGTTAACAGTCAGTTAGTCAGTTAGTCAGTCAGTCAGTCAGTCAGTTGGTCAGTCAGTCGGTTAGTCAGTCAGTCAGTCAGTCAATCATTCAGTTGGTCAGTCAATCAGTCAGCCCTTCAGGCACCAGGCAGTTAGATGGGTCGAGCGACAATCAGTCAGTCTGACACTAAGTTGTTCAAATAGTATTGCAAAGACGAAACCAGTCTTTTTATTAATTAATCAATCAGCTAAGCTGCTTTTGTTATTTTTGCTTCCTAAATTTCAGAAAAGTAGAAGAATTAAAGAAAGAAGGGAAAGAAAAAGAAGAGGCAGTAAGTGATTGATAATTTTCAGAATTTGCCGCTCGGGATTAAACATGTATTAGTCTCGTTACGTGTCCTTTCCTGAAAAGTTTTTTGTAATCAGTTCCTGGAATCTTATTACCTTCATGTACATTATTTTGTCGGTAAAAGAAATGCGTTTCTTCTAAATAGCTATCAAAATAAAATGTACTAATGAGATACTGTTTTTAACATTCTCATTTTATGCAGATGGCGGATCAAAACCGTTACCTCAAGAGGTAAACTATGATCTTTACTAACACGATTTTACTGCAGACAATAAGGCTGATTACAAAGTCAGAACAATTATTTTACATAAGAGTGAATGATTACCTTCAACACTTCCGCCCGGCCTTAATAATTGGCGATTTCCTTTTTGGCTGTTTATCGCGCAATTGAGGCAATACGTTAGCATTAACGTGAAAAGATAACAAGGGCACTATTTCTCAACACCGGCCGAACAAACTTTTTTCAGTATACGACCTAACGGGTGAATAATTGACTATTATAATTAATGTACAAATGGAATAAATGAACGATGGAGCAAATCAATAAAGGGGCGATAAGTCATTCAGTTAGTCAGTCGGTCAGTCAGTTAGTCTTTCTGTCAGTCAGTCAGGCAGTCAGTCTGTCTGTCTGTCACTCAGTCAGCCAGTCATTCACCTGTTTTTCAGGAGTCAGCCAGGCAGTCAATCAACCAGTCAGTCATCAGATCTTTCAGTCACTCAGTCAGTCAGTCAATCAGTCCGTATTTCTGTCTGTCAGTCAGTAAGTCGGTCAGCCACTAGCCGGTGAGACAGACAATCAGCTAAGCTGCTTGTTGAATTTTGACTTTCTAAATTTCAGGGAAGTAGAAGAGCTGAAGAAAGAAGGGAAAGAAAAAGAAGAGGCAGTAAGTGATACATAATTTACAGAATTTGCCGCTCGTGATTAAACATGTTTTACTCTTGTTACGTATACTTTCCTCAAAAGACTTTTTCATTTTTTTAATCTCAAATCCAATCTTGGAATCTTATTTATAACCTTCCCGTACATTATTTTGTCGGAAAAAGAAATATATTTCTTAAAATGCGCTAATAAAAAACTATTTTTTAATATTCTCATTTTATGCAGATGGCGGATCAAAATCGTGAGCTCAAGAGGTAAACTATGATCTTTATTAACGATCTTACTGCAGACTAGATCTTACTGCTGATTCCAAACAAGAACAATTATTCCGATTAGACTGAATGGTTACCTTCAGTACTTCCACCTTAATCATTGGCGATATTCCTCTTTGGCTGTTTATCGCGCAGTTGAGGATATACGTTAGCATTAACGTGAAAAGATAAAGTGGCCACTATTTCCCAACACCGACCGAACAAACTTGTTTTAGTATATGACCTTACGGATGAATAAATGAATATTATAATAAATGTAAACATCTAACAAATGAACGATGGAGCAAATAAACGAAACTGGCGATCAGACATCAAGGTAGTCAGTCAGTCAGTCAGTCAATCTGTCTGTTTTTCTTTCGGTCAGCCAGCCAGTCCGTCATTCTGTCAGTCGGTAAGGCAGTAAATTAGTCAGTCTGTTAGTTAGTCTGTAAGTCTATCAGAGACTCGGTGAATCACTCACAAAGTCAGCCAGTCTGTCTGTCAGTCAGTAAGTCAGCCACTAGCCGGTCAGACAGGCACACAGACAGTCAGTCTGGCACTGAGTCGGTCAAATATGAGTAAGTAAAAGAAGAAATGAGTCTCTTCATAATTAATCAGCTGATATGCTTTCTAAATTTCAGGAAAGAAGAAGAGTTGAAGAAAGAAGGGAAAGAAAAAGAAGAGGCAGTAAGTGATACATAATTTACAGAATTTGCCGCTCGTGATAAAACATTTATTACTCTTGTTACGTTTTCTTTCCTAACATTAAACATTTTTCACTTTTGCAATCTCAAATCCAATCTTGGCATCATGTTTCCTTTACATACATTAATATTTTGTGGGAAAAAGAAATGTGTTTTTTCCAAATAGCTATCGAAATAAAATGTTCTAATGAAATGCCATTTTTTAACATTCTCATTTTATGCAGATGGCGGAGGAAAATCATGACCTCAAGAGGTAAATTAAGATCATTGATATCATGAATTTGCTGCAGACTATAACTGATTACAAACAAACAAAGATATTTTAAATACGGCTGAATGGCTATCTTCAGCATTTCCGCCTTAATTATTGGTGATTTTCTTTTTCACTCTTTATCGATTTAGGCGACACGGAATCAAACACCGATCGAACAATCAGTCAGTCAGTTAATCAATCTGTCAGACTGTCAGTCAGTCTTTCTGACAGTTAGCCAGTCAGTCAGTCCCCATTCAGTCTGGCAGTCAGTCAGCCAATCAGACAATCTGTCTGTCTGTCTGTCTGTCCGTCAGTTTGTCAGTTAGTAGGTCGGCCAGCCACTAACCGGTCAGACAGACAGTCAGTCAGTCTGACACTGAGTCGGTCAACTCTAAGTAAGTAAATAAGAAATTAGTCTCTCCATCAATTAGCTAAGCTGCTTTTTGAATTTTCCTAAATTTAAGGGAAGTTTGAGGCTCGCGATTAAAAATGTTTTACTCTAACTTGTTACGATTGCGTTGCTGAAAAGCCTTTTTCTTTTTTGCCATCTCAAATCCAATGTAATTGCCAATGTAATCACTCTAATTTCCTTGACGTATATTATTTTGTCTCAGGAAAGAAATTGTTTCTTCCAAATAGCTAAACTAAATGTACTAATAAAATACTATTTTTTTAATCTTCTTATTTTATGCAGATAGCGGATGAAAATCGTGACCTCAAGAGGTAAAAATTAAATTTGAGTTGGTGTTTTTACATTAATCAGTCTGATCACTGTTAGGTTGGGGACTTTGCGTGTTTTTCACTTCGACACGTTCTAAAGTGAATGGAGCTCTGCTTGATGAAGCTCCCCCACCTCTCACCCCCACTGACACTGATTCGGTCATATCTTAGAGTGCATTCCTTTGGAGTGATCCGGATCAGGATAATTGATCCGGGATCACTCAGATCATGGTACATCAAAGGAACCGGCGAATCCCGGCTTGCCCAGAGTGGATTCGCCGGTGCCTTTGATGCACCATGATCAGAGAGATCTCGGATCACTGATTGTGATCTAGATCATCCCAAAGGAACGCACCTTTAGTAAGTCAAAGAAAAAATAACTTTCTCCATCAATTAATCAATCAGCTAAGATGGTTTTTGAATTTTTATTTCCTAAATTTTAGGGAAATAGAAGAGCTGAAGAAAGAAAGGAAAGAAAAAGAAGAGGAAGTAAGTGATTCCTAATTCACAGAATTTGCCGCTCGTGATTAAACATGTACATTATTTTGTCGGAAGAAAGAAATGTGTTTCTTCCAAATAGCTATAGAAATAAAATGTGCTAATGAAATATCATTTTTAAATATTCCTATTTTATGCAGATGGCGGGTGAAAATCGTGACCTCAAGAGGTAAAAATTAAATTTGAATTGGTGTTTTTGTGAATGTTGTCATCTTTAATTTAACAATAATTTTTTTACATTCAACTAGAAAGTTACATTAATCAGTCTAATCGCTTTTAGGTTGGGGACTTTGCGTGCCTTTTACTGCGACACGACCTAATATGAGTGGCGCTCTGTAAAAAAGAGACTGCCTATGAGTAAGATGGTTATATTTAATATATTTCTCAACTCTTCCTTATTCGATTCCAGGTTAATAGATAAAGTGCATCGGGAATTCGCCATTTATCGTCTTGAGGTAAGGATGAAATAACAGAAAACCCCGATAATGATTCAGCAACCAGCGAAGTGTTAGTGTTGTTGGATGGTGCGACGGCCTAAGTTGGAAATAAGATACAAACTTTGCACAACCCTGTAAACGGACATATTGGCCGTAGACACTTTTAAAACGCAATGTATAGTTTAAACTCTCATTTTGATTTCAAGCTCTTATAAGCAGACAACAAAAAGGAAAAATCTTAGTGATAAGCCTCAATCGCATTTTAAGGTGGCTCACAGCAATTTCTAGCACATTCCCTCTCTTGTAATTTGATAGGTCATTGGGCAATAATGGCGTCGGGCAAACAAATGCCCAAACACTGGTGAAGAAGTTGTGATTATTTTCTTCACATTACTGATTACTATAGCAACGGCATAATCTGTTAACAACACCCTTAATCTTTTACTTTATTGTATGGCAAGGAAAATGTGAGCGTACTGTTTGCTTCTTTCTTGGAAGGGATTTTGCCCGTTTCCATAGAAACGGTTAAAGCAACGCATTTTTTCCTAAAGTTGGAGAATTTTAAATTTGCAACTCGAACTGCGGAAAGAAAAAGTACATAAATTCTCTAATTAAAGAAAATGTTTTTAAAATGGTGGTAGCTTGTACTTTCAGAGTTGCTGGCGGCATCAAAACAATAAGGCGGAAAATTTCTGAATTCAAGTCAACGAAAGTGCGTTTTTAATAAGCATGCCTGACTTGACTGCCATATAATAAACTACTTACTAACATAGCTTGCTCGAGCCGTACTGGGGAATATTGGCCCTCGTTCGTTTTTGTTACTCGGTTAGTAAGAGGTTAGTATATCAAAATGCATAAAAAGCAACCAAATGGTTTGTTAGTTTCTCGATAAAATTCCATATTTTAATTTCTTTTAGATGAAAATGGCTCTAAACGACAAGGAGAAGTAAGTACAAAAATAGCAATAGCTGTATGAAAATGTGCATAAACAAGTCATACCATACTCAGACTATTCCAAACAAAGTGGACAGTGTTTCGCTTTTGAGCGTTTTAACGCAATTGAAAAGCGGCGAGATTGGTTTATTAAAGGAGCATAGTCGCCATGAACAAAGTCAACTTTGGCAATGTATAAAATTGGCTTCAAATCAAAGGAACCTTGAAATAGTAGTTTACTAAGGTAGAAAAACACCAAATATCCACCAATAAACTAAGAAGAATCAAGGATGGCTTTGAATGAGGAAGATTGAGAAAGACTGCAATTGAAAAATTAACTTGCTGGCTAAACTTGTATTCCTGAATTCTCAGAGGACAAATTTGGTACCCCAATATAATATGGCCGCTATTTCATGTTTGGAACTCCAGGATGACTGTAGCTAAGACGACAAACGAAAGCGTTCTATACAGATTCATCCTTTTCTATGTCAAACGAATAATGGACTTTCTTCTAAATTCGCGGGGATTCGAAGAGTGAAATTTCCTCATGTTTTATAATTTACTCGGCATCTACATTACCATAATTCGTTGTGCTTTTCTTGCAGCGAGATTTATGACATAACTCAGACGTGCGATGAACTAAATATTCGTGTGAGTATTAGGAGAAGTTTTACCTAACGAAATAATTGGATAAGATAAGAGATAGTTATTGGGAGACGTTTTACCTAACGAAACAATTGGATAAGATGAGACTTAGTTATTTGATTTTAATGAGTTAGAATTCTACCCCAAAATGTTACACAGAAATGTAGCACGGCTGAGTTTCGGAGATATGATAATTAAAGTCTGGTTTCGAGCTTCAGTTAAGTGGCCCACAAGACCGAAGGTTATCCTCGGCTGGATTGCTTACTATGAAGCGGCTAGGAGTATTTCTACTCCCCCCGTATGGGTTGCTTGGTTACCCCACAGCATTGAATTCTCCCGTACCTGTTTATACACCTGGGTAGTGAGAGGCATTATAAGAGTTGAACTGTCTTGCATAAGAACAAAGAGTGTTCAAGGGTTCGAACCCGTACATCTGATCCGAAGTTCAGCCCACTTACCTTCAGACCATCCCATGATACACGCGACCGGATCACAACATACACAGGCACTATAGCAATTTAGCCCAGGGACATACCCTGGTTGCTCAGTGTACACCATGCAGGTATCTTGCACCATGTTCCCGCTAAATGATGCCATTGTAACCCTGCAACATGTCTTTACGGACAGTTATAATCTCCTTCGATGGCTTATTACGTCATTTCTCTTTCTCCTCAGCTCGCCTTTCTTGAAATTTAACGAAAACGTCCCTCGAACGGGAGGAAGATCAGAAATTTTTTTCGTCGAGTTTTTCGACGGCAGTGACTCATTTTTAACTTTTTCTAAAAACGCTATTGATGTATATATTTTTACTATGAAAAAAATTGTAATATAATTTAAATACTCATTTAATTTTCAATTGTATTTTTTGAAGTCGTGAGCGAACCTTTAGAGGTAAGGAGGCTTCGATCTCTTTGTAAAAAATTATGTTATATATTATTTTTTATTTCTTAACTTATTTATTGTATTTTTGAAGTCGTGAGCGAACCTTTCGAGGTAAGGAGGCTTCAATCTGTTATATAATTATTATTTTTTTATTTTTTAATTATTTATTGTATTTTTGAAGTCGTGAGCGAACCTTTCGAGGTAAGGAGGCTTCGATCTCTTTGTAAAAAATTATGTTGTATCATTAATTTTTGTACTTAAATTATTTATTTGTATTTTTGAAGTCGTGAGCGAACCTTTCGAGGTAAGGAGGCTTCGATCTCTTTGTAAAAAATTATGTTATATAATTAATTTTTGTACTTAAATTATTTATTTGTATTTTTGAAGTCGTGAGCGAACCTTTCGAGGTAAGGAGGCTTCGATCTCTTTGTAAAAAATTCTGTGATATAATTAAATTGTTTATTTATTTATTTGTATTTTTGAACTCGTTAGCGAACCTTTCGTTGTAAGGAGGCTTTAATTTTTAAGAAGGAAAGTTGAAATGTTTTCAGAATTTTATCTTTGACTATTGATTTATAGTATTTGTCTTTATGAATAAAGATTATTTTAAACAAAGAGTTTTTGTTTGATTTCAGTGGGTGTGTGAATGTCGAAAAACAAAATCCGAGAGGGCAAATCTGAAAAATCCTTAAGTATAGCGGCCTAACTTGTCCTTATTGAAATGACCGCCCAAAACAAATCCCAGGGTTTTCATTTTGCCAGGATGGGAAATGTTTCTCCGGGGACAAATTAAAATAAATTATTTTGCAGAAAAACTGTGCCCTAATTTCGCGTAAATGGCTCTAACCCGTGCAAGCCATGTCTAGCAATACAAAAAAATAGAAATTTCCTTTTACTTTTGATTAAAATAATATTTCATTCTTAGGCAAAGAAATGAAATTCAATTTTTCTAGCATTCTTAAAAGAATACCATAATAATTTATATTCTCTGGTTATACAGTGAAGCAATGCAGTGCAGCTCAGTTACAATGGGAAAAAGCGAATCTCACTGAGCGTCTTGTAACATCTCGAACCTGTAGCTAAGAGAGGGACACATTAAAAGAAAAAAAACTGGTTTTCCATGCCTCTTGTAAAAGTTACTTATTGCAGAAACGAAAGCAGACGAAAAGGAAAAAGCTTAAGTTTTCTACGGTTGTTATTAGCGCCCTCTTAAACATCATTTAACAGTCTGTAGATCTAATTCAATGAGAAAAAGTTAACTTGTACTTCCTGTCGAAGCTTTGGTATACCTGTTTAATAGCTAGGTATTCGAGATCTTCGACAGGAAATACAGGTACTTCAATTCATTTTAGTATCTTACTTAAAGACTTACGTAAAGACTTTTTAGGCACCGCTAACTCACACCAGGCAATACAGTCACATATGTGGAGTTGTTGAGGAAAAGGAGAGAAAAAGTAGATGTGGCCTAATGTTTTAACAGCTCGATGGACTCGGAATAGTGCTTATTTTTCAGTTAGACGCGTGATTATCAAAGCGCGGTAAAAATCGCACGGCTTTAGCTTTGCAAAAGATGGGTGCTTCTGATTTGTATGCAAACACCGGTTGTACGGTTTCTCCGAATGACAGGAAATTTCCAGGGCCGTACCTAGGAATTTTTATCCGCGGGGACAATTTTTTGTCTGCTGGTGTAAACTCCGCACACCTTCACTTCCCACAAGAAATAGCCCAGCAAAATCAAACATTATGTTAGAAAAAAAAAACATTTAGTTTTCCTGGCCCCCTCTTCCGCCCGCTATGTAGGGCCTTGATATCTTTTTCATGTGACACCAGCGGCCTGTTCGTTCACAGAGCAAGGTCGACAACTAAATCAAAGAACGCTAAGATTTACCCGTTGAATTGATTCAAATTAATCCATAATATCCGTCGAGTGTAGAAAGATGGCGTTTCTTCTCAAGCAGAGAGACTTTTTTCTCTTTAACTTTCTCCAAGGCTTCTTAAATACGGAAAATAAATTAGAAAAGTTTCACCTTCGATCGCCGTGTTTTTTGGTGAGCAGGCTCTGGAGGTTATCGAGATGGAATTTTTAAAAGGAACAGCTTCTTTTTCGTCCCGTTTACGTGATGAAAAAATTGAACTGTTCCATTTGTTGAAAGAAAGAAAAATTCTCATAGAAAATGCCATTTAAATGGGAAGCGTTCGATATTCACCGGATTAATCACTTTCTTTTTTCCAAGAGGGCATGGTAACGAATCCTGCAGCATGAGTGGTTCTTTGTTGTGCGAATTTTCCTATCTGCCAATTATCCTATCTGCGAACTCACAAAGAGGCCGCTTGCTAAGGATTTGATAACGCTATCCACCGCCGGAATAAATCACTTTCTTCAACAAGAGGGCATGGTAACGAATCCTGCAATCTGATTGGTTCTCTGTGTGGTTCTTAATCTGCCGACGGTGAAGGCAACGCAATTAATGAGAAATCATTTCGCAGGAAGACCTATGAACGCATGCAAGTTTTACTCTCCAAACGCCATTTTCTTTTGAATTTCGGAAAACCAAAAGTAAAGTAATTACAACGGTTTTCAATTGACTGCTGCTGTAACATGTCCTTGTAACCCTGTAAAACGTCCTGCCTTTACGGACAGTTAAAATCTCCTTCACTGTCTTATTATGCTATTTCTTGTTTCCTCAGCTCGCCAGGTCTTGAACGGAATGGTCCTCGCAGGAAGATCAGAACATTTTATTCCTCGAATTTTTCGACGGGAGTAACGCCAATGATACGCGATTCAACATCTTTCAACTTTTGTTGATCAACAGAATTGAACATCGAATCGAGATTGTTGAACGGAATAGACTGAACAAAGCTCTATTTTCGTTCAACAACGTTCAACAAAGTTCAACTTGCTGAATGGCATATTTTAACATTCAAAATCACATGATACACGGTTCAACGTTTGTTGAACCCCAATCACAATAGTTGTTGACCGTGTATCCTTGGCTTAACTCATTTTTAACTTTTTAAGGAGAAAAAAAAACCGCTATTATTTTATGTATAGCTATTACTATCAAAACGAAAATATTGTTTTATAATTTAACTATTTATTTGTTTTTTGGAAGACATGAGTAAAGCTTTCGAGGTAAGGAGTCTTCGAAAATATGTAATACAATTGAACTGTTTATTAATCAGTTAATAAACGGTTCGATTATATTACATAATTGCGAAAAATCTGTGTAATATAATTGAACTGTTTATTACCTGTTTATTATTTTTTAAAATCTTGAGCAAACCGTTCGAGGTAAGAAGGCTTCAGCAAAATTGTGTAATATAATTGAGCTGTATGTTTACTTGTTTATTTAAAGTCGTGAGTAAACCTTTCGAAGTAAGGAGGCTTCGACTATTTTTGACAAAAAAGTCTGTGTAACCTAATTGAACATTTTATTGATGTATTTACCTTTTTGAAGTCGTGAGCGAATATTTGGAGGTAAGGAGCCTTGATGTTATTTGCAAAGACACATGTAATGTCATGTAATGTAATTAAACCGTTTATTTATTTATCGATTAAATAATTTATTTAAATCTGTTGAATACAATTGAACTGTTCATTTATTAGTTTTTGAAGTCTTGAGCAAAGCTTTCGAGATAAGGATGTTTCAATCTCATTTGCAAATAAGTTATGTAATGTAATCCAATTAACTAATGTCGTGAAAAAGGTCACGCCGTTGTTGTTCATCGTGGTATAAAGTATAGTAATTAAGGAGTTATCGTTTGTCTCACGGTGTAGTCACTTGTTTCGGATGCATACTGCTAGCCTTCATCAGGCGATAAGGTCGACTGGCTACGTGTAGCTTTATAAAGTATGGTGCTTCGCTGTGATTGGTTGGTTTTCAACAGCTGTGATTGGTGTGTTTCGATCCTCGCTGATCCTAGACCAGTTAATTGTTCCCTCGGCGGTTCGCCGTTGTGCAGTTCTCTCGTTCTTGTGTTTCTTGATCGTGGACATCCTTTCTTCAGGAATCTCGATCCCAGTATCCCTGTTGATGTTGTTAGGATGAAGTCTTATGTGAATAGCCTCTTTGACCCTGCGAGTGTACCAATGTTGATCGCGATCAATAAATTTAACCTCGTCCCAAAGTGGGCAGTGTCCGGTGGTGTGGGCATGCTCTGAAACGGCGGAGGTCTGGGTACGGGCGAGTCGGATGTCCCGGCCGTGTTCTTTAATCCTGTCCTGCATGTGTCTCCCCGTCTCGCCGATGTAGACTTTTCCGCGATGTCTACATCATCGTACAAGCCTCGAATCTGGAGACGCTGCGTAGACGACACATTCACTATCCTCGATCGCGGAAACGTTGATGTCTTCCTTCAGCATCTAAACAGCCAACAGCCTTCCATCCGCTTCACCAAGGAAACAGAAAGTGACAGCAAGATCGCCTTCCTTGACACCGCAGTTTCAAGAGATCCTGACGGCCGCCTCGCCACCAGCGTATACAGGAAGCCCACGCACACTGATCAGTACTTAGCGTATGACTCACACCACCCCCAGTCAGTAAAACGCGGTATTGTTAAGTGTTTGTACGATCGCGCTAACCGCCTTGTAACAACACCCGCTGTTATCTCCGAGGAGAAGAAACACCTGTCCTCTGTTCTTGTTTCTAATGGCTATCCTAAGACAAAACAACAGAGCAGAGCCCGCAACCGAGTTCAAAACTATCGCGGTTTTATCCTATGTCAGTGGCCTGTCCGAACAACTTCGCCTCTGCCTACAACAACAAGGAGTGCGCGCTGTTTTCAAGTCGGATACTACGTTGTGATCACAATTAGTACGGCCCAAAGACGCTGTTCAACCGACTAAACCAGACGGCGTTGTTTACAAGATTCCCTGCGAATGCGGAAAAGTCTACATCGGCGAGACGGGGAGACCCATGCATGACAGGATTCAAGAACACGACCGAGACATCCGGAACAACTAACTGGTCTAGGATCAGCGAGGATCGAAACACACCAATCACAGCTGTTGAAAACCAACCAATCACAGCGGAGCACTATGCCTTATAAAGCTACACGTTGCCAGTCGACCTCATAGCCTGATGAAGGCTAGCAGTATGCAGCCGAAACGTCGCGGTGACTAAATCGTGAGAAAAACGATAGCCCAAGGGATGAATGCAACTAAAATGTTGCGGTACAAACTAAGAATATTCAGTTTGTGTTTTGGTAGTTTAGCCGAGATCCATAAAAATTGACTGTAACATTAAAAGTTTACTCTTGCCTATGTGAACGTTAACTATACTTGACTAGAAATTGTGCTATTAAGTATATAGAATATTATTTCAAACTCGTAACAAATAGCGAGGTTCATCGAAAGGTCTCTTTCCTTATTTCCATATTACATTGCCAAACGAAACCAAATACACAAATGATTATATAATAACCCAATGATATAAAACAGATAGATATCTTGTTGCCATGCGTCTGTTCAGTAATAGATCACAGAAGAAGTAAAAATGTAGCAAGAACATCAGTGACACACTCGGCTATCGCCTCGTGTGCCACTTTTTTTGTTGTTACCACATTTTGTCGTCATCAGTGACCGCACGGCAACATGGAATCTATTTGTTAAATGGATAAGAATATTTTCAGATGGGGAACCAGGGCCAGTTAAAGCCTCAAATGTACCATAAAATAGGACCGTGTAGCTGGAAAACGGGCTTCATTGCCCCCTATTTTCATTTTATGGTTTTTTGGATGCACTTGACTTAATTAACAACGGTGCAAAGTTTCAGAAAAATTTGATTACTTCTTCTTTTTGATGGAATCACCTGAACTAAGGCTACGTCCACACTAAGCCAGTTAAATTTGAAAATGGCATATTCACCACGAAAGCGGATAAAATGTTTTCTGTCCGCACTACACCGTTTTCAAATTGTTTCACCGTCGATTTTGAAACGTTACCTCGCCAGAAACGCTTAAATACACACTACACAACCCTGTCCCGCACTTCTTTGGCAAAGCTGAGATGTCGCGTATGATACTCAGTGGCTTTGCTGAAATCACCGAGACCTTGATGCGCACAGCCAAGATTGCCATAGGCACATCCTTCTCCAGCCCTGTCACTCACTGCTTTGGCAATGCTGAGATGTTGCGCGTGGTACTCAATGGCTTTGTTGCATTCAGCGGAGTATTTTTTGACAATTCGAGGTATTTGGTTAGCTGATGAAACACTGTTTCGAGTGTTTAATACTGTTTTAATTTACCTTCTCAATCAAAACAAAAGCCGGGAATTATTTATGCGTTTGAGATATATCCATGAAACACTGTTTCTTCACATGTCCAGCTAACTTCTCTCCCTCTCTCCCTCCTCAAGGAAATAATGCGATCATCCAGTAGAAGATTGCGGCGAAAAGAGAACGAATAAAATATGTTTTTCCCCTCCAAAAAAACTCCCCATGCACCCAAGCATAAAATCTAATCACAAACATAACTTACTGCGATGGAGCTTTTCCTTCTACTTGTCTCTTCTCTGCGATAAGCAAAGTGACCAGTTTTCCTTTGCGTCCAAGAACTTCCTAAACTTTCGTCCTAAAATTAAACTATTTAGTTTTAAGATTTCAGCTTAGGTATTTCCGCAGTTTATTTTTTTCTCATTCCAGTTTCTTCCTGAATCCTTGTTTGCGACAGATTCCTGTTTTCGAAAATCGGGTTTATATATACTTCAGTTCGGCATTTTCTATTTTCGTCAGATTTCTGTTTTCGCCGACATTGTATTTGGGATTTCAGTCTCAGGGATTAGGCCATTTCCGAGTTCCCTTGAGTCTCTATTTCAAAGCGAGTCTGAGTACGAAAGTTTTGTGATGGTAATTAGTTTTGCTTTCCATATGAATGAAAACTCATTTTCATTACAAAGACTTTGCACTTAGACTCGCCTTGAAATAGAGGCACAATCGAACTCGGAAATGGCCTAAGGGATGGGCCAACAGTTATTTGTATCCAAAAAATAAGGGAGTGGTCTAACTTCTTAAGCTTCTTTCTGTTAACAACATAATTGTGGTTGACAAACATGTCTGCAAATTAGGTCATCTGGCTTGGTAAGGCCAAAAAATTTGTGAAAATCTTCAAACGAAAATGGGAACAGTTTATAGTAAGTGCGATTCAACTGAACTGGTACAAGACAAGTCCTTACAGTAACAGGAAGGAAACTGTGATTGGCAATTGTTGAATATCTTATTAATTTTGAAGATAAACGGCTTTTCCTACTAAATAGACTGCAAAAACCGTGTACGAAGATCCTGCTTGATTGAACGTTGGATCTCGCAGGAGATCTAATCAGCCAAACTTGAAAAATTAATAAACGGTGATAAGTCAAAGACTACTGCAAGGCTGAAACAACGTGATATATTTTCAACAATATTTCGGCTGGCCAGACCAGCCTTCTTCAGGTTTAGAGGGGGTAAGTTTCTAAAGAAACTGTGGTGCTGCGTCGGTGAGAAGTATATCAATATAATTTTGTTTTATCAACTAGGTTGATAATGTGAATTGGCCACCGTAAAGAGATTCAAAAGCTGACGTTTCGAGCGTTAGCCCTTCGTCGGAGCGTCGTTAGCCCTTCGTCGGAGCGACGAAGGGCTAACGACGCTCCGACGAAGGGCTAACGCTCGAAACGTCAGCTCTTGAATCTCTTTACGGTGGCCAATTCACATTATCAACCTAGTTTTGTAGTTTTTGTATCTTATTCTGCAAAGTTTTCCCACAGTTTCCCCAAACAGTTTTTCCCTAATAAGTTTTGAAACTAATAGCATTTTCAAGGAAGTACTGAAAAGTGTTCCCATTTCACGTAAGATAGATTTTGTCCTTGAGAGGTCACGGGACCTAATTTGCATATTTTAGACATGTGAAAATAAAAACATTTGACAATCTATTGGCCTAGCAAAGTTTCCGAACATGCTGCTACCGGTAAAGCTTCAAAAGAGACACAACCCCCTTACTTTTTGGGTGAATAATCTGGGGCCCATGCCTTAATTTGCTTGATGTTTCGGTGTTGAGATTTCGACATATTTCTGTTGTTGCTAATTTCGGTTAAGCTTTATTTTAGTATGGACATTTGATGTGAATCTTTGTTTCGCCATTTAGCCTTTTGACTTTAGTTGAGGATAATCTCGTCACACCCGCGACAGTGAAGACCTTGCGCACGTCCAACCTTAGACTTGCCTACAAGTCGAGCTCTCATAGCGAAAACTCAGAGTGAAAGGATGAGAAGCGAACGACTTTGAGAAAGTCTAGTCCAACCTAGGAATTCTAGGTTTTACTATTTCCACTTTAAACTTGTTCACTTCTTGAATTGATTACATGGCGAAGTTTAACCCGGGCTGCAATTTCCCATTTTAATTTTTATTTTCAACCCGGGATAAAAACTCTTGTCATGTAATCGCAAACGCCTTTTCATCCCGGGGTGAAATAGCTTGCAAACGCAGACGTATTTCCGGCCGTCGCTTGTCTCCGCCGAAAATGAAGTCAGGCTATCAGAAAATATGTCGAAAAGGAAACTCGTCGATCTAATAGATACCAGTCAGTATGCAATGTTTTCGAGTGACTTTTTCAGTATACAAGTCACGAGTGCGGGGATATTCATGGATGCCACGAGTAAACATTACATAACTATTTCATCCCATGCCTCTAACATCTGCATGTTCATCTTCATCATACACTTTACATCAGTTCACTCTTCACGGGACTGGAAACATGAACTCAATAAATTGACCTCGCCGCTCCCAATGTGTGGCTTCGTAGCTCAGTTGGTGGAGCATTGCACCGGTTTCGCGGAGGCCACGTGTTCCAATCGCTTGATTCAGTTCTCTCGGCTAAAAACAAACAAGCCACCTTTCGACCCAACTACATTAAATTCACTTTCTTTTTTTAAGAATGTTGTTTTTCCAGCCCAGGCTGAATATTCTTATTTTTGAACGATTTTAGGCTGAAAATATTCTTATGAACATTCTTTGATTAAGAATTTATCATGATACTTTTTACAGTTTAGTTCATGTCTTGTGCTGCATACCTCACAAATGTATTTGAGCAATGGCTACAGTATAGGTTTTTTTTGCTAGTTCTGCCGTTCAGAGAAGAAAAAAAAATTGAATTGTACGGTATTTGCACATTTTCAACACAAAATTATATTCTTTTCAAATCTCGGCCTTGAGTTTATTCTTAAAATATTCTTAAAATTTTGCTCATTTCAGGCTCGATATTCTTATAAAATATATTCTTATAACAAAGAGAGTGTAGCAACGTTAAGTTACCTGCCAGTTACGAATTTATTCCAAGCCACAAATTTGGTTTACAATACAAAATAGGTTTGCACCTGACTCGTCCCCAGTCGTCTCTGATAAGAAAATAGCGAGACGCGATGGAACCTTCCCATCATTCCCCGCGCCTGCAATTTTTTTTTTTTACATAAGAGACGACTGGGGACGAGTCAGGGTTTGCACACATAGTTGAACAGGACTCAAACAACCACAAAGCCAACATCATTGATATATATTTATTTTGTTATTAAAGCCAGACAAGTACCTGGTTCAGGTGCTTGTAAAATCTTCATTTACAATTATTTCTTTCATGGTACAGCATTCACAGTAATTATGTGGTCATACACAAGGTATAATATATCACACAAAAAAAATGGCGAGAAATTATATAGTTATGCATAATATAGTGACCTCTATATAAATTAGTAATCTGAACAATATCAAATTGTCACTTGTCTACGGGTTTTATACATGTATTCTGCTTCTTAACATAGCCATGACTGACCGTATATAGAGGAAAGTTGATTGGGGCGTAAATTTTCCAGTAGTGTAGCTGTCGAAAACTGCTTTTGTCTGGTACTGTAAGCAGATTCTATTGTTTTAAGTCTAAGTCATTGTTTCAATTGTTTAGTATTTTGTTTTGGGCTGGGGTAGTCGTATAGACCGTCTTCTGATCGAGTAATAAAACAGCAGTACCTAACAATGACTGGCTGCCGCTCTGACTACATTTTAATGCTGCAAGTTGTACACACACAAAAAAATATTTCTTAGTTTGTTCAATGTTGATGTAATGATTTCCAAGGATTATGTAACGACACAGAAAAAACAATAAGACCAAACAGCAACCTTGGTGTCTTTGGTACAACATGGGGTGATTAGCCCCGCGTGTACCATTCGGCGCGTTTGTTATACACCAGCTCAATCAGCGGTATAACTGACTGGCTATTCGTTTGGTTTGTTATGAAGTTCTTCTTCCAGTTGTTTAACTTCGTCTAATATATGCTGGTGTTCTTCAAGAAGTTCCTTGTACTCTTTCATCTTTCGTTCGCCTATTTCCTCCATTTCCTAGGTAAAGACAAAAGAAGTGTTGACATCTTATAAGAAGTTCTGACGTATTTCAAACTAAGGGAGGTGGTCAAGACTATTATACACAGACAGGACGCACCACTACACGGAAAGATTAGTTTTGTAACCCTCCTCCCTCCCCCCACCATAAAAATATGGTGTCTCCTTTGAATAGCTCCCCTTCTATCGCAGTGCAGTTTGCCTGACAATGTAAGTTTCATGCACACAAACGATGAAGGTTTTATCTCGAATTTCAGGCCAATAACATGCAATGCGCAGCGACCAGAATGCACTGCGTGGTGACCAGAATGCACTGCGTGGCGACTAGAAAGCACAGCGCGGCGACTAGAATGCAATCCGCGGCGACTACGATGTACTGTGCAGCGGGCGCGACTAGAATGCATTGTGAAGTGACTACATTGTGCAGCCACTTGAATGCACTGCACAGCGATTAGAATGCACTGCGCAGCTACTAGAATGCACTGCGCAGCGACTAGAATGCATTGTGCAGCAACTAGAATGCACTGCACAGCGATTAGAATGCACTGTGCAGCTACTAAAAAGCACTACGCAGCGACTAGAATGCATTGTGCAGCAACTAGAATGCACTGCGCAGCGACTAGAATGCACTGCACAGCGACTAGAGACAAAACACGAAGGGCAAACTAATCCAAGAGGCACATTTAATTAATGTGTTTCTTTGATTTGCTGCAAATGAAATGAATACATTACACACCTCAATTTGCTTTGCAACCTGCTGTTCACTCTCAATGTCTAATAAAACACAGATCATAAAATCAGCTCGAGCAGTCAAATCACAAATTAAAGTATATTTAACAATTATCCTGCGAAATCGCGCGGAATATCATCTGCAAACACGGCCGTAGGATGAGTTGGCTAAAATCAGATGATATTCCACAAGATTGAGTATTTTATATGATATGTATACGATAACATATGACAACAAATGCAAAGCAAAGGTAATATTGTCCAGATTGTACCAAGGGTAAAATTGAACCACAATATATATATTCTGCTAGCTGGAGAATACAGCCACCTTTTACTATCAAAATCACTACAGTAGTTAGCTGGTTAGCACAGTTGGTTGAGCAACAGACTGCCGTGCGGAAGGTCGAGGGTTCGAGTCCCCTGACCGGACCAACACTCAGGTTCTTGAAATAACTGAGGCGAACATGCTGCCTTTGCAATGACATCTGGTTAGACGTTCAAGTCTTCTCGGATAAGGACGATAAACCGTAGGCCCCGTCTCCTGTACCTTCAGTGTTACATGGCTAGCAGGGGACGTTAAAGAACTCACACACTTCTCGTAAAGAGTAGAGCACGGAGTTCCCGGTGTTGTGGTCTGGCCTTGGTTGAGTGTTTGTATTTCATGGGTTGGTGCTTTAGTAAGGGCTGTACAGCCTGTGTGCGCCTTTCTCCCTTGGAAAACTCCCGACAAGTATTCAGCTTGAAAGGAAGGCAGGTTTTGTTTAATTTTAATGTGTTCACACTGTTTTGCAGCATAGTAGCTTTCTTTTTGGCTTTCCGATAAATAAATAGTATCCACGTGATCTTGATTGGTGTAGCACGAGACGAAACTTAGCAACTGCATTTTACCACTCTAGTGATTTAGATCGTATCGCTTCTGGCTACTCTACACATGCATAAAAGCCAAGCTAAGTTCAATCCTAAACTTCTGGCATATCATGTTCAATGAACACAGTCACATGCAGGGATGCAAATAACTTTTCTCCCATGAAAGGACAAGTGTCCGACCAAGTTTTATCGAATTTTGATCGGACAAAAAAGCAGGGAGGTTGGATGTCATACTACAGTACTGTGGTAAAAAAAGGTGTTGTCAACGCAAAACATTGGTGTTTGCATTGGAGAGGCCTTCCAAGGGGTAAAACGACATGCGATACGGCCCTGAAAACTGGCGACATGCCGATTTTTAAAAAGCGACAAGTGACAGGATTATGCTGCTAAAATGCGACAGCGACATAATAAACAGTGAAAGACGAGGGTGACATTGGGAAGTTGTGCATTTTGCCAATAAAAGTGACTCAGTATACAGGAAATTGCATTTCTGAAGGGTTCAGATTTTCGAAATTTTCCCGCGGGAGCCTACCCCCAATGCCCCGTAGAAGCGTTCAGCCTTCGTCGCTCACAATTTTTGCCAGCTGACCACCATGAAAGCCTGGTTATAGCCCTGTAGCGAAACAGTTTCTCGCAAAACAAAAATGACGGGTAGAGTTACGTACACTTCAAAAAACGACAGCGACATTTGCAACTGTAGGTTAGGCGACATCGGTCTCCAAAAGCAAGCGACATCGCGACACAGCTACCCCCCTTGGAAGGCCTCAAAAATCGTCTGGGCATTCTGCCTGACTTCAGTTGAAATTTCCTTGGACATTGGCAAATTTTGGTCGGCCATTGTCCAATGTTCGACTGTTATCTGAAGCCCTGACATGTAAATCAAACTACACCTACCTCTTTTATCGTAATCATAAATCTCCAGGCCACCTTGCAAGCCAACATCTGTGATAAGACTTAATCGAATTCCTCTTGATACAATTTCTTTAACAGCAATGTCAGTATTGCTGTTTTCCTTTTGATCTGGAGCTATCTCTTCTTCACCTTTCCCATTTTCTGAGTTTTCCGAAAATGCATCATGTTCATTAGTAACTATGTCAACATCCTCAGTAACCATGGCAGCATTCTCAACAGGATGTTCCCCTTCAGAGCCAACACTTTCTATATCCAGTTTGCCCAACAAATCGCTCTTGCCGTCACCCAATGCCGGAGTAGGGTTGGGTGTGGTACCTTTAAAAGGACCCGGAGAGTCAAAAGGAGCTTTTATGGAATTGTGCATTAAAGCTTCGGGAACAACATTTGAAGTTCCACTGATTGTCTTATTCAGAAGAAATGTTGCCCCTCCGTTAAGTGCACCATTCTTGGTCCCTGCACGACTAAGATCTGGAATATTCATTGGATTAAAGTTGATTACAGCAGGGGCAGCTGTGTTATTCTGTGGGTGAGAATGCTTCATGACTGCTTTGGAATCCCTGTTGCTGTAGATGTATGGCACATGGTATGTTGGCTTTTTTTGTTTGGCTGTAGATGTCGTTTTGCCAGCATCTGATCGGATGTATGGAAGTGGAATCAATATGGGCCGCGTGTTGCTTCTGGTGAGGGATACAAAAGGAAAAATGAGAAAAAAAAAATGAAAATCGCGTAATATATGTACATTCAGGAATCAAGTCAATGGTTAGTTCATTGGATGCTGAATTGAGCTTTCCAGGTTCAAGCCCTGGCCAGGGTTCGCAATGTCAATCCGAATGCATTTGCACGCATTGACGAAGGCACAGCACAGTGGTAAATTTTAATTGAATGACTGGTGAATCAGAGCAAAAATATTAAGAAACAAATGCCTCGCTTTCATTGTGAGACAAAGTGAAAACATGCCACACATACAACATAGAATTTCATCTCGCAACCTCACTGAGAAACGTTTCTTCAATACAGCTTCAAAGTGAAGTATTGTCTGTTATAGATTCTGTCTAAAGGAGAGCTTAGTGTACAGGCAAATGACATAAAGGAAGGCAGGGACCAACCCCAGGTGTTTGTTTTACAAAGTTGCCCCTCTTATAAAAGCGCCCGATGTTAGCCTGGATTATACTACTTGGTCCACTTTATAACTTAAATTGTATTAGTTTTCAGCCATGAGAAAAGCCAATAAAATATGGCAAGTTGACAAAAGATATAACTTGTTCTCTTCTACTGCGAACTTTATATGGCTGCACAGATTTTGATTATGATAGGAAATTGGCAGAGAAAAATCCGTGAGCTGCGTGGCACTTGTACTAATACACAGAAAATTGCTAGTCAATGTTTCCCCTAAGGAATAGAAAGTGACATATTTAACTGTAGAGGCCAGATGTTTTGGGCATAGCCCTTCATCAGTGGATGTCCATTGATTTCCTCTACAGTTAAATATGGCACTTTTAATCCTTAGGGAAAACATTGACTAGCAATTTTCTTTGATTATGATATACCATCAAATATATTTGGAACATTCATTAATTAAGAAACTCCAAACCCAGTATTGTCTTCTTTCATATTATCAGCTTTCAGTTATTAGTACTCATCATATGACACTTACCCTTTCTTTGCCTCTGAATCAGGAAATGAATGTGATCCATTTCCCCCATTCTTTGTCTCCTCAACATCATCTGTTTCCACTGTCTCTTTCTTAGAATCACTTTGATCTTTCGCCACTTTCTTGGCATGTTGAGTGATCTTTGGAGTTCTTTGATTGAAAAATAAAGACTTGCAATAATTATTATTAAACTCACAGCATATTTTTAACACAGATTTGTGTAATGGTTGTGGTTCAAATCGACAGCTGTGAGTTAGTTCAGCTTAAAGGGGCTATGTCAAGATATTTTGAGCCATTTTTTGCGACAAACCAAATACCTGTTAAAAAGTCTCAAAATAATAGTTTACTAAGGAAGAAAAACCCCATAGAGGTTATTCTAAACCAAATCAGAACAAGGCTGGCTAAGAATGGCAAAAACTGAGATGGTTTGCAAATGACGAAATTGAAAGATTTACCAGTGTGGCCTTTTCCTTGTAACACAATAACATTCCATAAAATAACATGTCGGGCATTCATGGTAATCTTAAGCCTGGTTTTCGCTAGTGATTGAGTCAGAGTCATAAGCTGAGTCTTATTTAGCTTAAGAACACTTACGACCTAGTGAAAATAGAAAATCGGAGTCATAAGCAGCGTCATAATCACGATGGAATCAGAGTCAGAAGAATCAGAATGTTTCCATTTTTTTCTGATTCTGCTGATGACTCCGTCACTAGTGAAAACTAGATTGTCAGAATTGCAAGCAAAAGAGGAAGAATAAACCAATCACAATGCTAGTTTGCAACTCCGACAATCTAGTTTTCGCTAGAACATAAGCAACAGAGTCATAACCAGAATCAGAACTCTGCTAAATGACACTGGTCGAAAATTTGATTATTTTTTACTAGATCAACTCTGCTTATGACCCCAACACCAACTCCATTGATAGTGAAAACCAGGATTTAGTTTCACAGTAATACCAAACAACTAGAAATTTATTCACCTGAGCTGCACTGGCACAGAAGTGTTTATATACTGGACTGGTACTCTCTTTGGGTCTCTCCGACTTGGATATAGTAAACTGTACAGCGACTCCAGTTTTCCCTGTACAGAACAGCAATAAAAAGTCTACATTTTTAGGTAGCCATTTCAATAATCTATGACATAGCACTGTTTCCCGGGAATTAACATGATACTGAAACCTGTCAAGCAGGTTATCATCGACTTACATGACAGACACGCTGGTAAACTTCCTCAAGTCCTGCAAGTTCTGCTTGAATACTCTCTTTTTCCACATCAGATATAATTCTGCTGTTTTTGGATTTAAGCTCCATTGATGGTGGAATAATATCATCTTCAAGATCACTTTCCAGAGGTCTGTTTGGTGGTGTTGAGTAAACTGACCTCCTATCAATTCAATCATCAAGAATTTAACAGAATAAATGCTACGCCCATCAACAGATCAATCAAGTCACATGCATTTGCTCTTTTATTGCAGTAACTTCTGAACAGCAGCTGTTTCAAGAAAAGTTGTTGGAAAAGTGAATGCAACAATTGTGAAAAGTAACCTGGGTAGATAAGCATGCCAATGACTTTTAATAATTCAAATAAATCCATAAATACATCAAAACCACAAAAAAACATATGATCTTCACGGCTGTGCTCTAAGAAATATTACAAGGCGACCGAAGGCTACAAACCGTGAGATCCAGGGCGCCGAGTACTAAAGCTTACGTGAAAAAAGTAAGTTTATCTGATCGCCCAAAGGCTGATTGCTAAAGTTGATTGTAATCCTGTCAACAATGTACCTGGTTGATACACTGCATTGCAATACCCACCTTGCCAAATTTTTCAGATTGCATGTTGTGGAAGTTGGAGGGGGAGGGGATGGTGGCTCAGTTGAACGACACATTCTTATCATTCTAGGCTTGGCACGCTGTCGAATGAATGAGATACAAAAGGTTGCTAAATGCTGATTCAAAGGCTTTTGTTAGAAATTTAATTAACTATAATTATTGTATTATTGTCAGTATTAACAAATGCATCGCAATAAATGGGGGATGGGTGCCTCAGAGATACCCAAGAGCTTCCACTATATATCGAGCTCCCAGATGGAGATCGCCTGCTCGCCTGCCAACCAAGCCATGAGCCCCACACAGAAGGAATGACTGTGAGGTACCCGTCATGCTGATTACACAAAGGAAAAAGGAGGGACGGAGGGGACGTGCACAAACCAGTGCTCACTGTACATACTAAAACATCGAGGTAATGGAATAATGGAACTCATAATTAAATCCAATAATAAAAATAACTACATTTAACTGAATAAATTTAACACGTGATAATATTTTTATAACTAAATGCAGATTAATGTTCAGTGCTTTCAATAAGCACCGACAGCTAATGAAAAGCATCAGGTACTTCGTCCTAATTTGCTTAGAAATGTCGGCGACTTTTTTTCCCAAAATTGAAGAAATTAAAGAAAGATTCTTAAAAAACAGTCGGCTACTCTACTTTAATAATCTGTTTCCATGACAGTAGTAGGTTTCATTTATTCATTTAACTGAATAAATTTAACATGTGATAAAAAATATTTTTATAACTAAATGCAGATTAATGTTCAGTGCTTTCAATAAGCACCGACAGCTGATGAAAAGCATCAGGTACTTCGTCCTTATTTGCTTAGAAACGTCGCCTAAGTTTTTTCCCAAAATTGAAGAAATTAAAGAAAGATTCTTAAAAAACAGTCGGCTACTCTACTCTAATCATCTGTTTCCATGACAGTAGTAGGTTTCATTCCAGCCGTGGAGTGACATTTGGCTTTCCGTTTTTGAAAGGAATTCATCCAGCAGCCGTTTTTCACCCTTTTGAAAGAGAAACAACACACGTGAAGTGTTGAACATTGTCAGTGAAATTGCATAACTGCCTTAAAAACAACCGAAAGCAAAATGATGATGTGTAATGCACAAATTTCATGAAACATGTCGGTATCACATGTAATCCGTTGTTGATACTTGCATTGCTTAACATTCTAAGCAGTTGTGTTAGCTGCAATAAGAAAGATACTTTCATTCTTTCAACGAGCCACTTTTAAAAGATTTGGTTTCCACAAGCACTTGACGTGATGCTTTGGCAAGAGCAGTAACTTAGCGGACGGCTGTTTGTTTTGTCAATACGTTTTTGAAAGAAATTTTGTATTTTTTCATATTTACTTGCTCTGTAGAATATGAGTTACCACCTATTGCTTAAATTTTTTGATGCTGTTTTAAAATACTCAGCACATCATGAAAATCATTCCCATGGGTTAGAATTTTGTCATCTCGTTGTTGTGCTCCTCGATAAAAAAGCAAATCGAAACTGGTGCAAGCAATAATCCAAGACATGAACACGGATGACTGACATCCAGCAAAACTTAATTTTCAAACAAGAAAAATCGTTGGAGGGTGCGTGTTATCACTAACCAGCTGTAATATGTTAGTGCATGCTGTAAAATTTATTGCCATTCATGTTGGTTACAAACCCTTATTTGCGATGCAGAAAATCCAGTCTTCTGTGCAGCCTTGGGTAATCTGAATGGGTCTGGCCTCCTTGTCTGTAAATCCAGATGAAAAAATAAAATAAGGGCTTAAACTATTTTAATTAGGCTGACCACAGTGTAGTGATTAAGGGCGAAGAAAGACGTAGTAGGCATGCTTTTGACTGTGTAAAAATCTCTAAATTCCCGTCTACTCTATTTCTGCCTGCACTTTCAGTATTTAATTAATCATTTAACTGGCAAAATTAATGCAACTTACCAGAGAGATGTGAAAAAGATCCAGAGTTAGGGGCGGTCAATACAATATAATAATTAGAGAATACCTGTTCTGCAGCGTAATACTTCTGTTTAACGTGATAACTCAAAATAAAGAAAAAAACTTTGAGATGGCTTCTAAAAAATGTCAAAACTGCAAGCTAAGACCTGTGACATTTAAATAAACTGGACCATGAGATGTGTACTTTTATTTTGGAGTACCATTTGCCACACAAAAAAACTAGATATTTCTTTAAGATAAGTATTGCATGCAATTAAATAATTGCAAAAAGGAATAGCAATAATCAATAAGTGACTTACATATCGGTCATCTTCTGGCCTCTCCTTCACACTACAGAACTGACCACGCCCTTTAGCAAGGGGTGGAATTGTCCGATGTGTCCTTCCCACTCGGCCAGGTGAAACTTCATCCTGTAAAAGGGTACAATGTGTTATTCTACTTATTACTGGTCCTGGGAGAAGGACTCCCATGGAAAGAGATGCTGGGATAGCTTGTGGGGTAATCTTGCTTAGAGGTAAAAGTTCTTTCATATTTTTGTCTCTCTTAGGGTGTTCCAGGCAAAACACCAATATTTTTAGCTGTCAAGGTTTCATTTAGGGTTGCACATGAAGAAATATAAAAATATGCATTTTACTTTTGTTGTTTTAGGTATATTTTAGGGATCAAAAAAAGCATTGGCCATGCTCAGATTGGTCTCTACTTCAGCAGTTTAATAGACCAATTCCAATATATTAATATTTTAACATGTCCCCAGGGCTTAGGCGGGGAATAAAACAAAAGATTTTGCACCAAGGCGTAGAGATTCATGAATATAATTTCTTTAGTTTTAGTCTCCTAAGCATCTGCACCACGTTTGAATTCTAATATATCGGATATCGGAATTGACAAGCATCTCTGTCTGTTTGATACAGGAGTCCCTAAATTTGAGCTAATGCTGGTCAGTGGCAATCTTGGGACTAGGCGCTCTGAAGCAACACTTCCAGGGATTCCTCAGGGCTCAAGTGCTTTTATGTTCCAGCTGTGTGAGGTCGTGCAGTTATGCACCTATCAATGTTAAGCCCGAGGGGGGAGGGGGAAGGGTCGGGTTACCCATAGGATTTTGACAGTGAGGTTTGTCCCCAGGGTGGGGATTTTGATTGAGAATTTTGACATGGCCGCCATCTTGGATAGTGGAGAGGTGGGGGATTTTGATACTTTTGGCCAATTATGTTGCAATTGCTTGGCACCACCACCCCTTTCATTAAGACCCCTTCCACAAGCTCACCTATTGGTGATGAATTTAACCAATATTTTGGCCCTTTGGCCGAGACGAAATGGAGGACCCAAACTTGCCCTGTCACTGGACTACCAAAACAATAAATTATTTTGTATAAAAGTAAAAGTCTACATATAAGCCTAATGGCTTATATTGGAAATTTGAATGTTAATTAAAAGTGTCTCTGTCAACAGTTCTGTCCGAGTCGAGTATTTCTATTCCCTAAAGGTGAGACACTAGTCCATCGCAGGGTTACCCCCAATATTTAGTTCACTGATAACCATGGGAGACGTGTTGGCCTAATGCTTAGTGAGCTGGAATCCGGATCAAGAGGTCTGGGTTCAAGCCTTGGCCGGGCATTGCCTTGTGTTCTTAGGCAAGACACTTATTTTAACTCCCACAGTACCTCTCTCCAACCAGGTGTATAAATGGGTAACGACAAAATAATGGTAACCCTGCATCCCATCCAAGGGGAGTAGAAATAAGTACTCCTAGTTGCTTCACGCTACAGAAACCGGGAAAAGCTCTGGCTTTATGTGTCACTAGACTCGTCGCAGACATTACCTGACCTTTACCTTACCCATTTATATGCCCAGGTATTAAGAACACAATGGAGGGCTATAACCTGGACTGCTTGATTGAAAGTGGTTCACTAACCATTGGTTACCATGCCTCCCAGATAAGGTAAGTCTGCAGTTGGGCCTAGTGGCCCATCAGGCCGGAGCTTATCCCGGTTTCTGTAGCATGAAGCGACAGAGAGTATTTCTACTACTCCCTGGATGGGATGCTAGTCCATCGCAGGGTTACCCCCCAGCAGTAAATTCGCCGGAACCCATTTATACACCTGGGTGAAGAGAGGCACTGCGAGAGTAAAGTGCCTTGCCCAAGAACACAACGCAGAGCCCCGGCTAGAGGCTCGAACCCGGACCTTCCGATCAGGAGTCCAGCGCACTAACCATTAGGCCACTGCGCCTCCCACAGCCTCCCAGATAGCAGTGCAATAACTCAAGGAACAGATATCTCCAGCACTATAATATAAGTTAACACTGTTTTCCACCTATATATGAGTGCATAGGACCCCAGATAGTACGGTCCAGGTTCGAGCTAATGCCAAGGAAACCAGGATACACTACAGCCTGATGGGTCACTAAGCTTGAATGCAGACTTGACCTCACCTTTTTACCAACCTATGAGTACATAATTATATATATATGTACTTACCAAGCTTATATAATGCCCTGCAGGTAATGTATAAGATGACTGTCCATATGGAACGGCAGCTTGTACAAGACCTTTCGGAGGAAAACCATTGGCAAAATGTACTTGTCTAGTGATGGCATTTGTTTTGTTGTCCTTCATCATTGTCAACTGACAACCACTGCATCTGTCCACATGCTTGTCCCGGTCATTTTAAAACTTTGCATCTTTAGTTGTTGATTATCTATGGAAGTAAACATGCAATAACTTATAACTAGAGCAACCGTATCACTGCGTGAATGTCATGGGTTTGATTACTGTCTATTTTTTTCTTTGTCGCATACATGTCATGTGAAAACAGAAAAATATGTCTTTGTCACTGCTACAAGAGAAAAACTCTTCTACCTGAAAGAGTAGTCAAAACATGTAGTCAATCTTTCATAGGAACATCTCACGAAGTCTGCTCAAACCTGGGTAAAAATAACAGAGAGGAAGGGATGAAAATGAGGTTAAATGTTAATTTAACGTAGTTAACGACTAGAAGCAGGTTGCTCAGTGCATGGCATTGTGTGAGCGCTTAGCAGCATACTTTGCAACGTGTTACTGTTTTGCTGGCATGGCGTTACCTTTCAGGTCTCCTGCGTACTCATTATTCTAGTTCGATTTTATCGCTTACAAAGTGTAAATTTAAGGCTTAAGACGTTAGATAAATTAAGTTACACACAACATCGTTTTACCATTATTTGTAAATCTTTAGTTTTCATTAATCTGTTTGTAACTCGCGAGACACATGAAAAATATTGTCACAAGTCTCTTTTGTAATTATTTGCACCTTTATTAAAGTTCTCACTGTGTTTATTGGCAGCAATAAATATCAGTACTGTGAACGCTGTTAAATCACTGGAGCAATAACTAATTTTTGGGCCATGTCACCTGTTGGAATTTACCCTGGCTGGGCCTCACAAAAGACCTTATTTTGCGCAAATACAAATTAGATTTCATTTTGGTCCTACTGTGTTTTCATCATTCTGGGAACCACCGCACAATATAATAAGACAAACTGAATTGTGGCTCAACCAATAATTGCACTTCTGGCATCAGCCAGCACACTGTTACCCCAGAGGGCCTCACTGGATGGTAGATTTTAATCCATTTTGCTTTCCTTTTTTCAAAGTCAGTCTTGATTGGCCGTTTTTATGCTAGAGACGTTAAAGCCGTCTAGACGTCTTTAACGTCTAAGACGTCAAAGACGTCTAGTATAAAAACGGGACGCATTAAACAGACTGCTTTTCAGAAAAACAGAAATAAAAAAACAAAAAAGATTGGGTTCTACACTCGGAGGACACTGGACACGAGTAAACTTTTCGCGCGCATTTACGAACAAATCGACTTGCAACTTGCTGGAAACATGGCGGGATCGAATCTTCTGAAGTCTTTTTATCTCCGTCGTCAAGAAACACAAAGAATGGAGATGTTAAAAATGTTTTGGACAAAGAAAAGTAATTCTATGAAGCGCGTTTTCCAGGAGATGGACGACGAAGAACTAGCTATGGCCAAAGTAATTGGCTTGTGTGCTGTTTCGAACAAAAAAGCAAGGAAGGAGCGAAGTGCAGACGAACAAAGGAGTTTCTTGTGGTGGAGAAATGGATACCTAAATTGGGACGATAAAGCGTTTAAAAAACGTTTACGGGTAAATCGAGCAACATTCCAGTTCCTTCTTGGCGAGGTACAAGACCAACTTGTCAAGGAGCCGACTCGTTTTAAACCTGAACCGATACCCCCCGACACACAGCTTGCGATAACGTTGTATCGATTGGCCCATGGATGTACCTACAGCACAGTAGGAGACCTGTTTGGTGTGGCCGAATCGACCGCCAGTGTCATTTTTAATCAAGAATGTAAGGTAATAGTTTCAACTCTTTACGACAGATTTGTTTACTTGCCCAGAAATACAGCCGAATGGAAGCAAGAACTTGAAAGCTTCCTTGAGAACTGGGAGTTTCCTTGCGTAGGAGCCTGGGACGGTTTTCATGTCTTTGTCAGTACAAAGCTAAAAAATTATTTTAGCTTCAAGAAAAGATACTCAGTATCCAGTATGGGATTTATTGGCTCTAACAATGAAAAGCTGACTAGTTCCAGTCGTCTCGGGACGAGGCAGACGTTAAAGGCGTCCAAGTTAACGGCGTCCCGTTTTTATGCTAGACGCCTTTAACGTCTGAGACGTTAAAGCGGTCTGTTAAGGGCATCGTTTAGACGCTCTTACGAGAAGACGTTAAAGCTGTCAGACGTTAAAGCTGTCTGTCTAAATTACCGTTTTTATGCTAGACGTTAAAGTCGTCTCGAGACAGCTTTAACGTCTCGGACGGCTTTAACGTCTCTAGCATAAAAACGGCCATTGTCATCGTGATTATGGTGATCAGCGAAAATTGCAATCAGCACGTACGTTTTGAACTTCAGAGTTCAACAAGTCATTAATTAACGAATTGATGATCAGGTATTAAAGTGTGATCGATTAGCTTAATATCTATTTGGCAATAAAACAAATTTGTGTTTACAAAACTTGTAATTAAAACAATCGTTTTGTGCATGTTTCCCAGCGTTTGTTTTTGCATCAAAGTTTTGGTCTAAAAACATAAACAAACTTGGCAAACGAAACAATCCCTGAAAATAACTAACAGTACGGTTTTCCACGACAAGAAATGAAACAATCACAAGAACTGTTGCTTACCTTGGAATTTTTTTTGTCCGACAAGTCAACATGGAGACGGGCGAATGCCAACACACCTTCAGTTCGAGCCCGGAAAGACTGTCCAATGCGGCAAACCAAAACGGAAGATTATCGGTCTTTACCCCTATGACTGATTAAACTGTTTTTTGACTTTATGCAGTAAATACAATGAGGAGAAATATTAAACAAATAGTTGACTTGACGATCTTTGATGCGGAGCCAGTCACCACGTGACGTCACAAAATTTGATTAGCTCATGCGCCAGCAATAATAAGCTATGAGGTTAAACGCCATAACATTTACTACTTCTTTTAAAACAATCACGGAATTTGTACGTCCTTCACATGGCGGGCGTTTTAATAATGAAAACTTTGTGATGGAAATTTTGCGCTCCAATTTCCTACAGTCTCTTCCAGCTATCGCTGAAGCGATAAATTCAGCTTCATTGCTTGCCATCGATGCGGAATTTTCAGGGCTAAACGTAAAATGGGGATTGGAAAACTCTTTCGACACGCCGCAAGAACGTTACTCAAAACTCAAGGAAGGTTCGAAAGAGTTCATCGTTATTCAGTTCGGACTCTGTACCTTTACTTGGGACAAGAAACAAGAGTTGTACATTGCGAAGCCTTTTAACTTTTACATCTTTCCAAAGGTGTGGAACAGGCAATGTCCAGATGTCCGCTTTCTGTGCCAAAGTTCCAGTATTGACTTTCTTACCGATCACGGCTTCGACTTCAACAAACTTGTTCGTGAAGGAATCTCCTATTTGCGGCCTTACGATGAGACGAAATTAAGAGAATATTTTCTCGCTAGGAGCACGCAAGATTCCTTCACTTCAACCCCATTGACCTCCCCTGATACAACAACTGAAGCAATTGGGGATTCTTCTCAGAAGACATCCAGGGTAGCAGTCCCCCCGGAACACAAGGAATTTGTTGAGAAAGCGTGTGATAACATAGAAGAAATGCTTAAGGATCCAGAGGGGAAGGTCACTCAATTTCCACCTTGCAATGGTTATCTAAGAAAGCTGATCTACCAAACTGCTAAACAGAGATTCAAGGCTGGGATTCACATGGAAGCAGCAACAAATGAGAAAAAGGAACGTTTTATAGTGGTTACTAAGGTAAATGAAGATGAAAGAAGGAAAATGGAAGAAGAAAAACAGGCGAAAGAGCAAGAGCTGATTGAAAATGCTGTCGGGTTCTCAAAAGTTGTGAAAATGATTTCACAGTCTGGTAAATTGGTTGTTGGACACAACATGTTTCTTGATCTGATTCATGTAATCGATCAGTTTCTGTGCCCACTGCCAGCACACCTTGAAGACTTCAAAGGTACCATCAGTGCAGTTTTTCCGAGACTTGTTGATACAAAAGTCATGGCAAACACACAGCCCTTCAGAGATGTTATTCCTTCATCTGTACTGGCTGATCTTGTGAAGCATGTGTCAAAAAAGCCATTCCAAAAGGTGGCAGTGCAATTTGATGAAGGGTTTTCTCATTATGAAGAAAGCAACGAGAAAGCTCATGAAGCTGGCTACGATGCTTACATCACAGGACTAGCATTTATTTCCATGTCAAACTACCTTGGTTCTTTTCAAGAACCTCCAAAGATCAACATCCCACCAGATTCCTCCTTGGTTGTTCCATTCCTAAACAAAATTTTTGTGATGAGAATGGAGGATATTCCCTATTTGAACTTAGCAGGACCTGATCTGAATCCTTCCCGTGATCATGTGTTCTATCTAACCTTCCCAAGTGATTGGAAGCAAGGAGACATTCTTGACTTGTTCAATAACTTTGGATTTGTTTACACCTCCTGGATTAACAGCACCTCTGCTTTTATCTCCTTGGCTCGACGGGAGAATGCAAACAAAGTGTTGGATGTGCTGGATTGCAAAGGAGAGTGTTATACCATAGTTTCTTATGCCAAGTACAGGCAGCAGTTGCATGATGTGCATGAAGACAACATGGAATATGAGAAACATACTCCTCTTAAGAGACCAAGGTATATGGATGTCACTTGGAAAACTTCATCACCTAAAGAAATCATCCAAGCGGGTAAGACAAAAACCACCACAATCAGCGAACTGGAAGAAGGAGAGATAGTTGATGATGAGGAGTCACCTGAACCCGCCAAAAAGAAACAGAAGAAAGAAGACAAAGTATTTGAGGAACCTGCAGATTGGTGATGCTACAGCACAAGTGTTAAGCATTGGTTTCTATTAAAATTGTCAAGGGTGGGCTGCATTTGGGAATCCAAGCAGTTACTGTCCTTGCTTCCCACACCAATTTTGGTGTTTATAACATGCCCTAATGCATGTGTGGAAGAATAATTAGTTTGGTTGTGGATCAGCATTTCACAGAGACTGTGTAAATACCAGTATATTATAGTGATGTAGTGTAAATTGAAGTTACATGTATTAATTAACATTCACGATGAATGAAATGATTCATACAGATTGTGCACATTGTAGTGTGTTTTAGTGTAACTGAAACAAAGTTTGAACTTGGCATTGGCATGTAAAGTACCATTATTCAAAGGAAAGATACCAAAGTTAATCAACGCAAATGCATTTGAATTCTCGTTATAGAGAATTAGTCAATTTTTCTAACAGGCATACATGTATATGTTGTAGGTAAAATTTGTTGTACTTAGATTATATTAGCCCCTCTTATTCCTTAGTTAGTGAGTTATTCAAAAAAGGACAGCAGTAAAAAAAATATGTAGCCAATTTTCTAATAAATAGTTTGTGTTGGCTACAGTAGTAGGTTTTGGGGCTTACAAGCCATTTCGGCTGAAAGAGCGTAAGTAGCATGTGAACTGTTGGTATATTCCAAAGAATTGAAGACCAATGTTTTAGAAAGCAGCATGCTAAAGTCAACAACAAAAAAAGTGTGATCAGCTATTTTTTGCCCTTTCTCACAAATTATGATAATGAAAAATGACAGAAACTCTTGTGCTGCCAAGTTTTATTTGCATATATGTTTGACAGTCCTGGCTAGTAAAATCTTGTTTTCACTGATAAAATCAAAAGCAGTCACTTGCCTCTGAGCAAGTCACCTAATATATATTAGTATATATATGTATATTAGTCTAGAACCCTGTCATCCAACAGCTACAGTAATTTCTCCTCAGAAGTTCTTTGTGGGAATCCATTGAGTGAAGTGAATGCAGGTGCAAATGAAGTATTGCTCTTTGACTGCTCAAATCTGATTTGCACCTGCACTTGTTCTGTTGAGCAGATATCTCAAGAAAGCCTCCGCAGAAGAGAGAGCAACAGCCAATGTAAATGATGGACTGTTAGTTGTCTAATTCCACGCAGAGAACATTCAATTATTTAATCTCGGATAAACGCAGTTGACAATAATTAGTTACAACCCAGTTAACTCAGTGAATTAAGACAGGTGTCCAGGACACAAGTCCACACACTGTTATTTCAAAACAAAAACTAGATTTAACCTTCTCAAATTCGTTAATAATTCATAACTGTGAAGGAGGTTTGGATACCCAATCTTAATTAGCATAGATTTTGATGATTTTATTTCTCCTTTTGCTTTGATTGAGAAGATCTATTAAATACTCTAGACAGTGTTTCACTGGCTATCCAAACACCTTGAAATTCGTTAAAAATACTCTGCTGTGCATTGTATTTGCAACTCTCTTCTCTGTGTTTGGATATACTGATGAAACACTGCCTCTCGTGTTTGATATATTACATAAAAAAATAACTTACTAATAAAACTGTTTGGGTATTTTATAGTGCAAATTGGCAGTCAGAGTAATGTTTCAAAGTAAGGCCAAACTGCAGTTTGAATTTCTCCATTCTCATAAAATCTAGAATCTATTGAAATAAGGTGTAGTTTTAGCAAACCTCCATACTCCCCCACAGAAGGCAGTTAGCCACAACCTCTATTTTCACTTGCTCGCTATAAACACTACTTCTATTGCTTCCAGAGCTTGGGCCATTGTCATGACATGTTATACATGTATATTGTTTTAAGAACCAATGATGCGACTCATTCCAAGAGGTATTTGTAGTGAGTGACCCACAGAAGGGTCAAGGTCATTGCTTCAAAACAACACATGGCTGCAAAGCCAAATGGAGGAACATGAATGTTAAAGTCGAAATCTAGTCCAAGGGAGGGAATAGTATAAAGAAGTGGTGTGATTATTAAATATTGTTGCTGGATATCATTCACTCTAGAAGTAACCTTTTATAATTGGTACCTCTTAGGGATTCTGGTTCCTTTTAAAGGGGTCCTTTCAGACTGTCTTACATAACAAACATTCCTGTTACTTTCACAATTATGTGGGAATTCCCCTTCCTCTTTCTTGGGTCATAGAAAAGATGTTCATGTCACCATCACAGAAAGTCTAAGATTCATCCTGTCACCATTCAATGCCTCTAGTAACTGAGCAGCAGTGTATTTTACAATTTACAATCAGCACAGATGAAGACAATAAAACACAACTTTAGTTTGTGCATGTATTTCTTTTTGTTTCTGATAAAAAATGTAAAAGGAAGTTCTAGTGACGGGTTTAGATTTTACAATATGTCAATCAGTCAAGAATAACAAGGAATTATGGATCGTCATCCAGTACATCCCACAGCCTTATGCGTTTTCTTCCGCTCGTAGCCTCATCTTCTCCCTCGGCACTTTCCTCTAGTTCACTTGAGCCAATGAGATTCTCTATAACCACTATTGATAGAACATTGCAGCCCAGGACTGGTGGAAACTTTTCTTGGAAATTTCTTGATATTTGGGAACTGAATCTTTTTGTAACAGCTTGGACACTAAAAGCAAATTAAAACAGTCATTGGTCAGGAAAATGGATAATGAACTTGACAAAATTAAGATTTCTTTTAGCTCCAGGTGGGTTAGTTAAAAAGAAATGGGGAATGCAAAATGAAAATCCCCAATTCCATGCCGATACACATATTCAGTCCACTTCAAGATAAATGGAAGTATATTTTTCCCTTTACTGTTTACAGTTTGTTGTGTGTATACTTGCGACTTTCTTAAACAATAACAGCCTCACACTAAATAGTGTGATTTTTTCCCTTTGTTACCAATGGTAGAAAATTTGTTTATTAAACAAGGGTCAGGGTCTGATTTTATAACCTTTTGTGGGCCTTCAGCCTGGAATGAAATTTGCAGCCTGGTTTATGAAACTTCCAGCCCGGGCTGAAAGATGAGCCTGGCTAACCGAGCTGAAATGGGCATTCCATTTTTTTATCCACACTCACAACCGTCCCACCCCCTCCCCCTGTTGAGGGCCTAAGAAATCGTAGAGGCAGCGGGGGACTTCAAAAGTTATTTCAGAGGGGGCATTTACATGTATATATGTCAGTGTCTTTGATTATTTTTCTGATAGGTAGGAATGTGTTGGCACTTCGATCTTTCTTTCTAAAGGGGTCTTCAAAAGTTATTTCTGAGGAGGCAGATACTAAAGTACCTCATATGATGATGCTTGAGCTTGTTTGATATCGTTGACATACCTAAAATCGATAGGTCTTACTGCTGAGTTTATTGGGAACGATCAGAACGACGAAGAAGCCAAACCAGCTGGTTGGTTTTAGACCGTAGCACAAGGTGATCCTTTGGCAATTCCACGATTTTCCACCCCGACTCGTAACTAGTAACAATTGCTTGCAATATTAAAAGAACACTTTAGCTTTTTGCAGCCTTCACTCCTTGATCTGCTGTGTGGCGAAGAGATTTTGTTGACGCGACAACACTTGGCGGAAGTCACGCCATGCTTTTCTATTATTCATTTCAAACTTTTCCTTCAACGAGTGATGAATAGTTTTTGTATCTTCTCGGAGCTTTTCAAAGTGCTTGACTTTAAGATGGCAACACAGACCTGCCAAGTCCCGACAAAAGAAAATCTGGAGACCCATGAAAAAAAAAATTGGGAGATTGTACAAATAGTACTGAGATTCTATTTTTTTCCGATCAAGATTAAACAAACCCATTTTCTATCGAGATAAAGTTCTAAGCATAGGAAAAATCACAGCACTTCGGTACAAAATAGTAAGAACAGTGTTCTCCTTTATTAGTTTATACCTCTATGGCACTAGCATTCCACGTTAATTTTCCATATTTATTCAACAAAAGCCGTGAGATTGGGAGCCTTGTCGTGAGACCGTGAGAAATAACAAAAACCGTGAGAGTTGGCAGGTCTGGCAACATCAAGATAACAGCGAGAACAAGTTGCTGGTATGGACATGTGTGTACATTTAGGCTTGATTTCTGAGTCCTATTTCACATCCGGTGACATCTGAGAACGCATAAATTATATTTTTTTCAAATACGTCACAGACATGGATGGATGCTCACGCATCCAGAGAGTGGCAGAAATCGAGCCTAACACAATCCCCGCTTCAGAAAACCGAAGAGATCAAAACCGCCGACATAGCTGCCCCCCTCAGAAATAACGTTTAAGAACCCCCTCCCCCTAGGATTTCCTTGACCCTCAATGAGGGGGGGTGCGGATAAAAAATGAAATGGCCGATTTACATTGATAGGTGCATCAATATATCGGAATTGGTCTATTTCAGCTCGGGCTGTAATCACGCCCTTAGAAAGTACGAAGTGTGAACTCGATTTTTCTTGCACATATCATATATATTTGGTGAAAGAAAACAGCCTTATCGTCCGAGGTGAAAGAGCAAATTGCTCTTCATACAGCCCTACATTTTAACACAAAAGCATACTCACATGCTAGTTTTGCTCGTTTGGTGTAAAGAAGAAGAGCCGAATATCGTCCTTGAACATTGAGCCGTCTGCGTTATACAATCCTTCGATTTTCTCTACAAAATTAAAACACAAGTTAGCTTAACGTTACGTTGATCACACTGCAAAATATCACGCAAATTACCGTCAATAAACTCGTGGATTTACGCAGAGAATTCAACGATAGACGACAGCGCGATACGGACGCCATTTTGGAAATTTTAAAGCATGTACCCAAAAGCAAAACCGCTGGTTGGCAGTTCGCTGGCTCGATGACATAGCGACCATGGCGTCCAACATGGCGGCAGTTGTAGGTGTTCTTATCTTATTTTGTCCATTGTGTTTTGCTAAGTTTAAGACGGTGAAGATGGCAAAGATGGCGCCCACGACGCCAGTAATCCCTCCAACTAAGCAACTTAGAAATGAAAACTGGGATCGCATGCTAAAAGGAGAGTGGATGGTGAAATTGTAAGTACCGGTGATGGGAATTTATCAGCAGGCCTTTCTTGCCGCTTGGGTGCGCAAGGTTATGTGTGACTGCTTTCTTTTTCCATTCCAGGCATAGGGAATACTTGATCGCTCAATAATTACCGGGAAATGACGTCGATTTCTGCAAAATTGCTGCACTCCTTGAACAATTCAAGAAGTTGGCTTGTCATGTCAATGCACAGTTCCTTATAGTTTCATTTCGCGCCCTCGTTCCCCGGTTACACCCATTTATGTCCCTTGGGGAGAGAGTTATTGTGACACTGTGAGAGTTTTGATCTTCCCAGCCTCTTAAACTTTAGAACTTGGCTCTTAAACTCAGTCTCTTACCAATATTATTCTTGTGTCTAAAAAATATGTATAACAACTAAATAAAAAGAAACTCGAATATAAAGAAAGTCAGGAACATTATGTGAAAGAGAAGGAATAGAACATTCCAAACACTGGCGTAGTTCCTATGCCAGAAGGAACTTCAAGGCAAAAGATAGAACACCCTTTCTTGTGTTAAAACTTATTTAATTAGACCTCAGGACTTGTTTACAAATGAAATATTGTCATGATTGCTATGTCAGCATAATTTGCCATTTCCACATTGCTCATAACACATGTCCCCCCCCCCCCCCCAAAAAAAAAAAAATGGAATAATTGTGCACAATTCAGACTTTATAGGTCTGAGTGACTGGAAAATGGACTAAATAATTCCAGAACATGTATTATGACAACATTTTTTGGAACCAGGATTGCGATCAGTAATAGATCTTTTAAAGCAGTTTCTTACGCCAATCATTGTTTCTTTGCTAAATTTTTGGTGGGTACTGTCCACCTTCCTCGGAGTGAACTTTTTCTTGTGCTGATGAAGGTGGACAGAAGCCATTATAGAAATTTTATTTTAGAAAAAGATTGGCTGAAAGAAACTGAAAATTAAGTTCTACACTTTCCACGGATTTCTACAATTTTAATTAGGAAAAAGCACTTCTTGCATTTGATAGAACACATCCTAGGACTGGGAACTGGAAATCTTTAGTTATCTTTGAAAATCTTTGGAACGTCGTAAGTCTTTGGGTGACTTTGGATACAGTGGGGTTGCCTTCAAAAACCTTGCTGAAAATCTCATGACTTTGACACAAAATATGCTGGCAGATATAATATAGCTAATGTATATTGTGTAATATACAATCATGTACTAGTTACATGTAACAAATATACGCAAATTTCAAGCAACGTAAAGTAACTCAAAACGAAAATGAAGACACAGAATTTTAACAACTAATCTTTATTCCGTTTGGAAATTCTCGAAAACCAGATGAATTAATACAAAGTTCCGTCCACTCGTGGTGCCTCAGCAGAAGACAGCAAAAATAAACGATCTCATTCAACAAGTTTCACATCAAACTTTGGTGTATTCCCTTCACAGATTAATTCAATCTGAATCTATACTCATCTTGAAAACAAATTTGATGATTTCCTCTTTAAAGGAGTCCCTTTGGGTGCAATCTGCTGAAAACTAACAGCACCGAAAACTGTAAATAGTTTGAGTGATTGAAGTTGTTTTTGAAAGTTTTCAACAAGCATGCATGATGGCATCCTACTAAATCATCCTATTTCGATGAATTTTTTCTACTGTGAATATTGACCAATGAGTGCTCAAGAATCTCTGCAGTTATAGTAAAATGTATATTTTTCTTTTTAAGCTTTGCCCCGTGGTGCCCTGCTTGTCAACAAGTGGCTTCAGTGTGGTCTACACTTGCTCTTAAAGCCGAGAAACTTGGCATAAATGTTGCAGAAGTTGACACAACTAAGGAATCTGGTATGGCACATCCTTGTTCCTACTGAAATAAATCAAGTTATACAGGGTAGGGTGGGATCTAGATGTGATCGCTTAATAGTTAATTTAATTTATATCTTTTGCCTTCTTTATTTACTTGTATTGCAGTTTAATTAACCATCTTGTGAAATGTTTTAAACCATTTTATATCTTCTTCCTTGTTAGTTCTTAGTGGAAGATTCATGGTTTTCTCATTACCAACTATATACCAGTAAGTAAAGACAGAAAAAAAAACTTTTTCCCTTTGTTTGTTATCACGATCCCTCTTTTATGCATTGCACACACCTTGAAAGTCCTTGAATCTCAGAATAAAAATTCAAGGCCATAAAAGTCCTTGAAAATTGCAGTCAGTGCTGGAAAGTCCTTGAAATTTGTAGGTAATTTCAATCAACCTAGACTTTCACCTGTCTGGTAGGCATACTCGCTACTATGAGCAGCTTATGCTGGATTTTGAAGTGCCTGGAGTCCTTGAAAAATGGAAAATGTGTCCTTGAAAGTCCTTGAATTTTTAGTCCAAAAAACGGGTACGAACTCTGATTGTATGACGGCAAATACGGCAGGGATATGACAGGGTTGCCACTGTCCGGGAAAAGTAAGGGAAAAACAATAATTTTTCAAGGTCAGAGAAAAGCCAGGGAATTTTGTAAAATGTCAGGGAAAATGTTAGATGTTTGGTAAAGTCAGGGAATTTTATTTCCTTTCAGTAAAACATGGTGTAACAGGATTGGTTTTGATACTGTTCGAGTGGCATGTGCAGAAGCAGTAGTTTTGGCCTGTGGTTTCTGTTGTTTCTTTAATTTTATTTATCCAATCTAAGGCCAGGGAAAATTGTTCAAAGGTCAGTGAAAAGTCAGGGAACTTTTTAGTTTCTGATAAGTGGCAACCCTGTATGACATCCGCCCACACTGCTGTTTTATCTGATCAAAATGGTGAATTAGTTAGCACATGTCCTTTCACAGGACAAAAATTATTTGCAGCCCTTCATGTTTGCAGTTATCATTATTGAATGATATAATTGTCAAATACTTGTTGTTTAGGTAACATCAAACTGTCATAAATTTATTCACTACAGCTGTATACCAGGGGTGCAAAGTAAACCTGTGAGCTATAAAACAGTTACTATTTAATCTTAAAGAAGTTTGATCTTGTAGACAGGTTCAATCTAATAGTCCCTACATCTAGACACAGTTTTCTTTCCTTGCATATTAGACACAGGAGACAGTGTTTCATCCCATTTCTGCACACCAAGAAAAGAGTTGAAAATACATGTATGACAGTTGAGTCTTTGTTAGCAAAATTCTGCGTGTTTGTAAAAATAGCATATAACATACTTTCTGCCTCCTTAAGTCTGTCATAAGGATACTGAGGGGATAGGCAGGAGATTCATGAGGGGCCTGGTACCGAGCTAATTGACCGGCTGTGAACAAGACTTAGCCATGACTTTGCCCGGCTGTTTTCGTCTTTTCTACTTACTTTCTTTTATAAGAAAAAGTAAAAATGCCCAGCTGAAAAACTCTACTGACCTCCTGCACAAAAACGTAAAGAAATCCTTGGATAGGGTTTGTCTCTGGTATACAACACAAATAAACGAACACTATACATTTGACTACAGTCTAAAAACGTCATTGTTATTAATCTTCAGTGTAAAAGATGGAGAGTTTCGAAAATATGAAGGTTCAAGGTCACTGAAAGGATTTATGGACTTCATTAGTGATCAGAAATGGAGGGAAATCGAACCAATTCCTTGGTGGAAATCTCCAAGCTCCCATCTGTATGTACATGAGATTTAAAGTTACATTTCTATAAATATGCGTACATGTATTATACATAGAGGTGAACTATAATCCTTGACAAAAGTGCTGAGACACGGATGTTTTCCCAACACATTTACGGTTTTAATGGGTAGGTTGCCTTTCTCCCCCCCCCCCCCCTCTTTTTTGATGTTGTTTTCAATCAAGAATCATTCCTGTAGTACAAGGGAGAAACGACAACTAGTTTACATCACAACTAGGCTAAATTATATCGAAGATGTGCTATCTGCATGCAGCTGACATAACCTCTGGTCAATTAGTGTCTGCCTTTTCAGTTATTAGTAATTAGTAGTACATTTTACATGTAGTTTGCACTGCACTGTAGTGTACTGGACCTCTGGATCAAACAGTCCGGGTTCAAGCACTGGCCGGGGCGCTGACAAGACACTCCACTCTCATAGGGGGGGGGGGGGGGAGGGAGTAGAAATACTCTTAGTCGCTTCATGCGACAGAAACTGGGATAAACTCCATCCTGACAAGGTCTGTCCTGGGATAAGCTCTGTCCACTACTGACTAGGCTTATATGCAGATTTCACCTTTAACTAATAGAGAGAGGTATACAGTTTACATATGTACCACCCCCTTAGAATAAGCTTCCCCTAAGTCAAATAATTAATATTTAATGGAAATTTATACAAAACCTTTTTTAAAGTCGCCATTAATTACAGCAATATCGGAGCTCTGGCGGTCCAAACCAGCAGAGCCCCATAGCCATAGAATTGGAAGAGAACTATGCAGTTCCTTTTTCATGGTCAAATGTACGTACATACGTACCTACCTACGAATGTCACTCAACATGGCAGCAATAATCCAGAAATGGATATGCTTGTACATATTTGTCATCGGACATCAATTTTATGGTCAATTGACTGCTGACCAGTATCACATGACCATGATCGCAGGCTCAGTATTAGAGCCCATCAAGGTGAAGTTAACTGCCGGTTTTCCATTGGATCGCAGTGTCAAGTCTGATTTTTTTTCAAGGCTAGGGTTCTGACAGCATTTTTTCTGTGATAGGAGTTGAAGTTTAATTCTCATTTATTTTGCGTCAGTGAAATCAAGAACCTGAAAAATATGGAGCTCTGCTTTTAGGCTTGGCTAAATCTACACGTATTTATTAAAAACTGGCTATGGTATATTGAATATCCTGAGTTTTGATTGGTTGAGAGGCAATGGTTTATGAGCTCATATACCATTGACCTAGACCAAAAAGGTACGTGTACGCATAAAAGAATGCATTTTTGCAATGTTTTTGCAATAATAAAACAATTATTCCACTCGCGCTTGTTGGATATGAGATGGTTACAGCCAACTAGCACCTCGTTGGTTATCTTAATCTACCATCTCTTATCCATCGCACGCTCGTGGAATAATTGTTAAATAGTACTATTCTGTGTTCCCTCCACATCTATTAATAAAAAGAGTTTTAAAAATTGACTTCTAAACTGATGAAGAAAAAATACTTCTAATTGCCTTGTGGCTGGGTAACCAGTATAAGCTTTTGGCCTGATGGGCTGCTAGGTTTGTATGCAGACTTTTTTTTATTGCAGCTTATTTTTACTGTCTGTGTGTACAAAATATAACTGGAAATTCCTGTTCATGAAAAACACAGGCCATTATCAATAATGATAAAAATAATTGGTATCTATAACTTGTGTTATTTGTTGTTGGCCTGGACTATACAATCATGTATGAATTTTTTAATGCTGATATCTCTTTTCACAAACACAGCATGGGATGTCTTGGCCTGATATTTAGGTTTTCTGTGATTTTAAAGGTAACTTGATATTTGAATATATTGTGATACAGAATTAAATTAATGAAAATTACTTTTCTATTGCCTGATAAGTTATGATTGTTGCCTCAAGGCCAGACACAGTAGTCAGATCGAGGGTCATTTTTTGGCAAGATTACATGTATAGGTGCCATTAACACTAAGTGAATTTTTGATTGTTCTGCAAAAATGTCTGTAATGTCAGTTTACAAGTGCAGACGGTAGTTTTTTCCCTACCAAATTTTGTCAAGCCATATCAAACTTCAAAGGCTCTGTCGTCCTGGCAGGACAAATTTTTGTCAAGCATCAAAACTGTCACATTTTTCAATTGCATGCTGTGAATGTAAGGAAGATTTTATCTCACTTTTCAAAGGCTTTATCTGTCTTTGATTTAAAGGTGATTGGCACTCTGTGGTTATGGAATAATTTCAATTGGTGTTTTCAACTGTGTACACAGTAACCAAAAAGAAACTGAACATTTGGTAGAGACAAACTTTGTTGAGTTGTTTGGTAGCGTCAAACAAAATTTATCACCCTGCGATGGACTTAGCAAAGTTTGGCCTAACACAGACGTTTTCCTGTAAATCCCAGGAGATTTTTAACAGCCTAAACTTCAGTCTACACCTGGCATAGGCAGAGCATTTGAAGCAAGCTGAGAGTTTTTCTTCAAAAGCCTTATCCCAGAGCAATTGTGGATGGTCAAGAGTCACTAAACTTCAATACAATAATATTATTATTGCTAGAAAGTCCACTGAAACGGTCAAAAATTGTCTGCACTATGGGAAGATAATTGTTCTCAAATCCCCCACCTATGCCCGGCTATCTCCCTTCACATCACCCCCACCCCCTGGCTTAACATTAATAGGTGCACTATAATTATTTTCCTTGCTTGCAGGATGTACATGAACTGTTGACGGTGACATACGGCCTTCCAGTGTGGGCCTCTTACTCTCTATTTGGAGTCTTGACAGTTCTTACAGGAATTCTACTTGGGGTGGTAAGTTGTCTGTGGACTGACTTCAAGTTTGCAAAACTTTGGACCTTGGGTAATTTCAGTACTGAGTGCAATCTGAGAGGTGCGGGGAGGGGGGGGAGAGATCATGTAGGTTGCATTGGAGAAGGAAGGAAGGTTGAGTAGGGGGTAGACGAATGAGTGATAGTAGGTAAGGAATGGATGACTTTTTGATAGATAAAAATAAAATATATCCTATAACCTGTAACATACATATGCAGCCACATCAGGTCTCTTATAGTGATCAGTGCGAACTTTACGTTGTAAGAAGTGTGGTGTCCTGTGCTTAATACAATGGACTGGGACATTGTGCTATCTTCTTGCCTAGAACAGCGCAAGACACTTGACCCTGCTCAAAGTGCCTCTCTTCACCCAGGAGTATAAATGGGTACCTGCAAATTGGGACAACCTGATAGTATGGTGGGGGTGCCAGGAGGAGTGGTCACAATCCTAGGTGCTTCATGCTACAGAAACTGAAGTTACAGTCCGTGAAACCTTGAAAACCGTGAACTAGGATGTCGCCATCAGAGCAATAGTCCTGCACGTGCGTGATCCATCTTTGTACATTTCTTAGTCATCCTCTCCAAAACAACAACATGAAATGACGAAATTCTGCATTCATAGTATGGAGAACATGAACCTTAATAGCGAGTTTTTCATGTTTAAATAAGTGCTTAAAAATCCAAGTAGAAATTAGCGCTGATACTGATAATCACACTAAACAAATTTTGATAGGTGCGAGATTCTTAGTACATAAAATTTAAATGCATTTTTTGTGGATGTTGTCATCGGTGTGACCGTCGTGGTTTCGTAAAGTCCTTATTATTTGTGGAATGTTGTTTCTCGACCAATCAGATGAAAGATGAAACCACAAGACGTAACCACAAAGGTTTTGATTAGTCACAAAACAACTAGTTGGCTTTTTCTTCTATGATGATACCATGATTAGAAAATACTGAAATTGCCATTATTGTTTTATTTCTGAGCTTATGCATGTTAAGCAAAGAATAATCATGACTGATATTTTAGTAAAAAAAGGTTCGATTGCCACAAGAAGTGTTGTTTTCCGCTGGCTGAGGCACGAATAAAGCAGAAAACGTTTTTCGCACACACAACTGGGTGTCTGGGTGCTAGTGTGCAGGGGGTCTAGGTCACATGGTTTTCCGAAGTGCTCAGTTTTTCTTGCTACCGTTAGCCTCGCCTGACAAACTAAGGGTTTGTGAGTTTGAATTTTTGGTGTCACTAGGCTCTAGTTGGTTGTGAGCTTGTTTGTATGAGCTTTTTCCCATGTAGCATTTGTTTCATATTGTTTGCCAATTGTTATGTTTTGTTACAATCTTAAGTGGTTAATAAAGGTCAGGCAGCTTGGTTCGGCTTGGCATGGCTACCAGTTGTTTGTGAGAAACCATGTTGGCTTTTTCTTTCGCAGTTTTACCGTCGACAATACTGAAATTGATATTGTTGTTCTATTTGAGAGCTTAATGCAATAGCAGAGAATAACTGAATGATATTTCACTGAAAATAGGTGTTGTGTCGAACAAACACAACCAGACACAGCGGACACAGGCAGACAGTGTATCTGAGAACTACTGAAATAAAACATAACTGAATGCAGCCTTTCACTTAATTATTTAATAGTACGGTTTGCTACAGTTGCATAGATTGCAGTATCATCTTGCATCTGATTGGCCGTGAAACAGTAATCACCAGGGCTGTCAGGGCCGTAATCCGTAACAACTGTTACGGCTGAGTATGCTTCATTTTCCCTTGGTGCTACAGGTGAAACTGTTATTGATAGAATTCAACCACAAAAGTAACAAGTTTGCTACAGGTGTGGAGAATGAGGCTACAGGTGATGCAAAACTTAATGACAGCCCCTAATCACTCCAGAAATAATTCTAGGTGTTCACGGTTTTTCAGGTTTCACTGTAAGCACTGAGAGCTGGGAACTAGTTGGGCTTTAAAGGTTGTAGTAGTTTACCAGGACACAGCAAAAAGGCTGTCAGATAGCGTGGTATGAGGGAAACAATCGGGTGGGCTACCCCCTTCTTATAGCTGGTTGCCTGACGGGCAAGCACAAAGCAGACATGAGTGAAGCAATGTTGGTTGTTTTTTCTCTGATGGCAAACTCCAGACATTTGCATTTAGCTGAGCTGAGATGTACACTTTCCCTCGTGAGCTGTACAGTTCATGAGGGAAAGTGAAACAATTAATACATTGCCAAGTCTTTTCTTCAAAAACAGTGACCAAACTCGGTAAAAATGATATTTTTTAGGCTAGCTCTTCAGAGATTTGGTCTAGTGTGACAAAATTATACAGCTTGCCCAATTGACAAGCCAAGTTTTTGAATTTTGTCACACCCTGCTTTTAATTACTAAATTTTCATTATTTTGTAATCTGTAACAGGTTTTGAATAAATATAATCATCTACATGTACAGTATAGTAGTTAATTGACTGTGAGATAATCAATATTAATTGATAAGATCAAGTTTTAAATTAATATAATTATAACTAATTGTAGATTGCCTAATTAATAATAATGTTTTCTACTTTTATTAGGGCATAGTATTTCTGTCAGACTGTATTTTTGGAGGCCCTTCATTCCAGGCCTCCAAAGTCCCTGCTCAGCCATTAAAGAAAGAGTCTGAAGAAGAAGAGTCTGGTGAAGAGGATGGCGATGATGAAGCAGATAAACGAGAGGAAAAGCCAGAAAGCAAACAGGATCAAACTGCAGTGAGGAAGAGGGTAAGTGTTTTGGTGGCATGGTTTACTGAGTGTAATGAAGGTTGTTTAGTTTGTTAAAGTGCCTATAAAATGAAAAGATGAGCTATTGAAAAATAATTAAATTATTTGAAAGGCCTTACAAAATGAAGAAAAATGGCATTGTCCTTTTTGTGATATCTCCTCTCGTTCCAGAGATGTTCAAGATTTTTGTATTATGCAAATTAGGTACTGATGATGTCATAAGGTGTGATAACACAAAATCTGGCATATCTCTGCAAGTAATAATGCAATTGCAATTGGAACTTTGCAAGCACATTGCACCATAAGAAATACACCTCTTGATACATATTTTGATGTTGCTATTGCAACAATCTTGCAGATTCCAGTCTATTTCCCCTTTAAATCAAATATTACTCATTTGTGACTGAATAGGGCAAATGACTGATCCCATTTAAAGCATGTACAATTCCCATGTTGCACTAGTTCTCCTAATTAACCTTTAGGAAGAGGACAATGTTTGCTCAACATCAAATACAGGAATAATCATTCCTGTATATTAGAGATCTGGAACCAGAATTGTTGCCATAGCAACACCAAAATATATACCATCTGATGTATTTCTTAGGCTATAACATGCTCACCAAGTTTCAGTTTTATTGCATCATTACTTGTAGAGATATGCTATATTTTGTGTTGTACGATCACATACGATCACACCTTATGCATAATTCGAAAATCTTGAATATCTCTGGAACGAGAAGAGATATCACAAAAAGGAAAATGCCATTCTTCTTCATTTTTAAAGGCCTTTCAAATAGGCTTATTTTTTAATAGCTCGTTTTTTCATTTCATAGGAACTAAGTGTTCTTGTAGGAAGAACAGGTAGTCTCTCAAGATCTGCTACTTGCAGCTTCATTTCTTAAAGGATTCTTGCTGTAATGTTAAAAATGATGCCCACTAGTGAAGCCCATGTGAAAATTGGAGGCAGTGGGGTTGAAATGTACATTATAAAGTGTAATCTTTGCAGTCATAGGGCTGTAATTTTTAAGTCCACTTGTTGACTGCTTTTAAATTCAGGTTTTAAATTGTTTTAACCAAGGTATTTTTTTAACTTTTCTCTTTGGGATTGGCTACGAGTCTCAGAGTGTCTTAGTAACAGTAAATACATATCAAGAAATAAGTTATCATGTAGGTTGGGGCGGGGGGAGGGGGGGAGAAGGAAGGTTGAGTAGACGGGTGAAGGGATGGTAAAGTCTGCATTCAGGCCTAGGGTGAAGGGATGAGACGAACAAAATTATTTTGACTTTAGCCAAAAACTATGCATTTTTTCATGAATATGAATTCTGCTTAGAAATACAAACGATATTTGCGAAAGAACAAAACTTGCTTTAAACGTCAAACGTCGCATCAGCTTTGTTCAATCTTTATATTTTCTCGAAGCTTACTAGTGCCGGGTACCTGAACTTGCAATTTTTGAAGCGTCTCGCGAGACGAGTGTCTCTCGAGACGAGACTCTCTCATCTCCCGTCTCTCAAGAGGGTGATAACTTACCTTTGAGCAGTACTGTAGAAGGAGAGGGGTGGATAAAAATGAAATATAACCTAGGCTAAAAAAATGACCTGCAGACAATTTTGATGTGTAAGATATACATCTGGGTGAGTAGATCTATTCATTCCTTCATCTAAAATAATAACTTTTGTTTTATTTATGTTAGGTGGCTGCCTCAGCTGATTAAGTACAGTACCACAGCTGCACTATTTTATAGCAAATCAATAGTAAGGGGGTGTTTACGTGATATCAGCACAATGTGGAAAGTGAAAGTGTAGGTACCAGGCAAGCTTAGGTGTACAAGCTGTTGTCATTGGGGTGTCAGTTTTCTACTGCCATAAACTCTGTTCTAAAAGAAATATAAAACAAGCAGTCCTACTCAGGGATGCCAGAAAAAATTGTACGTGAGGATGAAAATCTGGCTTCAATACAGCCACCATTACCAAGGGGAACTCATACCGGTGTGACTCGTTCTTGTACAACATTTTGTGGCGGCATCATGTACTAAATGAATAAATCAGAGTGATATAACTCATAATTACCGGTATATGTAAGTTGCCTGAATATCATGTATTACTAAATATCAGGGTTTAATTTTTTACATTCACAATTTGGAACAATTTGGAACAATTTGGTATTCGTTTTCTTTCGTTTTCTTTTATATCCAATAATAAATGCTGTCATACTGTGTTTATGCTGATCAGACATGAAAATGTTATCTTTTAGGGTTAAAAAAGCTTGATCCACAATCAAAGTAAGCACTTCTTTAGGAGTTTAATTCAATTTCCAGTGAGCATCCCTAAGGCTTATACACCCCCCCCCCCAGCCCTGTGATGCATGATTCCCGCAAGTAGTGTTTTTGGGTCTCCAGCTCCAGAGCTATAAAAACTCAATAATTTTAGGATTGAATTTTGTACATGTATTTATGGAGTCTTCATCTCTTCTTATTAGACTCATTAATAATAAGTTTGAATTGAGCATTTATGTCCATTCATAAAGGAACAAACAGAATAACATAATAATTATAAGTAGCTTCACAGTTTGTTTGTATGTACAGTAACTCAATGGTGAAACACTGTATTCTTTGTTGTGTGGGCCTATCTCGTCTCCAGATCTGGAGGTCACAATCCTTTTGGTCAGCACCAAGAACTGAAACCTCGGGCTATATTCAAAGCCCACCTTAACTCTGATTGGCTGTTGAAAATTTGTTAATTTCATCTACCATCTACAATGCACGCCGACAATCAAACTGGAACCAGGAATTTCTCGTTTTGGTTTTCTAGTTGCCAGAACTATTGCATTTGGCATTCCTCTAGATAACTGTAATGCTTTTATACAATCAGTCTCTGGGGCAGGCTCGATTACCAGCCGCTTTTTGGGAAACTGGGTCCGCTCTCCTCCCCGAACACAGCGGAAATCGAGCCTATCTCTGGGGATGAGATTGTGAATGTGTGTAGTGAATGTGAATGTGTGGTTAAAGGATTGTCCTAAAAGAAAATAGTTTACAAGCAGCCACTCTGTGTCACAGCCAATAGATCTATAAGATTTCATTGCATGAATTGTTGCTATACTTAACTACAATATGTTTAACAGTACTGTACATGTTGACTACAAGTTTATTTTTTTCAAAGTATTATGATTGGACATTTTTTGTATTTTTGAATTAGGGATTATTTGATGTAGGCCCAGAGAACAATTTTATTGTCTTCTGACATATTAATAACACTGGAATATTTTGAGAACTTGAGAGAAGTGTATTAAAGGGCCCTGGTCAGCCTCCGCCCATTTTTATGGCATCAAAATGTTTATGGAAAATGTATGGAGAAGCGCAATCTTATTGCATTGCTGTAAGTTATGTTGCGTTTCTTTGCAATCTATTTTGCTTCAACATGCTCCATGTAAAATATAATACTGAAACTCTTGCATGTAAACAAAAGCAAAGGCATGGCTGACAAGGGCACTTTTAGAAATAAGAGATGATGCTGATGTCTATAGTGTTCATATGCTGCCTGTTTTAGGAAACTTTTTGTCAACTTTTCCCTCTTAGTCACCCGTACTACAGTACTAACCAGTATGTCCGGTGAAGTCCCCTTTTTAACGTAGTCTACAAGCTCCAAGCCACCCAGTAATGTTGTCTTTCAGAGTACTATCTAAGTGCCCTACCATGAACAATCGTCGATACATTGACCCTATGGTACTAGTACTACAATACTAAGCGGCTCAAGAGGTTTACCGAAGATTCTTGACGTACTAGCGTAAGTGCGTACAACACACAAGAAGCAAGTGCCGGTGTGCTCAAACGTGTGGTGTTGGTGGATTCTGGGTAGCCTCCTATGCAGCTATTTTTGTGATGCAATAGATCTTGGAGGAAAGATTACATGACAAGCCAAAAGACTTGTGTGTGGTCGGCTACGTACTATATGGATTATTAAATGCTAAATGTGTTAGAGGTAGATGGTGTGCACTATGAAACTCAAGATAAACTCAGACTGACTAATCGTATGTAGGTCGTGCACCCAATTCCTTAAGCATTTTATAATATTGGGTAAAAGAAAATTAATTTTAAGATCTTTTGCAATTTAATCCTGATGTTTAATAAGGAAATTGTTAAGTAAAATTTTCATAAATCTGGGTTAGTGTATCCTTGGTTGCTTGCAGTCTCATTTGTAGGAAAAAACAATACATGCATGTGCTTGATATCAAAAGAGGAAATGCACATATTAAAATAAAGACCCAGAATTGAGTGGATTTCAAGTCTATTATTATTTTTATGGGGATAAACCCAGGCAGTACCTGGGCACTGCCTGCCAGTACCCTTTTTAAAGTGCTACTATGATCAAATTATCGATATTTATATTTTCATAGTTTCGTGCACAATACAAATGTCCTAGATATCTTGCCAAATTTCAACCTGTTTGAGAAAATGACGTCATTTTCTCAAATTCTCAACCAAGCCAAGGAACAAGCAGAATTAATGGTGGCCGTAAATTCTTGGAAGTAAAAGTCCAAAAAAGACAACTTGTAATGTTTGTAATGGACTGAGATTTGGCAAGATACCTGAAAAAGTCGTACTATTAACGAAAATGTAACAAAATGAATATCGAAAATTTCATCGTAGTAGCACTTTAAGTTTGAACATAATGAATAGCCCATTTCCAAGTTGCCTCAGTTTGCCTCTGTTGGGAGATGAGTTTTCATGCAAAGTTTTACGTACGGAAATCTGTTTGATTTCATGATTTCCATGGTTAAACTTATTTTCATACAAGTGTCTCCCAGGAAGACTCTTCCGACAAAGTCAGATATGTTCCTTAAATAGGGTATCACTTTTTCATCTTTTGGCATTCTTCACGGTGTAATATAAATTGTATTATTTGGCTATTTTGCAATTTGCGGTATGTAAACAACACGTTAAACGAAAAAGAAACTGTCTTCCAAAGTGAAAACGTTATGGAACGACAAAAAATTGACCCATTTACACCTTTCTTAGTTTTTGTTTTTTCTTTGAAAAGGGTGTCCTTTTTCGAGTTTCGTCCTTAAATAGGGTCAGGGTTTAAGAACCTTCACTGCACACACCTATCCAAAATGTAAGGTAGTACCCCTCCTCCTCCGGGGAAAACAGTGTGATTTAGTTTCAGACAAGCAGCACTCACAGCCTTCACCGAATGGAGGAAATTTAAAAGCAATAGACCCTATGCATAAATGGATGCCAGTTCAAAATTATTTTGTATTCATTTAAATTAGCCCTACTAACCTCGTTTTTGAGTTGGTAATACAAAAGAAGTTTTACTTTTAAATGAGGTTAGTGACGGAACACATACAAAAGAATTTTAAATTGGCAGCCATTTATGCATAGGGTCTATATATTTATATTTTAGAAAGAAAAATAGAGATTATCAAGTTCAAAATGTCAGCGTCAGTCAATTGTGATGAAACATTGTTATTATGATAATCATTATGTAAATATAAATATAACACAAAAATGCGATAAAGTATTACCGGCAATCAATACAATTAATCAGGACCCACTCTATCCTCCATGTAGAAAGTTTTATGAGAATAGGCCATTCAGGGGCGTAGTGTGGTTTTTCCGTCTAGGTACGCACAGAAGGAGAAGGTAATCGAGCGCCAAAGGCATGAGCCACTCAGGGAGTCTTGGGAGCATGCTCCCTTGGAAATTTTTATTTTTAGGGCCTCGGAAATGCCATTTTTAGGGGAAATTTTTATAAATCAAAGCATGAAATAAATAAATATATATTTTTTTTTAGATTTCCGAGGTATGCACGTGCGTATATGGTCGCTACACCCCTGCCATTTTACAGTTCTGTGCTGAGTTACCAAGCCTCTTAGTGGAAGTGAGGCTGAAGGTGACCTTGTGATGCAAACCCTCTTGCTTTTGATATGTAAATCCTTGTGTTCTTATGCTAACTAGTTTCTGGTCTATCATGACAAGGTCACCCCAAACCTTGCTTTCATACAGAGGCCTGGTTACATTTCACAGAACTGTAAAACAGTCTATCAAGTGTTCAGAACCGGTTTAAGTTCTCTGATAAAAAATCTCATAAATGAGGTAGGCCAGTTTGTTTTGAAATTTCTTCAAGATTGATAAGTGGTTCAAATTAAGGGTTTTGGCTTCCAGGTTGCATTTCTGCTCAATGAATAGACCATTTCCAAGTTGCTTTTGTCTCCGTTGGAAAATGACCCCTCATATATGCATGTAATGAAACACAACCTGGAAGCGAGGTTTATAACGAGCTCAATGCAAAGCAGCATGCACACAAATTAAAGCAGCATTTGATCCTGGGAGCATAAAGAACCAACTTTCCCGGGAACTTTTGTTGGCAAGCTAATTGGCTAAGATTGACCAATCAGCTTCTCTGGTGCTGGTCTGAGGAACATATATGAGTCCCCATTAGGGGGGGTCTGACTATCCCGTATCCCATTAATTTTTGGCCTAAATATCCCGTATCCCGTTAATTGCGGTGGTTTGTATCTTTAACATTCATGTTTGATATCCCCGAATCTGTTGTTAAAATATCCCTTATCCCGTTAATTTTCCCCCCAAATATCCCGTATCCCTATAATTTTTTACCCAAATATCCCGTATGCCAAAAACCCCTAATAGTGCCTCATATATAAGTAATTATATATATAGATTGGACCCAAAAATGCAAGAGTGCACAGTCCGTTTTTTTCTGGTCTCGTATGAAACCTCTTATTTCCATACCACCTTGTGTTCACCCGGCCATTTCTGGTATAAAACCACTGCTCCAATCCTTTATAGAGAAGAGACCATTTTCGTCCCCAGAGACCACGCTTCGTTTGGTCAGCACAAGGAATGGCGACCGCTGGCAATCTGATTGGCTGAAAACTACAGAACCAGTTCTCTGCACGTGCTCCCAAGTTGGGGGGCAGCCAGGGGTCTCGATTCTTGTGTGCTGACCAAAAGGATCGTGGTGTGGAGGCGGGAATGAGAAGAGCACGTAATCACAGAACCAATCAAGAAAATTATTAGTTTTTGCTTTTTTTGCCTGTTTTGTCCGTTGGTTTTTCGTTTGGAGTGGTGGTTGATGGGCTGAGTTCAAGTGGCCTTTGGCGGCAAAAGCTGTGTTCATCAGTCAGCGGTTCTCCTTAAAAGAGAAAGTTTGGCGCGAAACAGGCGCGAAAAATACTCAAAATGGCGGATACGGACAGTTCTCAAAACAGTCAGAAGTCTTCGCAATTTAGTCAGTCAGATCTCCCTGAACTTCTTAATCAGTACTACAAAAGGTTATTTCCCTACAAGTACTTTGTTCAGTGGTTATCATATGGAGGAGGTAATGCTAATTATGGAGTTATCACAAGCAGTTTCGAGCATTCTGACAAAGATCGTTGAGGAAAAATTAATTAGCTCATGGTTTTGCTTATGGTTTCGTTCGTTGTGTTGATTCCTTAGTACCCAAGACTTATTTTCCACATCGAGAATTCTCATTCACTCTAAAAGATGATGTCTACCTGCGTTATCAATCGTTTGCGGATCAGCAAGAACTGGAAAAGGAAATACTGAAACGAAACCCATACAAGATTGACATCGGCGCTGTGTTCACGCACAAGGTAGAATACAGTCCAGTGCATTATGTAAAAACTAAAAACAGGATCCAAAACTCAACAAGACTGCCGAAATGATAACCTTGCTAAAAGTAGTGGCTTTAAGTCATTCCATTTTAAGTTTACATTCACCCCACCTCCATCCCGTTGACGAGGTAAATCAAAGTCCCCCCCACCCGCACCCCCAAGAAAAAATACCAAAGTGCCGACATGATGGCCCCGGTAAATAGTTTATAATTCTCTAATTGCCGAGTTTTCCTTTTCTCTTATTTGCGAGCTGTGTTTTGTAACTGCCTTGGAATAATTGTTAATCATCCATTTCACAAATCCTCCAACTGATCACATGGACCAGGAAATTCGTTTTTTGGTAGGAGAGAAGTTTGATGGAACGAATAAGACAAAAAAATCAAAATAAGTAAAACTCTGTCATCCCAGCAACTAGCGATAAGAAGATTACTACAGGTTTTGACAAAACACTGTTTGCCCGACAACACAAAAATGTTTCTGTTTTTTGATTCAGAAAAAAATGTTTCCCAGTTTGCTCGAAAGGAGCAACAATGTGTCCTCGTTTGCCACGGCCTTAAGTGTTGTACATGTCCAGCTGTAGATAACACTCTGCACTATCTGAGATTGTCTCGCTATTTCTTTAAGGTTAATTGTTGACTGTTGGCTATGGTGAGAGCTTTTGTCAACCTCAACTCAGGCCATACATGAATGATAATCATCAATACTCTGTCAAATAAGAGAAAATGTTCATCTGCTCTCATGAAAAAATTGAGTTTGTTCAAAGTTTATGAGAGCACACAAGAGTCAATGAAAGTGTGTGAGAGTTTTCGGGTCAAATAAGAACAAGGGTTTGAACTCTCACCAATGCTTGTCCTCATTTCACCCGGGGCTCAACACACTCTCACCACAGCTTTCTATAGCCTGAATAGTCTTGTCACAACCCTCATTCCTTGTCATGTTGTTCTTATTTTTTTCAGCCAAAAGATCACAAAATGATTAAACCTGGAGCCTTTCAGGCAGAAGAGAAGGAACTAGTATTTGATATTGACATGACAGATTATGATGAAGTTAGGACTTGCTGCAAGTGAGTTATCTTCTTGAACATTTAGTTTCAAAACATGATCGAAATGTAATCTCCCCTTTATGTAATCAGGAAATTAGTAAGCTGTCCATGTATAGTAACTGCAGAAACTCTGAACAAACCAAATTGGCCAGACACGAAACTAAAGAACAACCCCAACTGGCTTCAGGATGAAAACAAGAGATACTCAAGTTCCAAACACGTGCCACTGGTCACTGAACCTTTAATTGAAGTCACTATCCATGTAAACTGAATCCACTGCATGACGGCACAAATGGCTCAGTGAACATGTATCGCACAAAATGTACGGTTACTAAGGAAAAGACGAAAGATAAAACACTATTATTACCTAAACACTAGTCACCAATGGGCTGCATAGAACTTGTAGAACATGCTTGAACCTTTAAAACTTCAAACCGCCTCAAACCTAGGCCATCCTCAAAACATGATGGACTTTTCCACACAGTTCTGGACACTAAAACTCCGACATAAGACCTCTGTTCTAAACTTGACGAGACTCAAGCTTACTGTCGGGCAGTGAGAATACAGGGTATCATCAAATCACGACAACTGACTTTTTCTATCTACAATTACCTAGTTGGTGGGTGGTTGTTAATTTTTTTGATCTTTGTTTGATCAAGTGATCAATTGAGGGAAAGAGGTTTGAAGTGGGCGAATTGTTACCTGATTCACTGAATTATTAATTTTTAATGATTGATTGACTGATTAGTCGATTGATTGGTTGTTTTATTGATTCATTGACAAATGTTTTTTTATTTCTATAGAGGTGCAGACATTTGCAAGAAGTGCTGGTTGTTTATGGTTATTGCTATGAAGATAGTGGACTCTGCTCTTGAAAGTAAGCGCTTTCAAAATGAAATATTTTTTTTTCTGGGTTGGTCAGGTTCACGAGGAGGGTGAGACAGAGAGGTAGGACATGGCCGGAATCTCAATCACTACCACCCTGCTATCTCACCCCCCATCATCATCATCATCACCACCACCACCACCACCATCGTCATCATCATCCTTATCATCATCATCATCCTAACCACCACCATGATCATTGTTGTTGTTGTTGTCATCATCATCACTATCATCATCGTCATCCTTATTATCATCATCATTATCCTCATCATCATTGTCATTGTCATCATCATCATCACTATCACCATTACCATCACCATCAGTCTTCAAATGTTGCCATCACCATCACCAATGTGTTTGATGTGGTTGGCCAGTTGTTTATGACATTCAATATAAATTACTTTTATTACATTAAGAATTCTTTGTCTTTCCTTGTAGGGGATTTTGGGTTCAAACACAGACTCTGGGTCTACAGTGGTCGCCGTGGTGTCCATTGCTGGGTTTGTGATGAGCGTGCACGAAAACTTTCCCAGAATGCTCGTTCAGCTGTTGCAGAATATCTTAGTGTTATTAAGGTATGTGACTTTTAAATCCCATGTGTTTACTTACAGAAGTTCCCGTCCCAGTAGGCCAGCACTGTATCTGGGTACAAACCTGCTCTATACTGACACTTGTAACACATCTGTTCTCACTCTAGGGGGGAGAAAATCAAATCAAGAAGGTAAATCTCCGTTCACCATACCATCCATACATCAGGTAAACCTTTATTAGCTGCGTGCATACGTGCAAACGCGGCTCTTGCACTGCACAGAGTTTTTTGTTTGTTTTGTCGGTGAGCTGTCCCAAACCCCTAATAAATATTTTCAATGATGACGCTGGCAGCCAAAAATACCTTGCATGCCTGCACAAGAATTGTATACCATGTTGTGAATTTCACGCTACAATATGCAAAGACGTCCACCAGGATTTTTCAATCAAATTTTGTAATAACCAGGAAACAGACATCTCAGCTGTACTGTGCTTGGCAAAACCTCTTGAAAGGGATGTTTTTTGCTTTGATCTGTTCATCATACGAATATTACATAGAGAACAGAATCTCCACATTCACAGCACATAGCGTATAAAAAACACTTATGACCTTATGATTCACATCCTAGTATCGTATGTCGGATGTGACAATTGTTGTGACCATCTCGTACAAGCAACCAGTTTTCCAAAAAAATTGGTCTTGTCTAACATCAGAACCTTTACCACCTCCCATAAGCTATTATTTTTTAAATACCAAACTTAAAGTGCACCCAAAATATTTTTTTTTGCTAAAATACACCTTTGCACCAGTTCGGAATGCATTGCACCTTTCATTTCTCCTTTTCACCAAATTCTGGCTATATATAGCATTAGGAAAACTGTTCATCATTTGTTCCACGACCGAGTCAGAAGGGGCGTGGGTCTATTCTTGATTTGACATCACAAATTGATTTGCATCACATCAAGTCTTTGTAAACATGCATGCAATCAAGAATAGACCCACGCCCCTTCTGACTCAGTCTTGGAATGAATGATGAACAGTTTTTCGTAACTTTTAAATGCTATAAATAGCCAGAATTTGATGGAAAGGAGAAACGAAAGGTGAAATTCGTTTTGAACTGGTGCAAAGGTGTATTTTAGCGAAAAAAGTATTTTGGTGTTAGGTGCACTTTAACAAGCCACTGTCATTTACAAGACATCTTCATTACTGTTAGTTTCTCGCTTTACCTTATTTTGTGGGAGCATTGTTACAGGAATACCACCCCCATTGTCACAGGAATACCACCCCCATTGTCACAAGAATACCACCCCGAATAAGTAACTAATTCAATCTGTTCTGTTGTTTTCCAGAAAATCATTAGACATCCTTAAAGTGCACTTTGTTGACCTTGTTATTGAGAAACAGGACATTTTGTCTTGCAAAGAAAGATGGGATGGGATACTTGCCCTAATTCCTGATAGTATCCTTTAACAAATATAATTTAATTTAATTTGCTGTGGTTATTCTCCCATTTAATCAAGGTAACATTGTGTTTTAATTTATTTGGAAGGGATTTAGAATCTTAACACTTTAGGTGCGCATAAGAGTACTACATGTTTAAACTCTCTTATTATAATGTTATTAAACTCAAAACAAGTCCTACAATCATCAGTATTTGAATCAGAAGACATTTCATTTTGTCTTAAGAGCTTAAAACAGGTGGTTTCAAAACAAGCTGGCAACTGCCGACGTTCCACTGGTTACATTACTACTATGCCGCCGGCTACTCTAGTCATAGCAATCAGCTTGCGACAAAAAACTCACTTATAACAACCACCTTCTCTTCCAGTTGCTGACGCCGACGTCAAAACGTTTTGAAACCCCTTTTAAAATTATAAGGTTAAGCCCATGCTCTTTTTGTTGTGGAAGGCTTATCATCTAAGATTTGTATGGTGTATTTTCAGGAGTCTTAGATGTATCACTGGAATTAAAAAATAATCTGTGATTCCTTAACATTGGTAAGCTGCAAGAAATGAACTGAACACATCATGGTCAAAAACAAAAAAGACTTCAAGAGAAAGATGGGATGAACTTGAAATGAAACTGGACAATTCCCTGGTAAACAAACCAATAATAAATTGGCATTGAAATATCAGCAGAGTGGCTCTTTGTCTTCTGTTTCCAATTAACAAATCGGCCACGTTGTCCATTGTCTAATCTTATGGACCATAGAAATGGCATCATAAATTGTTTCAAACTCAAGTAGAACCACGAGCCGTTAGGAAAGTGGTTTCACTTCAAAGTTTTGAACATTGCCACACCATTTTTTAGCAACATTTTAAAGATATACACTGTCCATCGCAGGGTTACCCCCCAGCATTATTTTATACACCTGGGTGAAGAGGGATTCTGTGAGAGTTAAATGTCTTGCTCAAGAACACAATGCAGTGCCTCCCCCTCTCCCTATGAGTAAACACTACCTTTACACATAGGCATACGAGCCGGGGGGAGGGGAGGTGGGGCGAAAATTTTTAATATTTTTTGGGCAAAACGCTAAGGATTTGGGCAAAAGCAGGAGCAGTTTTTGGGCAGTTGTATACTGGTTTAATGCTAAGGCATTCAAATATTGTGTATTTTTTTTTTCGGGCATGGAGGTTACAGCCCCCCAAAGTCCGAAGGTGCCTGTGCGCCTGTGCCTTTACAGCGTCTATCTCTTACATGTAAGATCATCAGAAGCAAGAAACCATCTTGCACAGGCAAGATTAAACTAAGAATCAGCTTTCTTTGAGCAGTACAAGTTGTCACCTAGGTTGTGCCCCAGTGGGGGTACTCAAAATATTCATGACGGGGGGGGGGGGGGGTCCGACGTATTTTTTTGGGGTTAAAATTTACATGCTCGGTATTTTTTTGGGTCGAAAAATCTGTCACGTATTTTTTTGGGTCTTGAAAAAAATTGTGTATTTTTTTGGGTTATAAATTTTGTCACGATCAGTAGATCAGAAAAATATTCATTCGAAATATTTTGTTAATAGTATAAAGAAGACAATACAATGTAATTTGCAATCTTGTTTATTTCTCTTTTCTCTATGACTCATTTAAATGATGTCCATCAAAGTCTTTCGTGTCACTTGAGCTGCTCCCCGGGAGCTGTGCATCACCACGGTTTATCATTACTTGCACGTGTAATCCCTTTTGCTTTAGAACGCGCTCAATTTCCTTAGCTCGGATTCTGTAAACGTGGAGCAGAAGGGAGGATGAAGAGACACTAACGGACATATCAATTTCATTAGCTTATAGGTGCAAAATTGTGCATTAGAAGGTTCTGTTTGATTGAATAAATCCAAATTGAGGTCTTAAAGTCGTGTATTTTTTTGGGTATGAAATTTTGTGCCATGTATTTTTTTGGGTCTAAAATTTCAGGGTCGTGTATTTTTTTGGGTTTGCAGTACGAGGCTCCGTCGGACCCCCCCGTCATGTATTATTTTGAGTACCCCCCCTGGGGGTTGTGCAGGTTCAGCGTGCCATTGCACTAGCATGTTCACGTTTTTCTTCAGAGAAGAGAAACAAAGGATGAGATAATGTTTCAGTACTGCTTTCCTCGTCTTGATGTCAATGTAACTAAAGGACTCAATCATTTACTCAAGAGTCCTTTCTGCGTTCATCCTAAAACAGGTCAGTTTCATTAACACTGCAGGAGGCCTTATCATGGTTTTCGACACCATCTTGGCCGGTGTGCAAAGCAGCCAGAAATTACAGTGTTTGTACGGGAATCTGATGGGAAATAACTTTTTTAAAAATTGAAGTTTGCACAGTTGGAGTCGCAAAATTCTAGAAAGAAGACTGCAGGGTTTTCGTTTTCATATAAAGTTGAAGTCGATGAAAGCGAAGCTGGCGGAGACAGCTTGTATAAATGATATAACTGTTGAATTATATAACAGCAAGGATTCTTTCAGTTGCCGGCGACGGAGCCATTCACATGCGGCGAAAATCGCCAGTCGCCGGCCGAAAAGGAAAACCCTGAGATTGTATTCACCAAGTTCGAAGGATGTAGCTGGGATAGAAGGCACTCAGTTAAGTTTTTAATTTTCCATACATTTGTCTGTAAATTTGGGTGGGTTGACGCAGTTCTAGGCAGAAGATTGTATTCACCAAGTTTGAAAAATGTAGCTGGGATAGAAGACGCTCAGTTAGGTTTTTAATTTTCCATACATTTGTCTGTAAATTTGGGTGGGTTGGACGGGGTTCATGGGAAAAAACTATGGACAAATGTATGGAAAATTTAAAACTTACTGCTCATCTCAAACTGACAAATACACTCCTGGCTAGTATTTTTAACGTTGTGATTCGTGAATTGTGCAACATTTAATTTTTAAAAAAAGTTATTCCCATCGGATTCCCATACAAACACTAATTTCTGACTGCTTTGCCTACTCATCAAGATGGCGTCAAAAACTGTCAAAGACCTATTCACAGGCCATAAGTACCCCTCAGTTTCCAGCTTAGTGTTTTAAGATGACATGAAGCCTGATTTTAGTTCTGCTAAGCAATGACTGCTAGGATGATGGAGAGTGTTGGGAGTGGCTTTCATTATTTATTAAAAGTTTCAGTCAGTCAGTCTGTCAGTGAATTGGTCACTCACTTGTTCCACAACTCTGTTGGCCAGCTATTCAGTCAGTCAGCCAGCCAGCCAGCCAATTGGTTGGTCAATCATGCACTCATTCCATTAGTCAGTCATTCAGCCAGTCAATTGGTTAGTCATTCAGTCATTAAACCAGTCAGTTGGTCAGTCATTCAGTCATTCCATTAGTCAGTCATTCAACCAGTCAGTTGGTCAGTCATTCAGTCATTCCATTAGTCAGTCATTCAACCAGTCAGTTGGTCAGTCATTCAGTCATTCTATTAGTCAGTAATTCAGCCAGTCAGTCATTCAGTCATTCCATTAGTCAGTCATTCAACCCGTCAGTTGGTCAGTCATTCAGTCAGGTAGTAAGCCAGCATGTCATTCAGTCAGTCAGTCATTCAGGTGGGAAGCCAGTCAGTTGTTAATTTCTCTGTTAGGCAGTCAGGTGGTTTGTCTACCAACCAGCCACCCAATTGGGACGTTGGCCTGACAGCCAGCATGCCAGATAGCCACTGCGCTAGCCAGCCAGTCAGTTATTCTTTCATTGAATTACATTGATTCACTCAGACATTGTTTAATATGTTTCATTGCCATAGGTCGTGTGTGTGTACCAATCAGCATGAATGATGTAGACACCTTTGATCCATTCACTGTACCAACTATAAGGTGTGATTTCATGATTCAGCATCATAATTAACTTAGTACTTGATGAAAGCCTCTTGTTTCCTGTGTCAGTTTGTATTGAACATGCAACACTAATTTATATTGATGGACCTTGAGTGAGGCGAGGGGCAATTTTAGTCATAATCATTGTCATCATTATCATTATTATCCTTGTTGTCATCATCATCATCATCATCATCATCAATATACGATCTAGCCTAGTGGCCCATCAGGGCAGAACTTATCCCAATTCTGTAACATGAAGTGACTAGGAGTATTTCTTCACCTCCCTGGACGGGATGCTAGGGGTTACCCCCCCCCCCCCCCAGCATAAAATTTGCTGGTACAAATTTATACACCTGGGTAAACACAATGCAGTATCCCAGCCGAGGCTCAAACCCGGACCTTTCAATCTGGAGTCCATCACACAAACCTGCAGGCCACCACAACTCCCACTTGTTACATAGTGCTACCACTTTATTCCAGGGTACAACAGAGGCACCAGTGATCAAAAGCGTGCAGGTCTTTTCTTCCCTGTTAGTGGTCACCCATGTTTTTGAACCATAGAGTGCAATATTGGAACTACCTTTTAATTTATATCCATTCACTTGCAGTCAACTTTGCGACGAAATTGATGAACATGAAAAGAATTCCCCAGACATGATAGAAGATGAGAAGAAAAAGATTCCAGGTACAGGAATAAAAGACATTTCAAAACTCCGTAATCTGCATCATACTAGCCTTGTCAAGAAAAACAAAATTGCTGCAGTTACCATGACTTTAAAACAGAAAATTTATGATAATGCCTGTAATCTCTCTAATAATATAATTAATTCTAATAAGATATTCATATTAATTTGTAGCCTTCAGGAAAACATCCCTGCTGAGGCCTATTGGTGTTTTTGTGCAATTTTTGAAAGGCCTTGAAGGAGAAAATGACAACAGACGAAAGGGCTTCAGGGAGGCTGAAGGTGAGAGTGGCTTTTTGGCTTTTCTGTTACTCTGTAATTGCCGCACATTTCACTTGGAAGCTCAGATTTCAAAACAAAGAAAACAGTCATGAGAAAAAAATGAAAGTGTGGATTGTTGCTGAAAAAGAAGACAGCCGTGGTCTCTATCATCGGGATTCTAGTCAGCAACACCTTGAATTCTGTGCAAATTATCTGCCATTTCCGATGACATTGTGTTACGTCCAGCAAAATACGTCTGTTAAAATAAATAACTTCTTGCAGTTTCACGGCAATCTTCGGCGTTGAGACTCTCCACATGAAACCAAAAGTTTTAATATCACAGCTCTTGGGGTGAGCTAAGGCCACGCACCAATCATATAGCCTTAGCTCGCCAAGAGTTCTCATAGAGGGGGTAAGTTTCTAAAGAAACTGTGGTGCTGCGTCGGTGGGAAATATAACAATTATATAATTTGGTTTTATCAACTGGGTTTCGCTCCGACGAAGGGCTAACGCTCGAAACGTCAGCTCTTGAATCTCTTTACGGTGGCCAATTCACATTATCAACCCAGTTGATAAAACCAAATTATAAGAGTTCTCATAGCTCATTAGGTTAGAGCACCTGGCCAGTATCTTGGAGGTCATCGGTTTGAATCCTGTCGGGGCTCAGATTTTTTCTTTGTCCCATGCTGTTGTCATAATTGACCATTTAATCTTTATCACCCTTTGATTAGTTTTTGGCATCTTTTTGATAACTTTCTAATGGCTTCCTTTTTAAGTTGCCAAAATGGAAGATTAGAGGGAGATAGAGATGACCTCGAACTTGGATCTTGACATCTCTGCCAATCACAGTTCTTTCACTTTTATTGACCATTTCAAACAATGCCAAAAAGTTGTAAAACATTTTTGTCTAGTGGCAACAATAAGCGGTATAGCAATGTAAATCTGTATCCTTTCCCAGGTCTATGGTTTAGTTGAAACTATGAGGATTGTGCTGTGCATTCTTCCACCGTGACGGCTTTTCTTTCAGTCATTACTTCATGAATGTTTTAATCTTTGGATCTTCTGTGGATCTTCATTTTACACCTAGCATTATCTGCTCTATGAGCTGTACACTTCTTCAGCTCTCCATTTTAGAGGCATGTACATCTGTCATAAACTGTCATAAACATATCGGCCAACTGTTGGGTGTCTGTTGATGGACTGTTGGTCGATTGGTCGGCCCGACAGTTGGCCGACAGGTTTTGGTCTAAATACAGACCACCAGTCAGCCAACAGACGACTGACAGTCAGCCGACAGTTGGCTGAGAGTTGGTCTAAATACAGACCACCAGTCAGCCAACAGACGACTGACAGTCAGCCGACAGTTGGCGATGTGTCTGTACCATGTCGGTAGAGTAACCTGTTGGTAAAATGTTAATACCAATCTCATTGTTTTTTTCTCGGTTTTCGCTTTATAAAACATCTAAAATGTGTAATACACTCGCAAGAATAGCTTCAAGTTACTGACTTTGTTGTATGAGGGCTGGTGGCCTAATGGTTCGTGCGCTGGACTCCAAATCAAGCAGTATGGGAGGGAGAGAAAACATGCTATCCATCTTAATTTCTTCCTTCCATTTCAATCACAGTAATAATTATTGAAACCGCGTTTTCTTTATGATTTTATAGAAAAGAAAGGCGAGTGGTAAAGAAAAACAAGGACATCATAATGCTCAAATGGTGACCTCAATTTTCATCACCAAAAATTTCCAGTTATCAGCGAGAAATTGTATTCAAGGCAGTCAAGCGTGAAAGTATGTCATTAAACTTGTCATATAAATAAATAATTGTCAAATGTTCTCCCTGTTTTATCTCTGCTTAACGCCTCAACTCCTAAGAGGTTCAATAGGCCCATAATGTTATAGGTCAATATTTTTCCAATTTATAATAAGTTGATTTTTGGCCCCCATTAAGGTAATTCAGTGGTTTGCACTGCACATCTCTCACTGCGCATAACAAAATGGTGGCCATAAAAAGAGTTTCTGCAGAAAGATCATTAAAAGGGGTCGATCGAAGAGTAAACGTTAATGAAAATGTTGGCAAGTTGTCTGGCCAAGATGGGTCTTAATGTTTCAAAATTTGCATATTAACGCATAAAGTGAATGGCTGTGGATGGCTGTTAAACTTGTAATGAACCCTTACATTGGCATTTAAGCTCCCACTCTATCATATAACGTCCTAATTGCCGTATTTCGATGAAAATTCCTTAAAATATTTTCTTCGATGCTGTCTTCCATCTTTCAAGGGCCTTAAAACCGTATGACAGTTTGAAAACTCGCCCCAGTCTTCGCTCAAAATTCGGAAAAATGCAGGTCGTGCGCACATTCTGCGGCTCTAACGCGATAACGAGTACGGTGACCACCATGATTTTAATGATAAATGTGCATGTTGAAGTCATAAAATTGTAGCTCCTCCTATTGGTTACTTGATTGACCACCCCAATGGTACTACCAAAACTCCAGTTGATGCCTTAAAGAAAACTTGAAATTGCCAGGAGCGAACTCCGCCAAGCACAAGATAATTTGGTTTTATCAACTGGGTTGATAATGTCAATTGGCCACCGTAAAGAGATTCAAGTGCTGACGTTTCGAGCGTTAGCCCTTCGTCGGAGCGAATCAAGGAATTGTGCGTCGTGTGTCTTTATATACAGAAAGATGGAGCTTCGCTATTCGGTCTTCTGGTCTGAAATCTGTGGAATAAAGAATACTAGTGCAAGAGATTAGTGGTCGCAGCGATAAACAACAAATGAATAGAGGGGGTAAGTTTCTAAAGAAACTGTGGTGCTGCGTCGGTGGGAAGTATAACAATATAATTTGGTTTTATCAACTGTGTTGATAATGTCAATTGGCCACCGTAAAGCACAGTTGAGACAAACGGTACGGTCGTTGCTTTCCCTGTTGGAACTTCTCTTTCTCTTTCTCTGGTCTTTACTGGAAAGCAAACCTGGGAAAGTTTAAATTGTCTAAATGCCTTTAGAACGACTCAGCTGCCACAAAGACATCAAAATAACACAAGTGCAGACTAAGGTAAGCTATTTTTATTTAAATCCTTTACTACAAGTTGAATTTAGAGCGATTTTCGAACCATTTTCATCCATTCTCTTAAATGGCTCAAAACGTAACGCTATGCTTGACATACGTAAATCACAAACAACGTCTGCACCGCCTGTGGTTCGTGAAACTTTAAGCATAGCACGCATATACATCAACACATGTTTGGCCGCTGTTGTTGTCCGTACCATATCTGGAATTTCTGGCTGCGTGACAGTCAAATGATTGGTAAGGTCGCGGAAAACGAGCTCTGCAGATGTGTTGCTAGTACCATTCAAGGTGCAGTAGTGAAGTTTGTCGTCACACGCACTGCTTCCTTTTAAGTCTCCGGCAGATGGCAGAATGGCCCCGGTACGATATATCACCAACAAGACAGCTCAGTTTCCCTGATTTGTGGACGAGTTTCATTGTCTTCAGGCGTCCACCTTTTTGTGATGGTGAAGGCACCATACTGGTCATCTCGCGCGCAAAAGCAAACAGTTCTGTGTTTATCTTCTGCCAGTTCTCTAAAATTATGAAAAATTATTACAGAGTAGAAACTTAAGACTTAAAAGTTCAATCGTAAGCGGGATCCACACCCAAAGCGTAGTGAATACATGTGAATCGATAAATTAATAAACGATTGCAATCGGTACCAATCAATACCAGTCT
>OX393572.1:5933740-6021240 GCA_947652115.1 Blastomussa wellsi | reverse complement strand
CGTGTTATTTGCCTTAAGAAATATTGCGAAGACTACAGTAGCCCTTGGAAACTCATACTTTCGTTTTTTCTGAAAGACCACGGCGGAAAATTTCTTCTATACTGTAACTTTAGTACTTCCGATCTTCCTGGTTTTCTCCCACCATTTTATAGGGAATGTTTTGCAGCTTGGTCCAGTCTATCGAAAATATCTGTGTCTACCCGCGAACGAGTACTTAATCAAATTTTATGGAACAACCAACCTTAAATGTTGACAAAAAAGCCTGTTTTCTGTAGGAAGATCTTCTCTAAGGGTATAATATCTCTTTCAGGTATTCTAACACATCAAGGAAGACTTAATTCTTGGAACTTTTTTAAGACAAAAGGACTTAATTTATAACTCGCTACCTCTAGAATGGAAGAACTATATCATCTCCATCGACGAAGCTAAAGATACCATGCAAAAAAACACCATGATTTCGCCCACTTTAAACTTTAAAGACGATACTCTAAGTCTTGATTCAATTACCTCTTCAAAATTGTATTGGAAACTGATCGAAACCATTCAGGTCGATCCTTCTGCACGTTCTAAATATACTGCTTTGTATCCCACTTGTAATCGTGACTGGGAAGGGATCTATCTGATTCCGCATACTGTTACCCTCGACACCAAAACAAGAATCTTTCAATATAAGGTACTAAACCAAATACTTTTCACAAACAAGTCGTTATACAAAATGAAAATTGCTGATTCACCCCTTTGCTCCTTTTGTAAGACCGCAGAGGAATCTCCCGAGCACTTGGTCTGTTCTTCTTTTGGTTAAATCTTTGCAAATTAACATTGTTTCGCTAAAAAAATATATATAACGCAAAAGAGGTCTCATTGGTTTCTTTTAAATCATATTATTATTGCTGGAAAATTTACCAAAATCGCTCAAAGAATCCTGTACCATTATTTTCTCATGTTGTTGTTAGATTAAAGTATATAGAATCTATTGAACGAGCAATTGCAAAAAAGAACAACAGAATGAAATTTCACGAAAGGAAGTGGGAGCCTTTTCTATCTTAAAATTGGAATTACGGAAAAATCTTTTCGAAAAAGAAACTTACTGCTGGAAACTTTATTTGTTCATTTATTTATTTTAGTCTTCCCACGCAATGCAGTGTAATGTAATGTAATGAATCTTTATGTAACTGTAGAAATGTAAACGTAGGCTGTGTAAAGTATTTAATGTAAAATGTAGCCTATGCCATGTATGTAAAAAAAAAAAAATTAAAAAAACCCAAATATAAAAAATAGCTAGTTTTTAATAAAAAGATTTTGTTCATGATGGCTCAATAGGAATTAGATAGGGCCAGGGCCCGCGCTATGTTATAATTACTTCTTGAAGACTCATTTTCATCCAAGAGTCATTGCGACCGTTTGTTTTTGTTTTGAAATGCTGCATGTGTTGTTTACGTAAACTGATTGGCTGTGCGCACTGAAGCGTCCCGTGGGGAGAGGAGTTGCCTGACGACTCCGAAGGAGACAAGCGCTAAGGGCACCTTGAAGGATGTAAATATTTCACTGTACAGTCGTCTTCCTTGTTCGATTGTCGTTATAGAGTACCCGAGTCAGTAGATGATGATGTTTCCGAAGTATTCGTCTGCTGTTACGTTGCAGAAGAAGAAAGCGAAGCTGAGAAATCAACATTACGGTAGCCTGCAAAGCAGGTGGTTTTTGAGGGGGGAATGCTTCGAAAACAGCGATCACGAAAGACCGGCCGCCATTTTAAGCGCGCGAACACTGGGGAGAGGAAAAAGGAGAAGGTTTGGGGGGCCCCACAAAAACCGCCTGCTTTACAGGCTAACATTACGGCCAAGGCCGGATACGCATCAAAACACACCGATCGATCTTTCGCGGATTTTGTTTAATCTGTGCTTTCTTCGAAGCTAAATACTATGTTTCTGTTAATAAAAGGCTATAAAATAGGTCAGTTTTTTATTTCTTGAGTAATTTCGTGTTACACGAAATTCATTATCAGGGATTGTGGTGCGCAATGCATCTTGGGATTTTTAAAGAACGTTTTGCCATAGAGGCAAATGAGAAAATGAAAAAAGTAATAATGATAACAGAAAATGATCTTGTTACAAGTTCAATCCATTCTTTTACCTTTTTCACAAGATTTGAAATTGGAAATTTAACCTAAAAATCACTGCAATTCAAAGGGGACAGACCACAATCTCAATGTTGGCGCCTGTAAAAATATCTAATTGCCATAACCGTTCATCAGTATAATGCCTAAAATGCTTGTAATTCCACAATTGCTTTCGGCTCCATTAAATCCTATACCAATTGCAGAACATTTCAGGTGGAGCCACCCACGATGTGAGCACAGTTACTGACAAGAAAAAGTAATAAGGAAAACAACGAAAAATAAATTAAACCGTTAAATTGCGAACTAAGCATACACGTCAACTAAATAAACTCATGCTAAGAGAAAGAAATTGAAATTGAATCCAAAAACTCTGAACTATACCCGAAAGGGGCGGGGATGCTCGTCGTCTCGCTCAGAAGTGTAAATTTCGGATTTTGGTCTCACTTAGGGTGTTCTGGGCAAAACGCCATTATATTTAGCCGTGAAGGTCTCGTTTAGGGTGGTACGCGAAAAAATATAAAAATATATATTTAATATAGTATTTTTAATTCCCTTTATGGGGTCAAAAATGTATGGGCCACGCCCAGATCGGTCTCCTTTAGGGGTTTAGGGGTCTCGATAGTCTAGTAAATATGCAAGTATCTGAAGATTTTGCTTAAAACTTGAGGGGGGAAGGGGTATTGTAAATCCACCTTTCTAAGCTAAAGTTATGATGCAGAGACTGGGTACGGCATGCACATATTTTGTCACGTGGCAGCTGCTCACGTGACTACAGTCAGCTTATTTGAATTCACTTTGTGACTGGGATAACAGGGACGGCGGAGCGTATTTTAAAGTGGGGGCTCGAAAACGAGCGGCGGAGGCACGAGTTTGCTTAAAAATGACTCTGGAATGGCAACAATAACTGTCAGTAACTTAATTTTTTTAATCTTTTTCTACAAAATGGCGCTTTTCCGTTTTTGTTTTCCTTTTATTTATTATTTACATTTTCCTTTTTTCATTATTTCTTCATACGAACCTTATACTAAAACAAAAAAATGCCATCGTCTTTAAAAAGGGGGGGGGGGGGGGGGGTTGCTGACGCCCTCCCAGCCCCCCAGGCTCCGCCGTCCCTGGATAATCACTTGCGTTTTGGTTCATTTGCTGGTGCCTGAGCTCTTCATGAAGGGCTGAGAAGGCTTAAACTTTGCCAGTTTATTGGCACTGTGACTGTGACAAACTTCGACCAGATGCTCGATTTCAGCTACTGGCAGTTTGTAGTTGATGGACAAGGGGCCATAAAGCAAATGAACCTTGTCTCACCAAGCTTCAACTGGTAAATATGAAAGTTTCAATCAATGATAGAAGTGGCTGGAAAACTTTTAGTGTATTATTGAAGCCCGGTCAGAGACTTAGAAAAACATCAAATTAGTTGGAGCTAGGTCTTTCCCGCTCAAAGAAAAGACATTTCTCAGGATGCAGTGCGGTCAGATTCCTGCTATTTGGCTGCTTGGTTGAGGTTGCTGACAAAAAGGAGCTTATTAGGCACTTGCTTGGCATTTGCATTTGAGTTGGAAGCAGAAGGGTTGTTTTGCATGAAATCCTTGTATTGTTTTGGAGCTGGCATGTTGTTTTTCTGCAATCTCCATTCTCTAACTATTCTGAGAAAAAGCATGGTGCTACCATCTATTTTCCTCCATTGTTTCAATGCAAAACAAATAATTCTGCAGCACAATTTCTTATAGAAATGATAAGACCAAGCCCTAGGATTTTTTTTTTCACCCCTATGCAGTTTTGATGTTGACACTCGGCTTGAATGAAAAAGGTAAATGGTAACATTTCTATTTTTCCATGCTTTTAACTTATCCAGCTTTCTGGGGCTCAGGCTGAACGTTGATAAGCATCCTATGCAATGACCTAAAATAATGCTTATCTGGTAAATACTTTTGCTACAGCAGGCAAAACACTGGTGCTAGGTATTGACCAAAAAGGCTTGTTTTTGCAAATTGCAACTTTTCACATTTTTTTCTCTGCAAATAATTAATGCCAGCCAACCATTTTAGGTCATTTCATAGACCATTGTAAACATAATCTGTAAAAAATGGTTTCTTGCCCGAGTGACTTGGCGTTTTTTCTTAATTATGTTCATGAGTAAAGCACCCTCTGAGACACTGTACCAAAGCTTGTACTGTTACCATGGCAACAAGAGACCCAAAAAGCATTGTGTTTGTCGTCATTCATGGCAACTATTGTGGTGATGACGAGTTTGTCTAATTTAGTTTGATTTTCAAGTAAAAGGTCTTCTTGACTATCGAGCCACCTTAATTCAAACTTTCCGACGAGCATCCCCGCTATTTTCATATGCGTTACCCTCCCCACCAAGCCAAGTTATGGAATAATGATTTCATTATAAGGTTGGTTTGAAATGGTTACTCGATACCTTAACTTGTTAACTACGCAAGCTGTTTTCTTTTCCATAAAAGTGCCAAAATTGTATTAAACTTAGAATATTTAAAGCACAAAACTGAAACCAAAGCATGGCTATGAAAAAATTGTCAGACATGATAAGAAACCAGCTGAAATTTGTCCATTTAGGCATGCCCCCTCACACATCACGTGCCTAATTTGCATTACAATGTGAAAACAAACATGGCGATTATCGTGAATAAGGTCAATTGGTTTGCGACACACTGGCTTTATTTTCTTTTATTTTCAATTGTGGAAAGTACAGTTAATTTACATCGTGATATCTTCAGTAACATCTATTTTAAAATGTTTATCCTTTATTTACAGATACGTTTTGCTGGCTTTAATTTATTCAAATGGAAGTGGTACTGTAGTAATTCCCCATCCAGCATGTTATTCCAGCAAATACATTAGCTTTGTTCCAAACTACATTATCAATGCGGCAAACTCGTATGTTTACCAAGCCCTGTTAATTTTATGAATTTCGTCATCACACTGTCAAAGCTGCTGTGTATCAACAAGGCGTACACACTGTTTTGGCAAAATTCCTAATAAAATAGCAGGACACAATAACAGGACGATCAAAAACTGCCGTCATATTGTATTATTTTTACCATAACAAAACAAAGCAACGGGATTAAGCGTAGGCTCGTCTTCGCTAGCCTGCGTCGCAGACGGACAAAACCGCCGGTATAGTCCGTCTGCGCAACGGCTCCCAAAAGCTTGTTCCGTTTACAAGAATCTGTGTATTCATTTCTGATTGGCTAGTATCATATTGCTTTCTATCGAGCTTTTCGATTGGTCTATTTTAATTTACTTCTCGTGCAGTAGACGTGCAGTCAACTGTGCAGTCACGTAACGAGTTAATATTCCTTGTTTTTCCCGTGAAAACAAAACGACGGAGATCAGTGATGAATGTTTGAAATCGATCAACTTCTACTAGAACGAGGAAACACACTAAAGACATTTCTTGGATGCCACAATGTATTCGTGAATTTGACAACAAGATACGGCAAATCTTTTACTTTCCAGTGTCTTCCTATCGCACCGGAAGCGCTCGTGGTTCCAGTGTTGTCGTTGTGATATCGCTGTTGCATGTTTCGATCGTTTATGGAAGACTTAAGTCGCTTATCTTTTATAATAATGGAGTCCCAGCAGACATTTAAGTTCTTCTTCTAACTTTTCTATCTGCTCAAGAAGTCTTCTTCGTTTTTTTCAGTTCTGCAACACAGTTTTTGCAGATGTACTTGCTTATCGATGGGATCGATAACTCCAGACTATTCAATTCGGCAAGTATGTCGAATTGTTTACACCCTTTCTCGAGCAATACTCTTTCGTGACTCTTATCTATTAAGCGACAGCATAAATTACAATATATGGACAAATTAGACACAGGCTTTTTGACCTTAACGACTTTTGTTTTTCAAAGTGTAAGCTTCTCAAATTGTCGCGTGACAATTACGCGAACTTTGCCTATTGTTATGGTTGGAAACCAGATTCTTGCAAACCTGCAGGGGGTCGGAACAAGCTTTTGGGAGCCGTTGCGCAGACGGACTATACCGAGGATTATGTGACACGTCCGGCTGTAACGCAGGCTAGTCTTCGCGGGCTAAATAAAAGTGCAAGCGAAACCTGAAATTCGAAAACGATTTCACGTTAAACTTTTTTGTTTTCCCTTTTGCAGTTGAATACAACCCGGTCTAATATTCCTCTTAAAAAAGAAGTTGATGATTTTCCCTTTGAAGAAGTTCTGTTTGGATGCAATTTGTCGCTTATCTTCGAGAACTAAACGCCTCAAAACTGTAAACAGTTGGAAGTTTTAGCAACCGTGCCATCCGACTACGTCATTTGTATGTCCATTTGTTTAAACACAGGTATTAGCCAATGAGCGCGCGAGAATTTGTGTAAAATAGTTTATTTCCGTAAGAGAAGCCCCATAGACGCAGATGTGCGTATAGTTTACATTAAGGTGGCTTCGTCCGACAGAAAATCGATTGTTCAAAGTGCACTAGAGAAACATCAAAGTTTCAGATGAAGTTCAGTTTATCGAGATCGGAGTTATCATAGCAACGTCGTGACGTCATGCGCCACTTTACTCGTGACCGAATAACTTGTCATCAAGGGATTACAACTCTTCCTGGATTTTTGACCTGACATACTTTTCTTGAGATCTACAAAAATTGGAGAACTTTTATAAGAGCGATTTCGAGAAAATTTATGGCAAATTTTTTAGGTGTAAAAATACAACAAAACGTATTAGTTCCTGAATGTTACTAAAAAGCTGGTCCATCAGGCCTGATGTAAGCCAGAAACTGATGTGTATAACTTTAAGAATACCACGCATACACATCAACGCATGTCATGCCACTGTTGCCAGCTTCCGAAAAATTCTTCCAATCCTGTCCGTACCATATCTGCAATTCCTGGTTGCGTGCCACTGTCAACTGATTAGAAAGGTCGGGGAAAACGAGCTCTGGAGATGTGTGGTTAGTTCCATTAACTCTATAAAAGTGTTTGTTGTTACAGCCACCGCATGGAAGTGGTTTCAAGTCTTCAGCAGGGGGCAGAACAGATTCTTTACTGGTATTTGTGATGATAGTCATCAGGCCGTTGTTGCCATATGATGGGTATCTGCAACCCCAATAGGATGGACTATCAACTCGGTTGCAGTGTATTTCCCCTGATTTGTGGACGAGCTTCATTGTCTTTAGGCGTCCACTTTTTGTGATGTTGAAGGCACCATACTGGTCATCTCGCGCACCAAAGCAAACAGGTTTTGTGTTAATCTTCTGCCAGTTCACTGAAATTGTAATCCAAATAACATTTTACCATTCTCAGAAGAAACGTAAAAGCTCATACACGCGTAATCATTCCATAATCAATTATAAAAAAATGATGTCTTGATATCGACTACCCAATTTATGTTGCCCATTACAACATAATTTTTAGCATAATTTTTTTCTATTTTTAAAAGACCGAGCCTCACATGCTGCATCACATTGACTTCCTTCGGTGTAATTGTTCCCCGTACTACGTTCAAAACGGAGATTTCTCTTGTATCAATTTTACACAAGATGAAATACAAATTTTAATTAGTTATGAAGGCGGTACAGCAAATCAATTAATAGGCCTCGGCAGTGACGGGGGAGGCGCAGCGGCATAATGGTTAGTGAGATGGACTCCGGATCGGACGGTCCAGGTTTAAGCCTCGGCCGGGTCACTGCGCTGCGTTCTCAGGTAATACACTTCACCCAGTTGTATAAATGAGTACCGGCGAATTTTCTGCGGGGGAGGGGGGGAGGGGGGTTAACCCTGTGATGGACTACCATCCCATCCAGGGGGGAGTAGAAATACTCTCAGTCCTTCATGCTTACGAAACCGGGATAAGCTCCCGTGGTATGGGGCACCAGGCTCTACGCAGACTTTGCCTTTGCCATACCAGTGGCGAAACTGGACTTCTTTCTAAGGTGGTCCTCTCCCCTGGATCCGCTACTGCATACCTTCACATCGCGCCCGAATTGTCTGACCATTCCCATCAGAGTATATCCAGTAATCCCTGTTGTCCATCTCATTTCCTTCACTGGCCTTGATCTCACTGCAAGATTCAGCAGGAAGCTCCGGAATAGAACCAAGAGGGACTGTGAGATAAAGGAATGAAGCTTCATAAAAAGGTACACATAAAATTATATATCATGGAAAAAAAACCGATCATCTTCCGAGTGTCGATGTTCTCATGAATGTAATGTTTTTTTTAAGGGCCCCTGAGATCAAATTAACGATATTCAATTTCTACGTTTTCATGCGAAGCAAACTCATTTTCATATGAATGGTTTCGCACTTGGACTCGTTTTGAAACAGAGGGAAAAGCAAACTCTCAAATGACCCATTCTCTTAAACTGAGCTACGAGAACTCCTGGTGAGCTAAGACCATTTACGTGGTTCACATATGATATGCATCCTGTATACTGAATGGTATATGTCGAAGCATCATGTATGTGATAAATACATGATAACTAAAATTTTAAGCTCGGTGAATAAATTCTAAAAATGAAATGATCAGGCTCGAGCCATAACTCGATTATTTCATCTTTATAATTTATTCACGGAGCTGAACGGTTTATGTTATAATTTTTATAGAAACGGAAGCTTTGTTGTTCCTCGTACGTCACACTATACTGGGACTGTGATTATTTATTGGCGGTTTGGATGCCTGCCTGTTGTCAAAATGGCGTTGATAAACAAACAAGAATGATGACGATGATGATTTCTAATAATAAAAAAGTCTAATGCTAATTATACTAATCGAATACACTAATAAACAAGTAATCTGATGATTCAATTTAATCGCTAAAAGTCGCTATATTATAAAAGTGATAAACTTATATTTAATTATGATGAGCAGAGCGAACAGCTCCTACAGCCATCAGACCACCAGTGAAACTATATGGCAGTTACGAATCTTGCTTTTAAAAGTATTTCAAGTTTTTGCAGATCTAACCGGCGATAGTTTTTCCCATGACCTAATTTATAACAGAGATGACTGATTGTTTTAAAAAGTAAGACGAATTCTGATTATTGAAGATATTAAAGATATAATTTGAACATAATTCGTTCCTCACTTTGTACATAAAGAATGCAAATGTCCTGCAGGGGCTATTCATCGGCGTTGGCAAATAAGCACTCTTACAAAATTGTGATTTTTATTGCACATAAACTGTGTGTATTTTTCTTTCTTTTACAAAAAACAGACATCCGAAATCTTTTTTCACTCCTTAGTTATTGCGAATTTCCTTCTTTTTCGTGACTCATTACGTTACACTTTAAAGGTGTCGAGCTGTCAGCACTGCTGGATCAAACGCGGGAAATTGGCTTCCAACAGAGGGAATTTCCTTTGCTCACGTCGCTAACTTCTGTCGTTGCAGTACAGTTTTGGCTGGAGCTTTTGGATGGAGAGAGAAAAGAACAGAAAGAAAGCGAGAAAATAGTCCTTGGGTTCCAAAGGCTGATCGGTGGTACTGTAAAAAGTAATCAGGGCATTTTTGCGAAACGTAGAAATGATGCGTAAAGCGACAAATTGTCACAACGACCGAACAAAACATTAAATATTGCTGCTAATTCGGATGCTTCCCTGGGTTACCGCAAGCATCAAAAATCGCAATAAATTACCACATTATAATTCTGCATCAGAATTGTCGGCAAAGGTGCTTTGATCTTGAAATAATCTCTACGACCACTTTTCCGCGAGTTTCGCGAAATTGAACCTGATTGGTCCATTAAGGCGATAAACCGGAAAATCACTCCCCGTGGGAGTGCTATGTTTACGAAACTGTCTTTGCCGTATTTCTCGACAAAATTTTTCGTGAAGTTTGTCATCTATGAGCGGCTAGTTTGCATACGAGAATTCATTGTAGAAGAATGAAATTTCGCTCAGTGGTACATGAATCCCTCTTCTCCAAAAGTGTGTCGGGCTTTAGCTTATTTGTTTTTCGTTTTAAAGATATAAGTCCAAATGCTGTGTCAATCCGAGAAAAGTACGCGAACGAACTTTGAATTATAATAACATTTTTTGAGAGCTAATCTAGCGATTCCCCGACACTTTTAAAGCCAAGCACGTGCTGAGTGACATGCAGTCATTGCTTGCTTCGATGGGCCAAAATCCGACGCGAGTTTGCCGCACTTTATATAAACATTGTTCTATTTGCATTTAACTGACTGCATCTTCTCTCACATTTAATTTCACCAGTTAAAAACATTTCCACGACATTCTTGGTTCTATAATCTTTAAAGTGATGCATAAGCTAAGCACTTCCCTCAAATTGCGCGCGCGTGAGGATCTTTTTGCGCGAAGCACCCGCGAACCTGTTCAGTAACCTTAAGGTCATTCCCCTGTATTGCATTGCGCATCCTTACTGCGCACGATTTATTGCGTCATCAGCGCGCACACCTAAAGAAAACTGCGGCGTTTTATTTACGGCTTTGCTCGTGAAGGAGATAAATCGTCGTTTTCTCGTAAACGAGTATGGTGACCTATATTTTTTACCCTTTTTCTGAGACTAGCAATCACTTTCTTCCTATAACAGGAATATAAACAAATTCCCATTGCAGAAAAATAAATAATCGACGGAAACGTGAACTTATTGAACAGATATTGTGGCCTCGAGATCACTGCATACTAGTAACAAGTTGAATCAAGGTCGACTGGAAATGCGTGCTTTCATAATGAAAGGCGATACAGTATATCTATAGTTTTTCCCCTGTTTTACTTTCTCCCTATTTTTTTCTTCTCCCATAAGACATGGCATGAGCTAGTCAAATGACAACATTTCTGAAGCTGATATTTTAACGAATTATGGGGTATTTTCAAGGTGCTCCTGCTCCTAAACGAATATGGTAACCCCTCTTTTTCATTAAAAATTTAAATTCCCTTACGATGAAACAAATGGGCAAAGTTTGAACGAAAATCTATTGTCAGTTCTATTTCAGGGGAATGACCCTTAAGTAATTGTGAATAGAATTAAAGAATGAAAGTATACCTCTGTTATTTGCCCGTTTCATGTAGAATCTTGTCTGATCCGGCATAAAATCTTCCGGTCTTGCTTCTTTTGTTCTATTGTTGAGTTCGCAGACTTTTTGACCAATATGGAAGTTATAGCTTTGGCAAGTGACTTCTTCGTCGCACCTCAAATAGCACTCGTTAGGCCATTCAACTTTGTACGTTTTAAACGTGTGACCTCTGAGGAACATAGAGTATATGGAGGATTCCACTTGGCGACACTGAAGAGCAGCTTCAAATATACCAATCCGGGACATGAGGAACGCAGCTGAGAGCCAGAACTTTGGATTCATATTGGATTTAATGCGTGAGTGTCTGCAATAAGAAAGCAAATAAAAGGATTTCGAATGGCATGCCGTTTTTGAGGACTCCGCGATATAACGAAGGTTGTTCACTATGGCGAAGTTTCGCTATATGAGGGTTCGTTTCCATTTATTTGTCTATTATTAAGGCGCTACAGATCGCTCATTAGGGAGCTTAAGCAAGCAACGACGGAAACGTCAATCAGGACGTCGCTAAACCAAAGATCTAACGGCCTGTACGCGTGGTGCCGTTGTCTGCAAAATAACAACGTGAAATAACCAAGTTCTGTGTATTTTTGAGAACGTGAACCACAACGGCTAAAGTTTCGTTTTTTGTTTGAAAATATCTGCGCTGTTCTTATATTCTCTGCAAGAGATATGATTGAAAGCGATAGGTTTTACTGCATACACTGTCAAGATAATTGTAAGATTCGTGAGTACTTCATTTTTTCCTTGGTAAAATATAAATTCATTTTTAACCAGGGGTCGCCGTCGTCATTGCTTAAGCTCTCTAATATTTCGAGGACTTCAGGCGTCTATCAAACCGCCGCCCGACTTGCAGTAAGGGACTGATTGCTTTCATAGGTGTACGGGAACCTTCGGTCTTGGGGAGCTCTGACTTCCCTGCCCGAAAGAATTACGTAAAGCTCGAATGTGTTGAGCATTTTAAAAGCTGGTAGCCGAATGCGAAAAAACTGCATTAGAAAACAAGGCGCTGAAACTTTTACAGTTCGGCGAGGAAGCTTGGCGGAGTGGTTAAAGGAGCTGGTGTTGTATTCCGGTGGTCCCGCGTTTAAGACCTTCACCCTGCGACTAGTGGGATTTCTTTCTCGGTAGGCCCGAGTTCAAATCCTTGGTCACGTCTGTAAATAGCCAATTGGTCTGCCTCCTGTTCATTTATGCCTGATACCTACCTAAGCTTAGTGCTTATGAAGCTACTGAGTCTTCAGCTATGAGAAAGTGAAACGTCAAATTGCCGTCCTGTTTACAAACGGAACTCAAAATTACCAAACTACACGAACATGTTAACCCCAACCACGGAAAAAGTGGAAATTTTGAGGTCGTATTTAAAAGCGACTAATTTATTTCTCTAGTACATTGTAAACCTTTGTATACTCTGGAAACGTTTGAAAACATTAGTAAAGTGACATTCTACACTGCGCGAAAAGCCAAATATTCGGGCCAGAATTCGCACGAATACGAGTCGACGTACGCCTCGTATACTGCAATATCCCGACGTATTCTTGGACGCCTGATTCGAAATTCACCTGGAATATCCTGTTAGAATCCGGCCTGTTTTTCCGCATTTAAATTAAACACCGTAGGTATTGTTTACCAAAGTTTTTGAGGCTACAAATTGACAGCCTTAGAATGTTTCAATGAACTTGAAACTCGGGGATTATATTAAATATTGGTAAATCTACCTGAAGAATTTTTTTTAAAAAAATTGTCTATCGCTTTTTTAAATTGTGACGTGAACGCCATAAATTTTCTCGAAATCCCCCTTATAAACATTCTTCAAATTTTGCAGACCTCAAGAAAAGTATGTCAGGTCAAAAATCCAGGAAGAGTTGTCCAAAATTATCCCTTGATGACAAGTTATTCGGTCTCGAGTAAATTGGGGATTGGGGATGTCACTACGTTGCTATGGTAATTCCGATCACGATAAAACGTATTTCATCTGAAACTTTGATCTTTCTCTAGTGCACCTAGAGCAATCGATTTTTTGTCGGATACTCTATAGCCGTACACTAGCTGCTCAAAGTTGAAAGGTATCGTCACTCAAAAATCCGATCAAGCCATAGACAATAGTTCTAACTTCTTTATAAAAGAAATAAACGTGGTGGCAAAAAAACCAAACTGACCTATTAGCCACGGCAAGGAATGTTCCTTGATTATGCGATTACAAGGAAACTATGGAGAAAGAAAAGGATATTTACATCTTGCAATAAGATAGAGTGAGGGATTAAAGTATGTCGAGTAAATTTTTGAACTGCCTTATAATTTAAAATCCCATTTAGCATTGAGTGTAAAAATTATAAACACTTTTTGTAAGTTCTTTTTTAAAACTCAACGCTTCATAACAATGCTTGAGTTAACGCGAATTTCTAAAATAAATTGAAAGATATTTTCTTACCTATTTCAGATCTTAATTTCTCTTGATAACGTGAATATCGAATAACTGTTACGTAATGCATTCACCTAGAATCAACATACCCTATTACACGAAATTTTCACTAGCTTTAATTTCGCGATTTTACCAACGTTGTAAGTTTGACTATTTCTCTTGTTAACCATTTCTTATATTACCATAAAACGACTTTACTCAAAAACAGCACTACCAAAAGCAAAACGAGCTTTTTACGTCAACAGTAACATAGAATTCTCGGAAGCCATTCATAATTTTTTGTACACTCCTTATAAGAACCTTTTTGATAAGAACATCAAGGCTGAACAAAACCGAAAAATTAAGAAAATCCTTAGAACGAGTATGTGCCCAAGGCTGAAATTTGTGTAAGAACTAATATTATTATGATGGCCATAATGACAGCCATCTTATGTTCGCGAAAATTTCATGTTAAAAGGTACTGCGGGAGTGGCAGCTCTAACAAACGCTGTTTGCACACTACCGTGTATAAATTTAAAGCCCTCCTGAAAATCTGGAATAACGTCCCGAATATTTGGGAGAAATTGCCTCAAAAATCTCAAGATTCCCGAAATTTTAACTTTCTTACTTCGTGTTTCCCGGGAAATGTTCCAAGTCTCAAGATTCCCGGCAAAATTTTCAGATTCCCGGAAGAATTCCGAAACATCGACACCCCCCGTAGGTACTGCTATCGGGCACTGTTTTTGTATCTCTTGAATCAATTTTTTCTTGGCATTTTCAAATCAATATAATAATCAACCGACTGAAGTTAAGAAAGATCTCATTTCTATCATTTGCCGCGAGCTTCGATCAGGCGAAAATGCAGCTTAGCGGAACTGATATGGTCCAAAACGAATTCCCTACGCAATTTTCATTTAGTGCGTTAGTTTTAATATAAATTGAAATAGGCGAATATTTGAATAGTTTTCTAATCCATCCTACCTTTTCCCTGAAGCCGAGAGATCCGAACTTCTTAATGTCATTTGAGGTCTGGTACCAAAACATGTGGTCTTTTAAATAAGTTTACTGTAGGCCCAGTTCTTATTGGCTTGTTTTGGTCATTCATAATTGTCTTTCGATCAGTTCAATTACTTTGTTAATGAATAAGTGAAGTTTGGTTGTCTTCTGTTACAAATTTAAACAGCACAGAGAAGAAGAGGGAAAATTAGGATATTAGCATACCGTTTTTTCCGCTTTTGCTCCAGCCGTTGCTTCTAAGGAGTTTGAATGTTTTTATTCAAAAGACGCATCAGGCTGTTTATCAGTCTAAGTGTGGCTTAGTTTGACGCAGATTATGTCGACAATTAGTGCCGTCAATTTCACCAGTACACCGAAGAACATATATTGGAACGGGAATTGCACTTCACGTAAAAAAACATAGCATCAGTTAAAAGAAGCCAGATGGCATCGAGAAGAATCTATCTTCAACAACTATGCATACCATACGCCTCAAGTTATTTTCCTTAATTAGGCTTTTAATCTTTTATTGCCTATCGTTGCCATGCAAATTGATTTTACACACCGTTTTCTACCATGTATTTATACACGCAATCGAACTTGATAACTTTTGATCGGTGGAAACGTCTTTCTTGTTTTTGCGTTGATTTTCATCTTGAGATCAATTTGAAAGAACGTATACACACATCTTGTGAAAGAAAACAGGAAGTGACCCAGCTGTTTGAAAAATATTAATATCATTTGTAAGTCGGTATATGTATCTCTTCACGCATTATGTTGGATAGTTTTTGATGTAACTTTCTTTGGTGACATTGTTTTCGGTAAGCTACAATACGGCTAAAAACAATGACGTTCCTAAAGGATACTCACGACGCAATTCACCGCCTTTAATTTTGCGCAAAACCATTACAGTTGTAGTATCTACTTTTTTCCTCTTTTTAAGAGAAAACAATTATAGAGGACGTTTAATATAAAGTTTCAGGGAGAATTAATTCAAAACTTTGGAGGTTTCAATTAAGACTGCAACGTTTGGCGTTCTCTGTGCCCACCGTGTAGGAAATTTAAGTATTGGACGTAGTTTCCTTCAATTTTGCGCAAAACCATTCCAGTTGTAGTGTCTTCCACGATATAAGAGAAAGCAATTATAGAAGACGTTTTCCGTGTTTACGTAGCCTCATATAAATTCCAGACAGTTATGCAAATCCGAGGCGTAGTCGGGGATTTGAAAAAAGTCCTCTATTACTTTTATAAAAAAATGTTAAAAACTGAAATAATAGGATTTTAGAGAATGACAAGTTCTATATTAGTACAAAAGTTTAGGAGAATTAATTCAAAACTTTGGAGGTTTTAATTAAGGCCGTGCAACGTTTGGCGTTCTCTGTGCCCACCGTGCAGGAAATTAAAGTATTCTTTGATTTGCAGCTACAAGGAAACTCTTGAGAAAGATCAGAATATTTACATCTTGCATTAAGATAGATCGAAGGATTAAAATATGTCCAGTAAAGAAAGATGTCAATTTTTTGAACCATCTTATAACTTAAGACCCGATTGAACATTATACGTAAAAATGATAAACGTTAATGTTGTAAAGGGCTTTTTATAATTCAACATTTAATTTTTATTGGACTTTACATCACATCGCTTACAACACAATACCTCTTTGCAAGTTCATCTCTAAAACTCAACACTCTATTGCAAACTTGAGTTGATGTTTTAATTTTCTAAAATAATATATCTAAACAGGAATTTTACATGTAATTTTAATTTTTAATTTTATTTTTTAATTTTAAAAACGAGGTCGATTCACCAGACTCCTTTTCTCCTGATGTCTTGAATAACTGTTACCGACCGGAATTGGCACTGGTACTGCTTCTTCATCTCTTTAATTAACTTTCTCTTGGCATTTAATACTTTTTCAATCAATTAACTGACTGAAGTCTAAAAACTTAGATATGACATATGACAGTACAATGTGCTTAGCAAAGGGATTTTAAATAATTGTTCTGCACGCTCAATTCTTATTGCTTCCTGTGGCAATTCAATAATTCACACATTTTCCCCATGTTAGTGCCCAAGGCATAGTTTGCGTATGAGCACGTACTTGACGATATAATTTTGGTAGCGTTCCCTTTATCCAAGCTATTTTCGAATCCAATTGGCCCCGGAGGGTTTTGGTCCAGAGGCTGGTTTGGGACAAGCGATCAAAAACTAAACCCGCACGAATCTTGTTACCTAAAACACACGCTACGAAAAATATTCGATCAAAGGCCTAATCATTTCTCAAGGTGCAAATATTCAGAAGTTTTGTTAAATTACAGTGATTTTTACAGATACGTCTAAGAGCAGGAATACTGAAAGGGAATAGGCAAGAAGTGGTCTCTGTTCGAGCATAATTTTGTCATTCACTGCGTGAAGGGGTGAAGAAGGTGAGAAAATTTTGAATTATTGTAAATTTTATGCCTATTTTTTCCTTGGTGATCGATCAAAGACCTAATGATTTCACATTTATTCGCATTTTTTTCTTACTTGGGGTGTTTTACTAATTTTAGATACATCTTAAAGAATGATGAAAACACACAGACTGAAGGTCTGTTCAAGCATTTGTCACTCATTGTGAAGAGATGAGAAAATTTTCATAATGCTTACACATTTTATGAATTCAGTTTTTTTAGAAACTGAAATTTATTATTGTGCCGTTGATTGTTTTTTGAGATTTCGAGAGAATTATTTGTTTCTTCCATCTTTGGCAAAACTTTAGATCTACCCTAAGCGAATTTCTTCAATTGCTGTTCAGGTATCTTTCACAATGTTGTCAAAACGTGAAATAACTGTCACTCATTCGTGTATCCTTTTGGTTGCATCTTGCTAGTTCATTTCAACCTTCATATGCCAATACCTGTTTTTATTTAAAACAGATATTTGAAGAGAAAACTTATAATTGTCGGGTTAATTAATTTATTACATTTACAATTGTTTCACAGGATCTCCATAGGATGGCATTGGGCTACATATTGCTGCTCGCACTGGAAATAGGGCAAACATTTAAAAGTACTGCCTAAGACTGTAAAAATTCACGAAATAGTCCCTTGATTATTTCTTAAAGAAAGTCCACACTGCAGCAACATTTTTGAAAAGTTTCAACGATTTTCGAGCCAATCTTGTATTTGAATATTTTAGCATAATTTTGAAAACCCTGAATTTGTAACGCTACGTTTTAGCCCTCAGTTATATGGTCTCGGGTGCCCGAGACAACCCTCCCTCCCGAGACAACTTTACCGAGCGTTTATATGACAAAAAATTGTCTATTTGATTATGCATAAAGTATTTAAATATCCAAGTCGCTAGTTGCCCTTCTTCCTTTGAATCTCTTTCGTTCATTCGATCTCTGGAGGGCTTGCTGGGTTAACTTCTATTTATTTAGTGCAAATTTGTGCTTAAAAACCTGAAATCCTGACATTACGTGACACTCGCCACGCCATGAGTTGTCCTGGGTAGACGAGCCAAAGTGTTTATAAGAGAAAAAGTTGTCCCGCCTGCCAGGGTTACCATACCTGCCGAGACGAGACAACTCGCCCACCCGAGACAACTCGGGTAGGATCATATAAACGGTTGGCAGAATTTTTCAACGTTTTTGTGAAAAGTTAGCTCGCCCAGGGTAACTCGGGGGAAGCCTTGTCTCGGGTACCTGAGACCATATAAATGGGGCCTTAGTCGTTTCAAACGCCTTTTTTTTCCGATAACTTTGGACGTGTTCCAGTGAATCGACGTTATAAAACTTTGGAATTCAATTTTTACATCCTCAAGAATGTGTTGTTAAAGTTTTAAAAAAATAGTTGGAGCCGTTTTTGATATTTTTGAAAAAAACGGTAAAACATAAAAAATTTCCAAAAATTTCAATGGTAGTGACCGTATGAAAAAATCCAATTCTCTGGATTACGATAAAGAAAATCAACAAAACTTTCACAGCGACGAAAGAAAAGTTAAATACACATTTTGGTGTTATTTCGAAGTACTTCACCAATCATGTGCAGTGTCAGCGTATTGGTCGATTTATCATTATCATGCAAAAAACATGGTTTGAAATATATTTGCGATTTTTCGAAATTAAGCAGAATTTCTTAATTGTTGTATATTTGATGTGCAGTATACCATAGTTTACTCTAAGGATCTGAGACATGGAAGGTGAATAAAGGAGATGATAAAGCAGTGAATGTATTCCATAATAGGTGCCTACGAAAGATCCTCCGAGTCCGATGGCAAGACCATGTCAGTACCAAAGAGCTACTGGAAAGAGCAGGCATGAAGCCACTGAGTGTGGCAGTGGTCTCGAAGATGGAAAATGATTGGTCATATTCTTAGGAAAGATCGCAATGATGATTGCAATGTTGCTATGAGCTGGGCACCAGAAGGTAAAAGGAGAAGGGGAAGACCAGAAACCACCTGGAGACGGACAGTAGAGAAAGAAAGGCAAGAGACAGGTTGGATATCGTGGGAGGAGTTGCGGACCGCAGCAACCAATCAAGAAGAGTGGAAAAGCTCTGTGAAGGCCCTATGTTCCACGAGGCACGAAGAGGAGATGATGATGATGATGATGATAGCATAGTTTCAGATACTGGTGTTAGTTTTTTACGTCAAATCTAATTCACGTATAAATCAAGTTTAACTGATTTTGAGTTTTCCTGTTTATCGTTGCCATAGAGATATCGATTTTCCTAAAAAAAATATATCAAACTTCAATCCAGTTCTAATATCTGATGTAAATTTCACATCGATCAGGATTCGGAAAGTCTGCTCAACAGCCAATTGAAAATGTTGGGTATGGTCCAGAAAAAAAACTGTAGAGAGACATCTTAATAAACAAACTAACAGGCTCATAAAGACAATAGTCTGCTTCTCCCAATGTTTTGTTTATTCCACACACGCTAGATTACAATGTTTTACAACACTATGCTATGCGACTGTTTAGTTTTGCTGAACTTTTATTTAAAGAAGATACAGTCACTAGGTGATACCTGTTTTCAATTGTCATGATTTTGCATTATTAAAACCATATCAACGGCAATAGAGATACAGGGTTCGCACTCTTTGAAATTGCATAACTTTCCATGACCTGAATGTGAAAATTTTCTTGGAAATCGGTCCATTTTGAGTACATTCTTACTATTTTCTTTTCGCAAAACCCTAATTTATTTGTACTTTGTTAATCAACATAATTTTCATGACTTTCCTTGACCCACACTTAAATTCCATGACTTTCCAGGCCTGGAAAATGAAATTCTCAACTTCCACGACTTTCTAGGTTTTCCATGACCTATACCAACCCTGAGACAGGCCCCTAGTTTAGCAGAGTGGGAGGGATGCTGAGAAAATGCAAAGACATTAAAAAAAATCAGAATCACAAGGCAACTCGGAAATGGCCTGCAGAATTGAGCGTTTTCACGTGACGTCACGGCAGCCATGTTGGTGGGCTAGAACAATAGCCTTTCTCTCCTTTAGGAACTCAACTTTATTTTTATGCAAATTGTACGCAACAATTTTGTATTGTTTAGTCCACCAGTATGGCCGCCTTATCACGTAAGTGAGAACCGCATGTACACAGCCATTTTGCTGAAAACAATTTCAACTTCAATAATTAAGATATTTAACATAATTTAATTATTGTATCATTTAATGATGGTCGCTCTATTACCGGAATAGCCTCGCTATTGGCAATCACTCCAAGTTAAAGATTGAAGATTAACAAAAATATCAGTTAGAGACGAACTTTCAGAAATTAGCGAATAAACATGGAAAAAATATATATTTCAGCAGATTTTAGCCATTTATATCCCGCTAAATGACAAATGAATAATATATTGTGAAGTAGATATGAAATAATTCATATTTTAACAGCGGATGAAGATGAAAGCGAAGAATGATAACCGCAGTGAATTTACAGTTTAAGAATTGGAAAGAACAAGCCTGAAAAAAAATCAGAGCTTCCACGGGATTCGAACCCGTGACCTCCGCGAATACCGGTGCGATGTTCTACCAACTGAGCTATGAAGCCACACATTGGGAGCGAGGTCAATTTATTGAGTTCATCATATCTTTCATCTACATCCGCAGTTCAAATATGAATTATTTCATATATACTTCACATCATTATTCATTTCACTCCACGGGAATCTATGAACTCAATAAATTGACTTGGCTCCAATGTGGCTTCATAGCTCAGTTGGTGGAGCATCGCACCAGTATTCGTGGAGGTCACGAGTTCGAATCTCGTTGAAACCCTGATTTTTTCCGGCTTCTTTCTAATTGCTTAAATTGCAAATTCACTGCGATGATCATTCTTCGCTTTCGAATAGTATATTTGTGTATATGTAAATACGCTCTATACACAGTTAACAAGATTTTAGCCATTTGTATCCCACTAAATGACAAATGAATATTATATTTGTGCACAGGTATATACCTCGTCTTCACAGGCCAAAAAAAAAATACTTAACTTAAAGTTTCGTACAAAAATAACAATTAAATAACGCTCTGAGCATTACTATACACAATTAACATTAACATTACTGAAAGCATTCCAAAACATATCTTAAAGGAATACATAGAGTGAAAAAACTTTTCAAATATTAATTTAGAAAACCCTTGCAGTTTCCAAGAAGTTCTTATTATAACAAAAACCACAGCACTTATTTAAACACGATGATTAAACATAAACGCCGCTCGAGCTCTGTGGGCGTGCAAATTTAAGGGCACATTAACTTTGCAGTTGCAAATGTTTCATTTCAACAAATTTTGACAACGCGCCTGAAGAAATTTCACTATTTTTACTAATTCGTTCATTCTACACACTTCATAAGCTTATTCTGTATTTTTTGTTTCATTTACAGTAATTCATGTTTCTGATTGGTTCGCTTAGGGGATGTGTTACGTGATCTCCTAGTGCAAGCTGTTGATAAAGCCACAAATAGTGGGATTCCTGCTGACCCCGGGAGGGGGGTACTCAAAGTATACTGACGGGGGGACCCGATGTATTTTTTTGGGTTGAAAATTTACACGCTCGTATTTTTTGGGGTCAAGAGATCTGTCACGTATTTTTTTGGGTCTTATCTCCGAGCGAACTTTTCGCTTCGGGTTTTCGTTGCGATCAGTGGATCAAAAAAATATTCATTCGAACTTTTTTTGTATTTTTTCAGTTGGAAATTTTGATGATATGAAGCTCCGTGGGACCCCTTCGTCATGTATACTTCGAGTACCCCCCTGGGCATGCTGACGTCATTGTTTATATTTTGTCTCAGTGAAATTGTCAGCTCTTTGCATGTGATAACAAAGGAGATATTAGCTTTCAAAAACTGCAAAATTTCTGTATGGCAAAGGCGATAATGAGCCCACACATTCTTCGTAAAATTTTGAGTTTTCAAACTCGGATAACAGATCAAATATTGTATACAACGGGCTCAAATTTATAGCCAAAGTTAATCGTGCCACCTCTTTCAATATTCAGAATTGGTATTTATACAACTTATTCCAAAATGGCTACCATCTTAATATTCTTTTGTTGGTATTACAGTCTTTCCCGTAAAACCGTGAACACAAGAAAAAATTTCTGGAATGTTTATTATGTAGTGACCAATTGCAGCAAAGTTCAGTACACGCGAACAAACCTCAAAACCACAAACTAATGACTAACTAATGACAGCTCTTGAATCTCTTTACGGTGGCCAATTCAATTCAGTTGACCACATTATATTGTTATACTTCCCCCCGACGCAGCACCACAGTTTCTTTACAAACTTACCCCCTCTATTCAGTTGCTGTTTACGGTATAGTTTTCTCACACCTGATTGGCTTTTTCTTTGTAACACAATAACATTCCATAAACATTTCTGGTGTTCACGGTTTTACGGGAAAGACTGTAAAATTAGCCCTTCTCGCCTCGTTTTAAGCTCAAAAACCAAAAGAATATTTTATCTTGAACGGGACAACAAGGGCCAATTTGTATGTACATAAATCAGCGGCCATTATGGAATAAGGTGTATGTAATTTGATCCAAAACTGAGACGGTTAATTAAGAGGCAAATAATACAAAAAATGAAAAACAAAATATTGAGCCAGTTAAAATCTCTTACCTGAAGAGCTCACTACAACTGGTCAAGAATAAAATCTAATGCACCTATCAATCAAATGCCCTACCACGGGGCATTAAAGGAGGCGAGCGTGGCCTAGTGGTCAGGGCGCTGGACTTGTAATCAGGTGGTCCCGGGTTCGAGTTCTCCTCCCTGTCACTAAAACGGATTTGTCTTCGGTGGTCCCGAATTCAACTCCTCCACGCTTTGTAAATAGCCAACTGGTCTGCCTCCTGCCAGTTGGGATTTTTAAGAACTTTCTGTTTCATTTACAATATTTGCTTCCTTGTTTGCAGTGTCCCCAATTAGCACAGTAGTGCTAAATACATTGACACTTAAATAAAGTTATTATTTATGATTATTATTATAATTATGATTATTATTAGGTTGATTTATTATTATTATTATTATTATTATTATTATTATTATTATTATTATTATTATTATTATTATTATTATTATTATTATTATTATTATTAAACGTGCAAACATAAACCTCAAAATTCAAAACCTGGGGAATATTGCTTGGGGTGTATTCTCAGATATTCCCTAGTTCTAACAGCATCAAGTGACGTGTTTAGGCCAATCGTGCGCGCAAAAAAATTAATGGATTATAACTACAGTCAAACGCCCCACCTATACCCGACCGGTTACTCGCCCCTCCCGTCAGGCTTAACATTGATAGGTGCATAACAGACAAGCAGCTGAGTTATATGCTTTATAGTTCCTAGAACTATGATATCACTTAATTATTATCTTCGCCAAATTAGCATCAACTGCTCAGAGAGAGCTTTTCAACCAGGAATCTTGTGAGTAAATGATACAAATGATCAGACGTGCCACCACCACTCAGACCATGGCTTTTGTCAGGATAAAACTGTCAAAATAAAACAAAATACATGCTCTAAGTTCTTGGTTAAAGAGGAAATCCAGGACATTTGTTCAGCATTAAAAAGGTACAAAGTTTGTTTGTCTGTCCATCTATCCATCCGTCCATTAGTCAGATTCACTTGGTGAAAGCTTTTGTTTTTGACATAATTATTTTTGTTACGTCGAAGAAAGGGAAACTTCTGCAAATCTTGAAAAAAATTATGTCAATAGGTTTAAGAGCTACATTATTTTATAATGAATTTAAGGTGGCCTGAAACCTATTGACATAATTTTCTAAAAGTTTGCAAAAATATTTCTTCCTTTGATTAAACAAAAATATATCAAAAATGTTAAATATGGGCCGTCTTTGACCTCCTCTGAAGTTGCCATGGCAACAGGGTTTGTCCCCATTTTGACAAGATACACCAAATACGCCACTTCGGAATATACCATGATACTCTTTGTTTGTCCCCCTAAATTTTGGATAAGCATTGTTTCCAGTTTATCTTGGGACTTACAATGGTCCCAAGAGAAAACAAAAACAATGCTAATGCAAAATTTTAGGGGACAAACAAAGAGTATTATGATATTTCCACCTGCGTCATCAGCCTAGCTCTAATAGAATACAAAAGACGGGTAGCTTTAAACCATTGTTAGCCACCTAAGCTTAATTTATTATCAGAGATCCATCAAGCTAAATATCATAGATTACAATACGCAATAAAAGGATTAATTTACATTTATTTAAATGTCAAGTTCAGTTGTCAGGAAGTCTGTCAGCAGTTGGAACAAATGACTTTGTGTCTCTTTTCCCGATATTCCGTGATTCTTGTCTGTGTAAAACTGTAGGGGAGGGAATGACCATATTAACAACATTTGATCATTACCACATTAGCTACATTGTAATTTCATATGTGAAGTAAATAGCTTATGTCAATTACTAATATATTTTTTTATGAGATTATGTATAGTCCTTGCTGTTGGCCAGTGGGTGACCGCCTTCCGCATGCACACATGAGTCATTGCCATGTAGGTTTGCCCTCATGGTTTTGCTTTGAGTAGCTTTGCCACTTTTGCCTTCAGTTTGCCCCTCCCACCCGCCTCTTGAAGTCTGAAAGGTCCGGTGTTCAGGTAAGTTCACTTAGATTGAGACTTCAGTGTGAAAGGTGCCAGGGGAGGTGACCCATGGGAGATTGCCATGGTTACCCCCACCCCCTTCATTTGCATTTTGTCCATGTTTACTTGCTTATAGACCTTATTCACGATAGCCGCCATGTTTGTTTCCACATTGTAATGCAAATTAGGCATGTGATTTGTGAGGGGGCAAACAAGACTAAATCGACAAATTTCAGCTGGTTTCTTATCATGTCTGATAATTTGTTTCATAGCCATGCTTTGATTTTTTCACTTTATAAAAAAGAAAACGGATTGCGTACTTGACAAGTCAAGGTATTGAGTAACTATTTCAAGCTAACCTTATATTGAAATCATTATTCCATAACTTGGCTCTCAAATATGGTTTTACCGCAGATACTTCACTATTTGGACCGTCCGATTTTCCGAGAAACTGCATCATTTCAATGTTTGCCCCCTAGCAGACAACGTGGCTAACTTGCATCACAAGATAAAAGCCATCATGGCGGCTATCATGGATATGGTCTACTGCCTGCACTGCTGTTAAGTTAAATATTTATATCAAATAAAATGTAGATCTTAAAACTGGGAACAACCTTTATTATGATTATGATTATTATTCTTATTATTATCATTGCTTCTACCATTATTGTTTTCTTTATTCGTTTCCCTGTTCCCTGTTCTACATGACATGTACAAATACCACTATTTGTGTTCAATGGTACATGAAACATTATTGTTGAGAAATAATTTTGCATCAAATGGCGGCTATTGCTTATGTGGACAATGGAAAAAACGTGATCGATCTGTTAATTATATATACTTACTTGGACTTGATATTTGACCCCAGCCTTTGTCAAAGCTGCCACTAACTGTGCTGTATTCTGAAAATGAACATTATCTACAAAGAAACCACAATCAAAAATGATGTGCATTCTTTGCCATTTGATTAATTTTGCCAATAGCATTAGTGGCAGACAACTGGCTGCTAATGAACCAGACAACACATAGCCGGCTGGGAAGAGAAGCCCCCAGGGGACAGATGTAGCACCGGGGAATGATACCATTATCGCTTTCCGTAATCTTCACAGCCCGACACCCGACAAAATCTGTTTGCAAAAATCTTATTGTCAGTACAGTTGCCAGTAGAGAGCATATTTTAAATGACAGACTGTGCCCAAGTTAGAGCAAGCAAAGCGACCTGAACAGAGGCCTTTGATCTTAGCCCAATGCATTGCACACAAAACCACCACAAAATGTAACGTAATAGTTTATAAAAGCTTCAGCTTACCATCTCCTGTTCCATGAACAAGAAGAAAACTATCATTCTGAAAATTCTTCGCCAGAGGTAATACAGATGATCCCTGTAATAAATTAATGAAAAACATTACCATTGATTTAATCCGAACAAAAAACATTGCCTTCAATGCTCTACTTAATCTGCACAAAAAAAAAATCATGTATGACATTCAACTATTTCCAAAGCAATATTTTACTACCACAGACCCAATAGTCCTTTACTAAAGTAATTTAATTGTAAAATAAATACAGGTGTTAAAGGCATTAAAATGCTCCTCGTTCAGTAAACTATAGTTTAAAAGTTATCAAAAATCACCTCGTATCCTTGAGGGTTTTGTTGTGGAGTGAGCATATACCGCTCAGTGTATATAGAATCTGCAAAATATCACAGAGGTATCAAAGAATGGAAAGCGGGCAAACATATTGTTTGAGAAGTCATGGAGTTGTTTGCAAGGCTTAGCTTATAAATACAATAACATTTCATTCCGTCTAAGACAATAAGTAAACTTCAGTGTGGTAGTATAAACACAAGCCCATGGTAGCAGTATATTTTATCCTTCTTCTAAAAACCCAAAGGTCAGTTTTTTCAGTTACGTTGTCATAACTCCCGGAAGAACTTTATTCTGTGGAGACATCTTCAGAGATGTGCTGTTAAGTCAGTTTGGTTTTAGGAAGGATAGATGACATTTACAACAATTGAAGAAACGGTAAGTTTGTGTCCAAACCCGCGATACGGAAAAAGATGGCATCGCGTGTTGCATTTTGGGTAGATCAACATGTTGGCCCCAAAGTTACTGTGTTTCTATGAGAATCTGGTAGCAAATAATTTTCTTAAAAATTATGAATAATAAAGTGAAGGTACTAGGCAAAAGATTATATGAACCAAATTTGAGAGGCGTGTAGCAGTACTAGAAAGCGTCCACTAGCTTTCTCAATTTCCCTTACATTTGTGTATAATTTTCCAAAGCAAACTTGCAGGCAAATCTATGAGAAATTAAAAACGTGATTAAATGCTTTCTAGTGCAGTTACATCCCTCAGATTTGTTACACATAACCTTCTGCCTTGTACCCCCACTTTGCTATCCATAAATTTCCCGTAATTTATTTTTCAATAAAATTATCTGCCACCAGATTCCATGACAAATACATTAACTTTGAAGCCGACATGTCGATCCGTGGATTCACACTCACCATAATATCTCCAGTCAGTGACTGGGGCCACAGCCATTCCAACTTTAAACACACCAGAATTTTCACCAAGAACATATGATGTCAAGAAACCTCCATATGACTACAACAACGAGGAAAGAAAAGCAGCAGTCATTAGCATTTGTGATACATTGGACTTCACTTATGTACTTCTGCAAGCAGCTCTTGTGACACTCCGAAATAATTTGCCAATCATGCATAAAGAGGAGTTTGATACCATCCACATGATTGAGCAAGATAACTGTTTTCATTATGAAGCGTCCACATATGGAAGGTGTCCACTAATGGAATGGGTCGAGATAGAACAAGGAGCTATTTCAAAAAGGAAATAGTGTTTTGCTTCTGGAATGACTTCTTATGTTAGCAATGTGTGGGCAACATTGTTTAGCCCGCGTAGCTGGCAGGTTTTCGAGCACGAATAATTCGTTTCGACGGCCGAGGAGGAATCAAATCACCATTTTTCTCGGGCTTTGTCATTTGTAAAAATTTTACGAGAAAATTTGCCACAATACTTACATTACAACTTAGCATGCAAAGTAATATCTTTGCATTTTTGCTCAATAGATCGTTACAACCTATAGTAAAATCACTTTGGTCGCAAGAACTTCCAAATTTGTTTGTCTCCCAAGAACATGTTTACATTACCAATTACGAACTTTACTCTGATTGAATAGTGTAACTGCTATGTAAATAGTTCACCCCTGAAGTCAAAGTAATACCCGTACAGTGGAACCCCATTAATACAGTCGCCAACAGGCTACATAGCCGTAGGGGAAGGGGGGCGCTGGGCAGGGGGGCTGCAGCCCCCTCCCCCCCCCCCCCCAATTTTGGGCAAATCAGATTTTTTGGGAATTAATATGGGCAAGGCAACTTGGGAGAATTTTTTAGGAGCCGTCAAATTTCATGACTGGACCTGACAGATACATTTGCACTTCTAAACAGCTGTAAATTCTTTAATTAATAAACACCCAGAATGCAGAAACTTCAATCCGTGCATAAATAATCAACCAATGGAACTTTGATGAAAACAAGAACAGACTTGGTGATACATACCCTTCTTTAAAAGCAAAGGCCCCGACCTCTCTGACTTGTAACTTTACATTACATACTGTTGCTTAAGAACTAAATTTGTTTTGTTTGGACAATTAAGATTACATATTTGGCTTGAGTGGCTGTATTAACAGAGTAAACTTATGAAGTATTATACAGGTTGGGATTTCAGAATGTGGTCGTTGGTCGTGTTTACGAGGTGGCCGTATTAACTGGGTTTTCTTACAAGAAAATGCATGGGAGTTTCGACGGCACCAACAAAATTGACTGTAATGACGAGGTAACCACTGTTTATCTTCATACTTCCTCTTTTAAAAATTTGCCTTTCACATCCCCTTCGCATTTCTAATTAACCCTCCTGAGGCGGAGATGGATTTTTCCTGGAGCAATACATTGCAGTGAAAAGGAACAAGTAGAAACTACAATCATATCCTTACCCAGCCCCAGATGGCAATTTTTTCCTTATCCACATAGTCTTTGGTTGCAATGTGCCTGGAGGATATGAGAAAACAGTGAGTCAGGGTAGGAAATCCTATCTCATTTAAACATCAACTGTTTGCAAATTATAACTGAAGGCTCCAGGATGAAACTAAACCACTACCTACCTGGCAACATTTATTGTATCCCGTGCTTCAAACTTCCCCAGCTGTTTGTACACTTGATGCTTGAAACTACAACACAGATAAAACATCAGCTTCTATTTTCTCAAAGAAGCAAAGTTGACACGACTGCACCTTCTCAAGCCTGTCAATAACACATGGACTCTTAAGGGTGCTTTATATTTACCAAACAATGTTCAAACTTTCAGTTGTATAAGTCAAATGGAAAGATCTGTTTCGGTTTGAGAATATTTAGGACCATTTCTGGTGGTCTACTTTAATTTGAACGGTGGGACTCGTGCGGAGCATTGAAAGAAAGGAAAACAAAATGGGGAGGACCATTCCACTCAGTTTTACCTACAGTTGGTATAGATTGGCCTGACTGTTCGGACTATGAAAACGTAAAAGTACCGTTAAGTTCAAATCCTATTATTCATGATTGCATTTTTTGCTGCTCCGCACGAGTCCCACCGGTCAAATTAAAGTAGACCACCAGAAATGGTCCTAAATATGGTGGTGCTATGATCAAATTTGAAACTCTCTGATTTAAGGCATTTTAGAACATAGTGGTTGGTACGAGAAGAAAAATGTTACTTACATTTTTTAAATATCTCTTTTTTGTTGCAGAGATAATCATTTTTTTTTAAATAATATGCAAATTAGCTAAGTGATGACATCATACACTCAACCAAATTTTAATCACATATGTGAAAGCTAGATATCTCAACCAATGTCAATCAGAAATGTTTCATTCTTGGCACTGAGGCTACATCAACACCAAGCCAGATAAATTTGAAAATGCCTTTTTCGCCTCAAAAGTGGATAAAATGTTTTCTGTCCACATTATACCATTTTCCAAATATTTTGCCATTGATTTTGAAATGCTGACTCACAAGAAATCCTTAAATACATGCAAGAACATGCCCATATTGTCCGAGCAACGTTATTTGATTGTTTTGATGTAAGCGTTGTCAAAAAGTTCCGTTTTCACCGTCCACATTAACACACCTAGTCAGGGTTTTCAAATTTATCCACCTTGGAAAGCGTTTTAAAAAAGTTCCGTTTTCGGTCACCAAAAACAGCGTTTTATTGCAGACGGAAGGCCAATCCGGAGAAAAAAAGTTGTGTTTTCAAATTTATCGGATTAGTGTGGACGTAGCATGAGAGGCAGGATGAAAAAACGAAATACGACCTCCTGTTATAAGGATGCCAATGGATATATAAGCTCAATATTTTGTATACAAGCCCATTAAGGGATAAAGAACAAAATGTCAAATGGGACCAAAATTTGGTGAATGCGAACCTTGAGATATAAGGCCCTGTACTTTCGGAGAGGTGAGATTTTGGTCAGCAAATAACACATCATTTTCTCGAATATCCCTGAGTAAGTTAAGGTGGATGGTACCAGTTTTCTGGTTTTTGACTGTCTAAACTTTGGAAGAAAATAGCAAAATATCAGTCCAAGGCCATAACAAAATGCTCGTATGATTCAATTCCATATTTTGTTCTTGACCAAAAATAACAAGTATTTCGTCATCAGTTGTCACCATGGTAACGGTACTTGATGATTATTCGGACCTACTTTTCAGCTTCTGGTGCATAAAACTTGAAAACCAACCTGGTGACCCCAATTTTTTTCATGTTATAACTTTTGGCATTTGAAAAGGAAACTGTATAATAATTTTAACAAAATTCTACGAAGCGGATTTTTTTATAAACGTGAAAAAAGGCAATTTGTGAGTAGAGAAAAATTCCTTTCGTAGAATTTTTTAAAATTACTTCTGACGTTTCCCCTCAGTAAGGGGAAGACATTGAAACAATAAAAAAATAGGGTCACCGGGCTTGTTTTCTCGGAAAAGCCTTCGCGAGTTCAACAATATCCACGCGCGTCGTCACGCACTTCAAAATCTTGACTTTATATGACTGGCATTTACTCATGCTCAGTTTTGACTACCGCTGACCTATTCGCGTTCATACGCGCGCGACCACGCACTTACCGTCGTTTTGTTTTCTTTGGTCTTCGACACTACTTTGAGGATCATCTTCGAGAATCTCGACTTCGCTGCCGTGAAATTAGTTAGTAGCTGTGTCGTGAACTGTTTTATTGAACGTTTGGCCTCCCGTTCATCGATTTCCTTTCAAACTTTCGTTTGATTTGCCATATTTTTTTGAACACGAAGCTGTCAGAAACGATAAGTGAAATCGGTAACCGGTCGTTTCGCCAACGTGTCAGTTCGCCAACGACCAGTTCGCCAACGTACGAAGTCGATTCGCCAACGTCAAATGTCAGTTCGCCAACGCTAACATGTCAGTTCGCCAACGTTTTGCATTCACTCGCTTTACAATAAAGTCTAACAAAGTACGATAATTAAACCGATCGAGCGATGGCCGATTGTATTTGAAAACTTTAGAACACGGCTTAGAGTATGTTCCGCCTGTTAAATCTTGTTATTTTTCTCACTCGCATAGCAACAAAGTCAAAAATAAACAACTTGAAATTCATGTTCTGAGAGGAATTGTCGATGTTATATATTTTTATTAAACATTAATTTCGCCCCAATCCCCCTCAAATTTTATTAGGTTTCTTTATTGATAGTTCATTGCTGATCATTTCCTTTCGCATTAGCGAATAGCGATAACGGTTGTTGCTCGAAAGCTGGAATGGAAGACTAAAATTTGAGGGTTCTTTTATACCTAGCTATCGGATCAGAAAAGGTAAGTGTGATATATTGCATGGTTTTGATTGGTTAATGCAACTAAGCGTATAAAAAAAAACATCACACCTCCTTCTCAGAGGCAGAGAGACGCTAATTGAAATGCGACGCTGATTAGTGGTAATTGTTGTCCGACTTGTGAATTTTTTGGCGACTTTTGTTAACTTTTACTAAAGGCACAGTTTTACAATTAATAGAGTAAACGACCGGCATTCGTGAAATCAACTCGACACATGGTTGGATGTCGATCTTCATTGCGGAAGCACTTCACGGAATATTTGTTATCATTCTTAGCGGTTGTTTTTTTCGAAGTGCTTGTTTTTTCTTGTCTTGCCCTTGTGAGATTTGTTAGTTTTGAAACTCGCCTTTTGGCAGTAAAACAACCTTTGTGACGAGGCCGGGACTGAACTTCATTATTTTCTTTTTCTTCGTCACTTTCTTCTGCATAAGCGGTGGACGAGGAGTAGTAGGTGTAAAAACCTACTAGTCCGGCAAAGTACACAAAACGAGAGAATCGGGAGTAGGAATTAACCGCTTCAGTTTTAAGATCTTTGCGATCGCTGACAGGATCGATCGTAGCACAAACGGGAATTTTAACTTTGTAACTCGGGCATTGAGTTCCGAAAAAAAATTTTCTGACGCATATAGAATTGTCCAAGAATCGGCGCTCAAAGAACAACTTTCTTGTTGATCCAATCTCTGATAAACAGGACAAAAGCAACCTTGCATGTAGTAGCCCACGCGCCGCCATATTTGTTTTTAAATTTTCAGCTTTAAATCTCGCGGACTATCTCGCGCGTGAGGCGAGCGCTTGTCACCAGACTTCCCACGTACGAAAAACTGGTACGATCCACCTTAAGATGAACAAATTTTTGTACTACGTTTTGACCTATTTTAACACAAATGTATCACTTTCATTTGTGATGTAAAATGGCAAGTTCAGCATAAAAAAAGTATGAAAAAGGTGCTTCAGCGTTTTTCCGCCCTGTCAGCATGAGACTATCAATTATGTTACCATGTAAACATATTGAGTTCCAGACTTCCACAATGTTAAGCATTTCTGGCTTTTTCAGGTTTCATTTTGATATTTCTCAGTGCTGCCTCATTTGACTGGTCTAGAAATCATATAAGTGTCTTAGGTAGACTACTTGACCTGGTTTCATTTTTTATGGGCTGAAATTCATTAAAATATTGAAAACAGGTCCAAGGGGTCTGGAACACAGTGTGTTGCCATGGCAAATTTATGCAATTTTGTTATATCAGTAGGTGCATTGCCTTTGGAACTATCTGTGTACCAACTTTCAGTGGTTTCTGCAGCAAATTGATTGAGATAGCTCCACTTTTATAATCAACATCAAAATAATGGGGTTGAGTAGATGACGTTGTCATCAGTCCCCAATTTGCATATTATCATTTTTTTTTAAACTTAACCCATTGACTCCTGGAGATTTTTTTTAAAAAAAACGTGTTTTTTAGAAATTTTGAACATTTTCTAGTCAGTTATAGTCTAAACATGCTTCAAATTTCTCCAAAATGCATTTGCAGAATGAAGGCATGCCAGGTTTTTCACTAGTATCGCATTTAACAATATTTTAGCTCGGGCATTTGCACAAATCAAAATTAATTAGAGATAGTTTTTGGACAAGAAAGTGACCCACATCTTTAGGCTTTTTGATTTCTTTATTTTTATTTTTCGCTTTTCCTTTCTCCTTTCCTCATATCTTTTATGTGCTTTTGTTGGCCTTTTACTGGGCTTGCTTTCGGTTCAAGAATTGCCACGAAAGCATCATTGAGACAGGAAATACTCAACATGGAGTAGCCAAGGGTAAGTGAGGGAAATTTTCCTCCTAGTTTTAGGCGGAAAATTCTAAGCGTTTTCCTGCATATTTCAAGCTCCATTGGCCCAATCAATATCATCTGGGTATCACTGGAAAGCTCTTTTCCTTCTGTAGAACTGGGATAAATGGGATTCCTATTTTGGTCAAAGCTGATGACGTCAGAAGCAGAACAAAAGTCAAGGTCCGTCACAGCCGGTTACGGCCGGTTTAGGAGTCAACTTTTTAAATATTGTACTGAATTCTCTATGATGCAACTCAAAAATCAAAGTGCAAAGAATCAAACTGGATAGAAATCTATAGAGGGGCTAATTAAGTTTCTAAAGAAACTGTGGTGCTGTGTCGGTGAGAAGTATAACAATATTTTGGTTTTATCATCTGGGTTGATAATGTGAATTGGCCACTGTAAAGAGATTCGAGAGCTGACGTTTCGAGCGTTAGCCCTGCCAATCACAAGGCACAGAAGTGATCGCCAAGGGACTCTTCAGAAACCTGCATGGAAAACTCATTGAACATCATGCTCAAAGTCGCATTCACAAACATTCTGCAAATGGGACTGCCTTGGGCATGATGCTCAACACGTTTGTGAAGCAGAAAGGTCTCTGAAAGAAGAGTCCCTTGGTCCAGATGAAATGAAAGTTCTGTGTCAGACTAGCCATGAACTACCGGTATGTCATTATCAATGTACGTAACTGTCAACTTATTGTCAAGTACTAAATGCAATTGGGAGGTGCGGTGGACTAGTGGTTAACATGCTAGACTCCAGATCAAGCTGCCGAGGTTCATTCCCTGGTCGGGGCACTGCAATGTGTTCTTGGGTAACCCTTCCATGGACCAGCATCCCATCCAGGGGGGAGTAGAAATACTCCTTGTCGCTTCATGCTAAGGAAACGGAATAAGGGATAAGCTGATGGCACAGTAGGCTTGTATGCAGACTTTACCTACCTTGATCAGAATCAAAGTCAAGTAAGAGCTATCATACACTTACTGAGACCTTGAATATCTTAAAGATCACAAAGGACACACTGACAATTTTCTTTTTTACATTAAAAATTGTTTCAAAAAAAGTCATGGCAAATATAATATATATTCAGGTGTGACAAAATCAGTTTATGTAATTTACATATAGCTTGTTAATCTTACTAACACTTTTGCGCTTGCAATCTCCATCAATTATGCTATGACATGCGAATGAAATCTTTCTGTTCAAATTTCGGATGCCCCATTCATTGGTGACTCAGGAATGAACACACTTGCATGTATAAGAGACACTGTTTGTGTCCAGTTTTTTTACATAATTTTGCTATTTACCTTTCTCCTCTGCAGCAAGTTCCTCTAGCATCAACATTCACCAAAATTAAATCGTAGTTGCTCACTAAATAACCACTTTCAAATCCATAACCATAACTATCCACGACCTGATAACAAAAAAAAAACAATTAAAACAAAAGGAATAATGAAAGATTTCAAAATGCACTTGGTCAGTTAGAGGAGAAAGTGCTAGTTTAGCAATCTTCGTCAAAAAGGAAAATGTGTTTCCACCTTACTTCATCCAATCAGAAGCTGGGGCTCGCGAGTTCTCCAAATTTAATAACTGCGTGAGCAAATACCCAATGTTGCTAAGCAACTTTAAGGACAAACACTGTGGGATAAGTCCTGTTTGTGTAGCTTATTGATTACATGTACTGGTATGTAAATTGGATTGTTAGTGTGTAAATGTATTGTAGTTTTTATTTCTTACATTTCTTTTCTTTTTTTGGAATTTGTCTGCTACTATTGTTATGTTCTGTAACGATAATTATGTAAATAATTAGTAATTATTCCATGAGCCCGCGTTGGATATAAGGTGATAAATAACCAACGAGCGTGTAGCGCAAGTTGGTTATACTAAAGGTTGTTATAGAAAAAAAGTCCCATTTTGGAGGCAGGATTTCGTCAACAACATGTACTTTATACCCTGAACGTGTCATCAAATTCGCATGGTGTTCAAGAATATCTACTCAGTAAACAATCAATCATTAGAAACTTTGATACACTAAGGTGGCTTAAATTTAGGAATCCTGCATTCTGTTTTTGGCTGTCCTCAAATTCATTGGATTGACTTGTGCGATGTAATGCAATTTGGAATTTGTATTGAAGATTAAAAGATATAATTAAAAATACTTTTCAATGACTTATGGTTATAAATCTTTAACAATAGGTCATTATCATCAATCTTCACCCTTTGAGTCAGAATAACAGTCTTTTTTTTGTTTTTGCAAATATCATTTTTTAAACCTTATTTATGTTTACATATCAATGATATTGACAACGATAAGCTACGGTAATATTAAAATAAAATACCTTCTGTGATGCAGGTCCACCATATCTGTAAAAAGGTTAATAAAGAAAAAAAATCATTAAAAATGTTCTTTGACTAATAATTTAAAAACAGTCATGAATTGGGAACTGTAGAGAGAAAGTGCAAAGTACTTCCAATGTAAAGGCTGTGATTTAAAATTAATTTACTGTGATTCTAATTTATCTTTTGCTTTGTTTCTGCTAATGATAATAATAATTATCAATCAAACTTCAACCAAATTGTTAGGAAAATTCTCAAAACAATACACATTTAAACCAAAAAACAAAGTATAATATGGTGTAGCTATTATCTTACATATATAGTGGTTTTATCAACTGGGTTAATAATGTCAATTGGCCACCGTAAAGAGATTCAATTGCTGACGTTTCGAGCGTTAGCCCTTCGTCGCAGCGAATCAAATACTGAAATACTGAAAGAGGGCTTATATGTACATGCCCAAAGGTCATTTAGTAAGGGGCAGCAGGGATGTTGAGTGACAAAAGTTGGGCCCATGAGCACCCCAGGACACACCTCCAAGGCACACCCTACATCGCTTCTCTTCTGAATGGGTTGCTAGTCCACATATAATACTATTTTAAAGTATACTATTCTGGCCTGGGGAATTCAAAGGGTGGACAATGCTATCCACCAGATACATCACTATCCAGCGGCAAAAAGTTATTATTTTTTTAAACTGGGTCATTGCATAACGGGATTCTAGTTTTCATTATGGTATACGTCAGCTACTAGACTGCAAACTGTCGAGAAAATATGTAGTTAGGTGTACCCATCAGCGAGACCAGTCGGGGAGTTCAAACATAATTTGCAATTCTTTTTGTGTTTTGTAAAACAACAACCATATTATTCTTGCTCCACTGTTTGAACTCTTGGACCCAGGGTGGAAAGGTACTGTAAGGGACAAATGTCTAACCAAGAGTACCAAACTGTGTAGACCTCAGATACTTACACTGAAAACAAAACAGCATATTTCTTTTTCTCATCAAACCAGGGTGGGCGGTACTCCTTAACATGAAGATCTGAAAAAGGAGAAAAATCACATAAATTTCTCTTAAAGTGCACCTAACCCCAAAATATTTTTTTCTCTAGAATAAACCTTTGCACCAATTTGAAACGCATTGCACCTTTTTACCAAATTCTGACTATTTATAGCATTCAAAGTCATGCAAATCATTTTGTGACGTCAAATCAGGAATAGACCCACGCCCCTTCTGACTCGGTCGTGTAACAAATGATGCACAGTTTTTCATAACGTTTGAATGCTATAAATAGCCAGAATTTGGAAAAAAGGAGAAACGAAAGGTGCAATGCGTATCAAACTGGTGCAAAGGTATATTTTAGCAAAAAAATATTTTGGGGTTAGGTGCACTTTAAAAACCGTCCATCTTCAAATGGCATTTTTGAATCATAACTAGCTTGTACTAAGTTGATGATACCACATGAGGATGAAGATGATGACAGTGATGAAGATGATGATATTGATATTTTCGTAACTTGATGAGGATAAGAAAATGTTTGACTTTGACGTTAAAATTCATGCTAAATGCAAACAACTGAAGAGGTCAATCAAATTTGATGTATCAGTGTTTAATTGCATCAGTATTAAATGTAATTAAATGCAATTTAATGGAGTTAACAACAAAGAGCGCTTGCGTTCCCTTGGAGTCAGCGGTGTCAGCACGTATGCGCATGCGTCAATGCCATGTGCTTTCAGCTTGTAGCGTAGCATTCCAGGAGGCGTTCCGTTTAGCGTTCCATCTTGGCGTAGCGTGGCAGCTCGATGCCCTGGCAGTTCTTCTATCAGCGTTACAGTTTCTTCGAGTCCTTTTTCCTGTTTTGTGCCGTTATTTTGGCTTGTTTTTTTTTTTTTCCGTGTACTCTATGAGTCAGCTTTCGGGGCGATCGACGAATAACAGCGCCGCCGCCATGTTGGATTCTTCGCAGTTGGAGACTTCCTCAGGAGTTTCTTCTTCAGTGGCAAGTTCCGTGGTTTCGTCGGCTCCGGTAACCTCGCCCCCATCCTTTGTGCTGTCCGCTCAGGATCTTTCGCAAGCTTTCTCTCGGGCGCTCGGGGATTCGCTGCTTTAAATTCTCGCAGCCGTACAAAACCAAACGAGTCAGCTGTCTGCTTCGAACGTCACCACAATGGGAAGCATGCCGTCGAGCACGTGCACACCTTCGCTGTCCTTCCTTGTTAGTTCTTCACCAGGTTTTGCTGCTGGGCCATCGCCAACCTACTGCACCTTAAGCAATTCGTCGCTTTCACGTCCATCGTTGTTTGGTTCCTACGGTGCCTCAAGCGGAGCGCTTCCCGCCACCGGCCAGTTTTTCTCTCCACCGCCCCCTGCATCCACCGGGGTGCACTCGGCCTCTTCGTTGCTTCACAAGCCTTTTGTCGTCGGCCCAGGGTATTCGCCAATCCCGGAGAAGCTGGTGTCGAAAATAAAGGCCGGGCAGTTCGTTGAGCTGGCGGACTTGCTACCCGAAAATGTCAAGGCCCAGGATACGGACCCCCAAGCGTACTTGAATGGAAACCTGCTCATCGCTTCCAAGAAAAGGGTTCGAGAAATAACAGACATTGTAACTTGGGTGGAAGCCTTTACAGTGTACATGTGGATCTTCTGTTGTTCCTACCCAGCCAGATGGCAAGACATGACCCAGTACAAGCTATTGATTTTGCAGACCGCTCGCCGGTTCTCCGGCAAGGCCTGGCTTCATTATGACACAGCCTTCCGTAAAGATGCGGTGGCGTCAGGTCTGTCTGACTGGTCCCGTATGAACAGTGACCTCTACAACTTTCACACGTGCTCGCCACAACAACAGCATCAGTTACCTACCACTTCTGCTTCGCCTTCTAGATCCGTAGCCTACTTGGCTAATGGCCTTGCTCCTTCTACTCGTCAAGTTTATGGCTCGGCTCAACGCCAGTTCCTGGAATTCTGCAGTCAGGATATTCCTTCTGGTCTAAGTCACCCTCCACTACCTGACAGCGAACAAACTTTGATGCGCTTCTGTGCCCACTTAGCAGATCGCGTTCATCACTCTTCCATTAAGGTTTATCTGTCAGCTGTTCGCTCCTTACACATTGACTATGGCTACCCAGACCCACTCACCAATTGTCTTCAACTTCAGCGTCTCTTAAGGGGGATTAAGCGACACCAGGGTTCAAATCTCCCTCGGCGCCAGCCAGTGACGGCAGACCTTATGACCGTTCTACACAAGTCCTTGGATTTATCTAAACCAGACAACATCATGCTGTGGGCGGCCTGTTGCCTCGGCTTCTTCGGGTTTCTTCGAGCAGGAGAGTTCACAACGAACAGTTCTTTTGACCCTTCCATACACCTGACCACAGCGGATCTTCAAGTTGATTCCTCTTCAAACCCTCAAAGCTTTAGAGTGTTCATTAAATGTGCTAAGACTGATCCTTTCCGGAGTGGCTGTTTCATTTTCCTTGGCCGTGGCTCAGCACCCCTCTGTCCGGTATTGGCATTGACAAGCTACCTTCATCTTCGTGGACCTGGCAAGGGGCCCCTCTTCGTTTTCCAGGATGGCCGTCCTCTTTCCAGGGCCCTTCTCTCTTCGTTTCTGCAATCCACTTTACAGGCAGCGGGCATTCCTGGGAAATTTTCAGGTCATAGTTTTAGAATCGGTGCAGCAACAACCGCTGCCCAGCGAGGCGTTCCAGACCACCTCATTAAGACCATGGGCCGTTGGTCAAGCGAAGCTTATCTTTTGTACGTGCGCACACCGGTGGATTCCATCCTCTCAGTAGCTGGCAGAATATCTTGACAGGTATGTAGCTTACTTTATCTAGTCGGTTCAGCAGCTGGGTGCCTCCGGACTTGGGTGTTGTGTTTTGGGGCTCTGGCTTCGCCTCAGCCATGAGCCCCATTCTCCGAGCTGGCTGTCGCTCGGCTCGGAGGTCCTTCGGCATGGCGTGGGGGCTCATGGCTGGGTTGCCAGGATTTGCCAGCCATGGAAGCAGTCTTCATCTAGGAGCTGGCTGCCAATAGTGGAAGCTCCTGGATGTCTCAGGCACCCAACCTCCATTTTGTAGCGATGCAGTTGTTAAATGTAATTAAATGCAATTTAATGGAGTTAACAACAAAGAGCGCTTGCGTTCCCTTGGAGTCAGCGGTGTCAGCACGTATGCGCATGCGTCAATGCCATGTGCTTTCAGCTTGTAGCGTAGCATTCCAGGAGGCGTTCCGTTTAGCGTTCCATCTTGGCGTAGCGTGGCAGCTCGATGCCCTGGCAGTTCTTCTCCCACCCCTTCCCTCCCTCTTTCCACTGTTCCATCAGTGTGACGGGTGCCTGTTCCCCTTACTGCGTGGGGGCTCATGGCTGGGTTGCCAGGATTTGCCAGCCATGGGAGAAGTCTTCATCTAGGAGCTGGCTGCCAATAGTGGAAGCTCCTGGATGTCTCAGGCACCCAACCTCCATTTTGTAGCGATGCAGTTGTTAATTTGGACTAAGTGCTAGCTGTCAAAGGAATTAGAACTGCCAGGTGGCTTTTAACCTTGTAGAGACATTGATAATGCACAACAGCGCATTGTAGCATGCTTATCATCGTATCTGTGAGGAAAAAGGTGTGTAATAACTTTTTGAACATTAATATTATTAACATAATTATTATACATGTATCCTAGCCTGCTACTAATATTCAGTTTTTCTAGAAAAGGAAATTGAACGTGCCAAATTAACATAAGGAATGAAACAATCGTTCTAAACAAGCAACATACCATAGCCATCACTTTGAACAGTGTAAGTCTCTACTTTGGGCAAGGACACGCCATCCAGTCTTTTTCGCAGGGCACTGTTGTCTTCAAGGACATCAACTGGTGGACAAAAAAGCAAGGAATACCAAAATAACTATTTAAGAATTAACAACAAAAGCAAGTGTTACAGGAGCAACGGTTTCAAAACAAGGCGGCGACTGCCGGAGTTCCACTGGCTACTTGACTATTATGCCAACGGCTACTCTGATCATAGCAATCAGCTTGTGACCAAAAAGCTCACCTATAACAGCCGCTTACTCTTCTAGTCGATGACACCTACTTCAAAACATTTTGAAACCCCTGCATGAGTTTTTTAATAAAATCACATATTTGATGTTATGATGGAGATTTGCATTTGCCAAGTATAATATTATCATACATCTTATTAACCAAGCTCAAGAGCAATACCGGGTTGAATGTCAGCGCAAGGATTTGACAACACAAACCAGGCACAGCAAGTTCCGAACAGAATGGATCAAGGGTTGATATTCTACAATTTGGTGCTGAATAGGAGAATAAAAGAATTTTTAAAATAAAAGATTTATTCTCTTATTCTGGACCAAACTTGGAGAATATCAGCCCTTGATCCATTCTGTTCGGAACTTGTTGTTTTATAGAGGAAGCAGAGAGCCAAAAGAATAGAGAAAGAATGTGATTCTGGCCAAGCACCACCAAAAAAATAATTACCTTATGTTATCTTATAAAGCACTAAAAATTATAAGACGGATTTTTGCACAAGTGAAGTTTATTTTTTTCTTTTGTAAGCCATTATTAATAAGCACCAACTGTGTGCGGGACATTATGTAGCCCAACACATACTGCTGCCCTTTAGAAACATGTGTAATGTGTTACCTGTGTTATCCTTTGTACTGCGTAATGTTATTTCAGGTATTCCTGGTCCTGAAATGACAACAGACAATCAAAGGTTATATTATCTATTTGAAGATTACAGTTCATTCAGCGTATTCAGTTGCGCTTAACAAATTTTACAACAACCATTCTTTTAAAAATTTCACAGGGGACTGCTTTCGTCACAATTTCTTGAACCATTTTAAATTTAAAGAAAATTGTCTTTTTTAACTTACTTGCTCCTTGTGGATCTTGAGTTACAAAATTATAATAATTATGTCCTTGGGAATGTTTTACTGCAGATGCTTCAGAAGTGCGAGAAGCACTCAGCAGCAGTTTATGTTTGTGAAAATTCCTGCATACTTAATATATAACTCAACATTGCAATCAACTTACCTTTACAGTATAAGATATACCAACTTCCTTTCAGGCTAAAATTTGCATCATAGTAAGAACATTTGTTTCCCTCTGAAGCACAACAAGAAATCAATCAATAGATGTAAAAATAAAATTGCTCACTGGGCGATAAAAACGTATTAAACACCGCCTAAACCAAAGATACTATACATGTCCGTACATGTACACACAATTGATTGTGAACAACTGTCTGTAAGAGATATTTTGTATCTCCAAAGAACGTATACACTCTTTATATGAGAACCTTTTTTATAAGAACATTGAGGCTGAAATTAGCCAAAATTTTAAGAATGTATCAAGAACATTACTCAGACTCAAATTCGATTAAGAACATTTATATTTTGAACTTTTTCTGCAATTTTGCCACAAAATCTGGTAAATTTATGTTGCATTGTTAACCTCTATGTTCAATGCTTTTTAAAGCCAAATTAAGCCAGTGGAGGGCACAACATCTTGAATGTAGCAAGTGGTGCAAGTATGTGACAAGCAAGTGGAAAACATATCAGCAAGCAAATGCACTTTGATAGGTTTCATGATTTGTGTAACTTTAAGAACGTCTTAAGAACATTTTTAGCAACAAATCGCAAAAATATATAAGAACATTCAGAGTCGGCTCCAAAGTAAGACGTTCTTATATAAAAAAAGAGTGTAGTTGGTACTTACAACAGAGCTGCAAATAACATTAAGACATGGGACAATGGCCGACAACAAAATTTGACATCCAACATAACTACTGCCTTGTTTGATCAATATGATGATGTCCTTGTTTTCAGCCCTGTATAGTGCACTTGCGACAAATAAATTTCTCGTGAGACAGCTCTCGTTTCCTGCGGGACAATTTTCATTTCCTGCAAGACAATCCTTGTTTCTTGTGAGACAAGTCTTGTTTCTTGCAAGGCGGTGGTAACTTACAATCATCTAAGTAGTACTGTGCACTGTAACATGTGATAAAACATTCAGACTTCCCATAAAACACGTTGAGTGTCTGCTAATTAAAAATTAGAAGTTTTAAGAGCTCAAGATTTTTATTGCGTGATAGTTGATGTGGGCAAAGCCCTCATCAGAAACTTCAAGCTTGCAATCTAATTGTGTCAGGATAAATCTACTACATGTTCAAAACTTAACATTAAGATTATCCAAATCATCTTCACAGATGATAATGATAAGGACGGTAATGACAACGGTAAAGATGGCGATGATGGTGATGGTGATGTCGATGATGATCATGACAACAATGATGGCAAAGATGATAATGATGACGATGATGCTGCAGATGTACAATTTAATAGTAATACAGATTGGAAAAAAATTTTTAACATATTTGGGTGCATAATAAACATTCTCGCACACTGAATGCCATTTGTCTGTCGCACGACAATGTAACAGCACTTTAAGAAAAACATATCTTTACCATGTGACTGTGATTAGATAATTGCAAGTCAGGTACTGCTGTGTACTTACTTATTACGGTTGGTAGATTACAAGTCCAGCAATAAAGATTGTTTTGCTTCTGGTTGTTGGGTTTTATATCAACACTGCAAGTTATAACAGAGCAATTAGTCAGAAAAGAAGGCATGCGGAGTGTCAGTACTTTTAACTTGCAATCACGCAAATTAATGTAGGTACATCTGCATTGGGCCAAGAGACCCACAAATATACACAGTCAGGGACAACCCTGGAAACTAGTAATCATTAAATTCAAATATAGAGGATCTGAAGACCTAACACTTCACACATTGGAGAGCCACAGGAACACCATGTTAATCAAAGTATAACCAGAGATGACTGACAAACTTATATGTACCTTGATCAGGGGCATTGACTTTGCTAATTTGTATCATAAAAGTTAACCGCTCCCTTAAGACTTTTTCAACTAATCACTATTGTCAGTTATTATAAGCAAAATCATTATTCATCAATAAGTTTATTAATCAGATTGGTCCTTACAGTGTTAAGCCTTATTTTATAATTATTGTTTATGTAAATATCCATTCATTTATATATTTATACACGGCCTCACAAGCTGCAAAGCTTAAATTCTTACCGTGTCTTTAAATAAAGGGATTATTAATTATTTTTATAAGATAGTTCCTTTAACCAAAGTATCCTTCATATTGAAATCAATTTTCATGAATTTCTAAGTTGAATGCAGTAAAATTATGGATTTCTTTACAATAAATTAGATCGACAGGCAACCAACACACTACCAAATATTAACATTGTCAACAGTCAGCCGCCTGTTGGCTGAGAGTCGGCTGACTGTCGGCCATCTGTCAGCCATTAGTTGGCTGACAGTTCAATGACAGGTTTTTAGGAGCTGTTGTTCACTTTCACCCTGGCTTCAGTAGCATGGATCATTAGAGCAAACAAACCTGTACACATGAAGTTGGGTTGGTGATTCCTTGGTTGCAGTGAAGTACCTATAGTTTAACAAAATTTACAAGAGTCAAAAAGACACGAAGGAAGAGTTTAAACAACAATCATTTTACAGTGCTTTGCAATGCTTATACTTATACTTTTGCCACTTGGGAAATTGTTTATTGCGTTCGAAGAATGCCTACTAATCATGTCAGCCTCAATCTCATGTTCGTGCTTGGTCGAACTGCTTTCGCAGTTGTATTGATTTATTCTGATTTATTTGGGCTATCACTGGCAAAGATGATTGAAGCTACTTATCAGATCATCAGAAGCCTACATACTGCTGATGTGTTTTCTAGGAAACTGATGCTGCAATTCGCCCAAGCAACACATCACATTATAAAACTCAGATGCTTTTCATTGGAGATCCAACTTCTTTCTGCGTACAGTGTTGTGACGCCCTACTGTTCAAATCAGCCTTATTGTTATCCAAAAACCTTGTAGCGAAGATTGCACAACTCCTGGTTCGAACATATAACAGCAGATTTCGATCAGCACCGTGACAGTCTTTGTAATCGTGAATTTCATGTTTGCATTTTAACCTGCATGTGTTCCATTGGCTGCGTTGATTCATTTACATTTGGCGCCTTGAGGTTTGTGATTATTTGGTTACTGCTACTACTTGCCGATTTTTTAATGTTTTGGCTGACAATTAATCAGTTAAGTCCACAGTCTGCAGTTTTATGTACATGGTCTGCAACTTTGTATCGAAGTGTGTCGAAGGCCTCGAACGCACTTCTAATCTTTGATTATTACTAGTTAATAGTTTGTACATAAATCAATTAGGAACATCCTTGATAGGGATAACCTCTGATGCTTCCTAATGTCCCAGATTAGTCCCAAATCAATGGCTAATAGATACCATGGTCTTTCTAATAATTTCTGTTTCGATTGGCCAGTCAAACTGAAAGAAGGGAGGAAGGTAGAATTTACAACTATTTTCAGAAGGCAAACATGGGAACCTTTTACAAATCTCGTAGTTTAAAACCCCTGCAGGCGCAATCTTAAAAAATCACTGAATGTAATCATATTTTCAGGATTGCTCTCAGAATGTGTGTCTGGCTGATTCAGACCATGGTCTTTTAGAAGCTAAAATCCATGATAACATATCACCCATCAAACTGTGTTGGAAATTCCACATACAGATTAAATAAAAATACAAATATAGTAAGACTGTTAACTAACACTCTCTCGTTGATATCATCATAAGCAAGAATCTTCCGTATCTCCCAACGTCCACTTGTTAACGGTGATGGCATGTTTATTCCCTGGAAATAAACAAAAGCTATAAAATAACTGAAGGAAAAGTCTGAATTCGAGCCTTGTGGCCCACCAACTGGCAAAAGCTTAACCTGGTTTTCATAGATAAAGGGACTAGAAGTCTTTTCTACTCTCCGCTTGACTGGATATTAGCCCATCGCAGCTACCCCCCTCCCCCCCCCCCCCCCCCGAGCAGCATTACTTTAATAAACCAGGCTGGAAAGAGGTACTGTCAAAGGAAAGCGTTTCATTCAAGAACACAACTCAATGAACCCTGTCAGGGTTCCCCACCTTTCTATTTATGTTACAAGTCAAAATTACTTTGCCGACCTGTATTTTTTACAAACTAGGTAATTTTTTAACCTAGGTTATAGTTTATTTTTATCTACAAAAAGTCACCCATCCCTCCCCTACGTGTACTACCTCACATTCCTCTACCTCCCCTACTACCTCGCATTCCTCTACCCCCTACTTAACCTTCCTTGTCCCCCTCTTTACTCCACAGTATCTTCATATATTCTCCATTTTTCTTTACTATTGTGCACTTACAGTGTACAGGATTTGAACTCACAAAAGGTGCATCTACTGGGCAGAACCTCCGCAACACATGGTCGACTATAGGGAGTACCCCAGGGATAATGTGAAACACCTGATAATTCACCCAAACTAAGTTGCATCTTTAAGTGATTTGTATTAATACAAATACAAACCTGTGGATTCGTGCTCATCTTTGCTAGATGAATATATTTTCCCACACCCCCAGGTTGTGTAAATGGCCAAAGTGTAATGTAATATGATCCATCAGCAGAGAAACGAGGAGTAGTGTACTAAATGAAAAAAAATAAATAATAAAATTAATTAACAAACTTCATTATAATATTATTCACTTACGTGAAAGTTAAGTTAAATTAATGATTGAGTGATAAGAATGTTTGTCTAATTAACAGGTTCATAAATTAAATAAACAAGAAACGTTTTGCAACATTGAAATTGCGGGCTCTTTTTCTTGTAAAAAAGTAATGCTTCTGTTAAACCTTCCCCTAAGTTACACACTGTGAAGCCAATTTATAAATATTTGCAGTGTTGACACTGACATCATTTACCAATTGATCATGAAAAGGTCAAGTGAAGGCATGCAAGGTATGTTTGGCTATTTTGTTATAATTAGAAACAAGACAAAAAAACAGTCTTCCTGAAACCTTTTTCAAATCATTAAATATAAATCTTCTCTGTCAGTTATACTTTGTATTTGACCGTTCTAACTGCCTAGTATATTTTACTATAATCTACGCATTCAATTCATGGGTCTGGTAATGTTATCTCCTGCTGTTGCATTACATTGAAGTGTGACGTCCAATAATTATATGATATAGAGGAAACCGATTTGCGTCACAAGGTTCAGTGATATTTGTGAATCATAAGGTCAAGTGTTTTGTTTGTCTTGTGCAGTCATGCAAGGTATTTCTGGCTGTCTTGTGTGGGCTCTAATTAGTGGTTGATTAACTTTTAATTAGCGGATATATGATAACCTGGTCACCGACAAAACGGAAAAATAACTAAACCAACCCTCCAGCAAGAATCACACAAGCTAAGCACTGCCTATCCAACAATAATACGCTTACATTATATTGTAGATCATCAAGTTTTATTAATTTGGAGGTTTGCTTGATTTGGTTGAAGGGTGTCACTGGCCCACCCCAGGCCCAAGTTAACACTATCACTAGCTTTTCTGTGTGTACAGGTAATCATACAGTTTTGAGTTCAATTAATTTGGAATTGATTTGCATGAGTGAGTTTTTCAAAATGCTGAAATTGCACGAGCCACTTCGGCTGGAGGAAGTGCCGGAAGATCTTATTGCAGGAAGGAAGTGAGCATTTAATGCGGATTTGACACTTTGTTTACTGTTTGGCTGAGGAAGATCAGCTGATAATGCTACTGGAACTGAAAGCGGTTCGTTTAAAACATTTGCAACCATAATCCAGAATTTCGATGTGTAATTTGCACTGGTGTTAAATTTTTCACTGGTGTAACACTTTTTGCATTGGTGTTACACTTGAACTGCACTGCTCTCAGCCAATCAGAATTAAGTAATTTTTTCATGCATATTATTAAATGGAATAATGGCATTGAGACATAACAATTAGTCTCAACATCATAATTATTCCTGTTAGAATCCAATACTCAGTATACACGTAGCTTAATTTTCATAGTTAGTTTTTCAAATCTGTTATTCATAATCTGTCTCAATCTTCTCCATTAACCATCCTTGTTCTTTTTTGGTTTAGTATCACCTCTTTATTGTTTTTCTGCCTCAGTCACTAAACTAGTAGTTTTAGGTTTCCTACATTTTTAAAGTAATTCAATTGGGTCATAACAAAAACAATTATTCAAAATATCATGACGTAGCTCGACCTTTAAAAATGTCAACAAAAGCAGTATCATCATCATTTATTTGCTTATTTTCTTTACATCATGATAAATACATCTTATTAACCAAGCGCAAGGGCCATACTGGGAGAACATCAGCCCAAGTATTGTAACAACAGTATACAGTACGTACAGTTTTTTTCCCGATTTATTACACGAAAGAGATAGAAAGAAAAGTACGTGGAAAGTACCAAGACATAACAGGATTCTGATTGAGCACCCACCCAGTACCACTGTATTTCACTCGGGAAAATATTTCATGTTGTTTTTTACATCTCACAAAAGGTTTAGGAGGGTCTTTCATTCATGTATATATTATGCAAGTTTATTTTTTTCTTTTGTTAGCCATTACAATGTACGAATTGTGCATGGGATCATTTGGGACAATACCCAGTTCTATTCTTAGAAATAATCTTATTGGACTAGCAATGGAGCAATCTGATTGGTTGATTTTAGTTATTGGTCCTCTGACTACCTTAGTCACGTAATAATGAATGTTTTTTATCCCTACCACAGTCTTATCCCTCAGTGACAGTAAAACAACTGACCTTGTCATCCACCCAGCCATCCTGCACTTTGATTTCAGAATTCTAAAGAACCAAGTGCAATCAAAATTAGAGCTTAACTGAGAAAGTTCTGATGCAATACATTGGGGCTGGGGCACAAGCATAAAGAAAGTACATGTACCAGTACTATTTAATGAGCGCAGAAGAATAACAATGGTTCATACAGACCCGAGACCTTTTTTTCAAGGACTTTTCAAGGACTTTTAAAGGGCAAATCACATTTTTTTAAGGACTTGGCTTCTGCTAAATTTGACATAATTAAAGATGATTTCCAGTCCATATTGCACAATCTCCGCTTGCAATGTTTATAACGGCTCACAAGGTATGTCAAATAAACACATGAACAAAAATACTGTTCCACGTGATGTTTAAAGCTGAAAATTGTGTATAGTTGAGCGTTCAAAGTTTTCTGTGCACAAGACAATGTTGTGTTAATGAAGTTTTATTTATTTAAGGAGCTTTTGATAAGATTCAAAGACTACTGGGGAAACTTCAAGGACTTTTCAAGGACTTCTGCAAATTTTCCAAGTTTCAAGGACTTTTCAAGGAGTTGATGCTTTTTCAAGGACTTTTCGAGGCCTGTGCGAACCATGAATAAACTACATCGCCTGGCCACTCAAATAGAACAAAACATCTCTTGATGAAATCATCAAGCCTTACTTTTCTTCCTAGTATGTGAAACATATTTTCTGCCATGTCCAATGAAGTCTCAACTTTGGTTGGATAGAATGTCCAGGCAATTTTTTACGCCTTTCAATGCAAACACCAATGTTTGGCATTGACAACACGTTACTGAGCAGTAATATAATATGATGTCTGACCTCGCTGCAGTTTTGTCCAATCAAGATACTGACTTGGTTGGACACTTGTCCTTTCACGGGAGAAAAATTATTTGCAGCCTGGATTTATTCTGACTGTTTGTTGAGCTTAACTTTGAGGTTTCTGATTATACAACATTTCGTAAATTCAACAGTCAGGTAACTTTACTCTTAGGCCAGGTTCACACTAGCGACATAAGGCCGACTTATGTTTTATGTCACCAGAGTGAACAACAACATAGTAGGAACATAATGACATAAAGCTACATAAACACAAGGAGATAAGGAAAAACTGATCTTTTCTTAAGTCGTTAGGTCCATGTTCTTATGTCGCTAGTGTGAACTGGGCTTTACACTGTAAGTCTTTGAGTACCAGCATTATTTCAAGGCAATGACGTATACTATAATTAATCATAACCATTACACTTTCCTCGGACGGTTTATATGCACCAATCAGTTGTGAGGAAATTGTAATGGTTATGATTAATGTGAAATGCAAAGGTAACTGTTGGAAGGTGAAAGTTGAAGTTAATGTCACAAAAATCATTGGCTTTGTTCATTAGTCTCTTCTTATGCAAAATGATTTTGAAATGTTATCTACTAAACTCCAATGTGCTCGCGTTGTTAGTCAAACCCAAAATCCATTTACCTGATGTATTAGCATAGAGTCAATGAGTGCTGTTAACTGACCTGACAACTCACCTGTTTGCATAAGGAATAAGGCGAAGAAGATGTCAGATCACACATATGAAGAATAGACTGATCTTGGTTTCGATTCAACCACGTCACAGTTACGGCTTTCTCTGATGCCCAAGCTACATTGACCACATAATGATCGCTGTAGACAAACATACATTGTAGTCATAACTTATTAACGAAGCCGTGTTAGGGCTGTATATGTACCCGTGTACAAGGGTATATAATTTGATTGTTCTTTCAATACAGGTCTTAACAGCATCAATCACATTTGATATAATTATGGTGCCAAGCAAATGCAGTTAGTAAGAGATCAGGGGTGGATCTAGGGGGAGGGTGCACCCCTATTGAGATGACCTGCGGCTTCTTAATACAGCTAGTCTTCTGCTTACGTCACCTGTCAGCTATGTCATTTCTTAGTGGTGCACCCCTCCTAAGAAAAATCTTGGATCTGCCCTTGGAGATTTATTACATGCTTTGATCAGGAACTTAACTAGTCCACGTACTGTCACTAGTAAGAGCTTTTAGGACAGAATACATGTCAAATATTTTATTATACTATATTGCCAGCCATTATTATTACTCGCAATTGGCTTCTTACGCACTAAAACTTGGCTAGTTTTCAAGCATGCCATGCAAGCAAAGAAAACAAAATTAATGTTTTAAATGAACATAACATTAGTTAATAATCCCAACTAGCAGCAGGCAGTTTGTGACCGAGGATTCAAACTCAGGACTACCAAGACAAATCCTGCTAGTGGCAGGATGGAGACCTTGAACCTGGGACTTTTGGATTAAACCAGTTGGCCATGCTGCCTCCTTAAAGAGCCAGGGGTGTCAGGGTCCGAAATTAACTTTTTTATGCAGGTGTCAAGTGGCAACTGGAGAATTTTTGTCAGTTGCCAAATGAAAAAATCTGGTCGCCAAAAAGTGGTTCGTAAAATTTTTATCTCACAGCAAAAACATTGAGTTCTGAAAAACGCTTCTTTAAGACTCACATGTATAAAGGCATTAAAATATTTTGTAGCTTACATTTCAGTTGAAATGAGTTTTTGTTGAATACATAGCTCTCTTAGTTTGAAGACTGACCAGCGGTACGAGGCCTTCAAGAAGGCACGCACGAACAGGTGGCCATATTGCTCGTTCCAGGCCACGAACAAAATTGCGCCCACGGTATGGCTTTTAGACGAAACCGCCGAAAATATGGCAGCCGCTTAATGTCGATCGACGTGAGTGGTTTACAACGGTTGTTGAAGGTCATCTAACGAGGATCTTTCTTTTACTTTTAATCTGAATTACTTTCTGTGGAGATTAAAAACTTTGACAAGACAAGGGGTAAGTTTCTTGCTGAAATCAAACGCGAAATTTTTCAATTTAATTCCTTGGGCGTTCGTTCAAAACATTGACACAACGCTAAAAGTTAGTCGCCTCTTGGTGACTAGCTATGACATTCTGGTTGCCAACACTAAATTTTCAATCACATTGGTGACCAGTTGGTTGCAATTTCGGACCCTGGGTGTCCCCCGCCAAGGGCTCTTCCCGAACAACAAAAAATTAAATTTAAACACTCACATCCGCAAAAAGTCAGCAGGTTCTGACAAAACAACTGTCTTCTTTTCCAGAAGGTCAATTACATACACTGTCACTGTAGGATTTGCATATCCTGGTTTGGGGTACGCAATCTTCCGTATTGAGGTATAGGCATTACTACTGTCACCATACCAAGGAAACTGATACCAGTTAACTTGAGAATCATTAAACTGAACATAAGCCAGGTATCTGCCCTCGGGAGAGAACCACAGGGCGTGGTCAGAGTTCAGAACCTCCTCTGTTGACAAAAGCAATTACTCGATAAGAATCTGGCTAAATTTGGCAAGTACAATTTAACGAAATTCATTCCTGTACTAACAACATTCTTCCTGCCAAGACTGAAGGTTTCTACAAGAACTTTCCTTTGCATTAATTTGTAATTTATGCTAAGTTAAAATCAAGCCTATGCTGGTCAGCAGTATTTTTGGGGCTATGCGCTGTGTAGTAGCATACGGTGACCCATTTTGTGTTCCAGTTGTATGAGGTCATGCAGTTTTATTGAGACTGTTTGTGCTTGTTTGCTGCAGTGTGTGATGGTGCATATAGTGGTTTTATTCTCCTCTCAGGGTTGCCATAGATGCCTGCATGTCCTGCTTCAACTTCGTATATTGCCTGGCACCACCATCCCTTTCATAGGCAACTTATATCCAACCTCATCTATTGGTGACAAGTTTAAAGTGCTACTATGATGAAATTTGGATGTCTCCAAACTAAGCCATTTTAAAGCATTAAACAGTAGTCTGCATAAGAATAAAATTGCCGCTTATTTTTTTGAAGAATCTTTTTTCGTTACAGAGATATTCAAGTTTTTAAAATATGCAAATTAGTTAAGTGATGACGTCATAGACTCAACCAAATTTTAATCAAATAAATGAAGTCAAAATATCTCACCCAGTTTGTATCAGAAATGTTTGATTCTTTGCATCATGACTCTACTAGGTAAGTTGTGCAATATGTGATTAACAATTATGTTACCATGGCAACATGCTGGGTACCAGACCTTCCCAATGTTAAAGGCTATTCTTGCCATTTTTGGCCGTCAATTTTGATATTTCTCAATGACTCCGGAGCTACACGATTTCACAAGCAGATTTCTGTGTTAGGTAGGTTCTTTGGCCTGGTTTAATTTTTCTGGGCTAAAAATCACTCAAATACTGAAACAGATTTGAAGGGACTGCAGAACTATTACTGTACCAAGTTTCAACTGTTGCTGTAGAAACCTGACCGATATAGCCTTATTTTTTTACTTGATATAAAACTGGGCTGAGTAGATGACGTCATCAGTCTCCTAATTTGTATATTTTACCAATTTTTTAAACTTGAATATCTCTGGAACTACTACAGATATTTGAAAACAGAAAATGGCATTTTTAATCTCGCATGAAGCACTGCACGTCTCAAGTCAAAAAGCAAGGTGTGAAAATTTGATCACAGTAGCACTTTAAATATTAAGCATTTTTTGAGGGCTTTCGGATTACATCCGCACGTAAAAAAATATTAATTGGTAAAATAAATGCACCCGTCGTCATCTTTTTCTTCATGGTGGATTAATTATCTTTTTGGAATGTTTTCATAGATATATACATTCAAGGGGCCATATTTTGGCAATATGGGGAGAGGAATCATGTGCATTTTGCTGTTGTTCAGACACTGTCTTGTTAGAACTTTGTGCAATGAAATCCTGTAGGTGGAAACTCAAGTTTAAAAATTGAAAACATTTCTTCATTTATTCATATTAAATTTTGTCTTATTTTCAAGTAGATTTCATTTAGTGTAGTTAACATTAGCCCTTAGCACAGCATGGTACATTACCTTGATAAACCCAATCTGGGATTCCATTGAAGATCTTGTGTTCCACACCACTGTGGGTCAGCCGTGCAACAGATGATCTTGGTGCCGCCATGTAATAAATATCATTGTTATATACAAAGACCTAACAAGAACAGTAGCAAGTTAAGAAAATACACGTAAACTCAGCCTCAACAATAGATTTCAATGACATGCGTGTGTACATGTACGTATACGCGCTGAAAATAATACCACTCGAAGTATTGTGTATAAACCAGAAGTACAGTACCGCTCAAATGTAAGTTACCACCGTCTCGCGAGAAACGCGACTCGTATCACGAGAAACGAGACTCGTATCGCGAGAAACGAGACTCGTATCGCAGGAAACGAGAACTGTCTCTCAAGAAATTTCTCGTTTCTCGCGAGTGCACTGCAAGTACCACTTGACGTTTTTTTGGAGAAACAAAATAAACTGCTTCTGTGCAAACAGTTGTTCGCGTGCATTGGAAAAATCGTTCAGCGAGCATGTATTGTTGGTTTATTTTTTCGGTGAGATAAGCATGGGGGATGTGCGACTGGAGTTTTATTGTTACTGCTCAGTGGGCAATGTTTACATACATATATTGAGCGACATTTGTTTTGCCTGTTCTTAAACTGCTTAAATTGAAATGAAACTTGGTCGGCACTCGATATCGATATCGGCGCCGCGACGCGCCTGATTTAATTGACTATACACTGTGCATGTTCTACATACATTCAGTGGCATAAAATCAACTCAACTGACTTCTTCGTGAATTACATAGGTTAGAGCTAAAACATTTTGTGTTAGTGGTTTTTCTTTATGCAGATAAGAATTACTTTCATCAGATGAAAAGTAAATTTCTTCGGTCAATTTCAATTTCGGCGGAAGGAAAAGTCTGGAAACACAGCACGTCGAACACATGCATTCTGGCCCGGCAAATTCCCGGAAAAGAACTCGATAATTTCAACTTCTTTTATTTTGATTTTTGCATTATTCAATGGGTGTGGAAAAGTTGAAGGAAACAAAACAATGCAGAAATCTGCTGAGTATATATGCCTTTCAAATATAATAAATGTAGACAAGATTCTCAGATTCAAGGGAAAGCGAGCAAAGGTCAAGAAAGCATGACAAAAGCGTGACGCATTGGCCTGTCACAAGTTTTATTTACTTGCGTCTACGTGTACGTTGCTGGAGTCTTGAAAGTTGTTCGTAAAACCTTGGGATTTCAACCTCGTGCGGTCGCTTGCATTTGTGATCGATCGTTTCAAACTGGGCCAAATTCTATCGACGCAAGTTTCGGTACAGAAGCTTGCGGTCAATATTTCGGGCACACAATATGCAAATTCACCACGCTGGTAATGAACAGAAAAAAGTGCAAACTTTTCCGCAGGTACCTTGACTGGTGTATTAATTTGAGATTATTGACAATGCTTTTCACTCATGTTTTGCATTTAAGATAAATTCTAACAACACGACAAGTTTCGATTGAAAAGTTTTCTTGAGTTCGCTCGCACGCAAACATGCCAACATGCAAATTCAATGCGCTGTCTGTCGTGAAGTAAAAACATCCTGTGCAGTTTTGTGTAAGCACTTTTACCGTGTCTCTATTTTCGATTTTTGAAATTGTTTTCATTCAAGTTTTGCATTTCAGATGAGAACAATAAAGTTTAGCGACGCGTCGAGTTTTGATTCAATCGCTCGCATGTAAACAAGCCAATATTCGGTGCACTGTCTATCAGCTTAAATGTAAACTGAAAGGTTTATTGCAAACCGAACGTTGTGAACAAATCAGCAATCTTTCAACACAGACTAAATCTTCGAACTTACTAAACAAAATTTCCGCGTCGTAGATTCTCTCGAGTTTTTGAAGCTCGCCGGCATGCCGTGAAATTGAAAGATCTGTTTTGTCTCGCCGATGTGTGCCGAGAGCAAAACTTCCCCCTGTCAAAAATTTAATGAATGTGAACGACGCATCGAAAAGCACCTCGATTAAAGACATTAAACATTGTTTCTTCAAATTCGGTCTATTTTAGTGTAATCAAGCTCACCGACAACTGCCGTGAAGTGTCAAAAATCTCAAAAACAACGATATCTTTCAAGATCGCGTCGCCGGTCGGTTGTGGACTGCAAACAAAAATCTTTTACATGGAAGCCGCTTTCTTGCGAGTAATATATTCCATACTAAACGCTTCAGTGACTCTCGAGAGAAACGAGAACCCTCTCGCGAGAAACGAGACTCGTATCGCAGGAAACGAGACTCGTATCGCGAGAAACGAGACTCGTATCGCGAGAAACAAGACTCGTATCGCGAGAAACGAGACGAGAGGTGGTAACTTACATTTGAGCGGTACTGTAGGACCTGAAGATCTGGGCATGTTTGTGAAAAGCAAAAAATCAACTTCGTAATTACATGAAAACTGAGTTAGCAGCTTGGATACTAGCTAAAAGGGCTGAGATTTTTCCAATGCGATTGCACTTGCGTGGCCAGCATTTTCTTGTGATTAAATTTATAAGAGCAAAGGGATCCACTAGTTAATTGATATTTCTCTAAAGTTGTATTTATCATATTAATGTAAGCTGTAACGTGTATGGCTCAATTTTATCCTTAGTTTCAATTTTATTTTCCTTGGTTTTTTGGTATGGTACATGTAATGTATAAAAACTACTAAAGGAAAATAAAATGACCATGAAGCTTCCTGAAATTTCAAAATGGCTACAAAATTGCTCAAACAACCACTTTGTGCAAAATTCATCCATTTCATATGGGCTCATATGAAATCCCAGGGGGTACTCACAGGATATACATGAGGGAGGGAGGGGGGTCTGAGAGAGAATAACCAAAAACTACCTGGTAACAAAATTTCATACCCCAAAAATTCAAGCCTTATTAAATAAATACCTCAGTAGTGATTGATTCAATCAAACAGGCTCAAAAAAATACTCCCCCCCCCCTCCCAAAAAAAAATGTGTATTTTTATGACCTAAAAAATATGTGATGGGTCTTGACCCAAAAAATATGTCAGACCACCTGTCAGACAGACATGTTTTATTTGGAGTCTTGTACAATAAATAGTATACTGTGTGAGCCCCCCCGGGCATCTAATACCAAGCTGACAGTCATCTTGGCAAACCAATCCAGCCTGGTAAATGAGGCTCAAAGCTGTTCAGATGACATGGAACACAGAGCCCAGGATCAAGACTAGTCGAGGAAGACTTTTGCCTTACTTGTTTAAAAGTAAAGTTTTTGCTTTACATGTACAGTATTATAATAAGAGGAAGTAAACCATTAATTTAAAGATAAATAAATTACAAAATAAATAATAAAAAATGTAAACAGGGTTCAAATTGAATGAAAAGTAACTTCACTTAAATTTTCCACATTACACTTTAGGAAGGTTGGAGTCATTGTGAGGTAACAGAGCCCAAATGATAAAAAAATCCTGACCAGTTATAATCCTCAGTGCTTACCTATCACACAGGACTTCCCTTACGTGATTTCATGCAAAAGCAACATTGTCTGTGCAAGCGTCTAAACAAATGCCAACTAAATCAACCTACCAAAGAATGCCCATTTTCATCCCATGAAGCATATTGTATTTTACTAGGATCTTGTCCCTGCTCTTCAGGTTTTATTTGCACTGTATCTCTGTAAAAGAAGACAGGGCAAGGTATTCTCCTCATTGAACATTGGGTCTTAAATGAACAATGAGGACTCAAGGTGGAGTTTTAAATAAATGCATATAATTTGGTTTTATCAACTGGGTTGATAATGTCAATTAGCCACCGTAAAGAGATTCATTTGCTGACGTTTCGAGCGTTAGCCCTTCGTCGGAGCGACAAAGGGCTAACGCTCGAAACGTCAGCAATTGAATCTCTTTACGGTGGCCAATTGACATTATCAACTCAGTTGATAAAACCAAATTATATTGTTATACTTCCCACCGACGCAGCACCACAGTTTCTTTAGAAACTTACCCCCTCTATTCTTTTAAATAAATGCGGTTGCCAATGTGCAACCAAAGAATCAAAAAGGACTGGCAGCTATCCCCCGTTATAATGACAAGAGCATTGGGAAAAATTTGGTTTCACAGCTTGTGGCTTACAGTCAACCTACCTCACATACATGAATGACCACTATTTGCCAATCCACCATTTCGGCCTTAGATTTCACGTGGAGTGTCACGTGACTTTTGATGTAAACAAACCGCGAAAGTTCGGACATCCGAATTGAAGCACGTACTACACGTGTTGCAATTTCCGAGTCTCTATTTCGAATTCCCTTCACTATTAAAACTTTCCCCCGCTTTAAATCTTTCAAAATCGAATAGTTCTACGTTCAGAATGTCAGAACGTAAGAATAACACCGACTTCAACGCCATGAATGTGGCAGAACTTAAAAAATATGTGTCAGGTGTCTTGCCTAATGCAATATCTTCTACCAGCTTTGCAACATTTTCACTTTCATTTCTCTCAAGTGCCTCCTGCCTGGTGAAGATTCTCTTGCATTTTGACGCTGTGATGAAACCTACCTTGTGCAGATACCACTCCTCACATTTCCATTGCTTCGAGGTCATACTCTCAACCAGCTCCATTTCCGTTTCACTAAAGGAAAGCAAGCTCAGAACTTCTTCAGGTGAAATGTGGGGGTGGTCTGTCAGGAGCTCTTGCAGTTTAGTTTTCATGATACTAGTTTTGTTACTGGTAGGTTGGTTACAGGGATCGGTGTCTGCTTCTGGGCTGTAATAAAGTTTTTTGAGTAAGGGCAAGATAACAGGTGTACCAGTCTTTAATTGGCATAACTTTTCGGTAAATAGTCTAAGGTGCTCTTCGTCGTGGGGATCAGTATCTTCTGGAGCACGGACATCAATCTCGATATTTTGAGGGAACGAGTGTGTACGTTTCATTTTTTTATGAGAGGGCTTTTTAGCTTTCTTGATCTCCAAATTCTTCACTTCGCACGCTTGCGTATCTGCTCTTGGCCTTTTAACCCAGATGCATGGGGTACTGGTCACACTGTCTTCACCACGAGTGTTTAACAAATCTTCTAGGGCATACATGGCAGCAGCAATGTGCTTGCAACCCCCGTCTCGACCACCTTTACACTTACATCTCGCCTGAAGTACACTGCCTCGGTTCGCACCTCTACCCTCAAGAATAAACCAGAGATCGTAGAACTCCTTTCCTTCATCAGTTTTCATTTTCATGAAAGGCCGCACTTTGGCTACATAAATATGAATGCCCTCTTGATTCAACTGAGCAGTTAGTAAAAATTCCACATAGCCGTCATTGAATAATCGATAATCTTCAAAGGACTTGTAAGCGGCGAGTCCTTGCTTGTCGTAATCAGTGGAATGGTAAATGAGATAGTTGAAAATATCGTACAATCCAAACGGCGGCGACGAATTGAAGTTGTTCAACGTCTTCACGGAAAATGGGTTGGGAATTAACATATCATGAATAATTAATTTGTCTGCATCATTGGTTTGATCTTTTTCAAAGTTTGGGTCCACTGGCAAAACCATTCTTTCGACCGCGGAGGCGATTTCCACAAGCGAAGTTTTCAAATAGCCACTTACCGATACTCCGCGTTCCTGTAAATATTTTTTAAGTTCTGCCACATTCATGGCGTTGAAGTCGGTGTTATTCTTACGTTCTGACATTCTGAATGTAGAACTATTTGATTTTGAAAGATTTAAAGCGGGGGAAAGTTTTAATAGTGAAGGGAATTCGAAATAGAGACTCGGAAATTGCAACACGTGTAGTACGTGCTTCAATTCGGATGTCCGAACTTTCGCGGTTTGTTTACATCAAAAGTCACGTGACACTCCACGTGAAATCTAAGGCCGAAATGGTGAATTTGAAATTCCTCGTTGTACCTTACAGGGCTTGAAATTGCGACAGATATGGCCGCATTTGCAACCAAATGTTTCCCTTTTGCGACTAAAACTTCTACTTCAGTTGCAATTTTGCGACTACATTTCACCCAAATTAAGGATAAAATAAGAATTTTAATTCTTTTGTGTCTTGCTTATAAAAGGAAATTTGAAATTTTTTGGTCAAAATCCAGTCCAATTTATCTTGAGATTATGTAAGCAATTCGCTTAATCAGATGCCATAACAGTGGTTTCTTTGTAAATGTGTATCGCTGGCACACACGGGCACTCCTGTTCACTAATGGAGGTTTGCGAGGTGCGTTCCTCTCGCGCTTGTCCTTGCCAAAGATTCACACATTTCATAAGAATACTCCGAACGGGTGCATTATTTTGAACACTGCAAACTTGCCGTTGATTTTGACTCAATGAATCTGGTTACCGTGGAATTAATGGACTTCTCTGGGTACTTCAGTTCAAGGTTCCTTTCAGGTTGTCACATTCTCCAGCAAATAGATCAGATGAAGATGAGAAGCAGGAGGCACGGTTTAACATCACAACTCTGTGTGAACCTTTTTTTGTGTTTTCAGAACTTCTTTTGTACAAACAGTAGGAAAACAACAAAACAGAATCCATCATAGTGTACATGATTGGTGCATGAATGGCATAAGTGTCCAATTACATTTGAACAACTTCAAGCTGGATATTCATGTGATTGTACGCCAATTACACGACAAAAAGGCATGAGTAGAACCAATCAAAATCGAGAATTTTTTTGGATATCATTACAGTATAATAATAATTGAGCATTATAATAATAATGATAATAACTGGTCACACATAATGTAAGTTATGACGTTATGTCTGGGATATTCATGATTTGGACATCGCAAATTTTATTAACTTAATATTGTTACAAGGGAAATTTTTCAATCCAGTTCAAAATCATTCTAGGTACATTGCATAAGGCTAAACATACCTTGTCTGAAGGTCGTAAACATGATACTCGGCAAAAAAGGAATATCTATATTGCTGTGAAGAAAAAGATTTATAAATAAAAAATACAGCTTAAATCGGAAACAAAAAAATAGTAGGTAGTGTATTTATGAAAGATGCATTCCTGTCCAGTGAGTTCAATGAACACAGGACACACAAGGTCCAAATGAAAACCACACAACATGGAAACAATGGAAATCAAACAAAAATTTTTAATTTATAAGGAAATTGATTTTTTGAGCACCGGTTCAAAGAATTGACAAGATGCTAAAAGTTAATCACGTAGCCTTCTCAAACTCATTAATAATTCATCGAGTTAAAACAAAGAAAATAATAACCGTGAAGGTGGTTTGGATACCCGATCTTAATTAGCATAGGTTTTGATGATTTTATTTCTCCGTTTACTCCTTAGTTTTTGTTTCGATTGAGAAGATATATCAAACACGCGAGACAGTGTTTCATCGGATATCCAAACACCTCGAAGTTCGTTAAAAATACTCTGCTGCGCATCGTATTTTCAACTCTCTTCACGGTGTTTGGATATCCCGATAACACACTGTCCCTCGTGTTTGATATATTACTTGAAGTTCTGGTCACCAATACTCAATTTTCAGTTTTATTCATTTTGGTGACCAGTACGTCGCAATTTCATGTTCATGCACGTACAGTAAACACTAAACAATGTGCAGTGCAATAATTTTGTTTTTTGTAAATAAAAAAACACCCTTTTATCAGGGATGTGGCTGCAAGGGCCGGCTACCAGCTAATTTCACCGGCTGAAAGAGAGCTCATCACCGGCTTAAATTTCACTGGAGATCAGACATTTTGCAGGTATAATGGTCAGAAAAGCCGGCTGAGCTTGTTTGTGAGCCGGCTTTGTAATTTCTTAGCTACATCCCTGTTTTATACACACTTATTTGTCATAAATTTAATGATAACGCTGCTTACATGCTTTTCGTATTTTGTGAAGAGAATATATTTTCTATCAGGTGAAAACCAGTGTCTGTTGATCCCTAGCTCCTTCTGAAATTAGAGAAAACAGAAAAGTTAGCGGCAAGATAAAAAGTCAGTTGCTAGCACAGGGATCTGAACTTTATGTCACTGTAATCGCCTTGGCCAAAAATATTTCTGTACGTTGTGGTTTAAATTTATCCTTGGTTTAAAATATTTTAAACCAGTTTGATGTTTATTTCCCTTTGTTTCAGATTATACTAATCAACATAAGACAATGAGAAATGAAAATCAAACTGGTTTAAAAAAAATGAAACCAAGGATAAAATTAAACGACATGTATCACTTGTAGCATGGTAATGTCGTCCTAGAAATTGTTAGGCACCCACTGGCTACCAGGGTTAATGCTGCCCACGAGCCTCCTTTTGCTGGTCTCCATTTAATAATAGTTCTGATGTGCTTTGCTGCCTGATTTTATAGTTATCTGTTGATCACCTTTTTTGCAGGATCTAGTATAACATCTGATGTCCCTTTAGCTACATCTTTTAACACCAATCCACCCTTTTCACTAGTAATATATTCATCATCTGAAATAAAAATCATAATTTAAAAAACACATCAATCATAGCCTGCTTTGTGGGGGGAACTCTTCGAAAACAGCGATCACGAAAGACCAAATAACCACCCGCCAGGAAACTTGTTTCTGAAGACACCACCTCCAATCAGCAATCTGTCAGCGAACTGTCAAAGGTCGGTTGTCACGCGCTATCAAGGGTGAATTCAAAACAAACTCACGTAACGTCAGTGGTATTAAAAATCAGACTGTTTATCCGATCGTGTTTGTAAACCCATGCGGCAGAAAAGTGAGAAAAGCTTATGTAGCGAAGCAGCGAGTGTTATCAAGATATGAAACCACTGACCAGGCTGCAAATACCACAATTTTAAAAGCTGGAAGGAATTTTCTCAGATTTAACAAGCGAATAAACAGTGAAGAGTAAACTCTTCCTTTTTCCTGTACACGTTTCTACAGTGTGAGACTCACCCACTACCACTGCTGCTAGGCTTTGATACAGTTTGCTATTGTTGTCTTTTAGGACATCAAGAAATTTCTTACCGCGAGTACCTGTTCAGCAGTAGTGCAGTAGATGAACTGCGGTGGTGTCACTAAGATTTTTCAAATGTTACCGCTGTTTAGCTCCTCAGCAGTGCAATTCATTTAACGCAATTCCATAATCTGATCGATCAGGCTTTTCAACAGCAAAAATTGTGACTAAAACGCTGGTATTGCCACTCTTTCCCGATCGATTCAACCACTCGAGTCTTGCAAACCAGAACACTAGAACATCCTTCCCATTCATCAAATCTTTCACTGCTAATAACTGTTCTTCTCTGAGGATGATCCTTCGATTACTTTCTTTCAATTCATTGATTATATCAAGGAAGCTATCAATCATTCACAGGTTCATCTTTCAAGAAAGAGTCAGAAATTGTATCCGATGCTGACAAATTGATTGACAAATTTCAGTAACAACCAATCAGAATTTCCGTCCTTCTGTGGATGGAAAATTCACTTGACTCTAGTTTTAGGGCAGGCGGTAATTCGCAACCTCTGCCCTACCCCCTTCCCTTCTCTTTTTTCCTCTCTCCAGTGTTTGTGCGCTCAAAATGGCAGCCGGTCTTTCATTATCACTGTTTTTTCGAAGCATTCCCCCCACAAAAACCAGCTGCTTTGCAGGCTACATCAATCATAATCATATTACTTAGCAAAAATGCAAACAAGGTAAGCATAAACAGAAAACTAGCAAATTACAGTTGGTTAATATAACACCCACCCCTCAAAACAAAATTCAAAACATGCATTGAGCTTAAATTAATTAGATTTCCATGAACAGACTATTCAAATATCTGAGAAACAATTTCAATAACAAAATTATACTTGAATGTACACATATTATTTGATACAAAAATATAATATTGGCAGGCACACACACTGTACAAAATAGTTTAAATTTTAAACCAGAATTATTCCACTGTAACTTCCTCATCCGGTTATTGGAATTTTTGGATTTTAATGGACAAAACCAAACAACTTTTAAATTGGCAAAAACCTGCAACCTTCTCATGCTAAAATAAATTTATATTTCAGGGAGAGATTTAGCCTTTTTTGTATATAATTATACAAAACTTTGACAGTTATACATCATGTATGATGAAAACTCACCTGATATCCAATTACATGAATACGTCTCTGGTGAAAAACGACCACTAAAAATATCCTCAAAGGAAAATTTCTCTGCACTCCGGGCTATTTTCATTGAAAATGGTCCGCTTTTTCCTGTGTGAGATTAAAAGAAAACAAAATTAACCTCAAAAGCAATAAGGTGCAGCCTCATTGTCAACCACCTTTGAGGAGAGTACAATGTACTATATAATTTGGAAAAAGGCAGTTGTATTCCTTTGGAAATCCACAAATCTGATTGGTTCTCCTAGGCATAGCCGAGTTGACTATCAGTAATCACTCATAATAAATGTACGAATAAATGAAAATCAGGCAAGAAACCCTCTAAATGCAGATTAATCAAATAGCGTTTGAATGTTTTTTTTAACGAAAGCCCGCTTGTTTACAAAAAAAAAATTCACGGACGGGCACTAACCATCCGGGTATTTTCCTCGGACGGGCACTATGCACTGATAGTGCCCTCCGCGGATGAGCACTACCACGTCACGTGTTTAATTTAGACCAATGAGAATCGGAGAAAATTTATTGGTGAACTATAAGCGCTGATAGTGCCCTCCGCAGATAAACACTATCGCATCACATTTTTAATTTAGACCAACGAGAATCTGAGAAAATTTAGTGGTGAACTATAACAGTGATAAGTAGAAGCTCGAGCACGCGAGAATTTCTGCAATTATGGTAAAATTAACAATTAGACCACAAGCCCAAGTTTTCTATGAGCGAATAGTAAATGAGGCGCAGCCGAGTTGACTATCGCTCATGAAAACGACGGCGAGTAATCTAATTGTTTTTGTAGAAACTCTGAAGGATTGCATTGTAAACGCTACCATTTTATGTATTTTTAAGCCAAAAATCAAGAAAAATTCTTGCCTTCAAAGACCAACACGTGCGCACGATCGGCAAACAGAACACAGTCGGAGAACCAATCAGATTCAAGGATTACCAATAGAACACTCTGAGTTTCTACTAATCACTGATAGAAAACGATTGTCCACGTGTTGCTCTTTGAAGGCAAGATTTTTTTCTATTTTTGGCTATATAACAATTATTCCATGAGCCCGCGTTGGATATGAAGTGATAAAATAACCAACGAGCGCGTAGCGCGAGTTGGTTATAATCACTTCATATCCAACAAGGGCGAATGGAATAATTGTTTTAGTAAATTCTCAAACCATATCTCTTGATTTTTTGTGGGAGACAGCTCCTGAAACCTGCCAGTGTCGGCCATTATTGGTGGTTTTCACTGTCACGCTATCAAAAACTAAATTCGAAGCAAGTCAACTCCAAGTCTCAGGCCTGTGCGGTGTCCCGTTAGCGAGTTATTTTCCGAAACGTTCCACGCAAATTTACAAAGCTTAGTATAGACACGCCATATTTGTGTCCTTCCGAGGGACACAAATATGGCCGCCGTGATGCACGCGAAACCATCTGGAAGTCGCTATTGTGCTATAATAGCGACTACTTTTGGCTCATGAGCTATTATACCTGCACATAAACACCACTTATGATATCTGAAATGTTCAAACAGATGAAAATCGAATGGATAGGCTTTTTCTAAACAAAACAGTTCTGTCACGGTTCTCAGCTCGATGTTTCATACGGCCGAGAACTCAAATATTCAAGATGCTCTGTTTTCAAAACGAAGGGTACTATCGAGCTGAAAATTTGCGAAAAGATATATTTTCAGTTAGCCTTGCACCTAAAAGCAACGAAAATTTAGCAGACCTAGCGAATTTTGATTTCAGAATTTTATGACGTCACATGAAAACCAAGAATAGAGGGCTGAAGTTAAAAACTTAGCGCACTATTTTCCATATGACGTAAAACTCCAACTATTGGATCATAGTTGGAGTTTTTTAGCCAATCAAAAAGCTAGAAATGCAATAGTCGGAGCTGAGAATATACTAAAAGTACATAAAATGGTAGCTTTTGAGCAATCCTTAAGAGTTTATAATGGTAGGTTTGGGGCTGCAATCCTTTAGACTACTCCCCCTTTTTTCTGTGACTGATATTCAAGTCTGTCAGCAGCCCCATGTTGACTATTTGATCACAGAAACTCGAGCTCCTACTCTAATATTGTCAAAAAGAAATACTCTCTCATAAGTATGTGCATTTAGAAGAGAAACAATTTTTTTTCACGGTAATTCTTATATAAACACATGAAATGTACCATTGTTCACATAACCCCCTGCAACAATCAGCTATCAAAATTGAAAATCAAAATATTTTGCACAAAATAATGCAAATTACTGACTAAAAAAATGTCACTATGGGAAACAATTAAGAAGGGCGAAGAAATGTAACGCCTAAATATTTATTCCTATAAAATTACCTTCGATTTTATCTGAAATTACGAACAAGAATTAAACAGAATACAAATCAAAACGAAAAAAAAAACCTTAACCCTCAATTTAATTAACCGCTGTGGGGAAGTTTGAATTGTTCATCAGGATCATAATAATATTCAAGCCTTTCTGTGCGTTTTATTGAATTTTTTTTATGTAAAGTTAGTATTCATAAAAACGAGAACTTTCATCGTGAAAAAAATTCTTACAAAATACTGACAATTTCAACAACGTTTAGTACCGAACAATGAGCTATCCCGGGAAAAAACACAAGTAGCAGGTGCTATTAAAGACGAATTGTTTATATTGAACGAAACAGGAACTTTAACAGGTATTGCTTTTCATCGTTGAGCGCACGAAACGATTTGCGATCTTCGCGCGTCCAACCCCCAAATAAATTTCAAGAAAGGAACCTTGTCTGTTCTACCAAACGCATTAAAGCAACCAACCAACCCAAGAAACCGCAATGTCGAAAGAAAACAAGATTTAAACCACAAATGAAAATTCCATCTTAAAGTGATAACCTCATCGAGCGAAAGCAAGATCATCGAAGAAGAGAGACCTTCGCGGGTCGCTAAATTTTGATGACATATGGATTACGCTTCAAGGCCAACTTCAAATCTAAGATCAAAATAAAATAAAATGCCTCTCATATTTTAAAATACAAGACAAGGAGAAAAGCATTTTGCGCAAGACGAATTATTAGCAAAATTTGAAGTTATACAATTGCCAATTTTTGCATAACCAGCTGGTTTTGGTCCGACGGTCGCGATTCGATAAACGGCGGTGCTAACCAACGTCAAATGATGCAAAACATTTCTAAAAGCCTTAGAACAATAACAATGTATATCTTGATCTATCTCTTACCAGAGTACACAGTTACCATTACTGAACAGATTACTAAAGCTGCTGCCACGGCAGTAATTCCAAAGAAAATGACCAAACTTTTTCGATTGAGTGGTGAAGGAGTCGGCGAGAGACTTTCATCTTCGTTCATGAGATGAACTTGTTCCTCAGCACCAGCCGCGCCGGACGAATAGCGAGTTGCCATTTCTAGATATTTAAGAGATATTCTCTCCCTTTATTGCTAATGTGGATCCATTTACGAAAGGAAATATACGGCCGCCTCTTTGCTTTGCTGTCGCTCAAACACTATAAATATATAGCTCCTAACTCTCTTCAGATCCATCGATGACGCTCCGATCACTCGTCATTTCCAACCTGAGCCTGCGAAAAAGTCAATACGCGGTGAGATGAGTTCATGTAAATATGACGTCAGTTTTTCATTTGACTGTTCTCTTTTCGATCATATAAACTGCCCAAAATCACATGTGAGTTACGGTTACTTTTCACGCCAAAACTTTTAAAAATCCAATCCGGACTAATATTCTTTAAAAGAAATTTGTTGACATCTGCGCAAAGTTGCGTCATCTTACTTCGTAATTGATGTGTCTGTCCAATTTTCAACAATGAAAACAGGAGCCCATGGTGAAAATTAGTCAACGAGCGCCCAAAAATTTGTGCAGTTATAGAGCTAAAAAAAACGGTCGGGAGATTACGTATATGAGAAACGGAACACATCAAGAGGTTCAAAAAATATGTTTCTATTTTGCCTTTATAATGGGGAAGAAGAAGATATTGCGGGGTCGTAACGAGGTATATAGGATCGTGATCTGAGATCACAACCCGTGGGATCAGGATCAGCAGTGTTGTGATGGAATCTTGTGAGATCAACAATTTCTGGGGGACCAGGTATCAAAGTTTTCATCGCTTTTGGAATCAGGGATCAAAAATTTGAGTAAAACTGGATCAGTGATAAAAAATATACCGCGCCACGACCCTGAAATTGCGCGAAACCTCGGCTAAGGATACCACACGAAAAGGCAAGAAACACGTTATTTAAGTTATGTTCTTCCCCACACTAATACAGGGGAAACAGCCTTAGCGTATGTCTCGGTAGAAATCTACGGAAAGTCTACTACCAAAGTGTTTTAGCAACCTCAAAAAAGCAGCGGAAAGTTTCTGGAAATGTCTGGGTTTTGTTTTTTCAATATTGGTGCTATATAAGCCTCAACAGCGACTTCCGTTTGCTGGCGTTTCCGCGATTTAATATATTAAAAGCTGAAAAAATTATTAGCTGGGTTATGGCTTGGACCATATACTGGAAGAAGCAGTCCTTTCCTTTCAAACTCTCCCATAAAAAAATTAGCGAAAGCTGGAGCCATTCTTGTCCCCATTGCTGTATCATGCAGTTGAATGAAGTGTTCGTCCTCAAAGGCAGTTATTCTTATTTAGGATCATGCGCATTAGGTCACAGAGAGATTCAGTAGGAATGGATATATCAGTTCATTTGTCCAATAATTTTCGACATGCGTCAATGCCCTCGGTGGTCGGAATGTTCGTGTATGAAGACCATATGTTAAGAGTGACAAGTAGAGCATTAGGAGGAATGTCGTCAATGTCTGTACTAAAGGATTTAGATGAAAACTAACAAATTCGAAGATTTTTTCAACAGGGTGTCCATTCGCTGACACAATTGGTCGTCCAGGGTTTCCAGGCTTGTGGATTTTTGGCAGAATATAGAAACGACCAGCTTTGGGATTTTCCGGAATTAGGTAACAGTGGGTTTGTTTATCTATAAGGGACCGGTAATTATTTATCGCCTGAGGGAGTGGAGGGGGGTGGTGGGGTGGGGGATTATTTTACAACAAGGGAGCACTTACGTGATCCTTATATATGGCGGGTTTTTTTTATCCCCCCATAGCGGTGATAAGATTTAATGGAGCCCCCTCCGCGCGTCTCTCTCCCAGCCACCACAAAAGGACAGTGTTGCTATATGCACGTGACATCTATAATGATATTAATCAAGCCCGAAGGCACGTTTTTTCAGGAGGGTGCGATCCAACAAGGAGACGGACCGAAGGATCGAGTGCCGGTTGTCTGAGGTTGTCTGAGACTGCATTTCGTGCGTTTTGAAGGCAGTATGATATGAAAACAGGCCGCCAAATTGAACTTAAAAACGTGTATCTTACTCAAGAAAGAGACGTAGTTGTAGAGGTGTTTGATGCAATCAAAAATAAGGATATTTTTACAATCATAGCAACCATCAATGCGGAGTTTACCGGGAAATTTGTCAGGCGTCGTCATCTGGACCCGCTATATTATGGCTGCTAGAAGAAGGCGTTTTAGCGCAAACTTATCCCGTGATATGCAGGCAGTGGTATCCAGTTTAAACGAAAAAAAACATTGAGGAGTCAAGCTCGGGCGAGGGTTCTGTTGATAAATCTGAAGAGGAGGCTGTCCATGAATAGAGGGGGCTTCCAAGAATCTTCCAAAGAAGCGTCAGGGGAAAAGAAATGAACAAGAAAGAAAGCTAAAAAATACAAGAGCATAAAGGTTATTTACGACGATCTCAACGCTACTAGAATTTTTTTTTTCTTGTCCCACCTTAGAACTTTTCAATTACGGCTGAATCCCCCTCTTCCATTCACTTGAAAACCATGTGGTCCCCCCCAAAAAATCCTCCACCCCACCGCACCCCCCTCCCCCCAGGCGATAAATAATGACCGTCAACAGCATAATACAATGATTATAAATGATACGTAATTACTGTTTCACGACAACTCATTAATTTGCTCCTGGTGTGCACCACGTATTCCATTTGAATACTCGTGAATATTCCGTGTGCACTTCACGTATTCAAATCGAATACCCTTGAATTCCCCTGGTGTAGTTCACGTATTGCGTACGCCTTGAATACTGTAGGATTCTATGGCATCATAGTGACATATTCGAGGCTAGAATACTCCAGAATATTTTTTCATTTGGCGCAGTGGTGGCAAGGCGAAATGTTATCAAATACAATCGCGAACACCTGTTCCGAAGCTATTTTCTCTTTGTTGGACAGATGACAGAATTGAACCCCGCCCATAGGCATACGGGCATCCTTGAGGCTTTGGTGTGCTGAAACCTCCATGCCCGAGAAGATTACATAATGTTTGAATGTGTTAGCAGCAAACTTTTTCCCGAATCCAGAGCCTTTTACCTGAAAATGTCGAAATTTTCGAAACGGAGGGGGAGGGAGACTGCAGCCCCCCGCCCGCCCGCCCCCGTCCCCCGGCTCGTACGCCTATGACCCCGCCTTTCCCCCGAAACCTAAAACGAAACACACGCCATTTTTTTAATTGTTCGCTAATGCAAAGGTTAACAAAAGATTTATTTAAACAGAAAATAGACTGAAATATACTTTTCCCAGACGCTGTAACAATAGACCAATTCTGATATATTAATATTCTAACGTGTCACCGAGGCTTGGGAGAAGAAAACAAAAGATTTTGCATCGAGGCTTAGGGATGAATAAATAATTTCTTTTGTTTAATTCCCCCAAACCTCGGCGATCTGTTATAATTTTAACATATCGGAATCGGCCAACCCGTCTCGTGTAACAAGGTGAAAAGTCTTTGTCTCTGCGACAGAAGTTTGATTCTGCGATCAGTCGTACGAAGTTCACCGGCCCCGTTGTGAGGTGAACAATTTAGCAAATGTCAGTTGCGACAATTAAAGAGCTTTGATTCTCCAGAAATTATCAGGCACAATTACACACAGTCAATGGGAGGCGGTGGAATAATGGTCAGTGCGCTGGACTCCAGATTCCAGGCCTGTGCTGATGACAAATGTGATATGCTCTTAGACAAGTCACTTTCCTCCCACAGTGCCTCTCTCCACCCCCCAGCAAATTATTTGGGCAACCTGAAACTAACCGAGCGCGAGGGTCATAGTGGGGAATCTTGGCCCGAGGTCGTGGCAGTACGGACAGAGCGCAGAAAAACGACCGAGGGCCAATATTCCCCAGTACGGCTCGAGCAGGCTAGGTTAGTAAGTGCGTAGTTTATTATATGGCACTCGAGTTATGTATGCTTGTGAAAAACGCATTTGTTTAAAACGTACAGGTTTCCGCCGTAACGTGCTTCGAGCAACTCAGGAAATCAGAATTAGAACAAGCTACCACGATTTTGAAAACATTTTTTAATTAGAGTATTCATATATGTTTTCTCTCCGCAGTTCTAGCTGAAAATCTTATATTATCCAACTTTAAAAAAAATACGCGACTTAGCGTATGGCAAAATCCCGACGAGAAGGAACCAATCAGAACGCTGGGATTTTCCTTCCCATATAATAATGGGAAGTAACACCCCAAGGAATAGCAGCCAACCCAGGAGGGGAGGGGAGGGGGGGGGGGGTAACAATATTCCTAGCCGCAAAATACTAAAACAACTGGAGTGCTATGAATCGAACCAGTCGAGCTTAAAAGGCTTTCTACTTCCACTACCACCCGCGTAAACATGTGTCGGGTTACGTGCGCAGGAAGCGCGCGCTCAAAATCTTTGATCATTGTGATGTCATTTTAGTCATTTTCGTTGTTACCTTTTTCTTCCAAAGCAGCAGAAAAACTAATTTTGGACATTTTGAAGGAAAAGAAATGAAAAAGAGTATGAAGGGTCGCAGTACAAGACCAACGCGTCGGTAATGCCAATCTAAACAATTGTCTATCAATTATTATGACTTCGTCAATTGTCTAATTTCGGTTTATTAATCTCACTCACTCACTCAATTTCACCAGAGAGGAAGAAAAACCCAGAGCGGAGCACACGAAATCAGAAAAGTCCAAGAAGCGTAGCTCCATTTCTGATCACTACCCACGGGTCTTCGTAGAAAGTGTCCGTGAGCCTTCACTGCCGCTTCCAGATGAGAAGCCATCGTCAATAACAGGTCAGTATAAACGTTTTTACTGATAGAAATAACTTATCAGTTAACTCTCCAGATCATTGGAGAACTTCTTGTGAAGACGCGTCAATCAACTGTATATGCTGTTTATTTTAACCGAAACACAGCTCGCTTTCGTCCTTCTTAGGTACTTCACCTTTTCAATGGGCCATATATCCCCTATAATTTGTAAACTTCCAATATTTTTTTAAATTTTTAAAGTATACTGTTTACTAATTATATGAAAGATTTACTTTGCCAATCAATTGCAAAGGATAGCACGAAGACAAATTGATTTCTCTCGGCGCTTTCTCCGCGCTTACCAAAGCCACCTTAAGTGAAAGCGAGTCCTACACTTTCAAGTCAACAATTACGAGCGATTTTTCCTTTTTAATTTCAGACGAAGGAATACCTAAAGGGCAGATGACATCTGATTGCGATTTCGGCTTCCTTCCTGCACCAGGACAAATGAGATTAACTGAAATTCAGAAAGCACGGATGAATCGCGAAAGAGACAGATGCATGGACGAATTGAATTCCGTCCTTGCCAGAGTACGGCTAGCTGTGGACGAATACGCTATAGCGGAGGTCGACCTTGCAATCTCTGAAAGCCCTGATCCAGAATTTGAGGCAGAAGAAGAGGAACGCATGGTGCGCGAAAGGAAAATGAAGAGAAAGAAAAGGAGGGCGTACAGAAAATCAAAACGCCAAGATGACGAAAAAGAAAAAAACGGCGATGATACTCAAGAAGAGGTTCCTGTCCAAACTACAGCTTCGGAAATACAGCTGAATGAGAGTAGCGAGGAAGGGGAATCGTCAGAATCGGATGAAGAATCAGGTAGCTCGAGTAATAACGAAGATGAAGACGCCCATAAGGACGAAGATGAGACAATATCTGGACAAGTCAAATGCAAAATCTCCCCTAATTTGTTGCTAAGGGTAAGCTAAAACGAACATTTTATAAGAAATTACAGATCTGGAGGATAGGTTCGCATTATCTAAACACGCGTCTTTCGTGTTTTGCACATTACACACGGAGGCGAAGTGATTGGGTTTATTTTGTCGAAGGGGGGGGGGGGGGGGTTAACGGTGGAACAAATTAGGGCGAATGATTCCAAGTAGACAAATAACGCCTGCGGTTCATGATAATTGAGATCTAGCCTAGCAAAGAATAGGTGGCTCACCGAACACATGATTACCCTGCGAACAGAGGTACCTTCGATCTTCCTCGAAGGGACCTCTGCTCGCAGGGTAACACAATCATGATTTGATTGACTAAAATCTAATAAAGCGGGTCCAATTAAATGAACTGTTATAAAATCCATTAATTATTGAAATGGTTGATTTGATTGAAATCCATCAGTTAGATACTAGCCGTCCGGCTAAGATGGCAATTCTTCGTTGACGCATTCGAGGGGTTTCCGAAAGCTCCCAAATACATTGAAAGTAATCGCGCGTGCAAATGGCGTTGCTTAGCAACGCCAGGCACGAACACCGTGGGCGCATCCCGTCTCGGAGGCGGTATAAGGTAGTTTAAGAAAACCACAACGGTAACGGCAACGGGAACGTCGCTAAACAAAAGGTTTAATGAGCAGAACAATGGCTTTGCACGTGCGTTATAGTTCCTGGAAGATTTCTTTGCCGTCCTCTTCAAAACAAGAACGTGAAATGACCAAACTCTGCGTTGTCTGCACAACATGAACTACGAAGGCTAATTGTTAAAATTTCTTTTTCGAATTTATCGCTGTGTCCCAGATTCAGTTTTGAGATAGTTTTGACAGTAAGAAACATACTAAATGACTTTAGAGTATCGAGAGACGGCAACGGCAACAAGAACGCCACAAAACAATGGGTTTAAAAGCAAAAACAATCGCTCTGCACGTGCGTTTTATAGTTTTGCCGTCATCTGCAAAACAACAACGTGAAATGACCAAGTTTTTATGTTTTCTCGAGAACGTTAGCACATGGCGGCAAAGTTCTCTTTCTTTTTCCTTACTTCAACGCCGTTCATAGTAATTTAGTTCCTGGACAGGACAGTTCGTCAGCATTTTCCAAGTCAAATAGATTTCAATAATTGTGAAAGCGTCACAGAAACGAGAAGTTACATTTTGAAATAACGTTTTCGTTGCCGTCGCCGTCGTCGTTGCTAAAACTCACTACTCACTTGTTAAGCCGACTGAGGAAGACACATTCAGTCGCCCATGCAGGACCTTGAAATATTAGTTCAGCTCCCTGCCTTGCATTTAATACAACCAACTTTTAATTTTCTTTGTAACTTCACAGCAGTCAAAACGCCGGAGAGTTCTCAAACTGATTGCCTCTTACCTAGAGCTTTGTGTTGAAAGAGAAGACATTATACGACAAATGCAGTCATGGATAGAATCAACAGTAGACGAGGAGCTGCTCAAGCCTGCGCGAGTTTTTCTATTTAGCCCGGAACTTCTTCTGGACGATCTGCCGCTGGGCTTGGCGTCAGAAATGCAAACTCTCGGCGGCACTTTGATGCGCTTAAAAATCATAGCTGATTCGCTAGGGATTGGAGGGAGTACGACAGGTGATGAATCCATGGATGAAAGCTCTGACAAACCACAGACAAAAGCTCGTGGAACTCGAAGGGCAGTTTTTAGCGGTACGTTTTTACAAAAATTCAGCTCAATTTCGTGTTTTCGAGAAATGTCAGGAGTCACTCACTGAGTCCTCAAAGAACGGTTTTCACTTGGGTTTCGAAGGCAATTAGAGATTGGTTTAAAAATCTCGCGCCAATTTTTTAACCAATCAGCAGTGAAACCAAAACCAATCGTCACTCACCCGCGCACGTTTTCCCGCGCTTTGTGTCGGCTACGTGTAATTACTTCGAGTTTTGATTGGTTCACTGGATTGCCTCCGTCCTTTGTGATTGGCCAAAGTAATTACTTTGGTTTTGGTTTTACGACACTCAATTGAAACTCGCTCTAATGCTCGAAACGTCAGCAATTGAATCTCTTTACGGTGGCCAATTGACATTATCAACCCAGTTGATAAAACCAAATTACAAGGTATCGAGGAACTATTTCAAACTAATTACCTAATAATGAAATCGTTATTCCATAACTTTGCTTTCAAATGTAGCTTTACCGCAAACACTTCACTATTTAGACCGTCCGATTTTCCGAGAAACGGCATCATTTCAATGTTCGCCCCCTGGCAGAAAACGTGGCTAATTTGCATTACAATATGAAAACCATCATGGCGGCTATTGTGAATATTTAACAATTAGACTACGAGCCCGAGTTTTCTACGAGCGAATAGTCAACGAGGCGCGGCCGAGTTGACTATCGCTCGTAGAAAACGAGGGCGAGTTGTCTAATTGTAGAAACTCTGAAGGATTGCAGTCCAAAACCTACAATACTGTGTACTTTTGAGCCAAAATTGAAGAAAAACTACTGCTAAAACAGCTACGCGCGCGCGGTTGTTTTCTATCGGCGAATAGAAAACAGTGGGAGAACCAATCAGATTCGCCGATTTCCAATAGACCACAACTGAGGTTCTACTAAAGTTTATTAGCACCCTCCCTTGAGGTCACTTATGTATCTCCTTGAGCTGAACAAATAAAACAAGCGCTATTGGCGTTTAATTAAATCATCACGCAACACCTTTTTCTTGTCTTTTAGTGGACGATCTGGACAATCAGGATAACTGGCTTCAAGCAGAAATTGATATAGACGAGATTATCAGACAAGCAATTTCGGTGATTCCTGTTCGAAAGATTCGCCTCAATCTCGAGAACGCTAGAAAACAGTTTTTATTAATGACTAAGCTGGTGGCAAGGAGAAACGCTTTCATCAAACAGGTCAGGGGCAGAGTTAAAATTTTTCCTGTGAGGAGTACCAAATATATTTTTAGTGGTGGTCCCGCTCCAAAGTTTAACCCTCGCCCTCCGATATATCACTTATGTCAAAGTGTTACCCTTTCATTTATCTTTAACAAAAGTATTTCACTTGAATAAAACCTTAAGTTCTTCGAAGAATGAAATGTTTGTTAAACCTAAAAGACAGTTTTTTCCGTACCCTTTCCTATGTTCCAACTCTTGAAATCCTTGCCCTTTTCATATCTCCAGCCTGAAAAAGACATCCCTTTCGGATGGGTACGGGAGAATCCCTTTCCTGGGAACTTGTAATGCAAATGCTTGTCTTTTAATTAGTTAGAGTGTAAAGAAAAGAAATGCATATGGTTGATGGCGTCACTCAATAATCAACTGCAATGTTAATGGTGCAATATTAAAATTATATTATTGCGTTGTGTTTGTGATATAAAATAGCCATGTTTGACTTTTTTCATCATTTAAATTTGCATATAGAAGGAAGAAAACAAATCAGTTATTGTTACGAGCTGACCCAAAGTTATTAAAAATTAGTTTAGAGACAGAGCGGTTACTATATACGTTCACAGCTTACATGCATTCAGATGAAGAATCTGTAGTATGGATTTGTTTAAAATGGCAATACTGTAAAAGTTATGCCGTCACAAATATTTAGCTTTAAAATTAACGGGAATCTCTACAAATCCATACTACAGGTTTGTCATCGGAATACACTCTATGCATTGGCTTTGGTTTCATTCGAGAAAGATGTAAGCTGCGTGAGGTTTTAGCGTTTTTTTTCTGGTCACGTGACTTTCCAAATATGGCCACAACAGGAAAACGTGATGACAAAAAATTAATCCCAGGATTGAAAGGGAACCCAAGATATGATAGATAGAAGTCATATATAGCAACCGTTTTGCAATTAGGGTTCTCCCCTCTTGAGCTTACTTGTTTTCTCTTATCGTTTATTTTCAGCTGGACGAAAAAGTTATCGATATGGAGTGTGAAGTGGTTAAAACGAAAAAACACAATGACGAGCTAAGAAAAAACAACAAAAAAGCGAAAGTAAAGGCAGAGAGACTTCAACATCACAATGAAGACTTACAAAGCAACATAGTAAGTGAATAACAAATAAACAAACGGAAAAAAGTGAAGCAAATGTTGAAGAAATAAACAATTTCCCACGCGCATCCTTTGGCACGTTATCGTCCCGCGTGCGTCCGTACTCAAAGCATTTTTCTTTTGTCTGTTAAGCAGGGATTTGTGCGGGGAAAGAAAAGGCATAACCCTTGGTCAAACGGCCAGATAAGCTCGTATTCGAGCTACATTTATATTATCAAAACAATGCCAATAGTTTTACCAGTATTTCTTCAAAACCTTCCTCAGGGCAACAAACATCCTTCACAGGTGAAATCTTTTGAACGCTAAGTTTAAAATGCGAAGTTGCTAAAGCAAATCTAGATGAGGCATCCAAGAATCAATGGTACAGGAGTGTAACACATGTGCGATCTAATTTGACTTTCTAAAACAAAGTTTACTGAGAAAAATGCATCAGTTCTAAACTAGGTTCCACAATATACCCTAACGTTAATAAGGCCTAAGGACCATTTAGTACGCGCGCTTATAACAACAACAACAACAAAACCTTTATTATAATCTCTTAAAGATTTAGCTGAGTAGCTAATGGGGGACACTGTAATTAAAAAAATTATTATATAAGGGTGTGAGCGAGTTAACAAGTGGATTCCATGTTGTCGTGTGTCTGTTCAGTAATAGATCCGGCACTGACGACAGAGTTTTGATATCGCAGGCCCACTAGAAAAACAACAACAAAAACAAATCAATGGCACAATACTTCAGTGAGTAGTATATGTCCATTGGAATTATCCCCGTCTTGGATTTGCTCGGATTTCCTGCATACTAATGAAGTTTCTTCCTGTATACCAATCTAGATCTCCGCACTCTAACAATTTGGATTTCCTGCATACTAATTCAGTATAGGTATACTAATGAGCGTCATTCTAGAACAATAAAAACAATAACAATGAATGTGATACCGAGTAATTGCATTGTGACTAAGATATAGGCAACAAATACAAGAAAATGATGGTATATACTTGTTATATTTTGATAGAAATCTATATCATCTTCAGACTATGGTGATATGCATGTAGCAGAAATTTAAATACGTGTACTGCGAGATGGTACAACAGCATTAACACATGAAAATGAAAACAAAGAACGAAACTATCAAGAGAATAGGCAAAGTTCCCTACTGGCTCTTAAACCAGTGTTCAAAAATGGTGTTGAACACTTGATATGGTAAGCTTCTATATAAAGAAGCTTATTCCCCCCGGTCCCAGAAGGTTAAAAAAAGCCCAGTCTTAATAGGGTTAACGAACACTTGGCTACGACAAAATACGGGAGAAAAAAATTTGGTTTCTTCGCCGTATTTCAAAGCAAGAACTCGCTCTCGATCGGTAATTAAATGCGGCACAATTAAATGCCACGTTTAAATCAACTGAAACACTTTTTTAATTCAAGTCGACTAAAATTACAATTATATTCGGTGCATGTAAAATTCGACGATTAAACATGCCCTTAGCCAATTAAACTTCGTAAGCTACTAAAATTGCATTGTCTCGAATTCAGTGACTATAGCAGCTCTTTCCTAAGATCTTCTCTTTTTGGCTGAAAAAAAAAACAACAAAAGATGTCTTTGTTATTAATTATTCGTTATTGTTTTATGGTGAGGGTAGCGAGCTAATTGGATTAGGCCTTATCTCTAAAACAAGCACACTCAGTCACCACTCACATTTTTTCCATTTAGCAAGAGGTTCTCTACAGCTGCTTAACTTGTTTTCTCAACTGCAACGATCATTTATATTAAGACGGGAATATTTATTCAAGTTGGACAAAAATCGAGTTCCAGAATAATTTAAATCATATTGCGTTATTTTTTACCCTTAATAAAAGGTAAAGATGTAAGTAATTATTTGTGATAACACCGACAACAATTTCTTATCAGAGCCCGAGAAAATGAATTTTAAAGATCACAAACTCTAGGCAAAATCTAACATGTAGCCATTTTGTAAAATCGTCTTTAAGCGATTCAGTGGAATTATAGTGGAACTTCGAAATTTGTTTTCGATTTTGGTGTTGTTAGAAAAGATTTCTTTTGATAAGATATTTGAAGCAGTAACTCAAAAGTTTGCAATAAGGTGTAAATAATTTTGGTACAACAATTTCTTATCAGAGACTGAGAAAAAGAATTTCAAAGCTCGCAAGCTATAGGAAAAATCTCACATCTTTTAAGCGATTCAGTGGAATTCAGTGGAACTTCGAAATTTGTTTTCGATGTTTGGTGTTGTTAGAAAAGATTTCTTTTGATAATATGTTTGAAGTAGTAACACAAAAGCTTGAAATAAGGTGTAAATCATTTTGGTACAAGTACAAGCGTAATTCACCAGATTGCCTTTTATATTCTTTAATAATCTTCTTGCCGTGCGCGAATCTGGACGAGGCAAAGGAATATTCTTGTAAAGTTTTAATACTTCGAAATCCTTGATACCTTCTCGTGGAAAAAGCCCCGGACCAAATACAGTTAGAAACATTACTGTGTTGATCTCTGCACGTGCTCTAACTCCCTTAATAAAGCTGTTGGCCAATATGGATCGCGTATTGCTATTTAAAATTCATCCTCGTTTTCATCTAATAATCCTAAATGTTCCTTGAACAAGTCACACCACAAGCTGTGGGCAAACGTACCCACCTTGAAGTCCACACCATTCATCTTGCCATCTAACATATCTAAATCTTCTATAATAACTGCAACTTCGGAATCTCGCTCTCCCTGCATACTCCGATCATTTATATTTGCAGATCCAATGATAGCCACTCGATGATCCACAATCATGATCTTGCTATGAACATAAACTATCTCTGTGACGAAATTTCCCTCTATTAGATCATACTTTCGTAGACTATATACAGAGAAATAGTTCTTTGCAATGTCTTTGGGAATGTTTTCCTTCTCAAGCTTTTTAAATAAGGATAGTGGCTTGGTTCCAGAAAGTCACAGCCCGCAAAGCATCGCCGTTCAAATCACTGGAGTCCCAGTCCCCAGGAAATTCTGGCTTTAGCGGGGTCATAACCATGACGTGAAAATTCTCTCGCGCCTTGTGTGCTCGGACAATTCTCTCGACCAGTGCCGACTGGATCCGATTTTGAACTTTCCGCCAGAATCCTTCTTGCGAGGAAATAAAGAACTGATTTTCGATATAAATGAAGTGCCTGGAATTTCTTATCGCAGCTAGGTAAGCGTTATGAATGGAGGCTTCGCGTTCTTGACCAGCCGACCATTTGTCAACGGATCGAAGGAATTGAATGTTGACATTGTGCTCACCGGAAGTGAAGACAATTTCTTCCGCTTTAGATTTGCGGGGTGAGAAAATGTTGGGCAAAGGTTTGACTACTGACTGAAAATTTACTCGAAACGAGCTCCAAAATTCCTGCCACCAAGGCACAAGACCCTTGTATCTGTCAATAAAATGTCGGACGGCATCTTGTACGGCTTCTCCCTTAAAAGCGCGGCTGACATCATGCCACGGCATTCGAGGGATATCATTTCTCTCGACACCTTCATGCCACGGCATTCGAGGGATATCATTTCTCTCGACACCTTCGTAGTCCTCGAAAGGTTTGTCCCAGGTCGTTTGGCTTTCCTTGTTGTAAAAAGTGTTCCTGTAATCTTTGCCAATCCATCGAGCATATTTTCGTTCAATGGATCCCTCAAGTTTGGACTCAGAAGCATGGCTGTCATATACAGCAGGATGAATATTGAAATTATCCATCAATTCATGATAGCGAGTGTCCCAGCGCCCATAGCAAAGATCTACACCGCCAACAAATGCAATACTTCGGTCAACAATAACCATCTTCTCGTGATGACTCCACCGAAAAAAAGTCCCCGGGTGTTGTATTCCACTGAGGGCATCGGGATGCCGTCGTATCTCGATATTTCTATGCTTGCCAAGCAGCCTAACAGCATGGTTACTTCCGAGATCCATAAATGGCTTCGTTTCTCAGTATAACAGGATACAAACTTGAACACCTTGATTGGCTTTTCTCAAAAGCATCTTTTCATGAAAATCTCGGGAAAAATTAGGGAGCGCGGGGGTTGATGGTCCGTTCGCATCAGGCCCACAACGCCACGCGAACCGCGAACCGAGAATTTTTTGGGGGCAAATTAATGGTTCGCCCCCCCCCCCCCCCCCCCCGTCCCTGGCGAACAATTGCCCGTACGCTTATGTACGTTTTCATTCAAAACTGTATGTATCCCTTCCTCGAGATCGAACAACTGAGGGATGCAAGTAAAATGTAGAAGCTTGAAATATAATAGCCTGTTTTTTGCTTCTCTCTGTCCTAACACGCGCAGACTATTTTATAGCCAACGTACAGATGTTCCTTCCTGCCGTTTTCCCTCCTTGCATGGGGGAGGGTACGGCTCAATTTTGCCACGCGTGACGGAAGCGACCAATTTGTTTGTAAATCTGCTTGCAACTGATATTTAGCAATAAGAATTGACTTTAACCTTTCCTTAAAACGTTTGATAGAGAAGAAGTTTGATGTAATCACTTACATCATTCCCGGCAAACTTTAGCACCCTGGAACCTTATGTTGAAAATTTCATAATTTGCTCTGGCTTTTGGGATAGCATAGGTCATCCTGGAGAACAACCTAGTGTTATATCTATGTATGTTACTAACAGGACTAAACAAGGCATCAAAGACCCAAGGTAATTTAAGTTGATAATGGAACTTATACGGCCGGGCTAAAATGCTGGTAATTGGTGACTGGTAGCTGGCAGCTGGTCACCCGTCTGTTTCGCGTATGGAGCAGACTCCATATTTCAAAATGTCCGAACGAATTGTTACGGACTCGTACTTCGCTCAAAATTCGCTCCCCGCTCATAATCTTCACTTAATCCAGCGATCGTCGAACTTCGGTGGCAATAAACCGCTGTCTATTTCAATTGTTGATTGCGTGATTGCATGCATTTGTGGGAAAATGCAACCATTTAAAGATTCCCCATTTTAAAGATTTCCCAGCCCATTCCCCATTCCCTGTTTTAAAGATAGCCGAGTCGAAGTGCGAAAGTTTTGTGATGGTAATTAGTTTTGCTTTCTATATGACTGAAAACTTTGCACTTAGACTCGCCTTGAATTAGAGGCACAAGCGAACTCGGCAATGGCCTATTGCAAGAGTGACGCTACTAAGAGAGAGCGCGCTTTTATTGTGAACACATAATAGATTTTTCATGAGCCAATCAGGGTTATCTATTAGCGGGCAAGTCTAGGCATGTTTTCTATTTTTTAATTTCAGTGGGTTGCATTTTATTCCAGGAGAGATAAGAGACCGCTAAGCCATTGATCGTTTTCGTCATTAACACTGCTGATATTATTTTATTAAAAGAAACGCGAGTATGAAATGCACATTTTAAGTATCATGCTTGAACGACAGAATGAAAACAAATCTGATTCTAGTTATTCGTTTTTAATAATTTCTCCTTTATAAAACTGTAATTAAGGTATAAAAATGATTTAATTTATTCTCACGTTGTTTTGACAGAACGAACAACAAAAGATCATCAGCGAACTTAACGAAAAGCTAGATGAATACAAGAGAAAAGAATCTTATGGGTTATATCGGAGTAGCAGTGAATCGATGGCAAGTTTGAAAGACAGTCGGGAAAGCATGTCAGTTGTAAGCCTGGTGGATAAACCATCACAACAACTCGCTCCAACGGGAGAAAAAGTTATGATGAAAACAGCAAAGTCCTCGAAAGTTCAAATTGTTGTTGCGAGCGATTCCAAGAGTGACACAACGAGCGAGGAAGCGGAAAAACCCGCTCCCTCTAATCAGACCAGCGAAGAGAGCAATAAAGATAAAGCTGAACTAAAAGAAAGTTTGGAAAGATTACAAGAAGAGCTTAAAATCGAGAAAGAAAAATCTACGGCGTTCGAACAGGAATTCGCGACACTGCAAACGGACAAGGTGAAAGTTGAACAGGAAAGGAGCGAGCTTGAAATTCAACTAGAGGATGTTAAACGGGAAAATGAACGAGAAGTGGAGGAGTTAAATAAAAAGTTAGAAGACGTGGAAAGAGAAAACAAAAGGTAATCTGACAGGTTCTTAGTTTTTTTGAAAAGGCTAAAGCGCGGAGCATTACAAACCCTCAAGAGTCGCAAAATTTGAATTTCCGGCTGTTCTAACTTTCTTAGATTCTATTCAATCAAATACACCTTATTCCAAAATGGCTACCGTCTTAATATTCTTTTGTTGGTATTCAAATTAGCCCTTGTTGCCTGGATTTTAAGCTCAAAAATCAAAAGAATATTTTATCTTGAACGAGGCAACAAGGGCCAATTTGTATGTGCATCAATCAGCGGCCATTTTGGAATAAGGTGTATCATGTGTTCCTAGAGCCACTTGTTCCGACCTTGTTCCTCGTGCGCAGGCCCAGGCGACTAAGAGGGCAAAGTGGACCTGGGGACGAGAATGGGTTTGTCAGATTTATTTAATTCTAAGTAGAGAGATTCAATTGCTGACGTTTCGAGCGTTAGCCCTTCGTCGATTCGCTCCGACAAAGGGCTAACGCTCGAAACGTCAGCAATTGAATCTCTTTACGGTGACCAATTGACATTATCAACCCAGTTGATAAAACCAAATTATATTGTTATACTTCCCACCGACGCAGCACCACAGTTTCTTTAGAAACTTACCCCCTCTAATTCTAAGTAGGCCCAGTCCTAGATCAGAACTCGGCTTACATCGAAAACTGGGACCCAGAACGAGCATTTTAAGGCATTTCAATTGCAGAAAATGGTTATTTTAGGGTAGTTAGTTTTGCATGGTGCATCCTTACTGCGTGTGAGTCACGCGTGATCAACGCGTGCGTTGAGATATGGCAGATTTTTTGTGTGGAGCTCGCCATAGAAGTTAATCGTCATTTTCTCTCGGTTTTCTCACTAACGAATATTATGTGCACGACCTATCATTTTTTCTCTTGTTTTGAATTGAACCATAACTAGTTCTTTCTCTCAGTAAAATAAATATAAAAAAATTCCCATTGTAGAAATAATCGTCGAAAAAGTGGGCTCATCCTCGGTGTAAAAACCTGTGAAACTCACAAGTGACGTAAACCAAAGAACGGACAAGATAACAAGGAAATCAAAACAATTTAACACAGAAAATCAATAGCTCACCAACAAAGAAAAATGTCACAGGTTCTTACACCGTGGTAAACCCAAAAAGTGTGTTTAAAACAAAGCAATCGTGAATTTAAAGTAAATGATGTAAAGGAATTACTGCCTTTTAACAATACGCTGTCGCTCTTAAATGAGAATTGAAACCCCAATTTTTGTTTCAAAATAACAGTTCCTATAATTAAGAATTATCCTGCGAAATCGCGCGGAATATTGCCTGATACTTAGCAGACGAGGCCGAAGGCCGAGTTGGCTAAAATCAGGCAATATTCCGCAAGATTGAACAGGATAATTGCTTTATTATGCAATAAATTGTCAAAAGCGTATTTAACAGCTAGAAAAGTTGGCGTTATGCTGCGCTTGGCAAGACTTTGACCGAATTATCGTTACTTAACGTATACCGCAGAATATCTGTCAGCTGCAGTTGACGGATATTGAGAGCATAAAGACCATATTTGGACAGTATTACAATTTTTTGAATAATAACACAATATCGGTAGGCAAATTTGGTCAAAATTCTAAGCGCAGGGTCTATGGCTGTGTTCACTCTTGGTGCCCGAGCACTGGTACCTAGGCACCAGGAAAAAAGCGTGCCGTGTTCAGACACTGAAAACCAAAGTACTTCAGTACTGTACTCGGGCATGGTGCCCGCGCCCGAATTTTGGCGTGGGTACTTGAAAACAGGTGTGTTCAAAATGGTGTCGAGTTTAGGCCGTGTTCACACTTGGTGCTTGGGTACGGTGTCCGAGTACGATTCTAAGCTGGGCACCAATGTGAACCACCTTTTTTCAAGTACCCACGCCAGAATTCGGGCACGGGAACCATGCCCGATTACAAGATCGAGACCTACTCGGGCACTCGACAGTACTTAGGTACTTCGGTTTTCAGTGTCTGAACATGGCACACGTTTTTTCCTGGTGCCCAGGTACCAGTGCTCGGGCAACAAGTGTGAACACAGCCTTAGAATCGTACTCGGGCACCGTACCCTGTACCGTGAACACTGCCATGACATATTTCTGTGGAATGGCCTTAATCAGCATGAAAAACCTTTTGTTATTTAATGAACAGGATGACAGGAGAAATAGAATGCAACGAAGAAATGATCAAATACCAAGAGGAAAGACTTGGTCAGTTCATGGAAGAAATCCAATGTCTTGAGGAACGAATGATGTCCTTTCCCCCCACCCCTGCGACAATGAGTGTCGCGAGCATGGCGGGTGGTCCGCGGCGGGAACGCAGGAAAACCTCACTTCAACTCGGTCTGGAGCCGCAGACCGCGCGCCAAATGGTAGCGAAAGTGAAACAACAGTATGAGGCGGAACTGGTTAGCTTGAAAGATCACATGGCAAAAGAAACTCAAAGACATCACGCTGAACTGAGACGATTGGAACACGAACACAAGAAGGATGTGCAGAATATTCACAAGGAAGCTCTGCTGTTATTGCGCGCTCTTAATAGATTCAAGGACTGCGTCGCGACACTTTTGGACAGAGAACGTATGTTGACCATTCAGTTCATATGCAGTTTCAGGGACGGATCTAGGGGGAGGGTGCAGGGGGTGCGCACCCCGCTCACCTGAGATGACCAGCGGCTTTCTGATATAACTAGTATTTTTAACATTTGTTTACTTCACCCGTCAATTACGTCATTCCTTAGTGGTGCACCCCCACCTACGAAAAATCCTGGATCTGCCCCTGAGATTTTGATTGCTGTTTACAACTTCACGTTTTTACTAAATGTACTTACATAAATCATTAGGCAACAGAGTCACCACAAATCTAATGATGTACTTGCAAACGCAGTTGAACAAAAACAAACCTCATAGAAAACATGAAAGGGAAAGTTGTAATAGTTGAAACGCATGGGGAAAGTGAACTAATCGGAACTTGAAGGACGTGATCTATGGTAAATGTAGTAAAATTCATGTCAGGCAACCGAACTACCCATTGAATGGGACAAGCCCGAGTGGGGAGAATAGGTACCAGTTGATGACGAAATCCCCTCTCCGAGACGGGACTGAGCCCACGGTGTTCGTGTCCGTAGTTGCTAAGCAACATGAATGCTAAGCACCATTGCCGCTGGACGAAAATTTTGGCGACACGCGGCAGATGCTGGCGCGCATGGCTATCTTATCGAACGAGATGCTGATATCAGTGGCTTTAGCTGTTGTTGTGTCCCTGCCCAAGTACTTTTTGTTTATTAGTGTATTGTTACGTTATATGAATAGTTTCGCACTTAGACTCGTTTTGAAACTGAGGGAAAAGGGAGCTCTGAAATGGCCTATTGTCTGTGGCCAATATGGCCGCCACACGAATAAGGCCCATTATCCGAAAAAACTCGTTTTCAAATGCAAAATTTTGCACGCAACCTCGTTCTCTCGTTCCCAGGGCTTTTGGAAACAAGGCTGTTTTGCACGAGGATTTATAGTAGTGATATAATCTTAGCTAAATAGTTTAATATTTATTCCCAGATGACGTACGGTCATACTTTTTTATTTTTTTTCTTTGCGCACCTTTAACTAGCTGGTGTGCCTATAGACTCTGGTAATCAAAACTATGGGACGCACCGTTACCATGGATGCTGTGTGCGACTAATTAACATAAACTATGTCTATGTTCATTGACTCGTTTTGAAACAGAGTAAAAAAGCCACTCGGAACTGAGCTATTCAGTTGTTGTTTATTTTTAGATCTCAGCCAAGAGGCGCATGCTATCCGCTCTCACGCACCATTGCCGCTGGACGAAAATTTTGGCGACACGCGGCAGATGCTGGCGCGCATGGCTATCTTATCGAACGAGATGCTGATATCAGTGGAATTGCATCTGTCCAGGGGTCTCATGAGCAGAAGATTAGTAATGAAGGTAACGGTCTTGGTATCTTTGGCAGAATTTTCCCCTCTAGTCACTCTGGAACTTCTATTTTCATTAGTCCGCTGTAAGCACTATCTGTTGTTTTTTAGCCCGGCTAGAGGCATTGTTGTGACGTGTTATCTATTATTTCAGAACCAAATGACATGTCTTGTTCCTAGAGGTAGCGGGCGAACTATAACAGGTAGTGAGCGACCCCGGATGTGAAGTAGCCTCCATGACGCCCATTGGGCCCGTCACGCTCGTCACGCCTTTCTTCCCCACTTTTGTGTAGGAAGAACGCGTGACGAGCCCGTAGTGCGAGGCTAGGAGCGAAAAGAAGCGGCAGTATCCCGAGGCTATGCATAAATGGCTTTCAATTTAAAATTCTTTTGTATGTATTTAAATTAGCCTCACTAACCTCGTTTAAAAGCACAAATTATTTTGCGTTACGTGCCCCAAAACGAGGTTAGTAAGGCTAAGTTAAGGACGTTCGCGCTAATTGTTTCTGCGCATCGTTACTGCGCACGGAATTCGTCACGCCACGTCATCCATCGAGCGCGCGCGCTGAGAAAAAACAAAGGGCCAGCTGCCGTTTCGTAACTTTGCTGGTGTTTTACTGGTGGTCGGTGACCATGAACTGATTTTATTTACAATTCTTCGCAGATTGTCAAAAAATGAACAAAAAATCAATGTGGGAAGTTTAAAAATTTTAAGGTTTTCTGCCCATAGGGCATCGAATCCTGCCATCTTGCTGCTGTTAGGTGAGTGCAAATGTGGTCGCTAAATGCGATTTTTTTCTTTAAAGAGCCACACCAATTGAATAAATTCACTTTATAGGTCCGTTTAAAAAACATTTGGCAGAGACACGTTGATTTCAAAGATTTATTTGCAATGTTTTTGTGTTTACAGACACTGTAGCCGTATTCGCTAACGTAGCGCGATTTTTCAGATTTAGGGTGTTCTTCTGGGCATGTTATCTCCAAAACGAAGTCGGTGACGCCCAATTTTTTTTACATTTCTGACATCAGTTATTCATTATCT
>OX393572.1:5878740-5926240 GCA_947652115.1 Blastomussa wellsi | reverse complement strand
AGTGATATGCCAATATGGTTATCCGATCTCTTGGACGGAATTTGCCTTATGTTCATACATGCACGGTACGAAAATGGAATGTGGGACAATACAATAAGTCATTGTTTTGTGATGCAAAAACCTTCCTTCACAGAAAAGGAAGACAACGATGAGTAAATATTACTATGGAGGAAATTGAGACTGATTGTAAACGACAAACGGAAGATGAATGCTTACGCTGAAGGGTAACTTTTGGAATAAATGTCTGAGTCCCACAAAGTTCACTGATCGAGTTGAATTCCGTGGGACATGTCGCACGGGCTTAAAAGTATCACGCACGACACAAGATGGGTCTTGTCGCTGTGATATGTCCCGAGGACAAGCCGCCGCTAAATTTTCATGTGCGCGCGCGTATTGTGATTATGTAGCTGCTACATATCCCCGCTAAACGTCCCTGCTACATGTCCCCTACGTGTGAACAACACAGTATGATTTTATAACTACTTCATGACACTGCGACATATCCCATCGTCATGTCATCTTGTCCTGTCGTGTGTAGGCACCTATTAGCCAGACCACCATAAGCGCATGGGCAATATTTTGCCAGGGGTGGGGGGGGGGGGGATGAACCATTTTTCCAAAAATTTCTCCCAAGTTGCCTTGCTAGAATTTCTCTTGCTGCCCAAAAACTCTGGGGAAGAGCTGCAGCCCCCAGCCTCCCGTCCCGTACGCCTATGCAGACCACTCATTTTCCCCTATATTTTTAATCGTATTCCATATTTTTAGTTTACGAAAAAACAGATAAAGGACGCCATGGACGTCCCTCGCAAGCGTTTCATTGAAATGGTAAAAAAATACGTACATTTTCGTCGCGTGAAAGAAATACAAGAAACTGTGCAAAGGATGAAGATGGAATCGAACATCAACGAGAGAGTTCTGCTGGCTTTGAAGGAAACTGAGGAGAGGATGATAAAGGTAGATCAATATATAACTTCTCCTTGGTCTTCACACACAGCAGTTATGTAGCATGCTGTGAGAATCTTAAAAGTGATCGACCTTATCCCCTAATGCCACTCAACACATTCATAGTCTCCCCCTCCATGATTCTCAAGTTCACGCGGACGGAGAAATCTTCTAGCTGATCTATGTTATCTTAACAGAATCTTAACCCTCAGACCGTGGTACGACAAGGGAGCTTGATTGACCTCCCCACCAAGTTTTTCGTTCTGTTGAAGCACAGCAAAATAAATTTACATTGAGTTAACCCTGCCTTTTCTCTACAAAAAATAAAATCCAAGGCATATCAAACGCCTGGGAACTGATGGTATACCGGTATTTGATTTGGAGCAATATTTCGTATGCCCTATAAGCTATGTTAATGACCAAGTTTTGATGTCCATGTCTTATGACGTTATGTGATCTGCCATCTTGGATTTCGCCATTTTCTTACAAAGTCCAAGGTCAGTGATTATTCATGGCAAATTGACCCATGATCAAATAGATCAAAAGTGGATGGTCTGTGCAAATATTCGAATGAGTTATACAATGACGCATTAATTATACTGTCTAATGTTCCCTTGGTTTTGCCTTCTTACTTACAGCAAAAGGAAACATGGAGGTTAAAGAAAGAACAGTTTCTCAAAGCTCGAACAGATATCTTGGAAAAGCTCCATCAAGTGTAAGATTGCACTTTCTCGTGTATTATTCATAATAGTTTTTACGAGGACTTTTGTTAAGCCAAAGCCGCAGTCACTAAACCACGAAATACGCGCGACAATGACGCAAACCAATCAGAACGGGAAGCAAAAAAGGGTGGCTCGTGTTTTGCGCGGGAAAAGTCAGAGGCATGTGAATGTAGGCCTGACACCGGATTGGTTAAAAAGACAACTTCTTCGTTCTCATTGGTTGGTGAGATTTGAGTGACTTTCTTAAGGGAAATAGTTGCCGAGCTGAACCAGCTGAACCGGCGAATAGCTCCTAGGAACAACAACATGTACAGAAACGCAACAACAACAGCAGCAACATTTTGTATCCAGCACGCGAAAAATACCCTTATGCCCATCATCCCTGTTCCCAGGATCCCCTCCAAGGAACGAGAACGAGAAGACCCTGGGAGAGAGGTTGGCAAAGATTCTGGGGTATGGAGTATAGCTAATATGACATTTTCTTAACAGACTTACGCAAGTTCACGAAGAGACTGGAATGCTGCTCGTTAAACCGATGGATTTGATTCCACGACTGGAGGAAATTAAAGAAGACGTGAAGGAGATTAGCCAAGCAGACATTTTAGAGGCTGCTAACATTCATAAGGAGCGCACGAAACTGCGGAAGGCAGAACTGCAGGCTCAGACCGCCGCAGCGGCTAGGGGGCCACCCCTCTCTACTGTGGAAGGGAAGGGTGTCACGTGTGATAGAGTCCAGGGATCTTCATGGAAGGTATAGGGGAACACTAGGGTAATCCTAGGGGGACTGAACGGATATGTATGTTGATGTTTAGAGGCGCAGCATCATGCTATTTTCAGTAACACATCGAAAATCCAAGGGACGCTATTCGGCAGGATACTTTCAAAGACTATCGTAATGTATAGAAACTGTTTATAGATGATTCTGCGGGCGGAAAGCCAATTTCGAGATGGATCCCAACTTGAAAATGTCGGGCCGGCGTTTTCAAGTTTTCCCATTGCATCTCATATGAAGATCAGTACCAACATAGCAGTTACCTCGTCCTTCTGTTCTGAATTCACTTGATGTTATAAAGTTATCGATTTAGAATCGATTTTAGTATCGACGAGGCGTTAGAAGTTTAAATTTTGCTAGTTGTGACCAAAAATTGTGTAAAATGCCGTGATACTTCTCCTTTAAATTAAAGTTTTTAGCATTACTTAGGATATTCCTTTTCAAGGTCCCACCAGTTAGTGCACGGCACTACAATATCATTCTTTTTCAAACAGTTACTGTCCTTATTAGGTTAATAGGCGAATCTATTTTGAATAGAGGGGGTAAGTTTCTAACGAAACTGTCGTGCTGCGTCGGTGGGAAGTATAACAATATAATTTGGTTTTATCAACTGGGTTGATAATGTGAATTGGCCACCGTAAAGAGATTCAAGAGCTGACGTTTCGAGCGTTAGCCCTTTGTCGGAGCGAATCGAATAAAAAGCCAAAAAATGAATAACCAGCTCCAATTTGCCGGTTGCCGTGTAACGCTATGTTTGTCCTTCTAATATGTAAGCATCGTTTTTAATCAAATCCAGGTCATGTCGTCGTTTCCCACTGCGATGATTACCACACCAAAGCTGTTGGCAATGGACGTCAATCGCAGCCGGCATGCAGCTCAGGAGTAAGAAATTATCATTAGCAATATGTCGCCTACATTTTTATATGTAGACGTTTGTTGATATAACAGATGTTCTGGTTGCTCATGCATTCGTTTTGCATGCATGAGGCCACGCGAACACGGTTGTGACGTATCAAAGTTAATCCATATCGTCAGCTCATTGGCTTACCGAGCTCCGAGCCGCGAGTAGTATGGGGAGAACAGAAAAAATGGTTGCTAAGTTACGTGTGCATGCAGCATTGTCGAATGATATTATGATGATAGATAAACGACGAGGCGCATATCCAACAAGCATAAAAGATGAATACATCTTTCAAATGTATGTATGCTGCTTTTTCATTTTGAGCTGAACCGTACGCTTACCGTCCTAGCCTGCAAACAGGCTCCCAGCGAGCCGAACTTCCTTCTCTCGCCGAAATTTTCCCCACAGGGAAGTCTGTTCGCAGGCTAACGCTTACCATATTTGTAGCCGGTGTAATTGCTCATAACATGATGGTTGAATAAGCGAAAACTTGATCTTGAATTGCATTAGCCAATGATCCTGTTGTAATAATTATAATTATGATTTTTCTCATGCAAATCAAGCTGTTCATTGTTCCTTTTCAGTGCTCTGACCCGCGTTAGTGAAGATTCTTTCGACGCAAAGTCCGTTAGTCTACCTCCAATAAACTTTTTTCCATCATTGTATGGCTATTTCGGCAAACCAAATATCGGAGTCCGCAAGACGAAGAGTGAACCCGCTCAACAGCGAAAGAAAATCGTGCAGACGTTTAGATCAAGAGTTCGATTTCGTCCAGCGATTGCCACATTGTACCCTGAGGACGAAAAGAACGAAGGTTCTTAATACTAGTGTTTTTCTGAAGAAGGAATTGTATCTCTTTGTTAAGGCCTGGAATAGAATTGAAATAAAATTCACTTTTTATGCTGTTTATTGTACCAATGAAACGAAAAATATGAACTTTAACCAATATATCTGGATAAATTAGAATAAAGAGAGATTTTTTAATGTAATCTTCTTTATTTTAGAATTAGCTTCAGTTATACAATGCAAAGAAATAAAATTACAGAAAATCAACTTCCACAAAGTTAACATGATACAGCTCACCCCTCTTCCAAAAGATCATTACAGCATGATAAAGACTAGACGTCTCACTTTGCAAACTCCAGTTTAGTTAATTCCCATCTTACAACCCCTGGCATCTTGAAATAGACACTATGATTCTGTGATTTGATTTGGTTTCAACCAAAGAAATCCATATAAGCGGCGTGGAGAGCTACACAGTGCATTTCTACTAAAAAGAGGCAGTCAGTTTTAGTAGGAACATGAGCTAACATGCTAAACGCGATCAAATGAGGCACTTGTCCGAATAACACACCAACACTGCGCAGTCAGGTAAGCCACAACCATTCTTGTATGCTTCTTCGATATTCTGATTTCCACAAACTCTTTTGTAGCCTTGGATGCCGCCGATGTCTGTGATCCGCAGGCAGCGATCAAACTCGGGCCGGACTTCGTGGGATTCGTATACATAGCGTTTGTTGCATACTGGAGGCGTCGAGTGAATATCTATCGCATCGCATTCATCTTTGTTTGAGCACTCGAAGCATCTGATTGAAAATCCTAAAACGAAAACAAACAGCAGTGTTTTCATACTAGAGACGAACAAATCGTTGGGACGGACAAATCGTCTGACGATTTGTTCATCTTTGTTCATCTGATTTGAATTTAGGTCGTACTTTAGTCGACTTGTTCGCCTGGATGGACAAATCGTCTTCTAAAAATCGTCTTCATAGACGGACAAACAGACTGACAAATTCAGACGGTTTGTTCGTCTAAAACTTTGTTCCTCCCGTTTTCACACTGAGACGACTTGTCCGTCAGAGACGATTTGTTCGTCTCTAGTGTGAAAACGGTCATTATCTTATTTTCATTGCCTACAAATAATGGTTTGTACGTGTGTATTAGCGTCTGCAAAGGCCAGTTCTCACTAGCGCATAAGAATAAGCATAAGCAAGTGAGAACACCCGCGACATAAGCATAAGCATAAGAAAAACGAACATGTTTGTTTTTCTTATGTCGGCTTGTGCTTATGCTTATGCTTATGTCGCAGTTTTCGCAAGAACGGGGCCGACATAAGCATAAGCATAAGCTCAAGCCTTTCAACCAATCACATGTCACTTTGACCCAGACTTCTGCGGAAAGTATCACAAGCAAATTGGCGGATGTTATGACATCTGTAGACTTCAGCCATCTTGTTTTTAAACATCGGGGAGACCTGGTATCAAGTATTGCGTCCAAAAATGTATTCTGCGCGTGCGTGTGCCCTTATGATTATGTCGCGGGTGTTCTCACTTGCTTATGCTTATGCTTGTGCTTATACTTATGCGCTGGTGAGAACCATCCTTAAGGGATTTCACAATCTCACCCCCCTTTCATTCTCGTTCCCAGAGCTACTCGTTTAATTTGTCCTCTAAAATAAATGGAAACGAGGGCTCTCGGAACGAGAATGTTGTTCTTTTGTTCAGCACGGAGAATCGAGGCATCTGGGTCCGACTGGAAGCTCGCCAAAAATATCTGATTGGCAGTTGGAAAATGACTCATCTGATTTACAATCTACGATGTATGCGTACAATTACTGATTTATTATTATTGTTATTATTATTATTATTATTATTATTATTATTATTATTAATATTATTATTATACTATTCTCTCCAGTTTTGAGGTGTTCTACTGGGTTTAGTTAATTATGTCTCAGCCACTCCCCGCAGCTCAGAGACACAACACTTTCCGCAACAGGTGGGCAGTTCCAAGGATGGCCGACAACTGTACACTTCCCATGAATTCAGGTACACCTAGCATTCCATAAAAGGTTTTCGCCACAAAAGTTTGCTCAACCTTGTCCAATATTTTTGTTATCAGCCCCATTTGCTTACCAATTGTAGCCATACAGGCGACGGCGGTAAGAAAAAACAGGAGTCCAGCGGCTTTCATATTCAATGCTACCTGTAAGAATAGGACAAGAATAAATAGGCCATTTTCCAGTTGCCTTCACCCAGTCCCTTTTCCCCCTGTTTCAAAACGAGTCTAAGTGCGAAACTATTCATATGGAAATGAGCTCGTTTTGCATGATAATGAAGATGCAGGTAAAACGCATTTTCTTATGAATGGTTTCGCACTTCCCGGGTCAAACGCCGTGCTTTACATTCAACCATTTAGGCTCATGTGAAGTTCGGCGTTTGACCCAATTACGTTCTACTGATTTTATTTAGAGCGGCTGGGGCGTTCTTCACTGCTATAACTTTGACGCACGTCAAACCTGTTATAACTTTGATGGACGTCAAATCTGTTATAACTTTGACGCACGTCAAAACTGTTATAACTTTGATGGACGTCAAATCTGTTATAACTTTGACGCAAGTCAAATCTGTTATAACTTTTACGCATGTCAAACCTGTTATAACTTTGACGCATGTCAAATCTGTTATAACTTTGACGCGCGTCAGATCTGAGGCAAAGACGATGCCAAAGGACTTTTTTACCCTTGGCATCTGTGTCAAAGATATTCATCCATATTTGTCGCACTTTTGACTCGAATCAAAAGTTGGACAAAGCCATTTTTTCTTGCCGTATAGCGAAAGAGCGTTTGGTGAAGAAACTTGCTGTTTCTCAGTCACCAAAAACCAACTACAAATTTTCAAGGATACTTTCATGTGCAATTCAGTTAACTCAAAGCTAATCGGACAATGACGGTGTTCTTTGTCTCGTGTTGTTTTAATTAAGGGGTTGACATTTTAGATTGATACTGAATACCAGGATTTTTTTACTTTTACTAATTGAGATCAGCGGTTTGTGATTGAGAACCAACAACGTATCCTTTGCTTGTTTGTAATTGTTACATCGTCTTTGTAACTCTAATTCATTTATACGCGCTGCTTCCGGGTCCTTCATTTGGATTTGAAGGCGCGCGCGTATTTTCGGATGTGGTGCGCGTGTTTGGTTTATTTAGTTGACGTGTATGCTTCGTTCGCAATTTAACGGTTTAATTTATTTTTCGTTGTTTTCCTTATTACTTTTTCTTGTCAGTAACTGTGCTCACATCGTGGGTGGCTCCACCTGAAATGTTCTGCAATTGGTATAGGATTTAATGGAGCCGAAAGCAATTGTGGAATTACAAGCATTTTAGGCATCCTACTGATGAACGGTTATGGCAATTAGACATTTTTTACAGGAGCCAACATTGAGATTGTGGTCTGTCGCCTTCGATTTGAATATCTTCATCGCGCACAGTAGAAGATGCTATTTTTTTATCTTTCACATGTGGCTACTAGCTTGATTAGCCAATAACAACACAGCTTCGTGCTCAGGCGCGCGGCAAGTGCTGTCAGAAATGATTTTCATTCATTAACATTTTATAAGAAACACTTTGACTTTTCTAGGACAGAATGAAAATAACACATTGATTTCTTTTTCATAAGTAATATCTAGTTTCATAACATGCCAGACAATTATTGCGACTAAAATTAATTGTACATAAATTATTGATCATCAATATACAATACTAATGACTATTTCATTACGATTTTTGACAATAGCAGCAATTATTATCAATATACGCGGCCAAATTGAAGTCCAGCCTCGTGAAAACAGGCAGGCCTTGGCGGATTGTACTGGTATAATTTTTGGCATAATTGGAGCAAAATAAGCATAATTTTTCAGGTGGCTCGAGTGACGATACCTTTCAACTTTGAACAGCTACTGTACGGCTATAGAGCATCCGACGGAAAATCGATTACTCCAAGTGCACTAAAGAAAGATCAAAGTTTCAGATGAAGTACGTTTTATCGATATCGGAGTTACCATAGCAACGTAGTGACGTCATGTCCCACTTTTCTCGAGACCGAATAACTCGTCATCAAGGGATAATTTTGGAAAATCCTTCCTGGATCTTGGACGTGACAAACTTTTCTTGAGGTCTACCAAATTTGAAGAATTTTTATAAGAGCGATTTCGAGAAAATTTATGGTGAAGTTTTAAGGTGCTAAAATACAACAAAAACGTATTGGTTCCTGAATGTTATTAAAAAGTTTGTTCACCAGGCCTGATGTACGATGATTTTGGTTTTAAATAAATTTAATAGCATCCAAATGCATTTGGCGAAAATCTTAGAAAAATCGTTCTATTCGATTTCTGAAAACGCTGGCTTGAATATGTACTGGAGTGGAGTGTTACTTTGCGTTTTCGTCAAAACTGACCCTACATTTATTAAAATGGTCACTATTTAAAAAGCGGTAGATAATTTTTTTAAAAAGAATATTCTTCAGGTAGATTAACCAATATTTTATATAATCCCCGACTTTAAACTTCATTGAAACATTCTAAGGCTGTCAATTTGTAGCCTCAACTTTGGTAAACATTGTGCTTATTTTCCGGCTAGTCGCTTGTGGTTCTAATTATGCCTATCCATTGTCTCAAATCTCCGTGCAATTGCACATTTCAATGCGTCATCAATTCATATATCGTTACATGAATTAAGCGAGCACTGCCACGGCAAAATAGGCCACTTCCGAGTTCGCTTGTGCCTCTATTTCAAGGCGAGTCTAAGTGCGAAGTCTTTGTAATGAAAATGAGTTTTCATTCATATGGAAAGCAAAACTAATTACCATCACAAAACTTTCGCACTTAGACTCGCTTTGAAGTAGAGGCTCAAGGGAACTCGGAAATGGCCTATTAGCAAATTTTAGTTTATTGCGCGCCTATATGTACAGAATGTACGTCATTTTGTGACCATTATTCTTAGATGATTTCAGTTTTTAATTATGTTTCTTTCTCATCAAATTGAACACAACAATCATTAGCTATAGATCAGAGGAAATTTGTCTGAATTCGATACACTCCATAAATAACCGGTATGAAGTGGACGTGCAACCAATAGGGCAACCAAACTGTGTGAAAATAATTGCTATTTTGTAAAATAATTGTGGCGTTCCCGCCTTACGTTATTCAAGTTTGTTGTTTCAGGCTTAAAAACAGCAAACAGCGAAACTTTGATATCGCGAAAATGAAAAGTACAGTAAAGTCGAAATTTTTCGAGTCCTCGAACCACACTGATATCATTTCCTTCACTCACTGATTCGAACGCGTTACGTTTTCCCCGAATTTCTCGAACATCCCGACTTTCGAGCTAATTTTCCTTTTAAAAAAACGGTATTCCATTGAAGCTCATTCATAGCGGAACTGTTAAACCTTTTCTCCAAATTCAGAACATTTAGTGCGAGTGTTGCGAAATATTGTTCTTCAAACATCGCTAAATGTTGTAATGGCAAATCAAAATTTTGCGTAATAAGGCATCAACGTCCGTTTTTGCCACAAATTATAAAGCTCCATTTTATACAGAAAGAATTTAAAAATACACTATAGCAAAAAACTATTATTTTGATAGGAAAATGACCTGGCCCATGAAGCTGACACACAAGTAATTTACATGTTAATAATAAAATATTCTTCATTAGCAATATCCCAGTCGACATTTTTGTCAGTCTTCCAACATTTTCCATGGTTTCTGGAGAATTAACTCTTGCTTTGAATAGCCTTGCCATTGTGTGCATGTGTGATAACATTTTCTCGATAAATAACTGGTTTTATTATAAAACTGTGCAGAAAACAAATAACGCCCAAAACGCGGTACTCAAGAGAATCGGTTAGAAATTCGCCCGTACCAACATGATTTGGCGTGTTAGATAATAAATCTCTTATTAGACGTTTTGTGGTGTAGTATCACTGAGAATTTTTATATTTTAAATGAAATAAAATAAATGAAGGCGTCTAATAAAATGTATAAATACATGATCAAGATCCTGGTCGAGGGAATGTTGGACAAAATTGCCCTGGTCAATAATAATTTTTCATATCGTTCACAGTTAGTAAGTTGAATGGTAGGCGGCTAGCAAATGTTCAAAACAAAGCAAAGGGGAAAAAACAAGAAAGCGAGCATAAATGATGGTCTCTAGAGGTTTCTTTATAGGATAGATAGAATGTATAGCGGTGGTGGTGGGGGGCGGGGGGGCTATACAGAGAGGCTCAGGCAGAAAGGGGGTCTTTTAAAAATATCAAACAGGCCTGCCGAACAGTCAAGGCACGTAAATTATGGGTAGATTATTCAAGTGAAAAAATAATAAATAAAACGTAGTGACCCTTCTGTAGGCATGTTGCAGGGTGCTATTTTCCTATTGAAGAAACATGAAAGGCGTACCTTTTATGTCAAAAGTGGTATATGAAAGAGGGATAAGGGTTTTTCGCACCCTCTGCTCTCCCCAGAAACATTCTAGATTTTCGATCGTGTAGTTTGATCGTCCGGGTGAGGGTAGTCCTGAGAAGGACTGTTGTCGGTGACAGTGACTGACGTTTCAACAACCTGAGCGGAAGACATCATCAACATTCGACTGACAAACAACTCTTCACATGACACTGATATGCGATGATGACTTCCGCTCAGGTTGTCAAACGTCAGTCACTGTCACCGACAACAGTCCTTCTCAGGACTACCCTCACCCGGACGATCAAACTACACGATCGGCTGTTACCCCCGGGTTCAAACCATTTACTGTATTCTAGATTTAATAACCCCCACATGTGAAGCGTTCATTCGATTCACTCAAAGAAAGTCTAGAAATGATCGACTCTGCCAGCGCAATACTTGCATGGGGAAAAGCAAGCCACCGCAGCTTCATGTTCAATACTTTCCTGCTAATGATTCACACTTAGGTTTTGTACACTTTTCGCCCCAACGGCCAAATGAGTACCTACTGTTCTTTAATCTTTATTAGAATATAGCCCTGTATGCTCGCCATGGAATCTTAGCAGGCTTTATCTTTAATAGAACATGGGCAAAAACTATAGAAGCCCGGTACCCCGGATGTAGCTTATATTGCGTTGCAAACTGAAAAAAAAAATGGCGGAGACAATCTTTTAAAGTTGTCTTTTTATTTCCTTTATTATGGCTGCTAAAACAAATATTAATGAAATAAGTTCAGGTGACTGGGGAGATGAAAATGTGGACGAGCTATTGAGCAGCGAGAGCCAAAAATACGAACAAGGAGGCCGCCCGCGCGCGTAAATTTGGTGATTTTAAGGTATTTTTAATGCTATATTCTAAACCAGCTAGAAGATGGGTTTCCCAATATCCTATAAGAAATTAATGCCCTTTTGAGGTCTAGAAAAGCAGCTGAATGTACTCGCCGTGTGGTGTGTAGAACATGGATACCCATCTTCTTGTAGGCAATTAGAATTCGTCCCTGATCTCGAAAAGTCATACCACATTGACCGTGCGCATCATAGATCAAATTCACCGTCGGTGCGTTTGTTTAACAGCCTTTTAGAACTGAAAAGCAATTAACTTCAGTAAACTTTTGTTCTCAAATTAGTTCCGTACCAGCATTACGAGTGAAGGTAAACGATAGTAGTTGTACGCGTACAAAGGCGGATTGAAAGAACTCCATGCCACGTTTACAACAAGAGCGTAGATTGTATGTGACAGTGCATGTGGAGCGCTACAGACACCATCCAGTATTACTCTTTAAGTTCTCAATGAAGTATTTAGGGAGAGCTATTTAAAAGTTCGAGCCCCGGGTGCCTTATAAACCTTGGAAGTGTTTCAATTATTGAATTACATACTCATTTCTCTTACCTTTCACGCTGATCACTCTAATTTCAGAGACAGAACGGAGCTCGATAATCGCAAAACTGAATCGGAAATGAAGTGGTGTCGAAGGTCTGCATATAAATGTACAATATAAAATTTATATATCCCAAGTAACGAGACATGTGGGTGAAGAATGCGATAGAAATACATCATACTACATTTTCCACCCTTTACAATAGCTTAACGTAACTTTAAATTTTCTAAAAACTGGAAGAAAATTATTAGTTATATTTTTTTCTGATCTGTTGCCTATGCTAGCCAGAGTTTAAGAGAACAAGCAGTGCATTATATAGCGGAGCTCTCTCTTCCGCGCTGTACATTGTGGTTGCACCCAGGCGCGAGAAAGAGAGTCAAGGATACCTTGCATGCGCATGCGCAAAACGAACCAATCAAAAAGCACGCAGGGCGTCATTTACTTGAACAATTTATACGACACCAAGCACGTCCGAAAACTCTAAATATACAGGTACTAACTGCAACAATACCCAAAACAGACAGAAATTAAATACCCTAAATGGTGGAAGTACCCTGTTTTGTCTCTACCGTCTACAAAAAGCACTACTTATGGTGTTCACTCCTTTTCCTACATGGCTTCAAAACTATGGGGCGGAACTCTCCTCCGGATTCTTTTAGAACGTCTGACTTTCCTGATTTCAAACGCAAGATTCTAAAGTATGACTCTTTTTTATAGGTAAATTTTAGAAAATTATAATTTTACATTTTAGTTGTATTTAGAATCATACTTGTAACTCGAAGATACTAGCCTATCTTTAGATACTCTAAATTCGAGGTTAAATAAAGTATATGTATGTATGTATGTATGTATGTATGTATGTATGTATCTAAACCGCTAATCATGAACTATTGAACGTTCTATAGATAGTATCATGGATAGCGTAGTTCACGTGCGAAAAAGTCGAAACATTCGCCATTTGTGTGGGTGATTTGAACTCTTATGGACTTCTCCAGCATAATTACACAATTTATATTTGGGCGGCTAACGTTTGAAGGACGACTTTTGTTTACGTCGTGGTTTATTGATCTAAGTTATAGTTATATTCAGTTTAGTCTGGCGAATTTAAAGACATAATAAATAGAGGATATTACATGGCCGCGCAGAGATACGAAGTTCTCTTCGAGAGTTACATGGAAGATATTTCACGAGTGAGCGCATTCAGCGAACGAGTGAATATGTTTCAACACGAGAAGAGAAATTTCGTATCTCTAATCTCCAAGCGGCCATGTAGAATTCTATTTATTATATAAACACCAATGAACTCCAAACCTTTTCACTTTTGCTGCGAAAGGCGCGATTTATTACATAACCATAACAACGGTGATATCTTCACATGTGAAGATAACATGCTTTCGCGCGAAAGCTCACCTGGTTATATAATAAATTGATATCGACAATGTTATTTAGTAACTGTCGCAAATACGAGAGGAAAGCAGTGTATTACAGGAGATATTTCCTGTTGAAAAACATCAAATTTACAATTAATGGCTCGTTTTCATTGGTGGACAGCTTGTGCCACCCAACAACAAATACAATTCAAGCATCTGTAAATTAATTAGGCAACTTAAAATATGTATTTGAATGGTGTCAGTTCAAATCAACATTTTAACTTAAGTTTCCAAGCTCTCTCTCTAGTAATTCACGGTGTAAACAATGGCGTCCACAATGAATTCTTCGGATTCTTCGGTTGTTTTTTTATTTAAAAATTACGAGCCCGAGTTTTGCATGAGCGAATAGTCAACGAGGCGCAGATTCAAAAACTATAACTACTCAAGATCTAGAGGCATTTGAACAGTTTCGCTCATTTTGACGCGACATTAATGCTGGAAGGACATTTGCAATTTGGAAAATCAATTTTTAAAACTTTTGTATATATGCCTAAAAACATTACAGCTATTTCAATTTCATTTCAACGTTGACATTAAGCTAAAAGACAAGACCGAAAGGTAGTATGGGTAGATGTAAGGTGGAACTGAATGGACCGTATTCACGATAGTGAAGTGTCTGCGGTAAAGCCTCGTTAGAGAGCCAAGTCATGGAAGAATGATTTCATTATAAGGTTAGTTTAAAATAGTTACTTGATACCTTGACATATTAACTACACAAGCCGTTTTCTTCTTTTAAAAAGTTTTTAAAAAAGTGCCAAAAGTGCCGCAGGCGGGTGTTTTCTACATTTCTCGAGAGTTCTCAAATGTCCGGAGTGTTTTATGACAGTATATTAAATACATGACTTAGGCTTCTTTATTTGCTTTATGATATAGATTTTATACGCCGCGAGTGAACACAACAAACACGTAAGATCGATAAACAGAAGCAATTTAATTTCGCTCCATCTGCTTTCCTATCGAGCTAAGAAACTTCCTCGACAATTTCTGGAGCTTGACTCAGAATTTTGTCGGGAATTTCTTCATAGAAAATGTTCTCCGTCAAGGACGTAGCCACAGGGGGGTCTTGCGGTGCCCGTGAACCCCCTTTTTGAGATATTTTTTAAGTAAATAAGTGAAACAGAGTGTGGAGGTTGACATGACAAACTGGTGAGCACATTGTGTGTGACCCCCCTTTGAAAAATCCTGGCTACGCCCATGTTCTCCGTCATCTGCGAATTTTCACAGTAGTAAAGCTGGCGAAAAACAATACGCTTTTTGTGTGTTTTATACTCTGATAAAGCATAGGTTTTCGACCAATCAGAGCGTGCGCAGAATCCGCAGCAGATAGCATTACCAGCCCATTCTCGTCCCTAGAGCCACTTGTCCCTCTTAGCCGGCTGGGCCTGTGCACGAGGAACAAGTGGCTCTGGGGACACATGATTCGATTGGCTGAAATCAAACAAAGGGAGTCCAATCACATCAACCGTTTTAAAATCCCAAATCATTAGCAATCATCTCCCTTGGCAAGAGATACAACAGATACACAGATGAGGACAATGTGGAGGAATACTCTTGATGGCCAATGCTCCTTAGAGATAATTCGCGGGAAAAGTCAAATTTCGCGGTATTTGCAGAGAAATTCGCGGAGAAAATGGCCGATTTCGCGGGAGTTATTTCGCTAAAAAGCAAACAAGAAACATTCCAGAAAAAAATACTGAAACATGCCAAACTGAGGGCTCCGTATTCTTTCGAGGTCCCAAATTCTTTAATTCTCTTTCACCTGAAATTTCGGGCTCTTCATCACTGGCATCTTTAAAAAAAACTTAAACCGTATATTATTGATAATTATTAACTATATTACAAAAAAGGCTTGTCATAAATCAGTCATCTGGTGTTTATTGTGTGGGAACCTAAGCCTACAAGCCCCGTGGTCTTTTATTGGGTTCCCTCGCCCTTTTGTTTCTACCTTTAACATATTGTGGTTTTGTATTTTCATTGTTATCTTGTGTATTGAGTTGTTTTTGTTTATTATCTATTGTATTGTACCTCGATTTTTGTTTGTGTGGCAAAAATTAAAAAAGAAAGAAAACACAAACGTTAATCCAACAACTGTTCTTACTTCGCGCGACAAGGAAAACGTCGACCGGTTATCCTCCTGTTTCAGCTGCAGTTTGGAGCCGAAAACAGAAACGCAATTAATTTCTTTTCCGTCGTCGCTGTCTTGTGTTGCTTTGCAGTTTCAAGGCAAGATTATTCGTGATTGAAGCTGCAATCTAAACATTCTTGCGTCCTCGATCCTGCTACAGACAGCAGTTTCCTTTCACACTCCGTATAGCGTCAACGAAAAGTCTTCACATTGTGGCCAGTGCCCAGTTTTTCGCAACATTAATCTAAGAACGCCTGGTAGTTTTTGGTACGTTGTTTACTCGATAAATTTACAAGTTTACGGTAAGTAAACAGCCCCAATAGTCAAGATATCAATTTCGCGGGATTTTGCGGATAGACCTGAATTTCGGGTCCGCGACCGCGTGAAATGTCAGAAATCCTGCTTAGAGAAGAAGTCATATTAATGGTCATTATTATCCAATTGTGCTTCGTAGAGTGCAAATTACGCCCAAAACGAGTACAAATATCATGCGGTATTTGTACTACAGAGAACCGGTTAAGAAGAAATTCGACCGCATGGACAAACATCATTTGGCGTGTTGGATAATAAATCTCTAATAAGATGTTTTGTTGTGTAGAATTGCTGAGAATTTTTACTTGTTGTTAGTGTCTTGACTCAGCCTATGGGCTCGTCAAAATATGGCACAACTCATAAAAATTCTTAGCGATACTTCACAACAAAACATCTACGTAATAAGATATATGTAACGTCTGGACAGTTCAACTATGCTGCAGAAATATCCTGCATAACATTCGCTGTGGAAATCTGTCAGCACCCCAGGGATGTAGCTAAGAAATTACAAAGCCGGCTCACAAACAAGCTCAGCCAGCTTTTCTGACCATTGTACCTGCAAAATTTCTTCGAGTCTTTGTTTCCTAGTGAAATTTTTAAAAGCCGGTGATAAGCTCTCTTTCAGCGGTGAAATTAGCCGGTAGCCGGCCCTTAGCTACATCCCTGGCACCCACACAACTCCAGAACGTACGCTGTAAAGGATGCATCTGAAGGCAGGCTATCTGAATAAAAATCAAAACCACATAATGACAGCAAAATGAGTATTTTTATTGTTATTTGATCCCTTAGGACTCATAAGAGGCACATTTATGCTGCAGTGGTTTGCCGTGGTCCAACACCTCCTGGACGCTGACCCTGGGGGGTGTCAGGCTAGAAAGAAAATAAAGAAAAAAAGAATCAAATTAATGTTTGCCTTAAGGGTTAAATGGGTCAGGTTGGACCAGCTGGGCTGAAGCTACATAGTTTCAAGGCAGAGATGAATGGAGAGCATTCATAATGCACCTCATGGCATGAAAAGAGCTACCTAATTAAAGGATAAAACACTGTGCATTAAACTCCCAATGAAATATCAGGTCTTTTATGGACAGCCATGTAGTACATGCAGTTTTCATGTTTGGTGCAAGAAGGGAGTAAAGGGAGTTGGCAGTCTTTTCGATGACAAGAAAATTCCGTTTTCCGTCCACCTCCATCCCAAGGCAGATCTTGGTGAAGGGCGTGTTCCAGTATGTCGGAAGCTTGACTTCATCTGTGTCGAGTTCGTTCGCCCCTTCTTGCAAGTCTAAAGAACTCTCTCAACCCAGTCATATAATTATGATGTATATTTAAATGGGTAATATATGCACCCAGGAAAAGTCACCGTGCTTGGAGTCTCTCCTAGTGTTGGGAGGGCTTATTGATGACTGGCTCAGAAAAAACCTCTACAAAATTCGTAGCGTGACAGAACGCCTGGCAACTTTAAACTCAAATGAGTCTTCTGGCAAGGAAAAGGATAAAATTAAATAACAAGAGCCCTTTGTTTTAACGATGGAATAGGCTCCTCACATTGATGCCAGAATAATACTGTACTTTTATAATTAAAGGGGCACTGACACGGACATATTTTGGCTTTTTTTTGTAAAATGGTCGCAAAATTAAAAATGAGCTCTTTCACCCATTCAGGAAATGCTCCTAGAACATCGAGAGATGGGTAACATTATGAACATGACACTTACCCTACGTGGGAACCTTGGAGGGGGGACCCTGATCTTTCTGTTTTCCTTTGAGCGATTTCTGACAACCTTGGAGTGAATCGCACAGCTAACACAATAGTGAAGCTTGACGTACAGTTTAGGAAGAGGGTACACTGCAGGCAAAGAAATTGGTGTTAAGGAAACTCAAAAGAGTTTCTCACTATCATAGTGCTTGTAAAAGGATGCAGGATTACAGAAAAGTGCTTAAGATCATTCAAGCAAAGTATGAATAGATTTAGAACTCTGTTATTGGGCAATAATTTAAGAATCTTTTTAATGTCATAACAGGTACCATGGCAATACCCCACCAGTTATTATCTTTATTATCTTTAAAACTAAGTTTTTTCCCAAACTTTTCTATTTGAATCAGCATATTGAATATTAATCGCAAGCAGAAATCACCGAGTTAATTTTCGAAATAAAAAGAAATGTTTGTCACAAGTTTCATTTCTGGTTTCATGGAATTCAGATGCATGTAACCCTCCAAATTTATTTTTTTCTTTGGTGGCCATTGTGCTACTGACTATGTAAGTTTGGTCGCTAGTGTAAAATTTTAGTCGCTATAGTTAGCTCAAAGCGCTCAACCCTACTTCTCAATTTTAATCGCCAACTGGGACTTCTTTTGCAATTTAGTCACCAGCTCCAGAATTTTGGTCACCATGGCAACTAAAATGGTCCCAACTTGGAGGGTTGGATGTACTGTAGGTATACATGTAGGATGAAAGCGCATGCACGGCTGAAAACTCTTTCAAGCCTCTTCAAGGGCCTTTGACACTTTTGTGCACATGTTTCCAGTCAGACGGCCCAGAAATCAAAGTTAATAAATTAAGCAATTAAAATCCTTTTCATCAACCTCGTGAGGCTCCCAAAAGCGATAAAAACTGATGCAAAGGACTTTCTGGTCAATTGTAGAAGTTATAAATGGAATATATTGCTTATATTTTCATATGAACATCACAGGAGATATGATACTCTCAAGGTGAAATACATAAAGTGGCTCAGGATGAAAGCTGAAAAAAAGGAATGAGGCAGACAAAGAGGTTCTGGAGCGCACGTAAAAACTCTAAAAAATTGCACAAGGCACAGTGGTTCGTGGCAGCGTGCAGTGCATAACCTTACCAAATTTCTATTGGTTAAAACACTTTCTGTGTGAATTACATGTAAGGCTGCACATGCATGTTATCATGACAATGCCCTTAGAATATTGGAAAAAGTTCTACTAGGAAGTAACATTTTATGTAAATGTATGTAAATGTAGAAATGACACTTGAAGAGGCCAATAACAACACAAGGCATATTAGTATTAATTTTAGTATTTTAATTTTAATGTAATTTTAGTGTTTACTTCAAGTCCTGTTGTTTCACCAGTGTATAAATAAAGTTAAATAAATAAATAAGGCCATTTTATTCATTTGAACATTTTTTTATAACAAATGGCCAATCAGACAATAAAGATGTCATGATGGTTACCATGGAGAGAGAAGAATACAAAGCTTTTGTCTTTCAAATTGCAGTTTCATCTCATTTGAACTGCCACTAGAATGCAGAAACTACCAAAAAAAAATCTAACACATCTCTACTTCGTAAACAATTTAAGGACAAGTTTCATTTGTTTGGTTTTTGGTTGCAACTCCAAACAAAAAGTCAACAGTCGGCCAGAAAAGAGAGAACCTCACAAGCATTCCATCTCCATAACAGAAAAAAACCTACCTTCATACACACTGGCATCAGCAATATCCCTCACTGCAGCAGCCTCCACAATATTCCTGATAACAAATTTCTTTATAGCCTTGTCCTTCGGGACACAGCGGGCACAGTTGGTGCAACGCACAAACTTGACGTGTCCACGGCCATGCTTGGAGCGACCACAGTTACGCCTCTTCTGCGTCTACACAGAGTGGACATGGAGGTTATTCCTTTTTACCTTAAAATTCATAAATCTATCCACAGCATAGTTGTGTTGTATAAAAAGCAAATTTAGTAAAGTTCAAATTCTCCCCTTCCCGGGCCAAAAATCTGTTCAAATGCCCCATGCCTGGGGAAAATTACAATTAACGTTTTAGTTGCTTCTATTACCTGCCATTAAAGACCAAATGCAGTAATCACACTACTACAGAACCCTAACATCTGTTAGTGAAGTTTTAGCTCTGAGAACACGATAATATCTCAACCACTCAATCTACAGGGAGCCTAAAGCTGTAGCCCTTTGCTTTTTAACAAAGCCTCCAAGAAGCAATAATCTTCTCCATTACAATCCTCAAAACTCACCATGTCAGCCTCGGCCAACATTTATCAACCCACATGGAATTGCAGGGACACGTAACATTAAAAATTAAATCAGGGCTAATGTTCAAATTCCCCACCCTCATGAGTGAGGATCAAATTCCCCATTCCCCGGAAAGGCCAGGGTGTGAAATGCCTGGGGAACACTGGGGGGGGGATGTTGAAGCTTCAATTTGACTAGTACAGTAGTCGGTTACTATTTTGTCATTCATACAGTTACAACATCAAAACACATTTATGTGCAAAACAGTTAGCCCCATTGACACCCTCTGAAATCACTCACTTTTTTTATAACTAACATGACCCCCACTACTACGTTTGAATTCAAAGAAAACCCAGCCTAATACAGTACATGTTCTTCATCTTCTATATAGTCAAGTACAAATTCACATTTACAAATTCACATCTATTAAAACCTATAAAAGATATGGTGCTGCCACCTTAAGATTACTGTCAAGCCCTGAAGAAACTTGCACACAAAATAGTAAGCTACAGAAAAAGAGTGAATAAACGTTCGGTTCTAGAATTTGACTTGAAAGCGAGTGACAACGTGGTTTTTGTATCGATAGTAAAAATGCTACAATTTCAGCTTTTTCTTGGTCGTAGCGCTACAGTTAAAGGCTCTTGAGTAAAACAGAGATCTAAAGCATGTTCCAAGCGCATTAAAGCCGCTCAGTGGTCTCAATAACAACGAAAAGGTCCCTGTAACGAAGCTATTATCGACAAAAGTCTCACCATTTTGATCTCAGAGAGAGGAAAAGAGGCCGCTCACATGGAGCCCCTGCGTTTTGTGGGTGGCCTCCCCAAAAATTGTTCTACATATCGCGGGCTCGTGCAATAATTTCATCATTCACGTGGTTTCGGATCAAGATGGCTTCGTTTTTCAACAGGCTCGCTGCTCTGGGTTTAGGCCTGGCTGGGATTGGAGGAGTGGTTAACACAGCTCTTTTCAACGGTTAGAGAAAGTCTTATTTAGTGTGTTTGTAGTTTGGTTGAATCGAAGAAACGATTACGCACGATTCTGAAGGATGATCAAAGTCAATATGCATTTGACAGCTTTCGAGGGCTCGCGTGCTAGCTGAAGTTTGTAGATTGAAATAAGCTTAAAACTTTTACCCTAGATAGCCTGTTCGTCTCTAAAAAATTATTACCAATGTCCCATTTGATTCAGGTTTGCAAGCTGTCATCTATATTTTTGGTGCAAATGTATGAAAAGCAATTGATATTGCGAGTATTGTATGTGTTGTACACTTTTGTACCCAAAACTCTTATGAATCGGCATTATTAAAGAAGTAAAAAAACATGCCCGAGTTCATTGTTGAGTTCTATAAGCACGTGGAAATTTTTAAGAACACCAAATGCAGTGGCGGATCCATACTTATTGCTAAGGGGGTGGGGGGGGGGGATTTTCCGGCCCTTTGGGCCTTTAATTAAGGTGTGGGGGGGTTAGCCAAGTGCTTCTCGCACTTATTGAGTGTTCTTAAAAATTCCCACGTGCTTATATAACTCAAACAATGCACGGATGCAAGTTCTTTATTTCTTTTATAAAATGTTAAAGAAATCTCTCTACCAGAAGGAAAAAGCAAAACTTGAAATTGATGTTTAAAACTTTGAATGATCAGTCTCCGGAGTACCTGAAAGGCCTATTTAAGCCCTTCAGCCCGGGCTATGGACTTAGGAATAGTGATAACAAACTGGCTCTGCCTAAGCCTCGTACCAAGTTTTTGAAACATAGTTTCTGCTACAGTGGGGCACATTTGTGGAATAGTCTTCCATCTAATGTCAGAGCCATTAGATCTTTTACCAATTTTAGAAACGAGATGGATCGCCAATTGTCCTCCTCCCACACGGCAAAAATGTAAATCAGTTTTATTTTTAAATTTTTATCTTGTAACTGATGTTTTTACCGTGTCTAAATAAAGTGTATGTATGTATGTAAATTGCATGTGCTCTAACACGTGACGTAAGCAGAGTGCATTGTAGCTTGATAAAGCAAGAGCGTGATGTAAGCCGTGCGCTTTATGGAGCCATAATGAACTTGCACTGCCCAATCATAGTGCGCACAATTCTTTGAACGTTTTCAAATAATTATCATGAAGAGTTGTTCATCATTTTTGGGGGGACACTAACAGGGCCCCAGTCAGGCACACCTTTGTTTATTGTTTACATGTGAGAATTTCAGTATTATACTTTACGTGGATCGTGCAGAAATGAAAGAAATCCCCTGAGAAACCTGGTAAAGGTAATTTAAACACTTCTAGTAACAACCTACGGCAATACAATACGACTGCGCTTCCTTATACAATTTCCATAATTTCGATGCCATCGAAAATGGCAGAGGCTGACTATGGCCCTTTAACTGTATCACACCGTGTACATACAAAATGTAACATAAGAAAAGTTTACTCGAGGGTGGGTTGCATTGATCAGTGGAACACTGATCAAGGAGGGTGCCTTAATACATGAAATTTTCACTATTTTTGCATTTAAATTGTCGCAAAAAGTGAGTGTCGCAAACACAAGAAGATACGGAAATTAAAACTTTGATAGACCTTTGACATAGGAAGTTTGCACAATTCTGTTAAAAGGTTTTATTCCCTCCCTTTTCTCTGTGTCTCTGAACGTCCTTCTGTTGGTTCACACTGTTGGAAGTGCGCACTATTTAAATACAGTTACAAAGACATCTACCCCATTTCAAATGAGGAATCGCTGTTTTTTGCTATTGCCGATGTTTATCAGTTTTACACATGTACATGAAGCTGTACTTCAGTGCAGCACAATTCACCAGTCTGTTTTTTCATGATTCATAATAATAATAATTTAAACATATTTATTCAGGATTGCTGCATCAGTTTTAAGAGGAAACTGCTATCAATGCAGGTCCTGTGAAAAATTTAACAAAAGAATTAAAAATATGAATAAAAAACAAATTACAATAATATAAAATAGTAACATAAAAAAGAAAGATTCGAATAGTTATAAATTTTGAGAATTATTAATGATTATAGACTGCACAATGGCCATTCACAGAGTCGCAAGTACATCCCTTTTTGAAATGCTAAGATGCGTTACATTTTTCAGTTGAAGGAGGCCACCGCGCTGTAATATTTGATAGATTTCAAGGTGTTAAACCTGATGTCACTGGTGAAGGAACTCATTTCCTTATTCCGTGGGTCCAAAGGCCAATCATATTTGACATCCGTAGCAGACCAAGAAATGTACCTGTGATAACAGGAAGTAAAGGTGAGTTGATAAATAATATGAAAAGAAAAAACCAAATATGAGTGACAATATATATTGTGTTAGTTACGCAATGTTTGTCATTTTCTTTTTATGGATCTGTGTTTATTACATAATAAAAAGTCGATCGAGGACCGACGCTTCATGTTCAAAAGCGTTGCGGCTTCACTTTGTGAGTAAAAAGTTAACTTTGATTATGCGTTCGAAGCGTGGCTTCGCATGTGAATACAAAATCAGTGGAGGCTTCCTGCTCAAAAGCGTTGTGGCTTTACTTTGTGAATGAAGAGTTAACTTGGACTGAATGTTCGAAGCGTGACCTCACATTTGAAAACGAGAACAAAAATAAAAAGTCGATCGAGGACCGACGCTTCATGTTCAAAAGCGTTGCGGCTTCACTTTGTGAGTAAAAAGTTAACTTTGATTACGCGTTCGAAGCGTGGCTTCGCATGTGAATTCAAAATCAGTGGAGGCTTCCTGCTCAAAAGCGTTGCGGCTTTACTTTGTGAATGAAGAGTTAACTTGGACTGAATGTTCAAAGCGTGACCTCACATTTGAAAACGAGAACAAAAATAAAAAGTCGATCGAGGACCGACGCTTCATGTTCAAAAGCGTTGCGGCTTCACTTTGTGAGTAAAAAGTTAACTTTGATTACGCGTTCGAAGCGTGGCTTCGCATGTGAATTCAAAATCAGTGGAGGCTTCCTGCTCAAAAGCGTTGCGGCTTTACTTTGTGAATGAAGAGTTAACTTGGACTGAATGTTCGAAGCGTGACCTCACATTTGAAAACGAGAACAAAAATAAAAAGTCGATCGAGGACCGACGCTTCATGTTCAAAAGCGTTGCGGCTTCACATTGTGAATAAATAGTTTACTTAGATTACATGTTCGAAGCCTTGCTTCGTATGTGAATGCTATGAACCAAGTAATTATAAAGTCAATCGAGGTTTCAAACTATACAAGCTAGAGCGTGGCGCTGCCGATGACGGATGCGAACAGACAACAAAACAAATTCCGATCAAGTCGATCACCGAAAAAATCAACGATACGACACGTGTCCGCTCGATGATATTCTCGGCCCAACAACGTAAAGTTGGTACTTGCAGTGCACTCGCGAGAAACGAGAAATGTCTCGCGAGACAGTTCTCGTTTCTCGCGATACGAGTCTCGTTTCTCGCGATACGAGTCTCGTTTCTCGCGATACGAGTCTCGTTTCTCGCGATACGAGTCTCGTTTCTCGCGAGACGGTGGTAACTTACATTTGAGCGGTACTGTACATCACAGTAGAACATTTGTAACAAACGTTATTCTTGTTGCACAGATCTACAGAATGTTAACATCACTCTAAGAATCCTGTTCAGACCGCAGCCACAAGTTTTACCCAATATGTACATGAACCTTGGAGAAGATTATGATGAGCGTGTTCTTCCGTCGATCACAACAGAAGTTCTGAAGGCTGTTGTAGTAAGTACACAAATATTTTTTTCTTGAGCATTCCTTATACTAGTAAAACCTACTGCTGGGGGATTAAATTATGGGGGAAAATTAAATTATGGGAGGGAAATTAAATTATGGGAGATTAAATTATGGGGAAAAATTTAATTATGGAGGAAATTAAATTATGGGGAAGGGGTATAGGGGGTTCTGAATCTCCTGCTTTCCATACCTTTTACTTCCTGTTTCCGTCACTTTCTTGAAAGTTCCATCCTCTTTGTGTCTTTCTTATTGCAAAATATAATGCAATGTTGCAAAATTTTTACCCAATTCCCGGTTCCCACTACCTTCAAAATCCCTCTCCCCGAGCCCTCTCCTACCATCTCCCGTACCTCCTGCCCTTATTCTCCTGGGTTTCTGCACCCCTGCCCCCCTCCACTAAATTATGTCTTTCAACAACATAAAAACTCTGCCCAATCAATGCTTCACATTTTTGCTGCTGTCAGTCATCTAAACAGATCTTAATGCAGGGGTTTCAATAAATTTTGAAGTAGGCAGTCGGTCCGAGTAGAGTAGCTGGCTGTTTTTAAATTTCCTTAATTTTTTTCAAATGCAGGGCTCGACTTTAGAAAAAAAACCTTGGGGTCAGCTGGCTCCTAAGTTTTAAGATTGGTCGCCAACACAAATTTTTGGCCCTTTGGGCCGAAAAAAACTTTTTTCTTGAACGTTTCCGCAGGTTTCCGTGTTCATTAATGTGTGGCGACTGCACGTGGCAATTCCATGTGCGTGTGTGTGAAACTATAATTTCAATTTGCAACCGGTGGGAATTGGAAGAGTTCAAAACGGCATGCAAGCTTGTATATTCAATCGTTTTTGGAACCCTTTAGTCTCTTCCTTGCATTTTCTGTACAACATATAAATAATTTCAACTCTGAAATATGCCTTCCTTATTCAAATTGGTTTGATCATCTTTCTTTTTTTCTTTTTTGCCATTTAAGCAGTTTATTTTAAGTCAACCTTTTTACAAGTTGAAGTCTTTGAAGCAGCCATCTTGACGAGTCGCGCCGGGCGGAAAATTCGATAGCGTGCCGACGTGCTAAATACGATAATTGAATTCAATCACAAGCGGGAATAAATACAAATGTTGATAGTCAAAAGCGGGCTATTTTTGTTAAAACTTGAGATACATTACATGATTGGAAGAAAAGTTAAATTGACATATGACCAAAATACTAACCGCTTTTTGGGAAACCTAAAACTAGCTTAACGGGAGAGAATGCAAAAGTTTTCGTGTTACAGCAAGACAAGAAGAAATCCGATATCTCCAACGAAACAAAACACAAAATGATAATGCGTGTGTCTGAGGTTTGTGTTTCGGCCGTTTACGATCTACTATCAATGTATTTTATTCTTTCACATGCTCTTTAGGAACTACAAAATATTGGCATGACAAAGCTACAACATACCGCTAATTGTATTGTGAAAACGAATGTTATTTCTTTTGAAATGGATAGACCACAGTTTACAATCAAATGGTAAAGAATTTTTCTTTTTGCAAAAATCTCATTTTAGGAACACATGTCACTTCCGGAATGCTTCCAACCAAACATGTAGATAACTGAGTTGCTGTTCACAATAGTAATTATAGTTCAGGCGGTTTAAATGAATTTTACATGAAAGTGATAAGAAATTACATTCCTCGTGGTTTACAATTAACATTCATTCATTTCGTCATGGATCTTAGGAAATGAAAAACTGAATAAACAAAATAATAACTTGAAATCACAGTGGCCACACTGGCGACCACACGTGAAAAGTTAGTCACCAGCGGACCAAATTCAGTCGCATTGGCGACCCCACAGGTCGCAACATCGAGCTCTGAAATGAAGGAAAAAAGTAGCCAATGTTTCTAAGCAAAGTAGAGCAAAGTAGCCGACGCTTTTCGTTGGCTGTTGGTGCTTATTGAAAGCACTGTTGATGGGTCAGAAGATCACCCCTAAGTGGTTGTAATTGGTAAATTTTGAGCCATTCTGGGTACATTGCTGTCACCATAATAATGATTGATGACAGCGAAAAAAGTTGTGTTGAGTTTTGAATGCCGGGGTTTGGGTATTATTAAAAGGCACAATTATTACAATATTATCACTCTGACATTTATTTTCGAAATTCTGAAAACGTCCAGTATAATAGACTGTAATCCTGATTTTGTGGTAAGAGCTACAGTATTTTCCACTGGCTAAGTGATATGAAATAATTGGCAAATGTTTTTCTCACTCACCGCTGGGACTGGGAAAGGGTCATGTGACCTTTGGCGGGCAGTTGCTTTTGTTGCATCTGCCATTACTGACCTTTTCCCACCCACCCACCCAAAGAATGTTTAGTTGGCACTGTATCTTTTGCTAGCTTTGCCATTGTGTAATTTTGCCTTTGATGCATGATGTACATGTATGGTTCGTGGAGTTTGTAATAAAGGTCAGGTTCTGGCAGTCAGCCTGGCATGGCTACCAGTGGTGTAGTTAGAAATATTGTTGACAAAATTCTGAAGCAGGTACATGTACTATAAAACACCTATAGTTGCGCTACAGTTGAACCTCTCTTCCAGTTAGAGTAGAAAATAAAGATTGGGGTATGGTGGGTGAAATCTCCTGACCATTGTTGAGTGGTGGTCACTGCATAGCGATGGCCATTACTGGATATTTGACTATACAGTACATGTGATTGCATTCGACAAAGAACGCTTTCATTATGCTGTCGAAAATGAGAGTTTTGGACTATGTATGTACATGTATGTATGTATTCATGTATCACATCAATTTGGCCACCCCTAAAAATTCTTCAGGGGCAAATGACGTCATTTCCGTCAACCATGTGCTTCGTACATGTAGCTGTGCTTCGTTTCTAGCAGAGTCGAGTTTCACATTCTTGCTTCTCGTCTTGGTGGATTGTCGAGTTCTTGACTGTGCTTTTGCGCATTGTTGTTGAATGGTAGACTGTGCTTTTGCAAATTGTTGTCGAATTCTGGACTGCTGGTGTGTTTTCTAGGAAACAGATGCTGCAATTCGCCCAAGCAACACATCGCATTATAAAACTCAGTTGCTTTTCATTGGAGATTCAACTTCTGTTCGCGTACAGAGTTGTGACACTCTACTATTCACATCAGCCTTATTGGTATCCAAGAAGAACCTTGTTGCGAAGATTGTACAACTCCTGGTGCAAATATATAACAGCAGATTTCGATCGGTGTTGGGCGACAAAGAAATGATATTTGTCATACACAGTCTGCAGTTTTTGAAACACTGACTGCAACTTTGCTATTTGTGAATAGCGGTGTCACACAATGCAAAAAACTCCAAACATTGTATATGTATGAATAAATCGAAAGAATCATTTTCATCAACTACAGTTATGTAAAGAGTTTCATTTTGATATTTAAAATGTTGATTTCAGTATTAATACATGTAAAGAAAGCTTGAATTTCTGGAAACCAAATCAAAATGAAGTGAATCGAAATCGTCGAACGCACTCCTAATCTTTGATTACTACTAGTTTACATTGTACTGAGTTAAAAAATTATACTAAGTTTTTGTGATGAAGCTGTTCATTTTTACTTTATCCCTTCTGAGAACATTTCAAGCATGTACAGTTGTAGTGCTAGTTTCATCCAGTTAGTACACAATAGCAGCTCTAATGACAATTACTTGTTGCTAAACAGGCCCAATTTGATGCTGGAGAACTCATCACACAGAGAGAAGTGGTAGGTGTGGTCAGTTACATGTAAATATGCATAAGGAACATAGCCTACATGTTTGCATGCCAGGAGACGAAACTATTACAAAACAAAGTCCTGAGATAGCGGCTCATAATTTTCTGGAGAGGGTAGGATACATTCCAAAAATGGCACACGACTGGCATTCCTTTGGAAATAATAACCATTTTGACTCCAAAATATTTGCATATATCAAGGGATTATAAAATAATAATAAATTATTATAATAATACATGGAAGTCCTTGGAAGAAAAGAAAAACTTTCTGATAATAACAATATGAAACCCAAACTCAAATAAAAGTGGTTGAAACACTTGCACAAAGACTACATTTGTACACTTGTAAATAATTATTGTATACTAAACAGTAACATAATATTTTACTCTAAAATTTGAATGATGTTGCTAACTATTTTTAGAGATTCCCTTCCCAGTTCCAATGTTGAACCCTTTGTGGATAAGGATTTGAAAGAATTTTGAGAACTGACTGTATGTTTACAGACTGGACGACATGTATAATTTTATTGCTTTCAATTTTATTGTGCAGGTTTCTCAGAAAGTACAAGAGGCACTGACAGAACGTGCTGCAAGCTTTGGACTTATTTTGGATGACATCTCTCTGGTGAGGACTTAAAGGGGTGCAGTCACCATGTATAAAAGTCAACTTTGGCAATCTATAAAATTGCCTCCCTTGAAATATTAGTTAACTAAGAACGAAAATATGTGATACATGCATCAATAGACCCTATGCATAAATGGCTGTCAGTTTAAAATTCTTTTGTATTCATTCAAATTAGCCCTACTAACCTCGTTTTTGAGTTGGTAATACAAAATAATTTTCACTTGTAGCTTTCATTTCATTCTTCACCTCGCCTCCTCAACAGACGATCAGATTGTAAACGGGACCACAGTTTTTTTGCTTCCAGTCAATCTTTCAGCTTGCACAGGATTTCCTTGAGCTTTGTTGATGGCTTGATGTATGGCTTAATGCCATACGAGTTTCCATCGTGCCTTTCATGTAGGGGATGCTGACTGTTGCTTTTGTGAAGGCCCCACCTCGACCGGAGTTGGATGCATCCTGCTTTGGCGTCTTGGGCTGTAATGTCTTGTTGATTGCCCACGTTGGATAACCGCACTTGTGTAAAGCTTTATTTTTCCTGACGGGTTCTGATACCACACTGTTCCCTCCGTGATGTAATATGCGTACAACAGAGAGCTTGTGCTCTCAGTGGTTGCTTTGATTTAAGATTCAAATACTGGTCCGTGTGTGTACTTTTTTGGTACACTTTAACTTTTAGGTTTACGTCTGGTTTCCAATCTCCGCCTGTAATGTTTATTGAGTCTGACACGATGAAAAGTAAACAAACCAAAATGAAAATTACAGGTAAAAACTTACCTTTTTCTTCCTTATTAACATCTAATGTCCTTGCAAAACAATAATAAAGAGTAGACGAACTTCAATGATATTCCAAACCAACATTTCAGCTCATTGCGAACTCCCAAACAAAACGACCCGCAATGGCGGACTCAAAAACTTCATGTACGCCGTTACCGAAGTGTAACGTATCAACGAATTCAAAACAGAAATGTAAACAAATCCCTAGACTGCGCAGTACGGACTGGAAATGGCTTTTTAAGCCTTACTTTCAAAATCGTCCATGTACATACAGTATTTTATATTCCATACAAGACTCAAGCAGTGTTGAAAGTTTACAATTTTACTTTCAGCAAATGTAGCATCAAGAATTTATAAATTTAACCGAATTGTATAATCCTAATGGTTAGTGCGCTGGACTCTGGATCGGACGGTTCGGGTTCGAGTCCTGGCCGGGCCACTGCGTTGTGTTCTTGGGCAAGACACTTTACTCTCACAGTGCCTCTCTTCACCCAGGTGTATAAATGGGTACCGGCGAATTTACTGCTGGGGGGTAACCCTGCGATGGACTAGCATCCCATCCAGGGGGGAGTAGAAATACTCTCTGTCGCTTCATGCTACAGAAACCGGGATAAGCTCCGGCCTGATGGGCCACTAGGCCCGACTGCAGACTTACCTTACACAATTTATCACTCTTTTTATGTACATGTACATGCAGTTTACTGCCGCTGATGTGGCATATTGATTTTGTTTGATGTAAAGCATTTAGCAGGATGTGAAACTGTTTGATTATAACTATTTTATAACATGCCATGAGTGAGTTTTATAGTTGTGGCTTGAACTCTCTTTACTTTAGACACATTTGACATTTGGCAAAGAATTCACAGAGGCTGTTGAAATGAAACAAGTCGGTGAGTAGCGGTTTCATGTTGGCTTTTGGTGATTGAACTGTTAATAATCTCTGCAATGCAAGTACAAGCAGGAGAAAATTCTTTGTGCGCCTTTCAATGTTGGAAAATGCTAAAATGCACCTGTGAGAGAGATGGATGTTCACAGGGCAGCAGGGATGGCACAGTGGTGAGAGTGCAAATTACCGGGTTCGATTCCCGAACCTGGCATCATTTGTTGTTGGTTCTCATCCTTGCTCTGAGGGTTTTTATCTGGGCTCTCCGGTTTTCCTCCCTCCACAAAAACCAACACTTCTAAATTCCAATTCGATCTGGGATTAGAGGGCCACTGGTTTGTCAGTCACAAGACTGTTACGTGCTACCTTCATTAAACTAAGTCTTACTACTACTATTGCATAGGGTGAGGAGGAGCAAAGTATGTGTAAACTGTTTTTTTCCAACACTTGTGACCATGGTTGTAGCTTCATCTGATGTACATGAGCCCCTAAGACAGGAGGTGGTAACTCTAACAATGCTGTTTGAGTTGTTCCGAAAATTTTGGCTGTCACCACAAATTTGTTGGAGGCTTTCTCGAAAACTGTTCTTCATGTTTCCCCCAAAATTTCCCGAGTCTTGCGATTCGTGGCGAAATCTTCAGATTCCCGGAAGAATAAATCGGTTCCATACTACAGTTTTCTGTAATTCTGATTGGTCAAATTACATGTATAAAAGATTTCAAAATGTGGAGTACATGGGTTACATGGTTGTAGATTTAAGACTAGTTTACCTCAATAAATCTGAACTTTTTATCTTGTCACCTTGTAGCTCAGCAAGATGCAGAACGTGCTAGATTTCTTGTGGAGAAGGTAAGTAATCAGATGTAAGTGACAAGGGAAAGATGCAGTTATCAGTGCATTGGAATCTGTGCACTCTGGCCTGAATTGTCTTTGACACAGTCGTTCAAATCGCTTTCACAAAGAATGGATTGTTCAGGTCCAATGCGTGGATCAGGGTACAAAGAAGTTCAATTGTCCGGCTCGCCCTTCGGGCAAGCTGTAGCCAGGATGCTCAAGCCTGAAAAAAATTCCAGAAGTGCGATGAATTAATTAATTAATTAGTGAAAACTTTCACTTGCCTGTCGGACAAGTGAAGGATGAAATCCACTAGCCCGATGGCAAAATCCACTAGCCCTTGGCTATCGGGCATTAACTTCCTTTTACGCTGGTGGATCCTCACACGCTTAGCTTGGGAGCCTCGCACAACAGCATATGATGCCAATAAAACCAGGTCTCTCTCCAATCCACTCTCCGTTTTGACACTCTCTTCCATGCGCATTCAAAAAATAGGACATGTTTGACAGTCTAGGGGATTTGTGTTTTTTTTGGCTTACGTCAAAATTACAAAGAAATGTTTGGTAATCCGGACGCAGCGTCCAGATGGCCATACATTTCTTTGTAAATTTTGGCGTTTTTAACTTGCTGTTTCTCGCTTAATATTGGGTCTATTAACACCAAACTCTGGAGCCATTCCTTGAAAATATCGCCAGAAATTAATTATGGTTTGTCCTGTAAGCAACAATTTGTTTGACATCTTACTGTTAGTCCATCAGGAGCATTTTGGGCACGAGTAAAGGTACCAGGTACTGATTTTAGCAATGAATGAAGCTGAAAACACCAAAATCCCTAGCTGTGACAGTGCTCCTTCAACCGTTAACCGTAAAAGCAGATTTCCCTGTAGTTGTTTCATTATATAGCTAACTTGCTGATGTGTAACTTGTTTCAGGCGGAGCAGCACAAGAAAGCAACAGTCATCAGGGCTGAAGGAGATGCTAAGGGTGCAGAGCTGCTAGCAGATGCTTTTAAAGAGGCAGGCGAGGGTCTGGTTGTGCTTAGGAAGATGGAGGCTGCTGAAGAAATTGCGGAAAAATTGTCCCATTCACGAAATGTTGCTTACCTTCCCCATGGACAGAATATGCTGTTGAATTTGCCAGTAGGACGTCAGTAAAGAGATGGGTAGCTAATGCAAAAGGCGTGGACAGTTTAATATTAACAGCTGAAAAGAGACTATAGGTGACTTTGTTGTTTGACTTTAGCTTTGACCTGAGAGAACAGGCATCCTTTAACCAGATACTCATTCCACTTCTTGTAATGGAGACCTCTGAAAAAATTAATAGTGATGACGTATTGCAACAGATCCGTGACGTGTCCGGAGTCTCTGATTGGTTGGGAATCGATCAGAGAAACTTCCGGGTTCTTGAGAACGTTTCATCATCAACTTGGGATCTCTGATGTTTCTCTTGGAATCAAATGAATAAATATGTGACAAGATGTGGCTGCTCAAATAAGGTTACTATCTGATTTGTAAACTTGTTATATCCTTCAGTTTGAGTCATGAATATTCCCTAAAAAGGTCGCATACGTTTACCTGTAAAACGCACGAGATTTGTAATAAAATCTGTCGGTTATCACTCCCTCTAGTCCCAAATCCTTATCAGTAAGTGCGAAAATCTATTGCATTCATGACTTGATTACACTGAAAGTTTATTTGACCTTTTTTATACCCTGTTTATGCCATTAAGGCGTCGCTCCGCTTCAATTGACGACTAAAGAATTCATGGAATAAACGTCTTCGGTTTCTGGGAAATAGCAAAATCATAGAGCGTATAAACACGTCCTTTTACATCAGTTTACACAAGTTTACCATGTCCTCTGTAGCAACAGCCGTGTTTAAGGCAACTATCGGGTTGTTGATCAACAAAGTCCGAGACACGGCAGCTGAAAAGCTGAAAGAAGGCGATGTTACAGATGAGAAGTTTCGCAGCCTCGTCGTGCGTGAAATCGATCAGATCAACTCGAAGTTGGACGGATTGGCACGAAAAGATCTTCTTTCTAGGGCCAGCGCCTTCAAAGAGGGAATCGCAATTTTGTTCGATGTCTTCAATCGAGAAAACGAAGGAGTGAGGGGGCTTAGGGCGACTGAGCTAACGGGGCAGCAAGGATCCGGAGCAACAGCAGCGAGAACGGAAGACATCGCAGACGTCAGCTTCCAATTATCATCTGCTCAAGCCAAAACAGTCTCTCTTACTAAGAAATTTGGCGACTTGCAACTAATCGACTTGGATGAGTCAAGCAAAGAATTGTTGTCTGACGCGAAAGAAAGGTTAAAGGAAGCTTGCAGCAAAGCAAGAGATGCCTTCAGTAATGAAGCATTGGACACGGCTGATCGCCTTCTGGCCATGATGGTTCGCGTAATGGCAACAATACTGGAGAAAGTTGACAATCCTACAAACGCATTAACGCCATGTAGAGTTTGCCTTGAAGAGCTACACGCCCTGACAGCTGTCCAAAAGAGCTTCAAAATCGTGCTAGCGAAAGGATTTAAGTCTCGGCTCGCGAAGAGTGAACGTGAGAAGATTATTGTCGCTGTTTGTGACATAAATCACGCTATCTTTGATGTCACGCTTATGGTTGGTTCCAATGTCCTGATGTGGCCTCTCATTGATGTTGGAGCAGAGAACATTCATCCACAACGGAACCAATCAGTAACTGAAATACGCCAGCGGAACGGACAGTTGCATTACATTGGCCACTACCCTATGCAATGGTCGTTTGGAGCGGAAGTACTAGCAACAGCGAGAGGCATCTGCACAAACACAAAAGATCAGTTCATCGTCGCAGATTATAATGGCTTAAAATTTTTCGATGGCATTGGCAAACTTTTGCATGTCCTTCATTGTCGGAATGGTATCATGGATAAGATAATTTGCGATGTAGCGACTGACCAAGCGGATAACGTGTATGTTCTCTCTTCCGGACCATCTCCACAAGTGTTTATCTTCGATGAGGACAACAACATGCAGGGTAATTTTGCTGCCGAAGGCCTTGCTGAAGGGCGTTGTCTTACCGTAATGGAAAGAAACACAAAACAGGTGTTTGTGCTGGGTCACCCTTTACGGCCAACGAATTTCGTGATAAATATTTACGAGGGTGATGGAGTTTTGGTTCGTGATCGCTCTAGTTTTTTCTCGATACGAAGACATTCCTTCGTCATTACTACTTGTAATCATCAGAATGATGACCGTATCATGGTGCTGGACGAGCGAGGTCGAGTTTTCGTGTTCAATACAGAAGGAGACTGTCTAAACCGAGTTCAGTCGCGGGTTGGCGAGAGGACCATTGAAGACAGAGAGATTCGAAGCAATTCTCTGTGCAAATGAGCACGTTATTGCTGTTTCATTCTATAGTCATGCAGTGTTTACACCCATTTACATTCATGTGTCAATATTCAGCAAAGATGGCGAGTTATTGTATCACTTTTTCGAAAAATCCCGATTTGGTTTTGTATCGGGGTTTACAATGAATAGACTAGGACGTATTGCCGTGGCATTCTTTCGTGACGAGATACAAGTGCTCTAAGCTTATATGGAGTTGTTACAAGAAGAAATTCAAATTTTGCGTAAAAAAAATGCGTAAAATTTGAAAGAACGCAGACCACTGAGTTGACCAGCTTTTCGTACATCAAAATTTCGAAAATAAGTTCTGACCAGTTCTTGTCTGATGGCTTATATTTTCGCATACGCTACGCGGAAAAGTTTTAGGTTACATGCAATAGCAGCCGGCATCCGTCAATCCTGGGGATCACGGATTTCATCCCTCGGTGTCTGATGAAACTTGGAGAGAACGTGTGACTAAGTAGGCCAATGTGTGCAAGCGTCTCTATTTCGAGAGGGTGAACATGGAGGAAACGCTCGCTGAGGCTCTCATGCAATACTACAAGGTAAATCACTCAAACCAACCACATTGAAGTCCTACAGTCAATAAACGAACATTGGAGATCTCTGAGCGGTACTGACAAGAATACAAAACAAGCTGTACAACAGGGGCTTATAATAGGACAAAGTTACTACTATATCTTTCGTTGCTGGCAATAACTAAATATAGACCCTTTTCATAAATGGCTGACAATTATAAATTCTTTTGTAAGTATTAAAATTAGCCTGACTAACCTCGTTCTTGAGTTGATAATTCAAAAGAATTTTTTCTCCCAAACGAGTTTAGTGAGGCTAATTTGAATGCATACAAAAGAATTTTAAATTGGCAGCCATTTATGAAAAGGGTCTATAAGGCTGTGTAGGCTTTTAACTGACGAATCCGTTCAGGAGACGAATCTTTAAAGGGGTACTGTCACGAGAGTAACTTAAAAAACCTGAAGAGGCTAACAAAATAGTGTGAAAGATGTCACGATCAGATGACACAAAGCGCTCATTTATTTATGCATTCGGAGCACGACCTCTCTCATAGAGGGGCTGTCCTCTGGAATGCTACAGATCGTTTTTCACGTGACGTAACGGCGGCCATGTTGGTGGACTAGAACAATAGACTTTCACTCTATTTTTATGCAAATTATTTGGGCAACAATTGTGTATTGTTTTGTCCACCAATATGGTCGCCTTATCACGTGAGTGAAAACCATTTATAGGATGATCAAATGGATCGATACCAGGGCCGTACCTAGGGCAAACTCTGCGGCCCTGGATACTAGAGCTAGAGTGCACATTCTCGTCCCCAGAGGCCGCGATCCTTTTGGTTTGCACCAAGAATTCCCGTCACTGCGCATGCACAAAATCAAATCTGATTGCCTGAAAGCCACAAAAGGAGTTCTCTACGCATGCTCACAATTTGGTTGCGTCCAGGGGTAAGGTAAGATGAGATAACTTTATTCATACACGGTATTTCCATCAGCTTCTCGATTCCTTGGTGCTGACCAAACGAGTCGCGGCCTCTGGGGACGAGAATGTAGAGTGCACAGACGTGAAATCTTTTTTGAAAAATGTTCTTAATTGTCACACTTTTAAGGATTTTAGTTTTGATGTCTTAGCTCCACAAATAATCAACAACAGATATGAGAATTTTATATATTTTTGCATGACTATCTTAAATTTTTTATACGAATGATTTTTATCCTTAATTGTTTTTCTTAAATATCCTTGCATTTGTATCTTTTTAGTTAGTACACGACCCCACAAGCTTGTGATTGTTATGTATGAAACACATTTATGTACAACAACAACGCATAAAGTGCGTTTTTTATTGACCGAGAAGCAGTTGAACTTAAATTTACGACTTTTTAACAAAATTAGTTAACAATTAACTATCGCGGTTTACACAAGACAGCCCAAAAAGCACTTTGATTCTTCCTTTCGCCGCTTGACTTCATCATCTCATACGTTTCTGCTGGCTTTTGCTTCGCTCCACTGTCAGAAGGAATAAAGTGCCTTACAAAAGCCGACCGAAGACTGTACAGCAGTGCGGAAAAATTCTAGCCAGTAAATAATTCTAGTCTGAGTTCAAAGTAACAACTTATTTCAAAAGTAATAACTGTGGGACGTTCTGTTTGTGGAGTCAGTACCAAATGCACTGCTTCTTTAGGCATGTACTAAAACCGGGAATACAGGAACACCACAAAACACGGTACACCGGAACACCTGAAATTTATTGACATTTTATAGTATCTCTGGTGTTCCGGGGTGTTCCGGTGTTCCGTGTTTTGTGGTGTTCTGGTGTTCCTGGTTTCAGTACATGCCACTTCTTTCGTCGCGAAAATCAACAATGACGCCATCCGTGATATCATCTGAGCCTTCTATCTGCGCCGCTTCAGAGGTAACTTCAACTTGCCGATGCGCGGTTGTTTGTTCCCCAGACCTATCATCATTGATGCCATTTTCTTTAAACTCTTGGTCCTTGGAAACTTGTGGGATGGTCAGAGTTCTTGAACGACTAGTACCTTAGGATTTTAGAGAACAATATCTTCTTTAGAAGGCTAACTCAAAACACATACACAAAAGGGGACTTACTAAAGCTAAATACTTCTAATTAAAGGCCCATTTTCATCCAAGAGTCATTGCATTGTTTCGAAAATAGTTGGCATGGGAAGGTTAATAATAATAATAATAATAATTTATTTCTTATAGAGCGCTATTTACAATGACAGATCAATAGCGCAAGAAGATTGTTGTTACTGTTCACTTAACAATCCAATCCAGTCCAATACAATACACACTAGTTATGCAATGGTTACGAGTGATATACCGTGAAATATCCCACGAGTTTTCAGCATATACACGGGCCGTAAGGCGAGTGTGTATACAAAGAAAAATCAATCCACGAGTGGGATATTCACGGTATGCCACGAGAAAACATTGCATAACTATTTTATCTCATACCTCTAAGACAACTCACAGAAAGGTGCATGACTTTGAGTGTTCAGATTCCGCCGTCTGCTTTTTGGATAGCCCATAGACTTTCTCAAAGTCGCTCGCACTTCGTTTCCGATTTGTCAGTAGCAGTGCGAACGCCGAGCTCTCGCGCTTCACGCCCTGAGAGCTCGACTTGTAAGCAAGTCTAGATCGATAGCCCACAGAAATGTTAGCGATTGAAGTTGAAGAGGTAAGGAAATTTTGACACTTGTTTCGGGACTTTTGAACCTCAATTGCTTTGCATCCGATTGGCGGAGAAATCAACAGTGCAAGTCCATTCTCACTGATTAGTTCTGGTTGCATGGATATTTTGAACCAATGACAGAGATAGTTAAACAGTCGGTTAAGTTGATTCGTTAAACGCTGCATAGCATGACTCAAACAAGACTCAGACAAACAAACCGGAATGGGGAAAGATGGGATTGGCATGTACTGAAACCAGGAACACCGGAACACCGGAATCGAACACCCCGGGAACACGGAACACCGGAACACCAGAAATTTCTAAAACATATATATATATATATAATAAAATTCTGGTGTCCCGGGGTGTTCAGGTGTTCCGTGTTCAGGGGTGTTCCGGTATTCCGGTGTTCATGCCGATGGGATTTGGTCTTCAAGTGCGAAAACCGGTGCAAACTAACACACTTTTGAAACGAAAACATCGACTACTTTCCCTCTATTTCTCTGAGAACACGTTTATGTTGTCTATCCTGTACAGTAGTCAGTGACAAGTGTTTAGAATCACTGTTTATTACAGGGAATAGGGAAAACTAGTCTGCATGAGTTTCGCGGGGAGTCGCTCTTCGCTATTACAAGGAAATCCCAGAAAAACGTAGTGTGATGGATGCGTAACAGTACACCAACAAATTAACTCACTTTTGCTTGAAATTGAAATGCTCCAGGATCGTTGTTTCTGTCCACAAACGCCACACATTGCTCCAAACACTCGTTTATAGGCCCACCTATAGCGCATGCTCATTTTACCGTAGATGATCGGGTTTGCCAGAGCGTAGATAAGAGACACCATTCCAGTGAGAAGAACGACAAACTTACTCGACCGCCGGTCAGTTACCAAGGTTACTATGTTGCTGATCTAAAAAAAAGATTTCAGGAAACATGCATTATTCTTTTAGACGCTTTTAAGGCTCAGCTACACTGAAATCGACTTTGAAAGCCCTTAAAGCATTGTAATCAAGAAGAATTATAATAGTGAACTTTGCTTATTTCCTGTAGAGCTTTAACGCCTGGTACAGAAGCAAACTGTCGATCCCCTGAGCAGGCAAACTTTGGGCGCTTTCCATTCGACCAAAAATTCCAGTTTGAGATTCCTGGTATTCCGTGTGGCGAATATATGGAACAGTATTTTCCGGTTGGTCGCGACCAACCGGTTCCAGGCCATTGCGTTCCAAGTTCCCCGCCAAAATACAAAATAAATCAAAGCAAAACAAATGGCGCGGACCGTTGCCTCTGTTACTTGTTTTCGAGTTGTTAGAAGCCAAAACAAACGACGTTTTTAGCGAGGAAGATGATATTACTTTGTTCACTGTAGCTAGTTGCTGCATGCGAAGCTTATAAACATTTCTGTGCTACTTTGTGCTACTTACCACTCATAACTGTGGCTATTCCTGCTATATTACGTGTGCAATGATACGAAAGTAAGACCAAAAAGCTTTCCAAGGCAAATAAGCAAGCCGCCCACCGATATCGAGAAGCCATCGACGAAGCCATCTTGATTTTTGACTGCAATTCTGGCTAGGAGAAACTGTCCCGAGCAGGAATGGTCGAATGGAACGGTATTTTCCGGTTATTCCGATTTTCCGGAATTTTAGGCCAACCTCGCTAGGTACACCCAAAATTTCGGAATGAAATTCCGGAAAATGTCTGTTTCATTCGTTCCACCCGGAATTTCCGGAATTTTTGGTCGAATGGAAAGCGCCCTTTGTATTCCAGCGAAAGAACACTTAAATAGCCGGCTTCAAGAAGTTGAATTTATCTTAAATTACAATATTAGAACTGAAATTAAAGGCATAACAATTCGGTCTAGAGTTATTCATTACATTGCTTATATTTACGTAAGGTCACAGCCCACTTGATCAAAAGTTACTCTGAAGCCCAAATAGGTTGATTTAATACTTTTACTGTTCATAAAATCCTCGTTCATATAATGTTTCACGAACTTCAGGTTATTACACTTAGGCCATTTCATTACAATTTTCTTCGATTTAATTACGTTTCACGGAAGGTTTTTTAATACCGCTATTTTAATTTGCGTTAATATGAAACTTTCCGACAATTACTACATTTCCGCGGCATAACAAGGAGAGCACAGATTTGCAGAAACTGCCAGAGATAATTGTAGTTCAGCAGAACAAATTGCTTTTCCGAGAGAAGGCGAGGGATTCGTATTCCCTTGATCCCTTAATAAAAGGCCTTAAAAGAAATGTTCAAAAATGTCCCTTTTTCCCTGTGCCCCTCAAGGATGTACGGTGACCTAATAAGGGCCACTACCCACACTCTTCGAGTTCTATGGCATACCGCTGACCATTGAACGTGAATCTGGAAACGAGTTTTCGTGAAAATGTTTTCACTCCTCGAATACGAATTCTACCCTTCTCCTCAGATTTACTTACCAGAATCGGTAGCCAGCTGATATAGTAGAGAAAAACAACAATAGCCATCATAAGCGACAGTCTTTGAATCTCCCGAACTCCCGAAGGGTTGCTTTTCCGTCTTTCCTTCGCCCGCTCGCACCCGAGCACTTCGGGATAAGACCCGCGGGACAAGTCTGTTCCAGCGCTTTTGTTTTTATTATCCATTTTTGTTTGTCGTCTTATAAACTGCGAACTTAAAGATTTGATCGCAATGTAACACACTAATACCACTGCTAGTAACACAAAGGATATAGACAATAGTAATATTGCGTACGTTTTACCCAGGTCGGCTAAATGGTAAAAGCATTTTCCATCTTCATAACCAGAGTTTCCAACTCCCATAAACGGCAGGCTTCCGAACAAAACAGCTGTAAACCAAGTGAAGATAACAAGTTTATTCGCTTGTGAATTTGTAATGGTTGTGTGATATTTAAACGGCGATAAAATCAAAAACGCTCGTTCGATTGCCATAAGGGTGACTGTTCCCGCAGACGCAAAGCGAAGTGTGTTCACCAACACAATGTACAAGCCACAGAGAGAGGCTGTCCACCTCTTCTGCACAAAATAATTCATGAAGACGACAAGTTGAAGAGGGAAAGCTCCCCCAATGAAGTCAGCAGTTGACAGTGATAAAAGAAGAATGTCTGTGATGAGCCAATGCTTTTGAAATTTCAAAGACACGAGAACCAGAAGATTCCCAAGCATTACTGGCAGAATACCTGCTTCAAGGATTAAACCAAGGATAAATGGGCTCAAAGAAGTTATTTCTTCATTTTCACTCGCGGCTGTTGAAACATTCGGGGCTCTTTCGCTGATCACCACTGTTGTGGGAACCATTTCAGTGCAAGCACGCGCGCTGTCAGATGTCCAATTGTTTTAAAGATGTTTACATCAAAATAATGACCAGTTTTATCTCAATCCTGTTGACGAAATCAAGAGTGCTACTCAGTTTTGACAAAAATTTTGCCAGCATTCAGGTTGTTATATAATCCATACCAAACCATATCAATTGTGCTTGACAGTTTGATTAAGAGAGCTTCGAAAGCGTGTGTACACTTTTCAGCACGGAAGTCAATTAACACGAAACAATTAACACGAAAACGTACTCCAAATTAATTGCTTGATACGACACCCGTTCATCAACGGGGACCACTGAAGAGAAGACTGAATATAACCGGCGTTTGCCACTATGTTGACTTTCGCTTTCCAGCCAAGAACTCGTGACGCGAGGAAAATTTAATATATTATCTTAGACAATAGATGAATATTACCAGCTCTGTTGCATCCTATTGAATAGAATTCGTAGACAGTGGAATTACGTCAAATCAGTGCAGTGAAATAGTGTTTATCGCGAATTACAGTGCCATTGATAGAAGCGTAATTCACATACAAATTCATTCAACATTATAGTAGCCTGTAGAGCAGTTGTTTTATCCAAGCATGACTTTTGAAGATAGAGTTTTCGGAACAGAACACACGGAAGGGCGAAAATAACTTTAATTGTGTTTCGTGAAGGTTAAATCAGCGTGAATTTTATCCCATTGTTTTAAATGAAAATTCCGGAAATAGCATAATTGTGATATTTCGCCTTCACGTCGTTTTCTATTCTGTTAAATCTTAAAACAGAATGGAAGTGATACATCACCCGGTGCCATGGTAACATCATGAATGACAGTGATAGGGGCGGACTATTTTGATAGGAAGGGGGGAGGGGGTGGGTGGGGGAGTTAGGTGATTTTGAAAAACAATGTCCTGCACTCGTGCACAGCAAGCACACAGCTACTGGTAAAAATAAATATATTTCACGCACGTTCTCCTGGCTGTGAACTATTGCAAGATTTAAAGGGGCTACATCATCGTTCCTGCAATTTGAAAAGTTTAACCTAAATTAACCAAAATCGTCATTTCCAATCCGTTTCAATCTTCTCCATCTTCAGCCATCCTTGTTCCTTTTTGGTTTAGTATCACTCCTTTGGTGTTTTTCTTCCTTAGCAAGTTATTAGTTTCAGGTTTTCGTAAATTTTAATGGTAATTTAGGTTTTCGAAGGAATAACTAGAAATATGGTGACGTACCTCCTTTAAGGACCGGTCAGTATAGAAGGGCAACTTTCTCAGGCATTTTTCTTTTTTGGTGTACGTCAATTGATTGCCGTATTTAGTTGGATTGGATATTTGAACTTTATTTTATTTTCCTACCGACGACCAGGTTCATTATCGGCCTACAAATCGTCTGAGAGGAGTTTTGTTACCATTGTAATGAAAAATAACATTAAATTGTTTTTAAGTTGATGGCAGCAGGAGCTAAAGGAAACTAAAAAAACAGGGAAAGAGAAAGATATCTATATATAAATGTAGCCGAGAATCCTATCCGAACAGATTGAACAGTAGTAAATGAAAACAGACTATAGACCGAGGGAACTAGGGTCGGTCAGGAAACGAGCGACCCCGGAAAGATCCGATTTGAAGTCCGAAAACATCGAACTTCCGGTTGAAATGCGCATGCCTACATTTCAAAAGCTTGACCAAACGAACTACATGGTATTTTACTTCCGGCCATTTTTTATTGTTTTCAAAACCAATCAAAATCGATCCTGTAACGAACTTTCGAGAGTCGCTCGATTCGTTAAGCCTGCGCAGTAAGAAACGAAGACTCGAGGTACGAGATTGGACACGGCAGAAAAACGCACCGCGCATGCGCTTGACGTCACGATTTCTCGAGGTGGTCGTCGATGACATAACGAAGTTATACGATGCTAGCAAAGATTGGAAGCTAAATTATGAAGGTGGAAATTGAGAGGAAAATAAACATAAAACAATGTACCTCTAGTATAAATTATTCAGAGGTTTCATTAAAAATTTGCCAAACTGTTCACCTTTTCAGACTTTCTATCGTTTTACCGCAGTATCGGGAACTATACTCCGCAGATCTCAAACGACTCTCTCGACTGACTGAATTTATCTTTATTGTATGTAATGCCGTACTGGGGGTCATTTGGGGAGCCTGTTCAGAGTTAACCTAAAAAAAGAGGTGAAAATTTATTTTGATGAGCTTTAATGTTCACGTGAAATCGCTTAAGGAAACCGCACCGAGAATTTCCCTAATTGTTTCCCCAGGGGTTTGTCAATGAAGTGTTGGATGTTTTACCAGATCATGACAGTTTTGAAACTTGCGATATCATGGCCTAAAGCTTGCACGAGCAACCTCCTTAACGCTTGCAGTAACCTAATTAGTAGTGTTAAATTTATCGCAGGAGCAGTCTCACTGTAGTCTATCTGCGAGAGTATTGTCATTTGTAATGCATACTCGTCATCGTTGGTAACCTTTATTAACTTTTCTAATGGGTTCTTGTCATTTTTGAGTACTACTTTTCAAAAACCAAAGCTTTGCTTCTGTTTTTTGTTTTCTGTTTTCCTTATCACTTTATGGCTTTTCGAAAATCATCTTTAAAAAAAAGCTATCTATATAAAAATCACATTAACAAAAAGATCGTGTCACGTCGCTGTGCAGCAAAAGGCTATCTACATAAAATCACATTAACAAAACATCACCTCAATTTTCAATGAGTTCTTTTGAGTGAACTAGAATCTGCTTTCACGACTGAAGGAAAATGAACAACTAAAACAGCAATATCAACAGTAGAGACAACTTGTCGTGCCAAAAACTCTTAAAGGCATGGCTTATAAAAACAAAGAATTTATAGAAAGTAGTTTTTATTTACAATGAACGATCAATTATTTCAGCTTCAAATATCAAAATATATGAGCCAAATGATAACTTTGTTACTTCACTGCGGTTTTTTTCTGTTTTCTTTTTAATTTTTGCCTTTTTATTTTTTATTCTAGATTACTTTTGGGCACACTAATTGAACTTTAGACTCAGTTGTAGTGACCTGCGCTATTGTTTCAAAATGATTTCCGTCTTAGATAATGGAACTTTTAAAATCAGACCGCCAACTGAATTTAATAATTTGCAAATGGTATGTATTATAATAACAATCGATTCAAACAACGGGAAATAGGCAATTCTAATTTTCTATAGTCAAAACAGAACTTAGAACGAAAATGACACAAAATATAAAGCAATATGTAAAAATGTTTCTTTTAAGTTGAAAACGAAAACAACAATTTAATTTTCTACTGTATAAACCTTTGATCAATATTTCTTAAGGAAGAAGTCCGAAGAACTTACTATAAAAAGGCAAGCCTACAGGACTACAAGCTTTTGAAAAGATTGGCTGTGATTGGGTCGGGAAATATAGCAAAATGCCGCTTAATAACGAGCACCAACATGTATTTGCTGGCCTTTCATTTCCCAAAGTGAAAGAACATATTTGTGAACAACTCTTTTAAAAATGATCAAATATTCAGATGTGATTTATATATGAATCCACAAAGTCAGTCCAACTTTAACATTGCTGTTAAAAAGCGGATTGCTATTTATGAATTCTAAACGGAAATATTTCCTCAAACGGCAAAATAAACAGAGCGATAACTCGAATGAGCAGCACTCTCAAGTTACCAAACCGGAAAAATAAACTTCATTTGGACATTTTGGGATGATATAAACCGTGAATATAGATGAATATTGGCAATGGTGCAATATATATGTTAAGTAAAACATTTTTCAATTTTATCCGAATTTGAACTATTAAAACTCTAATACTGATGAAAAAAAAATTGTCTAACAATATGTGGGAAATTTGTTGCATTTCGTTCAGTAGAACCTACGTCACTTTATTCGTCTATGTTTGTGTTCAGTGAAAATACAGTCAGCAAACGAGAAATTTGACTAGGATAATTTAAATTCTTCATTAACGAACGTTTTCTTTAAAAAATTTGTGCTGACTTATTTCCTTCATGCCAAGAAATAATGAGTTATTTCCTTCTATAGAATACTTTTTATTCCCGAAAGTCATCCTCTCCTGGCCTTTCGAAAGTGGAATGTAGTTTATAACGAAAGACATTTCCAATTAATTGATGTGTATAAACACATTTCTTTTTCAAATACAACAGACATTGATATTTGTCATAAAAGCGAAAAAGTACACCAAACGATTTCCATTACTTACAGTTTTCCTATAACTTTCATGAAATACAATTCTTCCTGCGGACCCAACACAAAACACTGTTCCAGCCCTCCACCAGTTATGACTAATTTTCTTTGGTAATTTGGCGTGCCTTGTTATTCCTGCCATCTAAATGCATAACATCAATATCAATTCTAATGTCAATTAGTAGAAACTCAGCTGTTTTCTATTGGAAATCCGTGAATCTGATTGGTTTCTGCACTGTTTTCTATTTAAACAATAGAGTGTTTCTGTCGAAGAAATATCGGCTGATAGATGCCCGGCGGAAATTTCATGTTTTTCCCAAGCATTTCAACTCGAGGCTTGGGGTACAAAATCTGTTGTCTATGGCCCAATATGGCCGCCACACGAATAAGGCCGATTGTCTTTATTGTTCACCACTAAATTTTCTTCTGCGCGCACATTCACAAACTAGCATCTTGAGATTTTGCTGCAAGCCGAAATGTACGAATAAACGAAAATCAGTCAAGAAACACTCCAAATGCAGATCAATCAAATAGCGTCCTCGGGCGGGCACTATGCGCTGATAGTGCCCTCCGCGGATGGACATTATTGCGTCACGCCTTTAATTCAGACCAATTAGAATCGGAGAAAATTTAGCGGTGAACTATAATTAACAATTAGATTATGAGCTCGAGATTTCTATGAGGGGATAGTTGATGAGGACAAGGGCTCACAATCTAATTGTTTTAGTAAAAATAATAATAAATGAATCGTGCGTCGCTAAATTGCGAAGACGTCGCCATTTTGAAGACGACCTTCAACCACTGCACTCTAATTAAACAACAGAGTGTTTCTGTCGAGGAACTATCGGCTGATAGTTGCCCCGCGGAAATTTGATGTTCTTAAAACAAATATGCTAGTTTTAAGAACATCAAATTTCCAAGGGGCAACTATCAGACCGATAGTTCCGAGACAAACTCTCCATTGTCTTTATTGTTCACCACTAAATTTTCTTCCGCGCGCACATTCACAAACTAGCCGAAACGTAAATAAACGAAAATCAGGCAAGAAACCCTCGAAATACAGTTCAATCAAATAGAGTTTGATTTTTTACCGAAAGCCTGCTTCTTAACAAAAAATTTTCACTGACGGGCACTATCTATCTGGGCCTCGTTGACTATTCGCTCATAGAAAATTCTGGTTCGTAGTATAGTTGTCAATTATAACATACTGAGAAAGGCAAAATATGTCAAACCGCAGATGCTTTTAAAAATGGTCTCTCCCACCTGTCGGGTTGCTAAATATAAACTTGCTTTGAATTATTTATCGCAGCATGACAGAAATTGTTAAGTCATTAGAAGTCATTTCTTCGTGCGCATTCTAATTGCATTTAACATTTTTTAATACACAAATTTTTCCCTTGCATTTAAAATGTTTTCAGATGATAGCGCGTTTTCAATAACGTGAAAAGCGGCCATTTTGGATTACTGAGACGAAGGACAATGTTTGCATAAAAATAAAGTTAAATTCCCGAAAGATTGGGTTGGAAAACCAATATGGTTGCCGTGACATCATATATGCAAACGTTCTATAATTGCTATCTGGAAGAAGTAAAATTCTCATTACAGGCCTTTGCTCGGCCACCCCTCCCCCCGTTCTTAAAGTGGTCACAACAGATAGTTTGGAATATTCAGGAGAACCCAGGACAAGTGGTAATAATTTCTTGGCCATCGTAGTTACATTAAGGCCGAATTTGAATGAAAATTTATGTTGTTAAGGGTTAGATGAAAGAAAACTACTTTTGGAACGCCAGCAGACAGCTGAAACCCCCCCCCCCCCCCCCTTTTAAAAACAAATAAATAGAAATAATTTTGAGCGTCATCATCATCATCATCGTCAAATTGCAATAGGCCTCTTCGGAAAATACCATAATACTCTTTGTTTGTCGCCCCAAAATTTTGCATAAGCATTGTTTTTGTTTTCTCTTGGGACCA
>OX393572.1:5848740-5873740 GCA_947652115.1 Blastomussa wellsi | reverse complement strand
TTCTAATTGGACTGATTTTTCAATCTTCCATTATCATCGTAGTCTTCGGGAACACCTTGGTTCTTGCAGCATTGTCATGCTACAGAACTTGGACATCAGCTGACGTGCTGTTGTTCTCACTGTCACTAGCTGACATCTTGGACTCTATAGTCGCGCTTCAGCTTATAACGACTGTAAAGTACTACATGGGAAGACATATGCATGAACCTTTGTGCAATGCATTTATCGGACTGGTGTATACCTTTCGCGTCGCGTCAGCAACCACAGTTACCGTGATAGCATTGGAACGCGCCATGCTGTTGATACAACCCTTCAGACACCACACTCTTATCACGCCTTCACGCATGAAGAAATTCGTGGTGGGAATTTGGCTTTTTTCGGTGTTTTCAGCCATTTTACCGTTTATTGGTGTCGGCCATTCTGGGTTTCGGAACGGTGAGTGCTTTTCGCAAATCTACGACTTGGGCAAAGCGTACGCCATCTACATCGAGGTGTTCGGTGCTCTTCAGCTGTTGACTGTTCTAGCCTCATATTTCGCAATCAAACTCTCTGGAAAAATGTTTATTCGAAGGCAAACAATAATGACTGGGCATGAGGGAAATAACTTGAGTAGCGCAAAGAGCCTCCGTGAAAGCGCACAAGTTTCAGGGTCTGCAAGAGGCGTGAGAAATGTGAGGAAACTGACGCTGATGATGGCAATTGTGGTTGTCTTTTATTACATCAGCTGGTTTCCTTTCCTGGTGAGTCACTGTAAATCTTTTCTATATTTAAATTCATTTTTTAAGCTTATATACAGGTAATCAGTGGAAAATGAATTTCAATGAAGCAGGTGTAGTTGCTAGAGTTCCCTCGTTGAAGTTCTTGATTAAGTTTTGACAACTTTTGTGGTTACTTTGACTCCAAGCTTCGGTTTCCCCGCCTCCCAGACTGACTGGGGTTTTAACTGAGCAAGCAAAGGAGGATTATATTGGAAATGTCTAAAATATGTCAGGATTTCTTTTAAAATGTCTTCCAACTAGAAGTAGCAGGCGAGAGATTGTGTACACGGTTGTTTCATTATTTAACAATTGGTGATTCTGAATGCAAATACGACGACCTTCCGTCTTGTTGAACTTGTGGAGATAACAGGCCGGAATAACTTCCATTTTATATTAAAATTTGAACAGTCAACTTTTCGATCAACAATTTAGGCCTCAGTCTGTTCAAAGCCACAGACTGATGAAGAAATTCGTAATATCAAGCGCGGCTTAACTGCCTGACGTGGCCATGAATGTCGGTTCACTCTGTGATTTTTTTTTCATTCTGTTATTTCACAAAAAAGATGATCTCAGGCTATTCTAAACCGTGACTTGATAAAATTAAAGCACAATAATTAAAGAGTTTCAAAGACGGTCTGCCGCACACAAATATGCATTAAAGCCAACGCGATTGTATTGTTAGAATATCAACGCGTTGGATGAAAACGGCTTTTGTCGGACCGTCAACATCTCGAACAAAAATGATCAATCACTCACCGATTGTTTTGTTGATTGTAGGTCTGCCGATGTAATAAACTTTTCATTAAGCGTCAAGTAATGAAATGGCAAGACAGGCAAAATATTAGGGAGTCAATTTCATGAATAACTTGAATAATTATTTGAGAAACCTACCCGGCTAAATCATCGCACAGTTCGATATAACAGTTTGTGGCATTCCATTCATCAAGCCTAAAAAGAAAACCACAAAAATTAAAACGATTCTTGTTTTTTTTAATTAAAGCAAGAGCTGAATTAAGGGTCAACCAAGGTTCTTTTGTTCAACTTCTATTAAATAGTTCCTTTATAGCTTTTCCTTATCACCTTTCCAGAAATCGCGATATTACATAAACGTTCGCCCAACTGAGAACATACATAAATTATCTGTCACGATATTTTAAGAAATATTTATCCATGACAGAACCTTTTCGTGACTTGGAACCTGCAAAGCATCTTCGTGAAAACGCAACCCACTCTTTCACCTAGCGAATTCTTCTTCAATCTTTTCACAAGCACAGGATTGTCGAAGGCTCAACAAGGGCAACCTAATCTGAACAAACAAGTCCATTCTTACGTTCCAAAACTGTTCCCATCAGGAATTACTAACAGTATAAATAGTGTGCGTGCCTTAGCACAATAGGAGGGGTTTGTTTGTTTTTCAAAAGAAGAGAATGTCTATTTTTATTTTTGTTCCTTTCAGATTACAGTATAACGCGAGGCTGTAATAGCTATCCGATCTATCCCTAGTCTCCTACGCAGCCGCTATTAGGGGATTGCGTTACACTTGTCCCTACTAACGTCTGCTTAACCGAGGCCAACATTCCTTTCCGCCGCTTCGCCAATCAGATTTTACCAACTAAAATCCCCACGACGCCTCTCCCGCCGCGAGACACGCGATGAGATGAAACCTGCCAGGGACGATTGATTTTGCTCCAAGTCAGAGATTTCTCTGGTAAATTCATTTTAGATAAAAGCAAGTTCTGAATTTGCGAAGGGAAACTTATTTACTGAAGGGAAGAGAGATACACTCCTTAATTTATCAACTGGCTACGGTAAGTCGTTTGTTATCAAGCTTTCCCTTCAGTGTGTTCGACAGTCTCATTGATTTTCAGTTTTCATATTTTTCCCCACAGCTCCTCAAAAAGACGTACAATCCAGCAACGAATTACTGAAGTTCAGCCAAATGAAAAGCTAGCCTATGGGTCAAAGTTTCCACGTTTCAGACTCTAAACGACTGCGTAGCGATTTTGGTGTTCGGAAAAATATTATTTCAAGTGTGTTCGCCGTTCATAATCGTCGGTTGTTCAAACCCAATTTTAAGAAAATGGAGGCCTCAAATCAAAGGGCCAATGAACTATCGAAAGGAGAAGTTGAACATATTTTCAAGTCAGCCGTCTAACCCAGCAGCGCTGGACGTTTTAAATCGTTCTGTGTCAAGGTTGTCGAATGAATGATTCAGCGCGGTGAAGTTGTATTCGCCTTGACTGGCTCTTTCCAATTATACCTTTCGATTTGTTCGCTCGTAAATACCACGGATGTGGACCTCTTTGATTATTTCTAAATTAATTCCGCTTTGCGTTTTCGAGTTGGCGAAGTCTTTTGTAGCATTTTATAGCGTTAAAATAAATATTTCTGATCCACTGTTGTGTTCATGGGAGAGAGATCATCTTTCCCAAAATATTAACCCTTCCAACTTATGACAGAACCAGACTCGCACGCTTTAACCTCTTGTATTCACAATAAATAATATTTTGGTGTTTCAACCATCGAAATACACCAGAGTATTGTATCCAACAGCGCCGGCGAAGAACGGATTCGCGGGAAATTTTATAACGATCGTTTTGAATGCCTACAGACAATGCTGATTGGTTAGTTTGTCTGGCGAGAGACAATGGGAAAGGAATGTCGGTCGCGTGTTATGTGTGTTCGCACACATAAGCACTTGGCATTGCCTTCGAGTTATCAGCGGCGGGTATAGGGGGAAGGTGCAGGGTGTGCGCACCCTTCCCCCCTGAGATGACCTGCGACTAAATAGTATTCTGCTTACGTCACCAATCAATTACGTCATCCCTTAGTGGTGCACCCCTCAAATGACACAGGCTTGGCGGCCATATTGGTTGACCAAACAAAAGAATATAATTAGAATCCTTTTCTTCAAGGCAACGAACATGGTCGCGATGACTTCACTTGCAAACCAAGAATATATTCCGCCAGTCGTCTTGGCATTGGAATTTTGAACATGCAATGGCGGCGCCACATCCATCAAAAACGCGGCAGCCCAGCTATTAATCAAATAGGCCATTTTAGTTGTGTGCTTAGTTGCAAAGCCTTTGAATGAAAGTGAGGCTGAATGTGACCTTGTTTTGATACAAACCCTCTTGTTTATGTTCTTATGCTAACTAGTTTCCGGTTTCTATAGTAACAAGGGCGGGAGGCGCAGTGGCCTAATGGTTAGTGCGCTGGACTCTGGATCGGACGGTCCGGGTTCGAGTCCTGGCCGGGGCACTGCGTTGTGTTCTTTACTCTCACAGTGCCTCTCTTCACCCAGGTGTACAAATGGGTACCGGCGAATTTACTGCTGGGGGGTAACCCTGCGATGGACTAGCATCCCATCCAGGGGGGAGTAGAAATACTCCCTGTCGCTTCATGCTTCAGAAACCGGGGATAAGCTCCGGCCTGATGGGCCACTAGGCCCGACAGCAGACTTACCTTATAGTAACAAGGGCAGGTCACCCCAAGTTTACCTCGCTTTCACAGAGGCCTGGTTGCATTCCACAGAACTGTAACATGATCTATTGTTTTAGACATTTCATCATCGACATCGTGCGTGTAACACAGCCGACAAACTAACCTTATTTTAACTTCCTTTCATCTCAGCTGAGCAACATGTTTTGCCTGATCGTTGATCAGGAGCCTGTTAAAAAGGTCGTGGTCTTCACAAGTGTGATTTCCCTACTTCATGCCGTGGTCAACCCACCGCTGTACGGCTGGATGAGCCAGCGGTACAGACGAGGTTATCTATTTGTGCTCAAAATGGCGCTGAGTATCTGTGGAGGAAACCGTCCTAACCGGAGATCTCTAAGTAAGTTTTTGTTCACCTGTCGCCCGTGATGAGCGGCCAACGAAATATTCCAGGAAAGGGTGAGGTCAGCTGATGGTTCTGTTCACGTGCGCCGGTGCATAATTAATGTATAACCCCAACCACCCCCCCCCCCAGGGGGGGAGATGTATCACTCTCAAATTCACCATTCACTCTCAGCATATGCAAGCCTGCGAACAATGATCGGCCATTTCACAAACCAAGAGATGTCAAAAAATGGCAAAACACTTTCCAAGATGACAACCTTTAGGTTACTACGGCGCTCAGCACTGTAACAGATGCCACGATTTGATTTTCATAACAGCCTTCTTCTCATCCTTGCAGGTGTATCTCGTCGCTGTTTCAATGAATCGAATCTTGCCCGCCGAGCTACATCCACTGACATGACCATTTGCAACAGCAGGCTGTCTTTACCGCAAGTGGGCCACCCTTCTGCCTTAGTTGAGAGCGCCAAGAAAGAAGGTAGGTTCTTTTAAAGCTTTGTCAAGGAAAGGCCACTTTGTGCGACAATTTGTGCTCATCGGGGACCGTCCGAGTTAGTAATTATGAACTCTATGGTATACCTGCCGAATTTTTAAAACTCTGGAGACTTTTATCCTGGAAGTGCCAAGATCTTTGGACACGAACATATCCGAAGACAACTGAAGATTTCCGAGGACGTTCCGAAGATTTGCGAAGACGCTCCGAGCATTCCCAGAATGTAAAAAACAATACAGTAACTTAACTTACGTCTTGATTGTTATTTTTGCACTTCTCTAGGCAGTGATCCTGAAAACAAGGAAACTCCACAAACACAAGGTGGAAAAACAGAAGATAACAACAACGAAGTATATGTGCATGATGGAAAGGAGGCGACCGCAGTTCAAGATTATGAGATTGCGGGCGCCGACAATAAAAGCCTTGTCCCTGCCGATATCATTCAATTACTGCAAACTATTCTTGAGAGAATACAATAATAGATATAAATCATACTATTATTATATCATATTCACGACTGAGGCAGGACAGAGACTAATAGCAATAAAAATAAGGTCAATCAAGGCAATCCTGTCAATTTTGTACGAAGCTATTCATTTGTATTGTTTAGAAAATGGAAGTTCAAATTAAGTCTTGGATTGGTGGGTAGTAATTGGCAGAAAATGGGTCTGACTATTTAAGAACACAGTGTGTGTAGCTCAAATCTTAAATTTGTAACTGCATGATTATGGTTTCGTAGATTCCCTTAAATGATATTTACCTCAAGGTAACGTTTTTTCGCACAACTAAATGGAATATCATCCCACCACGATCTCTACATGAAGGCGTTTAGAGAGCACTGCAAACTTCAAGCATATAGAAAGAACTAGGAATGGCCTAACAACGCTCGATCACAACACAAAGTTTATTTTCTTCATAGCTGTATAATAGGGCTGCGTTCTAACGAAAACACGCAGCGAAATAAACATAAATAACATACTCTGATTGGTCATGACTGGTTATTTTGTTGTGCAATAACTAATGTTTTCGAATGGCAGACAGTTGGTTTTAAGTCAGACTCACACGCCCTCATTAGTTTTTTCCACAGGCGTAAGGGCCGCGGGGTGCACTCCCCCCCCCCCCCCCCCCCAGCAAATTTTGGACAACTCAGATTTTTTGGGCAGTAAGACAAATTATGACAAGGCAACTTCACCCCCTCCCTGGCAAAAAATTGCCCATACGCTTACGGTTCTGTCATTCTCGGTTGATGGGAGATGGCGCTCACGTGATCAAGATAAAATCAAATGGAAATTCAGTGATCTCCATTGATGACCAGTCCAAGAAATTCTACCTTTAAACAATAAAGACTTCATTTCTTAGTGGTAGCCCTCTTTCAGATGACCTACCTCTTTCACATGACCTACGTAGTCCTAAATTATAGAAAGAGACAATGTTTGAGGTGAAACCTTGATATTAATCACAGGCAGACCACCCTCTGTTTGTGGTGTAAATGCTGTTTGGAACTTGATACTTGATATTCAGGAGAAACGATCGGTTGAAAGTTTGTTCCACTAGTGGAGATATCAAAAGGATCTTTCGCCTTTATGTTTTAATAAAGTTTCAATGAAAGATTACTTTCCGGCCGGAAAGTAGTCTCGCCAGAGAACGGCTTAAACAGGTCGGAATGACAAAAACATCATGCCTTACTCAATTAACATTTTCTAGAAATTTTAAACAGAAAGGTGTAAGATGTTTTTACTACCTGCACGAATGAAACAAAATTTCAACCGATCCTGTCTCCTGAACATCAAGTCTCAAGTTCCAAACAGGAGCAAACAGCTTTTATAACACAAACAGAGGGTGGTCTGCCTGTGTATTAATTTGGTATCTTTTCTTATTTATGAAAACTTTATTTGTTCGCTTGTTCTGTTATTAATTTCACAGAGAGAATTATCGTTGCGGGTGATAAAAAAGTTAGCGCTGATTGGCATTTCCAACAAGTTGATGATTTTCTATCGGCTCTATATCGTCTGGCGTTTCTCTAGACAAGTGTTCTGCAATTGGTTTAATCTTGGGTTGAGATTTCAAAGATGCCAAATGTTTATCGATCTTTTCATTCGGTGTAACGGTTTCAAAGTCGACCGTATGTTCCTTCATGTCACCGACTTCTTTCTCTTTCTGAAATTTCTCCAGTAATGGTTGGATTTGGTCTATAGGTTTTGGAGGGGGAATTGAAACTCTTTTTTTGCCGTTGTCTTCCTTGCTCCGCTTGGCGCCATGTTGGCTTCCCTTAATGCTTTGCGTCTTGGATTTTAACTTCTCCTTTCTTCTGAACTTGTTAACTTTCAAACTCGTGTTTCGAATCCTTGACAAGCCGTTTGGATTTGCGTCAACACTTTTCCTTCGTCTAGCATACGCATTAGTCACTTTTCTACTTTTTACAGATAGTAACTTCATCATACTTCTACGCGGACTTGGGACAGAATGCCTGCTTGCAGCGTGACCAAGACTAAAACGTGCGTTACTGTGCGTAGCGTGACCAGCAGTGACGTTGGCAGGAGTGGCGCCACTTCTTTCCCACGGAGACTCTTCTTGAAAATCAAGAGGAATGTGCGCCATGTTGGAAATCTCTTGAATACCAGGAATTTTCTCCTCGCTACTCATCTCATTCGCAATCGGTTGCAGGGAAGGCGGGTTTTCAGCGTCGTCCATTTCGTTATCGATTGATCCCATGGGCGTCGGCCACGCCGCCGAGATGGTATCGATTGCTGGAATACTGGTCGGCTGGGAAAAACTGTTCGGTTGATCAAGTGAATATGATGCCAGGTTTTGCAGTCTGTTTGTAGCATTCTGAACAACCATCACATTATTAGGGGATACTTTGTCATTAGCCTGAGTGAAATTTGTTTTGGGGGTGAGTGCGTTATTCTCAGAGTCAAGATTCTTGGCGCTCTCTTTTGTGGGGTTCGCATGCGTGTTCACGCGCGCGGAGACTCGAGCAATGGGTGCGGCTGATGTAGGAATTGCCTGCACCGTTCCCAAGATACCACTGCGGCGAGGACCGTGTTGATTTCCTCTGGCATCTGAGGGTGAAATCAATAAAACGGATATCAGAGACAATGAAAAGTAAATTCATTTATACTAAAGTTGATGGACCTATTTTCCCAGCGGAAGCCAGTTGGCCTAAAAGGCTTTTTCCACCTCGTCACAGGATGGCTTTTCAGTGACTATAAAGGGGCATGGTAACGATGAAAGAGGTCAACTTTGGTAATGCATAAATCAAAGGAAACCTTGAAATAACAGTTTCACAAGGGCTCGAACTCGGGCCGTTCGTTCGGGCCGAAGTCGAACTTGGACCGTTCGTTCGGGCCGAACTTGAACTCGGACCGTTCGTTCGGGCCGTTCGTACTAACCGATAGGCCACCACGCTTACCAGAACGAACTTATCTCAGATTTATTATCCCTGAAAAAGTGTATACGTTCATAGCGTTTTTGTCCGTTATTTGTCGATAAATAATTGATTTCCTTGAATGTGCGCTTTGTGCTGAAACAAGCTTGTTATTGTTAGAAATTATAAACCGATGACTTCTCAATTTATCAAGACATTTTAAAATTGTTTTTAGAATGTGTTCTTTCGGGTGTATGAGTAAGCCTGATCAGAACACCATTCAAAAATATTGACTCAGCGGGAGTATAGGCGCGTTGTGTTTTGTCTACTTACCAAATTTGTTGTCATGTTTTCCTCCTCCCTTGATATGAACGGCAGCGGAGCACTGAATGCAAACAAAACAGATCAGACGAAACATTACCAACGATTTAGGAAGCAAAAATGCGAAGACAACACTAAATTAACGGGTAACAAATTTGGTATTTACCTCCAAAGTCAAGCAGATGGACAATACGACAATTATCATCACTTTGGTAAACCACTCAGCATTCATTATCCTCTGTCATGGACGGTCCTCGGGCATGAAATCATTTGTTTCTCAAAGCAAAATTTAAGATTTCTTTAGTTAAGGGGAATTTTAAAAGGCGTTTCTTCCGATAGGAACACACGAGGAATTGTCAAACGGTAAACAATTATCGACCTGCCTTGTTCAACAGGTGTTTAAAGTTGCTCTTTAAATGAAACTTTCAACATTTTTTTCGACAACCTGTCGCAATAATTTCGGGATTATAAATAAACAAAAGGAAGTTAGGGCAAGGAGGGGCGGGCTAGACAAGCTGAAAATTATATAATTCACTGCGAAGCGTTTTTTTAGTACAGGACAGAGAAGTAAAGGGAAGGAAAGTGAAGAGCAAAGAATAGCAGAACGAAGCAGAGCAGAGTAGCCTGTGAACAGGCTCTCTGGCAAGGATGGGGCGAAGAGAAAGCAGGGAGAAAGATGCCTACCCAGGTCTAGCTGGAGCCTGCTCAAAGGTCAAGCGCAGAGATGGGCAGGGCAAGGCGAGGCAGGCCACAGAAGAGAAGACCAGGGAAAATCACTTAGACGGAAGCGAACAACTAATTGAAAAAAGTTTTAAAACTATTTACTTATATATTCATAAATATTTTATACTGAAATGTGGAAGAAAAATAAGCGTGAGCTATCAATTGTAAAATATTTTGTGTCCGTAGCTTTCGGTACAAGTATGGAATAATTTCTTTCTCGTAGGTCTATTTCTTGTTCAATTTCAAGTCCTAAGCGCAGTTTCCCGCAAACTTTTCTGTATTCTTGCGATATCAGCGTCAAGATTCGCCAAGTCTCTTCTGAAATCTTCTTCTTCTCCCGATGAAAGCGACGATAAATCGCCTCCGTTTCGTTCTTCCAAATCCTCCAAAGTCAAATTACCCTCGCGTGCCCCATTTCCATTCGCAGACGTTTCGCGCGTCCCGTCTGCGAAGCGTAAATGTTTTTTGCTCTGTAGCAAAGGACTTTTCCCTGGATTTTTCCAAGCGGTTCCTTCGCTTTGATCGTCCATGCGTTCGAGTGAAGATGGATGTTCGCGGCCAATTAATGTTCTGTCTGCAAACTTTCCGTTTTTTCGTCTTGCAAGCTGCAAAACTTCAGGGGAGAGCCCTGGGGTAGTTGTTTGTCCTCTAAAGAAGTAAGAAAATGTTCAATAAAGTCCCTCAAATTCAAACGAATGCAATGCGCACTGTTCTTAAGGCGTGGTCAAAATAAGGCAGTACTGAGTCGCAAGTTGAAATTGCGTACAGATTTCAACTCGCTGACCAAACGGTGAAAAATCCCTCTTTTCGTTTTGAAGTGAATTCAAGTAGTTCACGACCGATTTGTTAGCTCACGGCATGGTTGGGATTTATGAGAGGGTAGGCGCTTATTTTGTGTTAACTCTTTTTAACTCCAAAAAAGAAAAAAATTACGGGTCTTTTTAATTGCATTTTCAAGGTAGGAGGCAAAGGCTTTATTAGAGATCGATCGGAGTACGAGATCGAGTACGACTTTTGCATTTCAACTCAGTTGCCTTCGCAGAGCCCGTACTCCTCCGCGTTGATTACAAGTTGAATAGGAGGCTATTGGTATGAGAATTGTGTGTATTAGCATTGTCATTAGGTTTGAAAAGTCACACTCGTACTTCATCTCGCTCTCGAGAAGGTCTGAAGGCCCCTCTTCTTGAAGTAGCTACGTCACGATATTTAGCAATTATTGAATGAAGCTGAGTAGGATATGAAGAATTCTGCAGGTCGAGGAGGATGTTATCCACCGAGGCCGAAGGCCGAGGTGGATAACACCCTCCGAGATCTGCAGAATTCTTCATATCCTACGAAAGCCGAATTCAATATTCGCTTTATTACTCATTCAAAATATTAACTGGGTAATATTTTCTTCGCTCAAACTTGTACACCTACTCGCAGCCATTTTACTCTTTGGTTTTCTGCTCACCAAAAATAACACAACCTCGTCCCCAGGTTTTCTCGATAAAGGGTTCAATAATCTGCAGCGGCTGCACTTTGACGTCATCGGTTGAATATGACAAATTCTTTTCAAATTTGGTCAACAGCAGCTGGTTATGGTGAATTATGCGTGTGGTTTTAACCAATCAGAAACGGGGAAATATTTTGAATGAATAATAATTTGAGTTATTTCTTGTTATTTCTTCGACAACCTAAATTATCCTTAAAATTTAGGAAACCTAAAAATAATAGTTTGCTAAGGAAGAAAAACACCAAAGGAGTGATACTAAACCAAAAAGGAACATGTATGGCCAAGGAGAGAAGACAAGACTGAAACCGATTGGAAATGACGATTTTGAAAAATCCACTAGGTTAAATTTTTCAAAGCGCACGAACGATGACGTAACTCCTTTAATTTCTCGACAACACGCAGGTCTAAGATTATTAGAACTGGAGCGATTCTGCTTAAGCAATACGTCGCTAAATACTGTCGAAGGAAGAATATCACTTGCATTTACTTACATCGTTTTAGCCTCGCTCCTAAGCAGTTTATCCAGTTCCTCAAATGAGATAGCTTTACCCAACATGCTATTCGGCTTGACGACACCATTTGGTTGAAACTGTTGAATGTCTGACAACAAGCGAGAAAGGGACTGCTGAAGGCCTCTACAAAGGACAACATATGACGAATACATGACGTACATTATGTGAAACACGGGTCAAAAGTAAAACAGTGTTACAAGATAGGCTTTTTGCAACAAACGGTCAAATGGTACAAAATCCGCCATGCTGGAGGGCAAACTTATTATTATTCCCGCACTGGGACAGCCAAACAAAGCGACTTCAGCCAGTCAAGCTTGACTTTTCTTTGTTTTGGCTGTTCCAGTGCGGGAATAATAAAAAGCTTGCCCTCCAGCATGGCGGATTTTGTACCATGTGACCATTTGTGCAAAAGGCCTATTGACCTACTGGCGCCTGGAGTTTCTTTGAAGAAAAATTTAAAACGCATTTTTTAACTGTTTTGGCATTTTCGGGTCATTTGTGAGTTAAATTAGCTCCAGACTACTCAAAAAGGCATTTGTAACATGAAAGCATGCATTTCTTTCCACTACATCACGTTTTAATAATATAAACGCAATGTTTGGGTATGCACACAAATCGATATTTACTAAACCTTACGTCTTAGGTAGGTTTTGCGCCTTTCCTTTTCTCCTCTTTTAACTTTTGGCTGCTGGTTTTGGGCTTCTACTGGGCTTGCTTTCAGTTCAAAAATTTCTGAGAAAGCTCCAACAGAACGGGAAATTCTCACCAAGGAGTGGGTCGAGGAAAATATTTTCCTCCGAGTTATTCACTCGGATTTCCAGGAAGTTTCTCCTGTATTCCAATCACTCTGATCTGGGTAACGTTGTAAGCACCATTTCCTCACACAAATACAGAAGCGTATTCTTTCGTATTTCGCGCTCAATGGGCCTTAACCACACGGCGGTCATGTTGAGTCCCGAGGGATTCAAAACTTTTGTTTTGCCACGCGGAAACTCGTTCCCAAACATTTCAACTCGAGGCTCGGGTACGAAATCTATTGTCTATTGCCAAAATGGCCACCGTGTGTTAAGACCTTAATCTTATGAACGAGCCTTGGGCATCACTGAAAAGATCTTTTCATCATGCAGAGATTGAGTATAACTGATACCTTTTACGGTCAAAGATGATGGTGTCAGAAGTGGAACAAAGGACGACGTTCGTCACGGCCGATTTTGGCTGGCACAAACGTTAGTGGGTTAAAGAATACCCTATCTTACCAACCTTGTGAGTTCTTTGAGTCTGTCAATTTCTGCATCTTTTTGCTTCAAGGAAAGACTCAAAATGTTGACTTCTTTCTTTTCTGCTTCCGTAGAAAGCTGAACAGCTTCAAGGTCCCCTTTTAGTTTCTTGTTTTCTGTGAGGAAGAAAACAACAGCTTTTTCTAACACTTTCTAATTCACTTATAATTTCCAAATGGCATGGGTTATGTCTTGTTCAAGACATGCCCCTTTATATAACATGCCCTTGCATAATAGGAAAATATCTTCAGAATCTTTTAACATGGAATGCTCGCAGTTTGTCTTAAAGATTTCTTAATTTCATTTGGACCCAACTAGCATGAACAAATGAGAACCAAACACTTCCTAACTGAGTGTAAAGGGCTCTTGTCAGCCAGGCCTTTATTTTCGATTACATGCGAGAGTTTCGAAACGAAAGAATTCACTACGAAACAGACTTGCAGAATCACAACTTGCGGCGATGCAAAAAGATTTGTTTCTCCTTACAGTTTTCATAATTTCGAGGGCATCGAAAGTGGCGGAGGCTGAATAGACTCCTTTAAATCGACTTCGGACATTAGCTGTGTTTTCTTGGAAATCTGGAAATCTGATTGGGTCTCACGTTGTTGTCTTTATTTGTAGGTTTAATTATTTTTGGGTTGCAGCCCTCTCAGCTAATTTTCAACCACTTTTCGGTCATAGAAAACTCAAGGTCATTGTCTACTTGTTGAATACAATTCACTTTAGACACTGAAAGCAACTTTGTCCAGCAGCAACGCACGTTTCCCTTTCGTAAACAAGCGACGCCATTTTAGCGACACGTAGAATTTTTTTTGGCTATCGTCGAATTTTTTTCCCACAAAAAGAAAGAAAAATTGCCTGTAAATGACCAGAATCGAATCCCGAACCACTTAAATTCCAACATCCCTATCACACCACTTCACTACCACTACACTACCAGGCTGATCCGCCAAATCCCCACAAAATTTAATTACAAAAGAATACTTTCTTAATCTATTTTACTTTACTATTGCCCCAGCCAACAAACAAAAGCTAACCGCAAGCAAACCAGTGTGAAAGTGAGCAATTAAACAATTGGAGAGTGTTTATTAGTCTATCACCAAATTATAACCAGTTTCGACCTAGTCCAGACCTAAACTAGAGCAGATATAGCATCGTCCATTCCAAAAAGCTTTGTTACCAATTATGGCATCGACCGTTAAAAATGGCATCGCTTGCAACCTCGTTCCCAGGGTCTTTTCCCTAGAACGAGGTTGCATCGCTTGTTTACGAAAGCGAAACGTGCAGCAGCGACAGATCTATTAGGACACACAGGGTAGTACTCTCCCCACCCCTACGCCAAAGGGTTGCACGCTATCCCAGGATATACCAACCGACAGTCAGTTTAGAAGCATCTTGTTGCCACTCTCTTTTTAACCTCAGATGGTCTTGTTCCTGCATGATAAAGCAAAACAGACAGAAATAAAATAAAACACTTTTGTCTTACATCACAAGAAATTGCTTCTGTAAATAAATGACCGAGTGAGCAGAGTTTTGATCAAGAACACCGGAAATAACAAGGTTTACGTGTCTGAGCTAATTTCCAGCTAAAGTTCGATTCACATCAGGTTGGCTCTCTGCTTCCCCCTCCCTTCACACCAAGCTCCCCCACCCCACCCCACCGGGGATACTTCTTTTGGTGGACTTTACGGGTAAGTCCCATATGATGTATTTTAAGGCTGGAGGTATACTGGAGTTGAGTATAAAAAGGGTCTGGATGAGTCAATCTAAAAGGGCCCTTTAAAATAGGGCCCCTTATAATAGGACCCTTTAAAATAGGGCCCTTTAAAATAGGGCCCCTTATAATAGGACCCTTTAAAATAGGGACCTTTAAAATACCTTGAATGGACGCACAAAACGATGCATGAAAGAAAAATTAATGAAGATGACCACAATTATGGAAGACGTATAGGTAAAAAAACAAACAACACACTTGACAGTAAAACTGTCGAATTGTGTTGATATGCGGATTGGAACAAGTATCTTTTTCAACACGACAGTGTTACCTTGTTTGACAGAATCTGCAAAAACTTCCTCCTTTCATCTTGAAGGTCACTGAGATTCTATGAATTAAAGAGATGAAGACGCGTATTTTCAAGCTTGGGTTTCACGCAATGACCTTTCGCGGAAAACAAAAACAGACTGTTTCGGCACAGAAGGTCTTACAGGAACGAAGAATATAAGTAATCTCTCATTATCATTTATAAAAGTGTATGGCCATTTCCAATCCGTTTTAATCTTCTCCATCCTTAGCCTGCGAGAATTATGTGACACGTCCGGCTGCAACGCAGGCTACTCCATCCTCAGCCATCCTTGTTCCTTTTTGGTTTAGTATCACTCCTTTGGTGTTTTTCTTCCTTAGCAAACTATTATTTGTTTCCTAAGTTTCAAGGGTAATTTAGGTTGTCGAGGAAACGACTCAAAATATCGTGACGTAGCTCTTTTAATTTCGACTGACTTCAACTACCACATGTTGCTAGGACCAAGGTGTCCCTTGCAACTAGTCACCGGTGAATTAAACAAATTCCAGTTTCGCTTTTTTAGTGAAAGACTGACCATCTGTAAGAACAAGATTGTAAATCATCGACAAATCAGAATTAAAACTGGCAATGCTCTCACCTGAGCGAGCTGGTCTCGGTCCCTTAGAATCTGTTCTTTGCTGTCTTTCTCTTCCGTTAGTTGTTTTTGTAATACAGTGTTAACAGACCTGCAAGCTGCCACTTACGAGACAAAGCAAAGATTATACGTCAAGGTGAAGTGTTGCCTGTCTAAATAAAGCGGTTTTCAGAGGATTGCAGAAACGAATCGTGCTTAGCTGAGCTGAGAAATAAAATCAAATACTTTGCTTGCAATAAATCAGGTTTAAACCTGATAATCGTAACTTAGCTTACGTGCGTTCGTTTTCCGAGCTTAGCGCCGGTTTTCTCCACCGCTTTGCGCCGGATACACGTTTCCCCCCGCTTAGCGCTGGATGCAAATTTCCCCCGCTTAGTGCCGTCGAATACACGCTTCACTCCCGTAGTGCCAGTTTTACCGCTGCTTAGAGCCAGATACGCTTATCGTCGAATAAAAGCTTTCCTCGGTAAGGGCCGTTTCAACCCGCTTGGCGCCGTTGAATTACACATTTTCCCCTGCTTAGCGCACGTTTTCCCCCGGTTAGGGCCGTTTCTCCCAGCTTAGCGCGGGATGTTTTCCCCGCTTGGCAACGGATACACGTTTTCCAACCCTTGGTGCCGGTTGCATGTGTGTTCTTTTTTCATCGCGGTTTACTGTGATGGGTCGAATGTGGTTACGTTGGTTTCGTTTGTCGTATTATGACGATTTTAACAGAACTTACATTCAAAGGTTAAATCTGTCTTTCTAGGTGACTTGTCTTCAGTCTTCCTCAAGGTTCCTTCTTTAAGCTTTTGGTGAGCGACAAGGAGCTTTCTGCATTTGTCAAAAGATGTATAATCATATATAATTAATTATTGAAATCTAGCTACGTTATATTGCATTTCCTGAGTTCTGATTGGTTTAGAGGCAATGGTATCTGAGCTACCACTGACCTACAAATATGATCGTTGGCTATCGACCATATCATATCCAATGTGCGCTCGTGGAATAATTGTTAAGTAGTCCCTAGTAATAACAGCATCAAATGTGATGGTATTTTAGGTAAATTGAGCACCTTTTATTTATTTTTATTTATTACAATTTAATGGCTAAAAGAATATATATACAATGAGCCATAAGGATGGTCTGCAAAAGAGACTGGGTCCCCATGCTAGGCAGACCACCTCATCGAACATTACATTATAAACTAACCTAAAAGATAAAAATTCCCTAACCCCCCTTTTAAAACTCAAAAAAAAGACTACATTAAACTAACCTAGAAGATAAAAATTCCCTAACCCCCCTTTTAAAACTTGAAACACTTGGTGCACTGCGGGTTAAAAATGGCAGAGAGTTCCACATATCCACGATACGATTAAAACAGCTAAATTTAAAAACGTCTATTCTTGCAAACTGTTTCTTTAAAGTTAAATTGTCTATGCCCCTCAGGGGATAACGATCATAATAAGAATAAAAATCTATGAAAGCGGAGATGTCTATATTAATAAGACCATTAAGAACTTTGTAGAAAAACAAGACATCGAAAAAGAAGCGCCTATCCTCAAGAGAAAGTAAGTTCAGTTTATCCTTGCGAGTTGCATAGTCATCGTCAGATTTGAGTATAAACTTGGTTGCTCTTCGCTGGATTCTTTCAAGTTTATTTATGTTCCTTACTGTATGCGGAGACCAGACGACGGTACAGTACTCCAGCTGGGACCTTACTAAGGCACAATATAGAGTTCTTAGGGTATTGATGTCTTTCAGGCATTTACAAGTTCTTTTTATGAGGCCAAGGATTTTGTTGGCCTTGCTACAAATCTTGTCGACATGGGCATTCCAGGACAGCTTATTACTAGTGACCAGACCCAGATCACAGAATTCAGACGTTTCTTCCAGAGAGCACCCATTCAGCATGAAGTCAGAAAGAAGCGGCATCCTTTTCATTGTGATACGCAGCAGTTTACATTTCTTTACATTAAAGTCCATCAGGTTTCGCTTACTCCAGTCACATAGGTTGTCTAAGTCGGATTGGAAATCTTGTTGGTCTGATGGATAACTTACCACTCTAGATGTCTTACAGTCGTCTGCGTATAATGCAATTGTGTTCCCTGGCATGACCACGTCAGGTAGGTCGCTGATGAATATCACAAAAAATAATGGCCCCAATAAGGAACCTTGTGGAACACCGAATGGAACGACAGACCAAGCAGAGCTCTGACCGTCTATTACAACTCTTTGCTCTCTATTGCTCAGGTAGTTCCCACACCAACTGAGTAAGCTACCAGAGATGCCAAAGCTACACAGTTTCTGCAGGAGAAGGTCATGTGAGACTCTGTCAAAAGCCTTAGAAAAGTCAAGGAACACAACGTCCACCTGCAGTCCATCGTCCAGTGCTTTTGTCCACTGATGATGTGTTAAAACTAACTGAGTAGCACATGAGCGACCCCTTATGAAACCATGCTGCCAGTCTGTGAGGTATGGAGCCACGTGTGAGTATATGGCTTTATGTACAATCTTCTCTAGGCATTTACTTGGGATGGACAATAGTGATATAGGTCGATAGTTCTCAACTACATCTTTGGCCTCTGCTTTGAACACAGGAGTAACATTAGCTCTTTTCCACAGAGAAGGTACCCTTCCAGATCTGAGGGACGAATTAAACAATAGAGCCAGAGGGTATGATAGTTCCTCAGCACATTCTTTGAGAATCCTACCAGGGATACCGTCCACTCCGGTTGATTTATTTACGTCAACTTGGCTGAGAATGGTCTTAATCTCATTAGGAGAGGTACGTCCATTAGAAGGTCAGGATTTACCACGTCGACATGAGAGGTAACAGAATTTAATGCTCTTGTAGAGAAGACAGAACTAAAAAATTCATTGAACAGCGACGCTTTGTCCACAGGATCTTTAGCAGACTTGGATTTACCAGTAGAAGTTAATACCTCCGGTAGCCTCTTTGTTTTGGACTTAAGAGAATGAAAGGACCAAAACTTCTTTGGATTGGACTTCAGCTTATCCGATAGGGACTTTAAATACTCGGAATACTTGAGTGAGATTAAGCTTTTGGTCTGTTTCCTGAGTAATTTGAACTTTCTTGTCAACTCAGGAGATGGACTAGCCCTCAGTCGCTTCCACAAGACTTTCTTTTTCCTCACAAGCTTTAAAACATCTTTATCTATCCATGGAGGTCTAGACCTTCGTCTGAGCTTCATCTTTGGTACATAGTCACTAACAGCCGATAGTACTAGATCCTGAAAGTTAGCCAAGCTTGTGTCAATGTTCACAGATGATATATAAGAATCCCATAAGATGTGAGACAAAGCATTTCTTAAACCAACGAAGTCAGCCTTGTCATATTGATAGACAAATCTTGGGCTGTTCTTAGGCCTGTTGAATTTCTTCTTGACAGTAAAACAGACTGGAAGGTGATCAGAGTCAAAGCCATTTGGATACACAGACATTCCCTCGATGAGTGAGTCATTATTTGTCAACACAAGGTCTAAGATGTTTCCTGGTGATGAAAAGTCAGAACCATGTGGACGAGTGATGTAAGGATTTAGCTGAGTGAGAAAATGATCTTCCAAAATTTCGCAGAATGATTCCGTCAGATTGTCCGGTACTGTAGGAGATCCAACAGACCAGTCGACGCACGGAAAGTTGAAATCACCGGTGATAATCAAGTCAGCGATTCCTGTTCCGGAGACTTTGTCGAGAAATCTCCTGAATTCGTCCAAGAATTGAACTCCAGCGTTTGGTGGTCTATAGAAAACTGCAAATAATAGACATCGAGTATTACTGATCTTAAGTTCACAGGCTAGCATCTCTGCATCAACCTCCAGATCATATCTGCGTACACATGGCAGGTGGAGTTTAGTTGCAATTAACACACCTCCACCGCGTTGACCACATCTGTCACGACGGAAGATGTTGTAACCGTCAAGGTACAGATGACGGTCATCAAAATCACTGTCTAACCAAGTCTCGGTCAAGGCAACAATATCAAAGGAGTCCATTAACATCAAGGCACTCAAGTCATTGATCTTGTTTCGAATACTTCTCGAGTTTAGCAGTAGACACTTGGAGAAGCCATTAGCCGGACGAGAGGATGGTTCCGCAGGGGAATCGGAAACCGATGACCTGAGGCTGACATCATGCAAAGTGGAAGACGGTGACTCGAAAAATGAATTGGCGAAATTAAACGGCCACCCACAATTAATATTGCATATCCACTGCTCATTAGAAAAGCCCAGGTCAAGGTAAGTCTGGAGATCCATAGTGATACAATTGAGGTGAAACCAAATGTTACAACTATCACAGAGGATCCCTTTCTGATTGGAACGAACAGACTTCGTACATACACCACACGGGTGCTTCCAGATAGGTTTCTTGCGAGTTGTGGTAACTAACTGATCTGGACCAGGATTGATTTCGACGTCTCCACATTGTACCAGTCTTGGAATGTTAAAAGTAGAAGCACAATTAGGATATCGAGTCACTTTGGCGTCGAAATAACCCTTTACACTCGTACGCGTACCAAGATGGCGGACTCGTTCCGTTGGAATCACAGGATGATTTCGTGTCATGTTGACATGATGATTTCGTGTCATGTTGACCTGAAGGCTCATTTCTTTTGACACCCTTCTGAAGGGAGGTTTATTGGAGAGGAGGTATCAGATATCGGGATGCTGGGCGGGGAAAGGGGGGGGGGAGGGGGGAGGGGAGGTTTCAAACATATATAAGCCGAGAGTAAACAATAATATAGGGATCGCTTAACAAGGTAAAGGGGAGGATAAAAGCAGCGTTTATGTGTATATTATCGCATAGAAAAGACGGGAATTTGGGAACACATCAGAGTTTTCAAATAACCAATAATGGTTTTGGCTTTTTTCCTCTTTAATTAATATGCTTTATGATACAGCTTTCAAGCCAAACTAAAGGCGCGCTAAATTCAAACTGCATTCTAAAAACAATTTTGTAAAGAACAAACCTTCGTAACTGAGCATTCTCAACCTTGAACGGTTGTACAGCTTGTTCGATATCTTGCGAAGCAGATGCTGCTTTATCTTTCTCCATTAGATATGGAAGCAGTTTAGCCGCATCATCTATCTCATTCAACAGACGACCTACTTCTAAGTCACCTGTTAATAAAGCAAAAAATTCCATGATTGTTTATAGTGTCTTGCGTGGCCATGTGTTTGGTTCGGGTAGCAAACTCACACTAGGTCTCATATGAATCGGTCTCCGTACCCTTCGAGAGAACAAGAGTAAACAACAGGAACAATGCCCCGAGCCTACAAAAGAATAGCAATTCAGGGTTCCACTTAAGTTTTTGAGGCAAGGTGCCATGCAAAATATTCCAACGGGTCAAATCCCTACAGTTCCATCATTATAAGTTTTCAATTTATTTCAATTTATTTGTCGGGTCAGGAAGCTTACCTAGTCGGGTTTTTGACCTGAGACCCCCCTCTTATCTGGAACACAGACAACAGGAACAATGCCCCTGGCCTGTAAAACAAAACAAGCTTGCCAGGGCGGTTCGTCGCCAGTTTGTTGTTTTCTTCATTTGGTGATTTTATTTTTAAAATCAAAGGAATAACCTATCATAGCATAACACTACGCTATGTATTTGGCGCTCAGGAGAAAAAGAAATTTCCTATGAAACGCTTCGTGCAGCCATTGTTTAGTTGAAAATAAATTAGTTTTTCCGTTTTTCCAGGCGCGACTTTAAGGTTACAAAAACGTTTCTTTAAAAAAATTAACTCGCAAGCCAAACATGTACGCATTACGGACATATTTTTTCAAACGAAGCTGAATGCAATCCGTTATCCGTTATTTTTTCCATCCATGCCTCTTCTGGCCTTCCTTTGTTTCTTTTGAGTTCTTCAAAAAAACATCCAGTCTAGCACGACCATCTAAAGGAAACCATTTACTAAATCAGGCGTGGCACGTGCAAAGTGTACCATCACGGTGCACTTGGTTTAGCGCGTGGTGCACACTGAATGCACCGTTTACCAGTCAACTAACCTCAGTGGCACACTAACCTTTTCGCCAGTCAACACGTATGACTCATGTATGGGTATTTAACCAAACAAATAACATGGTAGAACTGACATGGGAAAAAACCAGTACTGAGGGGGTGCGTGAATCGCTTGAAAGGAAGAAACAAAAGAAAAGAGAAAAAAATGCACGGTTTGATACCATTGAATTCGATACCACTGAATGGAAATTTATTCAAAAGACACTTGCGCTCTTCAATTTTGGTGACAGTATTCAACGATGGATATCGACTCTTTACACCATCCACTGACCTGTGCCACCAAGTAGGGCCCTGAGCTCATCAACTAAGTACTGAATCATCCGAGCCTGGTTTTCAGCAGATGATGGCTGCAGTCTGTCTCTGGTTCTAGAACTAGAACGGACAGAGAGCGACGATTGAGGGCTTGTACTCCTGGTTCTTGCACTTTGAGATAAGCCTGTGCCAGAGGAATTGGAGCCATTTTGATGCCGGCTGTTGTTTATCAAGGGTTCTCCATTGATATAAGGTGTAATAGTTCCAGTAGGTGACAAAATCCTGACTCGTTTCTTTGATTCTGGAGTGCTTACCTCCTGTGTTACTGACTCATCGGCATTATATTTTGTCGTATCGTCGTCATTTCCTTTAATGAGGTCTGACATACCCCCAGATTGAGAATCATCAAAGCCGTGATCAAAATAAGCATCAGTAGATGAAGTTTTTGTCACAGGGAAACCTGAATAATCCAGACTTCTCCTTGCTGATGTTGGTCTGGAAGTTTGATTTGAGAGCTGTTCATTCCTAGAGCTGACTGATTGTGTCTCTGTTGAACCTCGTGGAGTGGAAGGCCTTGGTAAGGTGTCTTTTTGTTGATGACTCTCAAGTTCCTGCATCATAGAGCTTTGAAGTTTTAGCTTTTGTTCCATGTGGTGGGTGGGATCTTGCTGTCTCTAAAATGGTAAAACAAATTAACGATTAAAGACTGGCTTGCGGCTCCCATTCTCAGACAAGGCACTTTACACTCAGTGCCTTTATACACCCAGGTGTATAAAATTAATGAGTACCAGCAAAATTAATGCCGGGGGTACATGTAGGAGTAGAAATACTCCTAGTCACTTCATGCTAGAAAAATCAGAATAACTTCTGGCCTGAAGGGGCCTCCCTACAGTAGAAACTGTCACACTGTCCTTGGAGCCGGTCATGATATTAATTAAGTTGAGCAAGTTCATGTTGAGGTTCTACCTCTCTTCTCTGAGACCGCTGGCACCTCTACTACCATCCTACTACCTACTGTACCTGCCTTAGCTCAATTGATCTACAGTACGTACCTACCTTAACCTATCTACCTTAAGCTAACCTATTACAACAGAAGGTGTGCTGCCTTTAGAACTATTTGCGTAGCAAGATTCAATGGTTTCTGCAGCAAATTGATTGAAATGGCCTCACTTTTTAAATATGATGTATCAAGTGGGGTTGAGTAGATGATGTCATCAGTCCCCTAATTTGCATATTCTCTACTTGCACAAATCCCATAATACACCAAAAACAATGCCTATGCAAATTTTTTGGGGGGTAGAAGCAGTGTATTATGGTATTGTGCAAGTAGGGAATTGCATGTAATTTTTTTAACTCAAATAAAATTATCTCAGAAACTAATAAAGATATGAAAATTTGAAAACGGTAAACAGTATTTCAAATCTTGCATTGAATTCTCTGTAGTGCAACTATTTTATCATAGTACCACTTTAAATGGTAGGGAAGTTTTCGATGTTCCGATACATTCCAAACAGAAAAAAGGACTGCCTCTGGAGGTTGTCCACATTTTCCGAATGGATTTTCTGGAAAATTACCTTTCCATTTGACTTCAAGCCAAAATTTCTGGATTTTTTGGCTAAAATTAATGATAAGCACCTAGTAAATACCCGTACTCGATGTGTGAATGTTTTGGCACACTGTACCTGAAGTAGATCATAACGCTGCTTTAGTTGAGTTAGTTCATTCTTAAGTTCTGCTTCTCTTCTCTGCAGCTGCTGGTGTCGCTGCCGTTCTTGGGAAGTGAGAACTGGCGTGGAGGATACCAGACGCTCATTATAAGCGGTTGATGTTTGTTGATGTTCTTCGCGTGGCTTGGATGGTGATGGGTTCACTAGATCGAATTGCAATCAAACAGAACTTAACCAAAACTGTCAAAGTCAATGAAAGTCTGTAGTGCAGGCATGTATCTGAGAAAGCAGGGCATTTTGAGCAAGTGCACATGTTGTGGTTTAAATTTATCCCTGGTTTAAAAGGTTTTAAACCAGTTTGATTTTTATTTCCCTTTGTCTCATGTTGATTAGCATTATCTGAAACAAAGGGAAATCAATATCAAACTGGTTTAAAAAATTTTAAACCAGGGATAAATTTAAACCACAACGCACACATTGCAGGCCTACTAAGGTGACTGAACACAGTATTGGAAGATTAGAGCACCTGTACTTCATCATGATCTCACATTTAAATGCTAACAGCTGATAAGCCTGTATTTGGCATACATATTATACAATACCACTGAAGTCTATTTATGAAGTTGTTTTTTTTTTTTGAAGTGGCCCATTTCCATGGCAATGGAAGAGATGAAATGCAGCCTTAAAAATCTAGTTTATTCCATTTTGCGGAAAATCCACTCATTAGATTTTGGCTTAAAATTGCACATATGTTAATGGGACTGTGGTATCTCTATGGCAGGCACTTTAGGCGATAATGACAGACAGCTTTTTAATTATCTACAAAAATTCTGTTCTACTTAATTCTAAGAGTATTGATTTCCTATGTCAGATTTTCATTTTTATGTGTTAGGTGTTTGAGTCGTAAAATCAAAAATCATCAATTTCTAATGACTGGATTTCGAGAAAATTCAATCTGTTTACACAACACTGTGCATGCACGGGCCATAATTTACCTTTCTTAGCAATATGCAAAACTTTAAACCACATTTTTCTTCTTTGAGATATATTTTCTACCGCCTTGGTCATCAAGTTTGCTTTTATGATTAAAAGCCACGCCATGTTAGGTAATGCCGCTGACCACCCAGAGAAACTGTGTTCAGCCACCTTAACACTAGTATTATACGCATGCAATGTGTAAAAAGAGCCAAGTAGTTGTAGCCCTTTTCTGACAAGTCACTGTGAGGCTATGGTGCTAGGAAACTCATTTTCTATGGGTGATAGTAAACAATGTGCATAACACAAGCTTATACAGCTGTAGTCCAATGGAGCAAATGACGAAGATTACAACCAAGAACATAATTTGAAAAAAAAAACAATACTCACATAATTACTGAACTGCAGAGAAAGATTTCAATAAACTGAAAGATGATCACAGTTGATCACTATTGCCTGAATTTTTTCAGGCTTTAAGTAGTTATGCAACTGCGATGACTTTAATAGTAGTCTACAGTAAGTAATTTTTATAATTTTACTTTAAGCACTGATGAAAATAGCAATATTGATATTGGCGCTAAGTTTTATTATTATTATTGTTATTGTTATTGTTATTGTTATTGTTATTGCTATTGCTATTGCTATT
>OX393572.1:5791240-5843740 GCA_947652115.1 Blastomussa wellsi | reverse complement strand
ACATTATTATCAATACCTGGTCTTCAGAATCTGATGTATATAGACTGTAGCCATGTTTGCCTGACTCTTTCACAGTTGCTTTCTGTTGTCCTTTTTGAACTCTAAAAAGTTTGCATAAAAAGCAACAAAAATGAAATGTTCATCACAAGTGTGAAACAAGAAAAAAATCTGAATCCCCAACAGGATTGAAACCTATTATCTCCCAGATACCAGTTGCGCACTCTAACCAAATCAACTGTGGAGAACCCTTACTGGGGGTACCAGTAATAAAAAAAAAAGAAAAAAGTTTCAGGAGAACAAAATTCTTCCATGAATCTGAATATGTTTCCCAGTATTCGGGAGAGTCAGAAAATGTTTGGGAAAAATGTCACCCGACACTGTACGCCAAAAAATTTCAAATCCCATGCTGAACATCTTTGGCATAACCTACACTGAATTCGAATGCACCCTGGGTCAGATGACAGTAGGGTGATTTTGTACTCTCAGGTTGTTCAGATGCTCCCCTTCTGGGGGGAGGGGGATTTGTGAGCCCTGTGTTCCCATCTAGCAGGGAGGAATGAAGAACTTTGACGGGCAACTTTACAAAGTCCCCACCCTTGCCCAGGGTCCCCCCCTCCCAGAGGATGCACCATGATATACATGTACATGTAGGAGCATGATGACAAACAGGCCATCTTGAAATATGAGCGAAAACTCTATACCTTTTGAACACAGGTGGTTTTGATTTTGCAGAAAGGCCCCGTGCTACCAAGGATGCCTTGGACGCCTAAGACAAAGCAATACATGGGACATTTGAAACGATTAAACCACAAATAAATAAACAACAACGCACTGTAAACATGACAAAAGCCGTAAAGTAAGCTAATCAAGTTAATAGTGTAAAGCTTAAGGCCTTGTTTGAACACGCTACTTAATAAAATACACTACAGTGCGTAATTTCTGGTTACCTTTCCTTGAACTCTACTTTTCATTCCCTAAAGTTTTGAAGTAAATTCACAGTAGATGATCTTTTTTCACCGCCATCAACCGCCATTTTGAATATTTTAACTCCGGTCGAATCCGCTGGTCGTTCTGGTGAGCCTGCGACATCTCCAAATACAAAATGGCGGATGATATGCCATGTTGATGTTGTTGAAAGTAAAGTTCCATGGTTGATTTGCCGTTACTAAAACTAATATCATGGTTAGTGCAAAGTCTTTTACAAGGGTAGCGGTATATGGAGCTGCTGCATCTGTGATTGGAGCGGCATTCTTTCATCATAGAATTCAAGGTGAAGTGATATTACTGTATTTTGACTATTTAATCATATTTTTTTGTACAGAATACTTTTTGAAACAATGACTTAGACTTAAAAACAATAGAAGCTGCTAACAATACAAAAAACAGTTTTCGACAGCTGATACGTTACTGAAAGGACATGCTCCCATGACCAAGTTTTTTTTTTGCTTGGCCCCAGGAGATTCAAAACTTTGTCAGCTTCTTTGAACAATTATTCCAATTGGCTTTTGCAGGGTGGGTGCCAGGAGTGGTTGCCTTTTCTGTTAAAACATAGTACTATATAAAATTCACAAGAAAAAAATACATTTTCCAATAATTTATCCTTTAAAAAGGATAAGGGTTTGGAGCTCGGCCAGAGCATCGACATATAAAACTTTGCTATGTATCCAGCTCTCCCAGGGTGCTGTCAGGGTGAGACCTTGGGATGTGGAAGAAACGTGATGTAAGTCATGGTGTAGGCCATGGCCTCCCCTGTGGCCTACTCTATGACCTACCGTTGGTCAGGTCTTAAAAAAAAAAAAAATAATAATAATAATAATAAATATCATGATGGCTAGTACAAACTCACTCTGCTCGCAGGGTAGGGTAACAGTATATGGAGCTGCTGTTTCTGTGATTGGAGTGGCATTCTTTCATCATAGCAACTGATATATTTAATCTTTTTTTTATTTTTATACAGAATACAGGGCCACTTATTTCTATTTGCGTGTTGTTGAATAAGAATAGCATCTATTCTTAGATGGGCTAGCATTGCTCCTGATTCACTTCTTGTCATCTACATTGTATATTTTTTTCAGTAAAAATAGCTTCCCAAGACTATTATAAGAAGTCAGTTCAGGTTCTGAGAAACCATCAGCTTGCATCAGAAACTATTGGGAAACCTCTAAGAATTATTCCTTACATCAATCTTGGTCGAAGAGACATCAAACTTGACCACAAGACTGCTCAGGTTAGTATATAAACTCAACAGTAATGAGATCAGCGCCTTGTCCTCAACGAAACAGTAACGCTACTTTAACTGTAAATGCCATTAGGGACTGGGGTAATATGCTCATTGCAAAGGATTTGTTAAACTGCCAGGTTCTGTTCAATCCAAATACCAAATTTTCTTGATTTAATGCTGTGCCTTTAATAAATGTTGGGTTCAAGTAAATTTGTAAATGCCAGATCAGTTATGTACTAATGAGTTTTAGGCTCCATTAATTTTCATTAATGTGGTTTCATTTATAACCACATCGCTTTTGATGCGTTTACCGATTCATTGTCAAAATTTAAAAAGGGCTTAAGAGATCACTTTTTAACTAGTATGTAAATTTTGTATGAATATTGCGATTGTATATTTAATTGATAATTAGATAACTTTGATGACTCCATTATGAATAGATATATTTTAGTGATGTCTCTTACATCTCTTTTTACATTATATTAGCTTTTATCTAGATCTATATTTCCTTCAGTTGATAGCTTTGTAGATATCTTTAGGGGGTCATCTTACATGAGGATTCTGTTCCTCCCTGATGGCAGCCTTTTTGTATTGATTATTACAAATGAAGGTTATAAATAAATAAATTACGCCTTTCGTTTAACGTGCCAAATTGAAACCGGTGTCAAAACATATGGTTTCATTTCTTGTGTAAACAGCTGAAATGGCAAAACGACATTGATTTGAAAACGAATATAATTAGCCAAGGAAAAGTGGCCAGGTGTCAAAGAGTAAACATGGTGAACGTCACGCAAAGTGCAGCGCTTGTTTGTCCAAAATGCTTTGATAAGATGGTCTCTGTGTAGTGTCGATTTGGAAACATATTTGCATCAACGTAGCATTAAATTATAATAAATACCCTGCTGGCATTTGATCGAGGTCCCAGCATTAAATTATTGTGGTCTGGCGTTCAATTAAATTTGATTTTTTACAACAGTTAATTATTTCAGAATCTCATCGATTTAAATGTAAGTGCAGTGATATACACTGACAACCCACCCTGCTGATCTTTATCTAATCAAATGATTACTGTGTAGTCATTTTCCTTATATCTTGGACTTAAAAGAGGTTTGTTTTCAGGGCTTTCAACTGTACATACAGGTAGTTACAGATACCTATTGTCAGCTGTTGAAAATAGGAAGCTTTGCTTTTACTACAAAATGTTGGGAAAAAGTTGACTTCTGAAGTTCAGGCTATTTCTTTGCAGATAGTTATTCCTGTTAAAGGAAGCAAAACTAAAGGAAATCTTTATTCCTTTTCTACTAAGACAAACGACGATGGGTAGGTATTCTAATTTGACTATTTTTATTATTTTGTAACAAAAAAATTTAATGTTCTGTGTGGTGAAAAGTGACGTGAACCGCTTTATTCTACCAGTTGATAATCAAGCAAGTGAAGAAACTATCAGAGAAAAAATGTTACTCTGACTCGTGATCTGCATATGCCACGATTACTGGTTATTAAGCACCACCCTTCTAACAAGGGCCCACCTTATACATAATTATTTATATAATAAAATTATATCAAACACGAGAGACTGTTTTATCGGGATATCCAAACACGGAGAAGAGAGTTGAAAATACGACGTACAGCAGAGTATTTTTAACGAACATCAAGGTGTTTGGATAGCTGATGAAACACTGTCTAGAGTGTTCGATATATTTTCTCGATCGAAATACAAACTAAGGAGTAAACGGAGAAATAGATCTATGCTACTTAAGATCAGGTATCCAAACATCCTTCATGGTTATGATTCTCTTTGTTTTAACTCGATCAATTATTAATGAGTTTGAGAATAAATTATTAATATATCCATAGGGGCCCTGTACAGAGGGCAGAATAAAAAATTGTACATCTTAAATTTGCTTTTAAATACATAATATTTCTGTTACAAATTAATGGACTACTTTTATTAAAGTTGTTGTTTCTTTACACAAGGGCATAATTCCTTCAATCTTGCAGTGCCCATTATTTGTTTTAATTTGTATGTTCCACTAGTGAAAAAAATCTAAGTTTATCTAAAAAATAATGTTAAATTTTCAGATGGGTATTAGAGAGAGTTGAGCTTGATGTGGATGATGGACGACTCAGGATAAAAATTGTGCCAGAAGACTGATTGATGGTGTTATCAGGAGAACTGCTCTGTGCCAAGTTGAAATCCTTTTAAAGTGGGCAACACTGAGAAGGAAATGAAAATGTGTTCAGCAATCAAGTCATCAAAGTAAACACAATGCACAGACAAGCTAGGGAAGCTGAATGTTTTATGACTGGATAATTTATCAACTCTAGTCTCGTCAGATACTCATAAGATGAGAGAAAAGACAAGAAAAACAAAGTGAGATTAGTTAAGAAACCTCACATTGGTAAATAAATATAGTTATTTTGATTTTCAAAAGCCTCCTAAGAGAATTATTGCCTTGCGCATTATTTTGATGTTACTGAAAAAAGTTGTGCAATGCTTTTTGTCCAGAGTACCGGTAAATTAACTAAAAGGTCATCCGGCTGCCAGAATTTTGTCCCCTGGCTTAAAATGCACCTAACCCCAAAATATTTTTTCACTACAACAAACCTTTGAACCAGTTTGAAACGCGTTTCGAACTGGTGCAAAGGTTTATTGTAGCAAAAAATATTTTGGGGTTAGGTGCACTAGCAAATGACATACTGGTTTCAAGTACGAGTTGTCATGTGCATGTTGTGCTGTTCAGTTCTACACTTAGTACTAACTGGAATTTATTTTGAGATTTTCCTTTGTTCTGGTGTATGGTAATACGACTTGTTTATATAAAACAAAGCATCCAATACCAGATCGTACCAAGGGCAAAATGCACCAACATCTATGTCAATATCTAAGTAAAATACACAGTCACAGTTTTTCACCCTGAATTTATTTGGTATCAGATTCCAACAACTACAAAATACAGAGAAATATTGCTAATTTGGTTCTATCATCGTTCCCGGGAAAAATGCCACCCCTAAGTTTTGGACAGCTCATGTTTCTAATAATAAGAACTAATAAACTTGTGGCCCTCTTAATTAAAAATATATTACAAGTCAAATGGAGTATATTATATTAATCCCGGCCTGACCAATCAATGACAATGGATGATCGGAAATCCAATCGATATCAGTCAATGACAATTAGTTAATTGTTATCGATTGCTATCGGCCAATCGATGACCAATCGATTATCACAAGCTCGAGTCCTCTAATTTCTATCGATTGCCAAACTTACTTCATGTCAATTCACCTGATCTTCCTTCTGGGAATACTTAGTTCATGCCAGCCTTGATATCGTGATCCACATGTATGCAGATACGTATTTCTTATATACCCGCCCAAAAAAATATGGAAGTCAATGAAATTGCTAGTCGATGACAATCGATGGAATCAATAATAATCGTTAACAATCGATAGCAATCGATGGCAGTCGGTGATAATCAATGGCAATCGATAAACACAAAATTTTTGTTCATTGACTGTTACCCATTATCGGTTTCATCGATTGGTCAGGCTGGGTCTAATCCAGTAAAAATACTTATCACTTGGCAGCAGGCGCATTTCACCTGCTATTCTGAATACTGCGCCAGCTACTCCAAATGTTAGTAGGTCGGTTCTGAGCAGGATATCGGAGAAATAAAATGGAAATAGCCGCCTATTTTTTGGATGAAACCTGCTACTCTGCACTTGAATGCACAAAAAAGGGGTTAAGGGTGGGGTGGGTCAGGTGTTCCCAGGAACAATGATTGACCCATTAATTTTATCAAGTAGTGATTTGATCTCTACATTGCAGTTTCATTACAGTAACTCAACTTAAACTCTGATTGTGATAGTTTTAGCAGCTTCGCAACCATGACAAACCAGATTTTCAGAAATACATGTAATGAGCAGGACAAAATAACCATCAATTTTGGAATAATACAGTTGAACCTTATTCCTTCAATGAACATTATTAGGACCCGACAAAGTATCACCTAAAAACTCCCCAAATATAAATGTCTATAAGGAGGTGACAATTTAGTTTAGCAGAGTTTTCACTATACTTCAATACGTACTTATAAATACCTTATGTTAAAATGTCCTTATTAATTATTTTGCATTTGGAAAGATTATTTTGTAGCTCGAGCTATTGTATAACAAAGAATGAAATAACCAATTTCTTTGGCTTTTGGTTCAACCGCCAAGAAACAACAGCCAGTAATAGCCTTCGCAGGCTACTATGCCACACCCATAGTATCTGTGAAGTTTTGCACTGTTACACTATTAAAGAGGCACTGTTATGTAGAGTATCAGTGGAAAAGTATAAATCTAAAAGACATATCAATGGAAAACCAAAAACAATGGTCCAGTCTTGTAAGTAATTACTATAAACTAGACTTTGCACTAAAGCTACAAATCAGCAGGTGTCATATAATTAGTTCCCCATAGAAGCGTTCAATCTCCCTCTACCCCTATTATTTTTGTTGTTTGAAAAAGTCTGGCAGACATTTTCACATTGTCAAAATTAATTATTATGCAGTTGAGTCTTGGAAAAATCCCTTAAAACTAATAAAAAAGGTAAAGTTTGCATTAAAACCTAAGCTCATCAGGCCAGTGCTTATCTCCATATCGTAAGTGACTTGGATGGGATGCTAGTCCATCACAAGGTTACCCCCAGCATTAAATTTGCTGGTACCCATTTATACACCTGGGTGGAGAGAGGTACTGTGAGAGTAAAGTGTCTTGCCCAAGAACACAACACAATGTCCCCGGCCAGAGCTCAAACCCAGACCACTCGATCCGGAGACGGGCGCACTGACCATGAGGCCACTGCACCTCCCAAACTAATAATATTAAAACTAATAATATATTATTAATGATTTTACTCTCCCTTGTTCTTGTTTTACGGGTATTAATATTTTAGTGTATATGCTAAGATACTGTAAAATATTTAGTCAATCATTGCACCTTTTTGGATAAAAGCAGAAACATACCCATGATAATGCCCCTAAAGACAGGTCTAAAGAAATTCATGTCCTGGTCAAATGACCCAGAAAACCTACACCTGTACAGTAGTCCATAGGCTAATAGATAAAGAAAACAATTGTTTACAACCCAGAAAGTTCATTACACCAGAGTGGCACAGTATTTGCAAGAAACATCTCTACATTTAATAATTCTTTTGGAATTTGTCTTCAGTCTCATCCAAACAAAGAACCTGGCAAGACAATGTAGATCCAGCTTTTATCATCTCTAGGCCCGTATAATAGACATCAACAAAAGATCAACCAGTTCTATGCTGTGGTCGTCCACTATAACAATGTCAAATGCATCCATGTAGTTTTGGAGGTGCTCATCAACCTATTATCCATTATAGATAAAAAACATTGCAAGGTTAAAATTAGCTGAGAAAGTCACTGGAATTAATTTCCAGTTTGTACTGCACAGTCTTGGCGTGTGCTTAGATGTTTGTTTCGAATTTATTGATACGTTACAGCTTAGTAATAGCATACATGAAGTTTTTGAATACACCATTAGGTGGAATGGGATGGGGCGGAAACCAGGGAGAAGAAGGTGAGTGGCATACGGGAGGCAGGAGGAGAAAAGACGGGGAGAGGGATTTGCAAGGTGATGGAAAAATGCGAATAAATCTTTCATGTACAACATTGCATAATATTTTGCAAGCATGGAAAAAACAACGAGGCAGGAGTCATTAAATAAGGGGCGGAAGCTTGGAATAAAAGGTACTGGAAGCAGGAGATTGAGACTATTACGGGTTGTTTCCTCCAATGTTCACAGAGATGAAACTTGTCAGTTTAGAATGCCTTTGAGTTTCTTCTCTTTTAGTTTATTACTGTTCTCCAAAGATGTCTGTCCATAAAAGGAGGAAAGTGTTCAGAAAAAGTTATTAATTTGTTATCCACACCTTGTCATTTAAGAAACCCACAGTGAAGGTAACGTCTGAGTTTTTAGGACTTCCTGAAACATGGGCATCTTCAGGAAGGTCACCCATCACAATGACACTAGTGCGGTCCTACAGGAACAAGAACAAAAAAACATTCAGTAGCAACTAATAAAATCATGACTTATTTTTTTTCGGGTATGAACGTTGCAATAAATTAATTAAAAGCAAGTTTAGTTAGTTGTTTCCCTTCAATTTTCATCCTATTTTCACAAAATCCCTGCACTGTATCGACCTCTAAACAATATTATTTTGCTTCACTTGGAGGAATTGGGTAACAGTAGAGAGCTGCTGAATGTCCTAAATACATGTACTTATAAGACAAGTTTACATGATTTTGTCAGTTCTCTTTTTCTCTCTTCACGCAACATGTGGAAACAAGGTATGTTTTAGCCACTCTGAATTTTTGAATAATTATTATCCAACCTTAAAGGCCATTTCCAGTACGTACTGCACAATCTCTGCCTGCAATGTTTATTTATCACGCCTCACACGATGAAATGTAATCAAACCAAAATGAAAATTACGGGTAAAAACTTACCTTTTTCTTCATTATTAACATCCGGTATACTTGCAAAACAATACTAAAGAGTAAACGAACCTCGACGACATTCCAAACCGACATTTCAGCTCATTGCAAACTCCCGAACAAAACGACCCGTAATGGCGCACTCAAAAACTTCATGTACGAAGTTACCGAAGTGTAACGTATCAACAAATTCAAAACAGAAATGTAAACAAATCCCGAGACTGCACAGTACGGACTGGAAATGGCTTTTAAAGCTTAATGTAGCAGAAAGAGTAAAAGTGCTACAAGCCCATGCCACCTAAACCGAGTGGTGCCTTCCTGTGCTTTCTGTCACAACATATGTAGCCTTAATTTAAAAAAAAATAATTCTTCTAAAATTCATTGTGTCTAAAAAATACATGAAACTTGTTTCCATATGTATGCCTAAAGTGAGAGAGATGTCTGCCACGGTGTTAATGCTATCTCATTAGTATTCAGCGCGTGCAGCAGCCCTCTACTATCTACCCATACCACCTTGTTGTGTGTAGCTTAAAACTTTGATCCAACAACGTTATTGAAATAGCTGTATACATTGTGAATAGCACTTCTGATTGGTCGAGAAGTCCATCTAAAAAACACACTACCTTAACTTTGTCAAAGTATGGCAGATCTTTTGTCATCTCCTTTTTGTTGTTGCTGAAGAGAAGTTTATCCTTGAAACCAACCATCACACCCTGATATTTTTCAAAAATGTGACAGGTGTTAAAAATTTAGATCAATATAATCTTAACATTATCTCAGTGCATGTAACATTGTACCTTATGCTGAATGTGTTCTTGGGAAAGACTCTAATGCCGTGTTTAGACTTGAGCTTTTTACAGAGGTTTTGGAGTTAACTTACCTACTGTAGGTAAAAACATGTATTTTGCATGTGCACGCCAACCGATACCATGGTAATCACCGCCCGGGATAATAGAAAGTTAACCAAGGTAAAAGTTTGATTAGCCCTGTGATTATGCATGGTTTAGGTCGGTGACCAAGGTCAAGATGAAAAGAAATGAAATATTTTCACATCCTGTGGTGTCCATAGTGTGTCAGTCTCATTCGATCACGTTTTCGTGACTTGATTTTCACATTTGTTTTTTTATCTACTGTACATACCAGTCATGGCAAGAAACAAAGACAGTACTCATTGCGACAAAGAACAACTCAAGAGGTAAAGTTAACATCATTATATTGCTAATTTGTTTGTTTCATGATTATAATTTCTTTCTTGTTGCAATAGACCTTTCTCACGCATTTGTTATTCTTGTGTTCATGCTAATCTGCCCGCCCAGCAAAGAACAAAAAAAATTGAACTCAGAAATGAGTTTGGGCAGCAGATTAGCACAAAAGAATAACAATTGCATGACAAAGGCCTATTTCTGTTGACTCTCTGTATTTACTCTCCATCTATTATTTCGTCAGGGAAGATGCATATTCCATGTATTCGCTTTATACTACAACAATCGCTACAACACCAGTACAATCAAGCACTATGGCCCAGTTATGACCCAATTCGATTTGATCATAATTGTGTTTGATGACAGGTTTACCTTGGTTATTTAAGCCAGTATAAACACTGTAAATGTTTACCTCCGTCAGTAAATACCCAAGTGTAAACACTGCATTAGTAGCTTTATACTTTCACATAATTTCTCAAGTACATGTAGCAGCTAGTAGATACGAATTAGAACGGAAACGTCTGGGTCATCATGGGTCAGAATTTAATAGTTAAGCTGCTCTTTAACAAGCCCCCACAATCACAGTCTCACCTGCTCATATTTAAAGAAGTTGGCGACAATCTCAACATTGTCATACAGAGTACTTTGTTGATCAATGACCTCTTTAATCACATCTGAAAAAAGATCATGCATTAATTAGAAAAGCGTGGTAAGGTATTTAAAACAGAAATATACATGTCCAACAATCACTTGGTCTATAACATGCTTTTACAGTGAAATGCAAATTATAGCGTAATGTGCTGTACACTGCAATGTGTCAAGGTCCACTAAAAACACATTTCTGTCAGCTGTTTTTGGTTCACATTTTTGAACCAGTTTGCCTTTATTTTCCATTTTGTCACCGACACAGTAATCATTGTACAGGAACCCTAATCTAAAACATAGCAAAATAATACATACATGTATACGCCAAATGAACTTTATGAACTTCAAACAAACAAAGAACAACAAAAAAACACTTGTATAATAATTATTGAAATCTACATGTACATTATAATAATGGTGGTGATAGAGATTATGATAATGGTGACTGATTATGATGACAATAAAAATTTGGGAGCAGGAATGATGCAGTGGTAAGAGAAATTGCCTCCCAACAATGTGTCCCGGGCTCGATTCCTGGACCCGGTATAATGTAGGTTGAGTTTGCTGCTGGTTCTCAGCCTTGCTCTGAGGGGTTTTCACCAGGTTCTGCCGAATTATGGTACACCCTCCAAAACAACCAACACTTCTTACTTCCAATTAGATCGGGAATCTGAGGGCCACAGGTTTGTTAGTTGAACGACTATTGTGTGCTACCCTCAATAAACAAAGTTGATTTATTTATTTATCCAATTCAATGATAATAATAATAATTAACAATTATTGGATGAGGTTTTTTGTGATATCCAGAATAATCAAGGTCGAGGTAAGGCTTATCAGGCGAAGCCGAAGGCTGAGCAACACAAAGCGCACGAACTTGACATGATTACCCTTAGAAATCATGCACCGCAATTGAGTGTCATTGACATGATTATTGTATAATCTGCAGTTATGATGTCACGGGCACTGATTTCGAAAATTCACTGTAGGCTTTTGGCCAATCGGAAAAGAGTTAGAGAGTTGAATGTATAATAATAATAATAAAAAGATCCTGGGGACTGAATTTCCCTTCCATGCACTTGCATCTGTATGTAGTCTACATACCTCCAAGTCCTCCTGATATTACTAGCACAGGAACCTTTTTCTCGTGCAGTTTGACAAAGAACCACTCCACACCATCCCTACAATGGGCAGGGAATAATCAGATAAACAATACACTGTAGGGTTCATTATTGTATGTGCTGTTATTTTTACAGCAATGAATTTCATCGTCACATTGTCATAAAGATAGTAGCTGTGGATCAGAGAGGTGATAGCCAAGTTGATCTACAGACTGCTGTGACAATGCGATGTCAAAATTCATTAAAAATAATAGACGAGTACATAAATAATTATGATGAAAAACTGCCATCAATTTGTTTTTTACCATTGACAACAAAACAAAGCCAAAAGGATTAGGCATAGACTCCCCTTTGCTAAGGAAAAGTGCAAGCAAAACCTGAAATTCTTTTAGCAAAACTATTTTATAGCATCCCAAAAGTAACCCAAAAACAAAACTACGCATGATGGCATCACCAGATAATTATGTCATTTATCTGTACATCCTCTAAATAAAGCAAATGAGCGCACAAGACTTTCTGCAGTTATATCAATTTACGGCTAAATTATACATGCTAAATTTTGCTATTTTAATTGCTAATAAAATATGATATTTTGCTATTTTTAATTGCTAATTTTTATTATAATAATTTGAAGCAAACATGTACATGTAGCATAAGCTGGAAATAACAATAAAACAATCTGTCATTTCAAAAAGTACTAAAAACTTTAATTTACAGTTTTATATTTAAAACTTTATTTTCAAAATTTAAAATTCATCTTAATATAACACTTAAGACTCTCAGCTGAAGAAATACACCTTATTCCAAAATGGCTAACCATCATAATATTCTTTTGTTGGTATTCAAATTAGCCAATCTTGCCTTGTTTTTAAGCTCAAAATCAAAAGAATATTTTATCTTGAACAACTGAAAGCAACAAGGACCAGTTTGTATGTGTATAAATCAGTGGCCATTTTAGAATAAGGTTTATTTGTTTACTATGAGAAATTATGATAAGATAAATTTATGGTAAAAAATCATACATGTAAGAAGGCTGTAGTTTAAGTACATAATATACCTGTCAAAAGTAATTATCTTTTAATGATGCAACAAAGTTGGCATTTACAATTTAGTCAAACCTGCATGCCGCTGAGCCACATACTGGTAACTGTGCAATGTACTCTGCACAGCGTGACTATACAAGTTATGTAAAGGTGACAACAAAGAAAGATTAATTAAATTAACTAAATTAGAAAAACTATTGATTAACACATGCATCACTGTTCATAGGAATGTACCCATCAAGAGCTGTACATTGATTTAGATCAAATCATGCAGTTTAGATGCCTTTTAATGAAAAGTGACTTGTCAATCAAATTTTACTTGCACGTAGAGTGCATCACTTTAGTGGGTGCAAATCAAACAAAAAAAGTTTCTGGCAATGTGAAATTTCTGCAGAACGAAATTCTGCAATGACGCATTGCTTTATGGTACCTTAGAGCGATGTGCGCATCTTTTACTATTTCAGGAATTTGTGTTTGCTTGAGTTTCAGCTCAGTAATGAGTTCATTGCCTTTGGTCCACCTGAAAGATAAAAGGTTTCCAAGAGAACCAATTAAATAAAATGTCTAAGTGTTATACATTCATTGGTCCTACCTCAGTCCAATTGCAGCATCTTCCACAATCTGTGAAAGATCATCCTTCTTGATACCAAGTTCAGTGAGTAACTCATGTGACTTGGTCCACCTAAGTGTTTGTGTGAAATATCAAATTTCTCTTCGTCATCATTCGTTAAAAATATTTCCTTTTACTTACCTTAAGAGAATAATTTACATTTTCAATGCACTTGTCATGATAATGATAATAGCAATGATAACGGCGATAATGATGCTCGCTTCCTTAGCAGGGTTTAAACTTAATTTGTGGAGCACTTATTGCCATCTGGGAGAGTGGCCTTCAATCTGCACTCGCCCAGACACTTTTCACTCGCCCAGTCTCCTCCACACTGTGTGTTTGACATGTTTCCTTAGTTTAAGATAGTCTTAGGAAGTTTACAAGGTTTCGTTCGGTGGCTTTTAAATTAATGTACCTGGCCTCAGTGCTCAAGCTGGAGTGTAGTGCCCTTTGGCCACCACCCTTCTCCAGTGGATGACATTAGCTGTAGGTACTCTATTTTGTATAACTCATAAATCATTAAATTTTTAATTATTAATTATTTGGAAGTGAGCAAAAATAGAAAACAATTATTTAATGTGGACTTACCATTCCACCATGTGTGGTTCTTTCTCTTCAGATGACAGGTCTCTAAGGGATAAAATAATGGAAAATCATCAAAAGAAATAGGATATTATATGGCCACACAGAGATATGAAATTTATCTTCCAGTGTTGGAAAATATGTTTCAACACCAGAAGAGAAATTTTGAATCTCCAAGTGGCCATGTCATATTCTACTTATTATATAAACACCAATGAACATCAAACCTTTTCACTTTTGCTGCGAAAGAAGCAATTTATTACATTACATTTTATTTTATATAATATTGATTTTACCTGAACTGCTATTAATCTATTTAATTTTAAGTTAAATTTGATTGAAAGTTACACAACCCACCTTGATTAGCTTTGTTATACGTATGCGGGTTGTGTATTTCTCTAATTTGTTAAATTTATAAGTTATAAATTAGAGAAATACACAACCCGCACATAGCAAAGCTAATCAAGGTGGGTTGTGTAATAACTACTGAAACAAAATTAATGATGATGATGATGATGACCATAGTGGAAGCTCACCTGGCATTTCACAGCTATTTATATAATAAACAGAAAATATTTCAAATTATAAATAACTACACATACTGGTACTTATAACAGTTTACCAGTAATTTGTGATTACCAATTAAATGAGACACCAAGTGAACCCCAGCTACATATAGCCACTATAAAATAAAATATTTTATAAAATAAAAATAATGTATATAATTTATTAAAAATAACTGCATAATAATTATGAACACAATTTAATTTATGATAACCAGTTATATGAAAGGCCAACACGAGCCAAGTGAATTAGAATGCTATAAAAGAATTAATTAAAACCGGCTGTAAAACCTGATCCATTCTTTTCAAGTATTGACATGCAGTCCAGTAAAATGAATGATATAATTAAGAAATTTTCAGACAAATAATTATTTTGTAGCATTCTTCCTTACCCTGAAAATTCAATTGGCATGTACTTTTCCTTGAGTTCCTTGGCCTGAAAAGGTAAAAAACAGATCCAGTACCATTAAAAACTACAACTGTTGCAGCAATAATTTTATGGGTACTGTATGTTTTAGACCACTTGCTTACAGCAAAGGCTATTATTGTACTAACTTTTGATTGGAAAACCTACTTTGGTTATCAGTGCTACTGACATGCCTTCAACTTCATTTTCTGTACCATGAAGTACAGTATATAAAGTGCACTCCCCCCCCCCCCCCCCCCTCTTCGCTTTGTGGCATTGGGTTGACAACATTGCTAAAGACAGATTCAAGCATGGCTCAGTCCATGGTCAAAGAAGTACTCACCTTTTCTCTGTATGATTCTGGGAACAACTTGGAGCTCTCAATAACACCTTAAATTAAAAAAAAATGCTTACCCAGGGTATACTAATCAGAAAAAAAAATTCAGTAAAACCCTGGCTGCCTTAGAGCCACCCAATTAATACAGTCAGTCACCTCGTTCTCATGGCCTTTTTAAGTTCACTTTACAGCATTCAAAGGCAGCTGAACTTGTCACCAATAGATGAACATGGGCAAAGTGCCTTAAATATACAATTGTGGTGAACAAGCCTGTCCCATGCTCTTGGTAACTGACTTTAAGTCTCTCTATCATTTCTCTCACTTGCCTGCTTTTTGTTCACCACCAATTACATGTACCAACAGTATGGAACAGGCTATGATTAAGCCAGACAAGATTCTGGCAAAAATGAAGGCATCAATGGCAATCCAAGAGTCCGAGTCATACTAATAAAATCAGTGGAATAATTTTATGTGTACTCATACTGTACCAAACCAAATATTTACTAAAACTAAATGCTAACCCTACTTAAAAGGTGGCAAGAGCTGGAAGCAGAAAAGCATGGCTAAAGCCGAACACAACACCTTGAAGGTACACATCTGCACATGGCTGGTATGTTGCGAAGTTCAGCACTGGCTTGAATCAAACTTAGCCGAAATTTCATTTAACCACATATTAAAATATTTTACACAGATTTGACAAGACTTTTACTCACCGTACACTGTGCAGCCTTTCTCTCCATTAATAACAAATTTTGTGAGTGTCTTATCAAAGTCTGAGATCACCTGGAAAGCATTGATCAAGTTGTAAATTATTCAACAAATTGTTATGCAGTGCACAATCTGTACATGACATAATCGGACTGTGATATAATTATTATGTACTGGTAGGTTCACTTGGTAGATTTCTCCAAAGTCTTAGATAACAACTGAGTTTCAGTCGCATTATTTTACAAACCTGCAGTTTGTCAGGACCTCCCTCATAAAGTTTCCTGAGTTTTTCCCGCACACGAACTGAATCTCTGATGTAGACATTTGGCTTGTCGATACTTTTTATCTGTAAAAAGATTTAATTTATACTTCTTTGTTTAGGCATCATAGATTTGCTAACATTAATCTCTGTTTACTGTTAGTTCTCATGGTCATGAGCTACTGACAAAATTATATTATATGAAAAGATGGGTCAACTAGGTCAGGGGTTTCATTAAGTTTTTGTGCAGGACCTCAGTAGGGTTTCTCAGCCGGGCATTTTTAGTTTTTCTTACAAAAGAAATTAAGTAGAGAAGATGAAAACAGCTGGGCAAAGTCACGACTACGTCTTGTTCAAAGCCAGTATTTACCCAAGTATCCGACCCTTAATGAGCCCCCTGAGCAAGACTGTAAAAAAGGTATTAAATAGTCCTTACGGTTATCTAGTAATAGAAACACTTTTTTAAATACATGTACAGTCTTATGATAGTCCAGTGTTCTCTTATCTCAGTTTATCAGAGGTGATAAGCAAAGTAGATTCTGTGGTTTCTGAAACATTTTTTGCAGCTGCATTGGGATGTATCATCTCATTAATGAAACTGCTTCAATTGAGAATTAATTTCTTTAACTATAGAGAAACAATTTCACAACAATGTAAACAAACATCTTTGAATGGATTCCTTAGAAAGTGCTCTAATCAAACTGTAAGCAGAATGAGGAAAATGTCAATGACAGTAACCGTTAATAATGATTAATCGTTAAGCATTATTTCGCCAGTACCCATTTATACACCTGTGTGGAGAGAGGCACTGTGAGAGTGTCTTACCCAAAAACACAACGCAGTGCCCCGGCCAGAGCTCGGACCCAGACCACCTGATCCGTAGTCCAGCGTGCTAACCATTAGGCCACAATGCCTCCCACGCATTATTTTTCATTATTAAAGATAACAATTTTAACTAACAGGAACAACTTTCTTTCAATCGAACAAAAGAAACAAAAAGGGTAGTCAACAGTGCATTTCGGTCAAATAATGTGACATTTTAGGAAGGGATTGGTAACAAATGTTGCAGTGTGTGGTGGCCACATCAACAGTACAAAATGGAGGATTTCTATAAACGTTTTAGCTTCCAGTGTACTTCCAAGAGGATCAAAACAATTGTGTATCAAAAGCATATGTCGCTACTTTACAATTTAAAATGTTTGTAGAGCAGGTAAGAAGCAATTCTGAAATGAGTTTGCACTGCATCGATCTTGACCATCCTGGACACATCAATTTACTGACAACCCCCAACCCATCAGGAATTTCCCGGGCTTTTGCCCCCCCCCCCCCCTCCTCCAACCCACTAGAATTTCCAATTCTCTCCATAGTGGGGTATGGATCGAAAAGTTCTAAACCCAGTTTGACCTCACAAAATGGCTGCCAGTTATAGATATTTTCTGGAACCAGACATTATTAATTTAGGATGGTTGAAGGCAATATGAAATATTAGGAAGATATAAGTATGCTATCCAATGTTTTTTTTTGGGAGGGGGGGCTTGGGGAATGCAAGATTTGCATTAACTCAAAACCTGTAGTTTTGGGAGGGTCACTGAAAAGCATCTCAGATTAGAGGGTTGCCACCCATAAAATATTCTTACAACAAGGAACTATTTAAAAAAGAAACAGTGTTTCATTTCCAGAGTGATACATTGGGTTAGCAATATCTGGGCAACATTGTGTGTGATCAGGACAGTGAACAAGTCCTATTATAATGCTCATACAGAACCTATTTTTAAGAAGCTTAACTTGCTTAAATTTGAAGATATTCATTTAATACATCTAGGTCAGTTTATGTTCTCGTTTAAGAAGGCTATTCTCCCTCGAAAATTTGAGAACATATTCGCAATCAACAGCCAAATCCATTGCTACAATACAAGGCATGCAAATTCCTTTCGTCTTCCGTTATGTAGAACAAATATCCGGCAATTCTCCGTATTCTTTCAAGGTCCCAAATTCTTCAATTCTCTTTCACCTGAAATTTCGGGCACTTCATCACTGGCATCTTTCAAAAAAAAACTTAAAGCATATATTATTGATAACTATTAACTATTCAAATAAGACTTGTCATAAATTATCTAATATCAGTCATCTCGTGTTTATTGTGAGGGAACTTAAGCTTACAAGCCCCGTGGTTTTTTATTAGGTTCCCTCGCCATTTTGCTTTCCACCTTAACATATTATACTGTAGTTTTGTATTTTCATCGTTATCTGTATATTGAGTTGTTTTTATTTATTAATCATTGTATTATAATTCTATTTTTGGCAAATCAAAATAAATAAAAACCTGCGTAGCTAGCAATTTTCAGCCTTGAGGAATTGCCTCACCATTCTTCTAGCGGCTTTGTTGTTCTCTTCTTGGTACAGTCATGCTCTGCCGCTCAAACAAACCATTCGTGCCAGTTACACAGGCTACAGTATGTTGCCCTATTTCCCAGACACCCCCATTTCCGGACACTTCGACTAAACGAATCCGTATTTCGTTGAAACAATAAAACAAATCCGATCAATGTGTTCCAAAGACTTATCGTCTAGTCAGCTTTCGTTTGATACCTTCGTGGCCAAGCCACGCTCCGTTTTGGTGAGAACATTCAACTTTTCAGTCGAGGTAGGTAAAATTTGTTTCTTCTTAAATGCGATTTTTAGCACGCATCGAATTACCTATTTACAGTTAAGCGATCTGTTCTTGCAAAATGCGATACAGATTAAACTTTTTTTTTGGACATACGTAAAGCTTAAAGGACTAGGTTCGTCAGCATATAAGAATTTTCTGTATTCAGTTTCGTATCTTCGAACTCGACCACAAAAGAGTTTATTTGCATTTTTGGTGAGGTGTTCCTATTTCCGGACACGCAAAGATAGCAAACAAGTTTCTGTTTTAAATGCAATCTTATCTAAGAGTTGTTGAAAGACAAGCGTTTTTAAAACTCCCTTTCGTAATTTCAACTCACCTGAAATAATTATATGGAAAAGAAAATACTTGCATGTTGTTTCCAAGTCCAGTCCAGTATCTAATAAATCAGTCGCCAGTCTTCCTCGTCTTACTGTGATACAAATCAAATATGTCGGCTTGTTGGCCGGTTTCAAAACATTGATGACTTCTTCGCTAAATAATTGAAAGAAAAAGCTTTCAATTTCGGACAAAAAGTAATCTCTTAAATGAATGTTTCTTTATTCAACTTTTATAAGATATATTTTGCCACAAGGGAGAAGAATGTTCCCAAGAAAAGCAGAGTATTTATCTCATAATGATCGTCCAGAAATAGGGCAACCTGTCCGGAAATAGGGCATCCAACTCGACAAACTCTTTCCAAAATTACGAAGGATTCAAAGAGCTTCAGGCGATGAAACTTTACGACCTACTTACCAGAAACGGAAGCTAACTTGTGGCTGAATTTCAGCTTGTTTATGTTGTTTTGAGGTAAGATATTACGGTTTATGCAAAACGTTTCCAGAAATAGGGCAACATACTGTACATTGTGTTCACCCCTAAATTGAAGCACCTCAAAACCACCTGTACCATTCTCAAGTCATTGATAGACTTTATATTTTAAAACAAGAGTGAAAAAATGTGATAATTATATTCTGCTTAGAAAATATAGATGAAGAAATTGAGTATCAATTAACAAATTATCCTATGAAGTTTACTTAATTTTACGTACTAGTAGCAACAGCAGCAGACTGATTGTACGAAAATGAAAGCATTAAAAACACCATGATATTTGCTGCCTTGAACGGAAAAGCAAATATTGCATAAATAAAATATGCAAGAAATTAAAACAAATAAGTTTTTGATGAGGCTGTCGCAAATAAGGATGGAAAATAATTAAGCTTATTTTCGGAAGTAGTCGTTGAACGCAGCTTCTGAGGCCTGCTAATTTTCAGATTTGATCCCATTGAAGAAAACAATTTGCAAACCTGTTTGTTCGCTCACAATACTAACTGCGTTTCAAATAACTCCATTTCATTGCAACCAATTTCGATCAACGTACAACAGATCTGAATATTTTACAAAATGAAAGAAAATTTCGCGCCATACCATTTCGTCGACTGCCTCTTTGATCTTTCGAGCATGTTGCTTGCCCTGGACATATCTGTAAACGCCATAACCCACCACGACAGATAATCCAACAGCAGCGATTCCAAACGACATCGTTTTCTGTTCGATCATAACAAAATTTCTGCAATTCTAATTTATGATTTTGATGCGTTGTCGTTTGTTCGCTGGGTGGCTGCAAAATTTGCAAAATATGGGTATATGTGCCAGGCTTTCCCTGCAAATGTGTACCCAGGCCTTGCTCGGTCTGGACTTTGGTGGGGTCATGAGGAGAGCCCACCAATCACAGGCAGCCCAAGCACACGTTGTGATCAGTATCATGTCATGGCAAAAATATAAGAGTTTGTATGGGAATATTTTACAACACCATTTAGCAAACTGAAATACTGCCAAATCTTAAATAAAATTGCCTTACCTTACTTTCACTGTGTTTTTATTCTTGTCTGAACGCTTATTTTGCCGATTCTTGGCCATTTAGGCGAGTTGTCGCTTTCTGGTTTCCCACTACAAAGAAAAGTACAAGGATGCACACTCCAGTTCGGAACGCCCGACGAGCCAAGCGAAAAATCCACAGCTTAAAATGGTCAAACGGCCTCAAATCCATCGCGAATTCCAAGAAGAGATGTTCTAGTTTCATTTTAACTCAACAACAACTCAGTCCAGGCTCTGTCATCGACGCCAAGCGGCCGTTTGCTTTAAAAAATCCAAGGTAAAAAGATCTCCATTGTTTGAAGTCTTCGTTTTATTTTTGCCAATGTAAAATTCATTGGCGAATGAAATCTAGTAAAGGACTACACCTAAACACAATTAACTGAAGGCCAGTTACACCCGGAACGCATCTTTATGTTCCTAAATTATGTCAACTAATTTCAATTAAACGCAATAATTAAATTCCATTTCCTTACTTTCATTATATAGTATGTATTAAATAACTTATAACCTGTTTTCAGGTGTTCCGTAAGTTGGGAGTAGAACCGAAGAATGACGAGTGAAAAAATTAATATTTGTCTTCCCTCTCATTGCTCTCCAAGTTCCCGGGCCAAGTTCTAGTCTGAAGAAGCTTATCAAATCCACGCATGCAATAATGAGAAGTAATAACTTTAGACTGAACAAAGTAAAAAGTTAATCCCAAGAAAATAAATTGGTGAGTAGGCGTGAAGAATAGCCAGTGAAAAATGGTTGTCCCCTCTACGCAATCTCCCTGCGCACTTATCCGGAAATTTCTGCACATCAATATTGAGTAGCGAATTCCCCCGTAGACTCTGTGTCGACCCTCTTCCGCAGTACGATTTTATTCTGTCAGTGGTCACCCCACATTATTAATATTCTCCTTCATGTACTCAACAAGAGCAGTTACCACTGTTATGTAGGTTATTTCTTCGGTTTGTTTGTGGTTAGCACAGTTAGGTTTGCTTGCGGTTAGTTTCACTCTATTTTAGGTTTGCTTGCGGTTAGCTTTCATTTGATGTTAGGGTAACTCTATATTAATTTATAGTACTGTTCATTATATGTAGTTTAAATTTAGGGAGGTTTGCTAGCCAGCTGCACTGTGGCACAGTTGTTAAGTATGCCTCGTCGGCCCGGGTTCAACGCTCAGACCCTGCATAGTTTTTCGTTCTCTTTCGTCTTAAAAAAGTTGTAAGGGGTCACAGAGTCTACGGGGATTTCGCTACCCACATCAATTAGCCTGGAAAGCCTGAACAGTCAAGTCAACTCTTCACTGAAGCTAAATTGACCTTTCTTCACAACTAATTGACAACTGCATTCCAAGGAAAATTTAGGAGTAGCCGGCAAGCCTATTATATGCTAAAATTCTTTTACCTTGGAGACTACATGCAGTTTTCACGAGCGACAGAGTCGGAGTCGAAGAGCGTTACGCATAGTTTTTCGTTCTCTTTCGTCTAAAAACGTTGTAAGACTTAGAATATTCGAGTTGAAGAAGAAAGGGGTCACAGAGTCTACGGGGATTTCGCTACCCACATCAATTAGCCTGGAAAGGCTAAACAGTCAAGTCAACTCTTCACTGACGCTAAATTGACCTTAATTGGTTTCTTCACAACTAATTGACAACTGCATTCCAAGGAAAATTTAGGAGTAGCCGGCAAGCGTATTATATGCTATACTCCTTTACCTTGGAGACTACATGCAGTTTTCACTAGCGACAGAGTCGGAGTCGAAGAGCGTTACGATCTAGTGAAAATTAGATTGTCGGAGATTTAGCGTAGCACTTAAAGGTGTCCAACTGAAATATTATATTGAAATATTTTTCAGTTCTTTTGTCGACGAATGCAACAAATATACATTTAATTTCCTCATAGGACAGTCGCAAACATTTATCCTAAACAAAAATATTAAATCATTAACCTTAGCTTCCATCCTGGACAATAGTGACAGAAGGAAATCAAGTTTCCACAAACGTCGTAAATGTATTTTTAGTCTTATGAATATCCCTTTTGTCAGTTTTTTTCACACTAATCATTTTTTGTGGCGAATCAGATTACCCTTAAAATGTAAAACCTCAAAATAATAACAAATTAATGAATGTCCAACAGTAGCGATTGAGTAGGTACGGTTTATATGCCATAACACTACGGGAACAAAGACCTAAAAAGAAAATTTCAGGCTTTGAACGGGATTCGAACCCAGGTCTCTGTTGGACATTATATCCCGCCGCGCCAGGTATTTCGTCCACTTTAAGGGCCATATACGTCCGCTCGCATGTGACTTTGAGAGCTCAGTTGGTAAAGCACTGCATCGGTAACGCAGAGGCCCTGGGTTCGAATCCCGTTCAAATCCCGTTCAAATTTTCTTTTCAGGTCTTTGTTCCAGTGGTGTTATGGCTGCAATTGTATATAAACCGTACGTACTCAAAATAATAGTTTACTATTAAGAAGAAAAACACCAAAGAGGTGATACTAAACCAAAAAGGAGCAAGGATGGTTAAGGATGGAGAAGATTGAGGCTGTAGTCAAATGATGAATTGAAAAAAATTAGGCTATTCTAGATGCGTAAACCACGACGCACTTCCTTAAAGACTGATTCGTTTTACTTTATGTCGTGAAAGTGCACTTAGTAAAACAGTACATTGTGAAAGAGCATTTCAGTCTTCATCTGATTACGTAAAAATTATACTGATAAAATGTATATCCTATTTGACTCAAGGACAAAGCTGGTCTTTCCAAAACTTATAACTTTAATTAAAAACAGTCCTTTATCCATGAATTTAGTGTCCCCCAAAGAGGGACAAACCACTTAACTAAAAAGGAATTGTTTCTCAAACAAACGTTGAAATTGATATGTTTAAGGGAACTACGCCACGAGTCACGATATTATGTGCCATTTTTGCTATGAACTAAATTACCCTTAAAATGAAGGAAACCTCAAAATAATCGTTTACTAAGAAAGAAAAAACCAAAGAGGTGGTACCGAACTAAAAACGAGCAAGAGTATTTCAGGATGAATACGATTTAGACGGATTACAAATGGAAAATTGGAAAATTAAAGTTTGGCTATTTTTTAAAAAAATGCACAACACATGACATAGCTCCCTTTAATACTGAAAATTTAATGGACAATATTGACTTTTAACTACACATAATCGCAAAATTTTACTTTGATCACGATCAGTGCAGATCTTGTTACTGCTAAAAAAGGCAATTAAAATGGGCTGAAAATTAATTTACTTTGTTGAAAATCATCGCTGAGACATATTAATCTTTACTATGATGAATGCAGTCAATCAAATTTGTCATTCAAAACTCAATATTTAACAATGCGAAGAACAGTATTCAAAGGAAATGTCTCAGAAATTATCTGGATAATTAATCGCTTTCATTCTTATAATGAGTAACGTCTTTTTATATGCCTCTTTTGTGCCAAAAGGGTAGAATTTTTCCGGAACTTTCTTACGGAATATCTTTATTCATTGAAAGATTTTAATCTAAAATATGCTATAAGCTACTTTCCAAATAAATATGGTTCAAACTCGTTTCCTTGAAAAGATATATCGCACTCGTTTTCAAACATGCTGAACAAACATTGTCTTTATGACTTACTGATTAGTTTTCAGTGGACAATTATCCCCCGAACAGTATAAAAAAGTAGAGATCGGAAACTAAACTTGTCGATCAGGTCTTGCCCAGGTAATTTGAAGCAACGAAACTAACGCACTTTTTATCGTTGAAAGAACGAACTTGATTTCCATGCAGGCGTAGATTTACATGTATGAAGGTAAGAAGCTGTACCTTCATTTTCTTTTTTGAAATTTTTCACAACTCAATTTTAAAAAGATTACAATCGCATTTCTCCTTGAAAATTCTTGCATTTTGTGGATGTGTTCATAATTTTCTGATTCTATTATTGGCAATATTATAATTTTAAAAAGTTTTAAAAGTTTGGTATTCATAAATTTCTCATTGCCTTTTCAAACACTTAAAATCTTTGACTTTCGAAGAACAAGAGCTGTCTATTGGTGAAAGTACTGTTTCAAACTTCCCCTCAGAACACCTATATTTGATTCCTTTCTGTTGAAATTTATATGTTTTTTCTTCGCGTTCTCTGAGATCATGATCGGTTCTGAAATAGCCTTTGAATAAGTAGCAAAAAACAAAATCAACCAAAAATTTACTATTTCAATCACTCGTAGACAATGACCCGAATCAGTTATAATTCTAAATTCACGTACACTTCTTTAAAGATGTCAGTTTACGTTTGCCTCTTTTCTCTTAATAACGTATTTATCTTCCAAGAGAAAATATTTTTTGTTAACCTAAGGCATTCAGTTGATATTCCAGTCAGGTTTTTATTTTGAACAATTTCCTTTACATCATATGGCGGCAGTTACAGAGGTGCGTCTTTTTCGAAGAATTTCGGACTTGAGCTCGTCTTAATGTCGAACCAATCATCAGACGTCAAGACTGAATACTCGGGCAATTCAATTCTTGGGCATGTTAGCGTACAGCAGTGGAATCAGCCATATTTAATTCATGGGTCCACGTGCTTGTATTACTTATTAAACTTGGCGTATTGACTAATGGTTTTTGCCAAATTTAATTTTGTGTTTGATTTTTAGATGAGGATGTTTTCCTGTATAGTCCTTTTTGCTGTTACCCAGTCCTTTGCCTATTCTTCCGTTCTAAGAGCTGAGAGGAGACCTAGAAAAGAGGACACCGCACTGGGCATAGAGACAAAGCGATTCGTTCCTCAAGTCGAGCGCCATGGTAAAAGGCCCCTTTTAATGGACAGTTTGTTCGACCCTCAGGCCGGACGGCCTGGTAAAGGGGGCCGGCTGGTGACCAAGCGATCCGTTCCTCAAGCAGAACACCCCGAAAAAGGGATCACTTTGGATCCGCTGTATAATCCACAAGTCGTACAGGATCAAGATGTCTGCATGTGGCGATGTCAAGATTGGTGCCAAAAGCACTGCAGAAAATCACGCAACGAAGAGTGTCTCGATCGCTGTCTAAACAGATACGGATATCGATGGAGAAAGTGTATCAAAAAATGCAAGAATGGAGATCTTGATCGCCCTGGAGGAGAAAGCGAGGAAGAAGAAGAAGAAGAAGAGGAGGAGGAGGAGGAAGAATAAATAGAAATGTGCATAAATTCAAATGTCAAAGCAAAAAACTGTGTACAGTATTAAGTTAATCCGGAAAGAATCTTTATTTAGTTTAATTTACTTTAACGAGTCGCGGGTCGCGAGCCGCGGGTTTCGAGATTAAATCCCTCCGTAAATTTGAACGAGCCGCAACATGGAAACATTAAGTTTTAATCAGTTTATCCGACCACTATATTAAATATAACTTAAAAACGGAACTAAATAGCTCCCTTGGAAGATTTATTAAATGCAGAAAAGTCCTTTCACAAAATTTAAACTTTGTGTTCTGTTTTTCACACTTTATAATGGGTATTATCTATGTAATAAACTACAGTTTGGACATGGAACCTTGTGAGTTAATCTTTACTATCTATACTCCGTATGTCCACAATTATCACAAAACCTCAATCGCGTTCAAAAGGTGTCTAGCTAAACCGGTTAATAAGCTAGACAAGGATAAGATATCGTCTGAATATAGCCAAAAATATCTAAATTAGGAGTGAGTGAGAAATGATCATCACAGTGAATTTTAAAAACTGGATCAATGGATATTGCAATTCAAGACTTTTCGTTGGCTTGGCCATTATGATATGAAAATGATATACCGTGCTCTACAAAAATGGTGAACGTACGCGTCAACGAGATCGAACAGCTGGGGAGATGAAATATTACAATCTTTTTAGTCAGTTTTAATGAAACAATTATTCACTCACGCTTGATGGATATAAGATAGTTATAGCCAACGTTTTGTGTCTCGTTAGCTATTTCAAATAAAATAACAATAATAATAATAATAATAATAATAATAATAATAATAATAATAATAATAATAATAATAATAATAACAATCGGCCATTCCACCTGTGCTTGTAAAAACTAGTGGTGTGAATGACCCATGCTCCACTTCCAAAACCCGCCTGCTGTATTGCCTCTTCTTCTCATTTTCATGTAGTTGGAATATCTGTTTCGGAGACAATTCTCGATACGAATCTGCATTTGGATGGCACACCCGAACATCGAAAAAAGCAGATTGCTGTCTGTCCCAAAACCCGCGAGCGTGAACATCTAGTCGAGCATCAGGCGCTTTGTTTGCGCCTCTATTTAACTCTTCCCCAGTGATCCCCTGAAGGACTGGCTCTATCTCTACGTCGTTGCAATAATAATAATAATAATAATAATAATAATAATAATAATAATAATAATAATAATAATAATAATAATAATAATAATAAAATCAACCTTTATTGAGAAATAAAACTCGAATCTTACATGCATCCATGTGGAACTTATTACAATATTTATTATATAAAGTAATAATACTAATAACAAAAATAACTTACTTACATAAAAGAAGTAAAAATTAGATAATTGATAATAGAAGTTCAAAATTCTATAAAATTGCAAATCCCATGATACCGAGATATTAAAATCAACAATCGAATTATACTAATGACGGCTAAACCAGTGTCCATAAAACGCCCTAAGTATAAAAGCTCATAAGCCGTGTATTTCAAATATCCGCACTGGCTACATTTATAATAATAATAATAATAATAATAATAATAATAAGCATTTGATAATGATAAACATCTAAATGGCCTTTATCTGACTATTTGCCTATAAACTTTAGCAAGAAACTAATTCTGTTAAGAAACTATGAGCTTGGGTCCCCGTCGCCGGTCTTGGACCACCACGAACACAAGCAAAGGGATCTAAACAACTGGTATTTGATCACTAAATCACGCATACAATCAGGGGAACAATTCAAATACCACTTGATGACGAAATCCCGCCTCCGAGACGGATCTGAGTCCACCGGATGTTCGTACCTGAAGTTGCTAAGCAACATGACGTGTTTGCTCGCGCGATTACTTTCGGTGTATTCAAGATCTCTCGCGCTTGTTTTTGATTGGATAAAAAAGTCGGAAAAATCCCCGAGTGCTTCCCCGAAGATTTGCCAAATCTGCCACTTGTTCCCCGACTGGTATAAGAGGACGAATACATGGTGAGTGGAATACGGCCGTCAACGCTAGCGCAATCTTCGTTTTGAAAGCGGTCAACCTCTTGCGTCGTTCCGGACATACAGGTGCAAGAATTCGTGAAGAAACAGCGGCTGATGTTGCTGCTATACAATGGAAGTTCGTGTTTCCGGCAATTCTCTGAGCCCAACGGGGAAAGCGACACCAGAGACAATTTTACATACCTGATCAGGTTAAATCACCAGCACAATATTGTGACGTTTTTTATTTCTCCATGTCAGACTCCTTGATCCCTTAAAGGGAGACAAAAATCTTTAATCTACCCCGCTAAGGTCGACGACAAGGATTCTCGGTCGTTTTCAAATATGAGTTCCCTTCGGGTGCCTTTCCTATTTATTACTGACAAATCTGGACTCATTTTTAAAATAGAGTAAAGACGACGTCGTTACTCAGTTCTTACACCTCTAATGTTGCTACTTCAAAGACGTTATTAATAACTTAATAATAATAACTTAAGTTTATGGTTATGTTTAGGTTTGTAAGTTAACTATTACCCGGCTAGACGTACTTGACAACTGGTGGTTGGATTGACGGGGTTCACACGCTGTGAGGTATCGCATATCTGCCACCAAATGAAACGGTTGCCCTTGATAGTCGCTCGTAACATGTGTGAAACACCGATATTCATGTCTTTTCTTGTGACAGAAGGATCGATTAATGGTACGCCTCCCTGCGCGGAAACGATCCCAATCGAATTTTATAGGGCGGGGATTTTGTGGTCGTCTCCCTCGCTACCTGTGACTGCATGTATTCCGCGCGGGGTCAAAGTAATTATAAATTGATCTGTTCAAGTTGCTTATCCATTAGTACCTAGCAGGTTGTAAGATTTTGCCCTGCCAAATAGGTCAAAATGACGCAATTTAAAATTCAGTCTTCGTTTGGGACCGAGAGCCACGCTATCTGGTCCCTCGTTGTTAGAAAATCTCTTTTAAGAACTGTTTACATGCTCAGCAACCAAGGTAGGTGGAATGAGGTTTTGTGTAATTCCAATTTGCTTACTTTTGGTAATAATATTTTCTTTAATATATTCATGACAAGTAAATACAAAGCAAAAAGGCCATGCCGTGATTAATACAATGATACAAGGTTGAACATCTTTCAACTTTTGTTGATCAACAAATGTTGAACATTGTTGCGATTAGTTGTTGAAACGTTTTTGCGTTTTCCCAAGTCGTTCAACAAACGGCAACTTGTTGAACGGTTTAGAGCCAAGTTCTATTTTCGTTCAACAAAGTTCAACATGTTGAATGGCATATTTCAACGTTCAAGATCACATGATACACTGTTCATGATCAACATTTTGTTGAACCCCAGTCGCAATATTTGTTGCTCAACAAATGTTGAACCGTGTATCATTGGCTTTAGTGCATTGCGATTACAATTAACACCACACAATTGCTTAAGAGTGAAATCACAACGATTTACAATTTTCACTACAGAAATATGAATTCTACGTTAAATAGTTTATTAAAGATCAGTTAGACAAACATCCGATTACAGCTGTGACTCAAAGTAAATTAATAAGTAAAATGCCAAGAATCACTGAATCCACTATCTCATTCCCGCTCTGGGAACGAATAGGAGTTCCCTCCCCCATCTATTTCCTACCGGAGGAACAGATGGAAGTCCCCAGTCCAATTTCTTAATTCCCAGGGAAATCAGTCCCATGTCCGATCCTCTACTTGTCAGGGGACGTTCAGTGGCGGATCCAGGGGGTGGGGGTGGGGTCGGGGGTTCCGCCCCACCTCCTCATTCCCTAACCGAATTTTTTTGTTTGACGCTGACGTTCCTGCATCGACAGGATTGCATATTATCATTCAACTGAGTAAAATTCTCCCCCCACCCAGGACAGATAGATGTCTCCTCCCCTATCGGTTAACCGCCCGGCGAAAGAATCATCTTCCATCTCTTGCCTATCCGGGATACAGAAAGATATATTTTTTTCATCTGTTAACCGCCCAACTGAGGCACAGGAAAAAGTCTCCCAAATTTTTGCTCGCCCAACAGGTAGATGTCCCCTCCCTCCACGTTTGATCACCTAGGAAACGGTCCCCTCTCCCATCTTTCAACCCCAGGGAACAGATACTATTTTCCCTCCTCTATCTCTCTTTTGCTCGAAATGACATTTTCTTCTTGTTATTTTTAGATGAGTGGTCACATTACTAAGAAATTATGTGTTCCTCTGCTACTCTGGTTCGTGGCTCTAGAGACTCTCCATAATTTAACACCCATCTCCGCCGAAATGGACCCTTGTCCTTCAACATGCCAGGCTACTGTTTTGTATCCGTGTTTTCAGAAATGCAGCGAAGGCAAGCCACCTACTGACACGTCCATTCGATGTCAGCAGGAATGCCAAAACAAATTCCACAAGTGCGTCGACGACTGTCACAAGAAAATCGAAAAGGAGAGAAAGAAGGTTGAAAGCAAGGAAAACTGAAAATATTATGGATTTTATTTACATGTAACACTTTTAGTAGCGAGACCAATATATGATTCTTCTTACTTTAACACCTTCTATAGTTGATGACGTGTATCGATATATTTCAAGAAAAATTAAATTTTGTTATAAAATAACAAGCAAACAATGCATGAAAATATAACTTTACGTACTGCAGTGTAAAGCTAGCCCACTTAAAGCTGGCATTGGTTGAGGTCACACTTGACCTTTTTTTACCATAGTAAACCAAAGTTTACCATGGTAAATGGGTTTTTCAATGTGATCGGCTTTTCTCACTTTACCATGGTAAACGTAAGTCTACTCTGTTGCGTTAGCAACGGCGGTGGGATGAAAGCAAAGTGTACTATAGTAAAACCATCTGAAAAAGCATGGTTTATCGCGCGTTTATCTAAGCTTTGTTTATTTAGGTGAAATCTTGTCATGAATTTTGAGAAGCATTCCGTGACTTTGCTGAATTTGCATGTGCCCACTTTATACAAGTGCTTTCGATCTCCTTCACGCACAATCTTTCGACTATCCATCAGTTCTAGTGGATTTTTGCGACTTTGTAACGTTCTTTGCCATGTCCGACAACTTTTCACGCAATTCTCCGTGAATAATTTTCATTTATTCTTTTGAAGTACACCTATAATTTCGTGAAAAATAAGCATAAATCTGTTCACTCAGAAATCGATGAACGCTAATTTAAAAATAGCGATTTTCCACATTTAGGCTATAACAAAATACGCGAATGGCTCTTTCGCTCAAAGCTACAACACGTTCACTATCCAAGGCGCAGTCGCGAAAAGTTAAGTTGTTTTACTCACGCGAAGGAACTCGAAAAATTCCTGTCTGTCACCAACTAGACATTTTAGTACCACTCATTACAAGGAACCATCTGGGAAGTGTAAAAGTCAGCTAATGCGTTTTACGATGGTAAACTTTGTTTTCATTTTTTATACCATAGTTAAGGGTTTTTACCTTAGTAAACTGCTAAGTGTGACCTCAACCATACTTTACCTTTACATATTTTTAAAGCTGACCTTTATGCCAGCTTTAAACCCATAATTAAAGATTCAGTAAAGAGACTAAAACTTTTAAGCAACTTTAACAATATTTAATTCATGGCGTTAAATTGGATAAACAACCTTAAGGAGATTTATACCACCTTTAATTTTGCGTAAATCTCTACGAAAGCCGCGCAATCAAATTCAGTATACGCAACCGTGAACAAATTCCAGTCGTGCACGCTGAGTTGTGAGCAAATCGCTTCCCCAGAACTTCTTTTTAATTTGTCGCGCGAGCGTTTGTGCGGGTTTTGATGTACAAAATGATTAATTAATTAATTTGTTTACTGGCAATGTTAGAAAACAGCTGGTTCATGTTTTTGGCTGTGCACCCTCGAGTCATGGTGCACTCGGGAAGCTTGGAGGGCACTCAAGAGGCTTTTTTCATGCTCTCCAAATTAAACTAAAAAATATTATTTCAACTCAATTATTTACGCGACGGCTGGGAGGCTCACGAGTTGCTTGAAGGAAAATAGCAAAGGATATCCCATGTTTGAATAGCCTCTCAGTGCGCGCTGACAACGCAGTTATGAAAAATGCAGGCTATGACCTTATTCACGATAGCCGCCATGTTTGTTTTCACATTGTAATGCAAATTAGGCACGTGATTTGTGAGGGGGCAAACAGGCCAAAATCGACAAATTTCAGCTGGTTTCTTATCATAGCTGATTGCTGAGCTCCGGTGGCCCCAAGGGCCGCAGAGCGGAGCCCCATACCTATAGAAATAGGAAAGCCAAGCGCGCATACAAAACCATGCCTTTCATTTCTCAGCGCCACGACTCGCGGGCGCGTGCAAAATACGTCCGTACGTCCGTACGACGTCGCCCCAAATATCAATATGGCGGCCATAGTGCAGAGAGTTCGACCTGGTTAAAGCCGAATCTTTCGAGAATCCAGTAGGATCCTCTTTTGCAGAGCCTCGTTCCGTCCGATCACTACACATTATTTTAACAATGAATGCCGTTGCTAAGCAACGTAACGTCATCGTGGTGGCGAAAAATGAGGCAGCAACGTTGCCATCCGGGTGCGAGCCTCTAGCCCGGGTACTGAGTTGTGTTCTTGGGCAAGACACTTTACTCTCACAGTGCCTCTCTCCGGTCAGGTGTACAAATGGGTACCGGCGAATTTACTGCTGGGGGGTAACCTGTGATGGACTAGCATCCCATCCAGGGGGGAGTAGAAATACTCTCTGTCGCTTCATGCTACAGGGGGTAACCCCCCTCTACTGCGCCTTCCAAAAACACTCAAAGACTTGACCTTTACCTTAAATAGACCCTTTCCACGACCCAGTCACATGGTACAAAATGACACCCTGGTGGTGAGCAAGCTACGCCCCGGGACATGAAGTGGCTTTGTTTTGATGTCCCAGCGCGTAGCTTGCTCACCAGCAGGGTGTTATTTTGTACCATGTGACTGGGTCGTGCAAAGGGCCTATTTCCAAATCCAGCTCATTGCCTAATTGGTAAATAGTTCAGAAATATTTGTGTTAGTCCTGTTTCAAGCTTACGAATTAACAATTTCGCAAGATAGACAAGCTTATACAGCTGAGTAAATTACTGCTTAATTTCTTCCCTCGCTTAAAAGTTACCCTACAAAGTTTTAAGGAAAACACATGTTCTTATTAACTTCATTATCATTTTCTAGTTGGCCCACGCATTGATTCCAGAACGATCACCTGATGTATGGGTATATACTAGTAAATGCTTAAGCTATTAAAAGTACGTCACCAAAAACATAAGACAGCTGTTAAGATTGTCAATTCACTTACTTTTTCTCTTTTAAAAAAATATCCAAACAAATCAGTATTCACCCAAACGTCACACATTCAATAACAGAAAAAAATTATATTGATTGAAAGAAAAACAAGCCAAACTGAGTGTTTTATAGCTACACTTAATTGTTAATATATCCTTGTTTGGTATATTCTCCAATGCTCAATATTCATCAAGGACCTCGGGTCTTTCTGAACCCGGAATATAAAGGCGAGGTAAATGAAAAATTATTATGAAAGTCTAACTCTTTATAATTAGATTTACAGACTGCCGGAAAGGTATGTACAATTTATTTTGACTTTTAATTGAAGTACTTCTGCTGTCGAAGAAAGTGTATAATATATATCTTGGCAACTCACACTTCAAGAAGTTCAAATAGACTTCATTGCTCGAAGTTGAGACTAGAGTTGTCGTTTGACAATAATTTTTTTTATGTTGACTTAATTAAAAGCGGAAAAATACATTTTCCTTTTCAAGGAACAGACAAGAGCGTAAAAATCTTATTAATTTTACAAAAACTGAAAATTCATTTCGGGATAAGCAAGACAATAGAGTTACTTTACGTCTTTGTTACATGTAACACAAACATACATACGTTTATTCCACGTCCTCATGGGGCTTTTTAGTGAAATATATTACAATAAAAATAATTATTAATCTAGTCGTCATTGTTTCTTAGTTGTTATGGTTTAGTTTGGTTTAGTTTTATCCTTGGTTTAATATTGGGTCCCTTGTTTTTGTGCATGATAATTAGTTTCAAAAAAATTAAAGTAAAATAAAATTCAAATCAAGGATGAAATAAACCACAACAGCTCCGACTACTTAATTAAAACAGACACAAACGAAATGTATAAAATTAATATTTTAACCCTGAAGATTTTTGTAAAAAATAAAAGTTTTTTTAGACATTTTCGGATCCCTAAACTCCAAAGTACTCGAAACTGTATTTGCAATACAAAACGGTATGAGATCTGTTTCTACTAGCATCGCATTTTATAACATTTTTATTCGGGCACGCGCACAAAATTTTTTTTGGACGAGAGTCGCTTCTCACTTTTCGCTTTCTCGCTTTTCCTTTAACTTCTTTCTTGCCACCTACTGGGCTTGTTTCGCATCATCAAGACGAGAAATACTTAACGTAGATTAACGTAGGGAAAATTTCCTTCTGAACCTTTCACTAAAGCTTCTAAAAGCGTTAGCATCCATATTTCAAGCTCAGTTGACCCAGACAGCACGATTAAAAAAATTCTTGAAATCGCTGAATTATGATAAAGTTCAGTCCACTCATAGTGCTTTGACAGAAAATGGCTAAAATTAACAAATTCCATTCATCGACTTTCGCATCAAACTTTGGCGTTTTCCTATTTATAGTTCAATTCAATCTGAATAAATATTCATCTTAAAAACGAATTTGATGATTTTCTGTCTGAAGGATTCCCGTGTAGATACATAAACAGTTTGGCGAAATGCATTTTAAAATCCTTGCGCGATCATGTGGCGTCATCCCACTAGCCATCCATACGTCTGTCTCCTCATCGACAAGGAAAATCAGCCAGCACTAACATGACATTTTTAAAAAACCCTTTCATTTGCAGCAAGACACTGGCACACTCAATCCAATATGAATCCAAACATATGGCTTTCAGTTTTGCTCCTGGTGTTCCGGATTGGTATATCTGAAGCTGATGGTCAATGCGGTACGGATTCAGGAACATACTCCATTAGGGGAATGTTCCTTAGAGGTCACACGTTTAAAACGTTGAAGATTGGGTGTTCGGAAGCATGCTATTTCAAGTGTGCCGAAGAAGTTACGTGCCAAAGCTATAATGTCATCATTGGTCAAAACGTCTGCGAACTGAACAATCGAACTAAAGAAGCCAGGCCGAAAGAGTTTTTGCCGGACCAGACAAGGTACTACATGAAACGGGCAAAGAACAGAGGTACGCTTCAGTTTTCTTCATTTGTTTCTCAATTCATGCCCAGAAACGCGGGGTTGTTTGGGAATATACAGCTGCGTTTTGGCCCCTAATGGCAGTTTATGCGTTTCAACCGATTTATTCATGAGCTAGGCTCGATTTCCACCGCTCTCTCGAGTCCGGTCCGTTCCCGAACAGCGGCTGGTAATGGAGCGCATTCATGAGCTCGTGTTAAAAATCTCTCTGCGTGTATACAAATAGTCGAATTCCATGGATCCAACAAATTTATAATGAATTTTGTTAAAACATCGTCCATCATAAACAAGATGATAAACATGCTGGGTCAACACTGAGTTACATAATTTTTTTTTTATTTCAGACTGAATACATTATTAGCTATTTTTGCTTACAGGGACAAAGCGTCCGTTTTTATTTAACAGATGAAGCGGCAGCTAGCGGGGAGAGGGGACAAGTCACAATCGAGAATTATTAGAATGGACGGCTATGGAGATTTCAAAGACAAAACAAATAGCGTTTATTTCCCATTTCATCAAAATTTTATGTTATATGGATGCAAAGGAGCGTTTCAAATCTGTTATCAAGGCAAGGCAGGCAAAACATGACGCATCACACAAACGGCAAAGGTCTAATCTCATCCTGATTTACAACCTCGTACAAATACTTAGGGCCTGTTTACAAGGAGAGAGGATTACCTAGCAAGCGGGTTACCCTAGCAGGCGGGTCACCCTAGCACTCACAAATGTCCTCTTTTTTTCTTCGTCGTGTTTACTACAAGGCAGCTAGGGTTACCCGGATAGGCGGGTTACCCTATCTGCGCGCTAGGGTTACTTTGGCAGGCAGGTTAACTTTTTCCCTTGTAAACACTCCAGGTAGGGTTAACCGCCTACCTGGGTTAGCTTTCTAATTGTTCCCAGACCCTTTGAGTGTAACTGCGCATTAAATTGTCCAGGGTTGTAGGGTAACCCTACCTGTGAAATTTTGCTTGTAAACCTGGGCTATCTCCTTTAACCCTCTTGCTGGGGTAACCCTGGCACTAGAGCTAGGCCTCCTTTTAAACAGGGCCTTAGAAATTTCCACCGAATTTGGAACAAAGTTGCCAGCAAGTCTGGGGCTCTACTTTAAACACCATGCTCCCGCACTGATCACATAAACTCGATTTCTCAGGAATTTCATGATTTTGTTTTTCCCGCAGTCCCTCTTGGCTCTATTCCGAAGCTTCCTGCCGAATCTTGCAGTGAGATCAAGGCCAGTGAAGGAAATGAGATGGGTAACAGGGATTACTGGATATACTCTGATGGGAATGGTCAGACAATTCTGGCGCGCTGTGAAGGTATAGTATAGTCTTTAGTTAAAACTCTTTGCCGAGCTAACATTATTATTTCATTTCTGCTCGCCGGTGGATATTTCGAAAATAGCCTGATGGAAAATACTAACGGACGGAAAATGTACATTAATAACAATGGGTGACGTCACTAATATCTTCCCTTTCTGCCATTTTCGAGATGCTGTTTTCCTCTGTTTCAAAAACTTTTATACGGAAATGAATTTTACCCGCACGTCTTCCGTCTTGAAACTCAAACTCATTTCCATATGAAAGGTTGTGCACCAAGGCTCGTTTTGAAGCAGAGGTAGAAGACAACTCGGAAACGGCTTATTATGTAGCCATTATCCAGTTCACCTGCGAGGCACCCTTAGTTAGTTGGAGCTTCTAGTTGCCTAGGTTTGAGTTTACAATTTAAGTGATAGTATATTTTATAATCCTTTAACCCCCCACCCCCACTCCACTAGTTTATAAATAACTGAATTACTTCATTACTAAATTTCTGCTCACCCTTCGAATCTTTCGAAGAGTATGAGAACAACTTTTGTAGTCTCATTGTTAAAGGGAACCTCGGCTCTTGAAAATGATGTCTAAATTACAAATTTTACCGTACAAGGGAGACAACTTTTCACAATGATAAAAAACGGAAAAGACTAGCACTCATTATTGTTTTAAAAATTCCCGTGGTCCACCATGTTGGATTTTATGACGTCATTGAGGTTCTTTTGCATGAAACAATGAGACAAAGCACTGACGTCATATAATCCAAAATGGCGTCCCGCGGGAAATTTAAAAGCGATAATCTTTTTCTCGTTTCATGAGTACATGTATGAAATGTTGTATCTCCTTCATACGGAAAAAATTGAAATTTAGACACTATTTAAACAACTTAACGTCAACTTGTTTCAAGAGCCGAGGCTCCTTTAATATATCAAACACGAGTGAAAATGTATTATTGGGATATCCGAACACCGAGATGGGAGTTCACGCGCAGCGGAATATTTTTTAAGAAATTTGGATAGCCAGTGAAACGCTTTTCCGGGCGTTCGATATATCGTCGAACTCTAATATATTTCGGGTATCCAAACATCCTTCACTGTTCACAATTTAGCTTGTTTCTACTGGAGTGATCAAATTTTCTTGTCTATTGATAAAATCTTAGAGAACTGGCAGAAGATAAACACGGAACCTGTTTGCTTTGGCGCGCGAGATGACCAGTATGGTGCCTTCAACATCACAAAGAGTGGACGCTTGAAGACAATGAAGCTCGTCCGCTTATCAGGGGAAATACGCTGCAACGAAAATGATGGTGCGTCCTACTGGGGCTGCAGATATCGACCATTTTATGGCAAAGACGCCTTATTGACTATCATCACAAATGCCAATAACGAAGCCGTTCTGCCATCTGCTGAAGACCTGAAAGCACACAATGGATGTCGCTACAAAAAACACTTTTACAGTCTTAATGAAACTAGCCACACATCTCCAGAGCTTGTTTTCCGCGACCTTTCTGATCAGTTGACAGTGGCACGCAACGAGGAATTGCAGATATGGCACGGACAGGATTGGAAAGTTTGTTCAGAAAGTGATAACAGTGGAGAAACGTGTGTTGATGTGTATGCATGGTATGCTTAAGCTGTAGTCACTTGAGTCCGGAGATTATCTGAAAAAAATATACGAATATAAAATCAAAAAAGTTCAATTTGATTTTAGATGATAGTCTTTCTTAGATCGGTCCGCTGCATTTGGAAAAGTACAGATAAAAGAAAGTAAAAACGTTATTCCTTTCAATACGTTCAATAAGGGTTACGTTGGAGTAATATATCCAACACGAAAACAGTGTTTCATCACGTTTCTAAACACGCACGGAGAAGAAAGTTGAAAATACGACGCACAGCGGAGTATTCTTGACAAGGTTCGAAGTGTTTGGAAATGTGATGAAACACTGTCTCGAGTGTTTGATATATCTTCTCAATCGAAACTAAAACAACGGAAAAACCTAAATCGTAAAAAGCTGTGCTTACGGTTTTACCTTTTAAGATTGGTTAGGAAAAGTTAAAGGAATTTATCCCAACATATTAGATAAAAGGGTTGAAGAGCTACCATGCAGCTGTACATGTAGGGCCGTTCTTTCTTCCGACCTCTAGATTTTATGTAAAAAGCACTTACATCGATGTTTTGCCAGTAGAAAGTTTTAAAAGCAATAGCGGAAGAAAACAGACAGATTTCATCTGGTTGTTAAAAAGCACATTTTTATTTTTATCCGGCATACTCTTTAGTGCGGTCTGTTTGAGCCCACAGGCGCCGCAAAAATCTACAGCTAAAAAATCGAGACCTTGAATGTTGGGACAAGAAATAGCATTAGATCCGAGAAACTGAACGCATGTTCGCATGCGTTAATTATATGAACACGCGGGGATTTTTAAGAACACGAGAGAAATGCACAGAGAAGCGCGAGGCGTAGCCGAGTGCTTCTCGCACTTCTCCAGTGTGCTTAAAAATTCCCAAGTGCTTATATAGCTCAACAATGCACGAGTGTAAGTTCTTTATTTATTTTTTATAACATAGATAGGATTCTGCGCGCGCTCTGATTTGTCAAAAACCCATGTTGTATCAGATTTTATTATATATATAGCGACAATTTTAGGTAATAAACCTTGCAGATACAATTCTATATCTACTATATTTCGCATGTGAGAAAAGCGATACGTCCAATCAGCTTCGCGTATAGCTTTCTTCACATGTGAAAAATATAACCAATCAGCATCAAGAGTATAACGACCTAACCAATCAGAGCGCGGGAATTCAAATGGTTTCTAAAGAGGCTGTGAAAACAACGCGCTGCAAGTTTGCAAGCTCTCGAAGACAGTTTATGTTTTGGCTACAAATTTTGTACTTTTGAGAACTTTATGGAAAGGAAAGCCATCAGAAACACGCCAAGCAAAACCTTAAGAACACAGTTATGATATGGAAATGCTAAAATCATTCAACAGGCGGAGCGAAGACAAACTAAATGTCGATAAGGGAAAGCCAAGAAATGAAAGACTTTCATTGTAGCCATATACTCGCTGCGCTCACTCGTTCGTTTTCCAAAGTTTTGCAACTCGTGAATAAAAATCCGTACAAAGCACTTTCTATGCTGTAATTTGTTTATTATATATAACGAGTACTCAACCATTGTAAACTTAAAGCGATTTTTTCTAGTCTATAATTAAAGAGTTAAACGCAGCGCTACGAGGAAAACAAAGCTGCAAATGCATTCTGATGGCTTTCCAAGAAGAAGAACTTCCCGACAAATTGGGAGCCAGGCTGCAGAAATTTTCTAGCAAGCGTCTGTGTTCGAGAGGAGAGTAGAAGAAGCGAAATTAAATTGCTTCTGTCAGTTTATCGATCGTGCGTGTTTTGTTGTTTTTACTCGCGGCCTATAAAATCTTTATCATAAAGCGAAATTTGTATAAAAAAGTGACAGGCTAAACACAACTTCCGTTGGCCGCCAAATGAATTTTAGCCTTCACTGAAATAATGCAGTGGAGGATTTTATGCTTTGTTAAGAGCCGTTTAATAGTATCTAAATGCCGTCGTGTTTTCTAGCTCTGTGGCATTTGGTTAGTTTTATTGCCTCTTTTTCTGCTCAAAGATATTTTGTAGCCAAAGAAAAATGTTATTTTGCGATCTTTTAAGTCAGTCGGATCAGTAGATTTCTCTGTCAGTGACCTTTTGTTTATCGCAAGCTTCTGGTTAGCTTATACGCTAGTCTTTATCACATTGACGAAGCTTTAAGATCCGAGTCTTTGTAAGGCTACTGTTGTCTCAAAACATCAATAGATGGCTTAAGCTTCTTTATTTGTTAAATAAAATTGCGCGGGCTCTAACTCGTGACGTAAGCTGAGTGCATCATAACGCTTTCTCAAACTTATTAATAATCCATCAAGTTGTTAAAACAAAGGAAATCAGCACCGTAACCGTGGTTAATTAACATAGATGTTTTACCATTTTATTTCTTCGTTTTCTCTGTAGTTTTAGTTTCGATTGGAAAGATAAGTTCCGCGCAATTCAACTCTCTTCTCGGTGTTTGGAAATGTGATGAAACACTGTCTCGAGTGTTTGATATGTTACATGCGGGCGCAATTCATTGAACATTTTATAAAATTTTATAACGACCTCAAAAGTAAGTACGAAGTAAGTAAGAACTTTACTTAAATGCCAATGTATTTAGCACATGTGGGTTAATTGGGGACACTGTAAAAACTCTACCTGCAAATGATCATTAAAAGTATTATAAAATTCCCTTAAAAACAGGATAGAAATATTGTTCTTTAGAATATAGCCTTCTATGTTTGCCATGGAATCTTAGTAGAACATGGGCAAAATCTATAGAAGCCCCGGTACCCTGGATGTAGTTTATGTTGCGCGCGTAAATTCGGTGATTTTTTAGAATTTTTTAATGATTTATTCTAAACCAGCTAGAAGATGGGTTTCCCAATGCCCTATAAGAAAATAATGCCCTTTTGAGGTCTAGAAAAGCAGCTGAATGCCCTCGCCTAACGGCTCGGGCATCCACTAGCAGCTTTTCTAGACCTCAAGTGGGAATTATTTGCTTATAGAACATGGATACCCATCTTCTAGTAGGTAAATAGAAAAAGAAAATAAAAGAATATATGTTATCTTTTAACATTCTGAAATTCTATGTTGATGTAAATTTAAAATTCTAAAATCTTTATTTCTTAATAAATGAGCGAGGCCTCCTCTTATACAGGCTGCAGAAATTGCTGTTGTTACTTTAAAAATAACCCGAGAGGTCCAATTTTCTTATTTTTTTTTTCTAAACGCCCTCAATGGGTTTGATTACGGAAACGCCTTCCATATAAGTTTGATTTACGGAAGCCCAACACCAACTGCTCGCTATAATGTTGATTGAAAGGGTCGTGTGTCACTGAATTTAGTGGTAAATCGGTAAAGAGTTCAATAATATTGTGTAAGGCCTTGAGTAAGGTTTGCCTGCTTGTTATCTAGGCTAGCTTTTGCAAGATTTGCAAGACCATGCAGCCGGGTAAATTTTGGCATATTTTATATTCCTCCCTCTTTATCTCGCCTTTAAATATCACTAAAAAATACCCTTTTAGAAGGAGTTCAGGAAAACGTTTTCTTAAATAAATTCATTACCATTTTTTGCTGAATCACGCATAGATTCTGAATTATCACTGTGTCTAACAAAAGTGAAGCACACGAAAATAGAATGCAAATTATTGGACTCCAGCTAGAGTTGGAAAACATTAGCCTGTTCTGAGAGAAATAGAGGGAATGTGTTTTAGGATCACCGGCTTTCGCTCTTGAAGATATCGTAAAAATCGTCCGCAATTATCTGAGTCGTGACTTCACTAGCGCGTATATAAATATTTAAACTAAATTACTCTCACTTTTTTTTTATTCAAAGAACAATCTACCAAAACAAAATCCACTCAAACGCAATTTGTTAAATAACAAATTCGTTAGATTGATTGAAAAAAAAAATATTAACTTCTAATCAGGCCAATGAGATTGCTGCTAGAAGTCACTATATAATTTTAATAACTCTATGTTAAGTATATTCTTTGCATGATCATCAACCCATAAAGGACCTCGCTTTTTTCTCCCTCAGGAATAAGGTAGGATCAGTCATATATATATATATATGATTGGTTTGTTGGTGTATAATTCCGTATTTACAGACTGCCGGGCAGCAGGTATTATCGAAATATTGTTACTGATACTTATGCAATCGAACGAAGCCTGTTATTAACTTGATATTACGGAGATTTTTAGTAACTTTGCCTGCAACAGGTTCAAATAAGCGGCTGAAACTAGAGTTGTGAATTAACAACAATTTTTGTGTTGGCGTTATTTGGAATAAGAAAATTCCAACAGTGTTCCGTTTTTGCCCTCTGTTCTCAAAATGTTCTAGAGTAAACTGAATAAGTAAATCAGTACACATTTACGTGGCTAAACCAAGTAGATTATCGTGGTTCAAATATATCCTGCAGTACGGTTGGGATTAATCTAATTAATGTTTTATTACCAACAAGCAAGCTTCAGGGATAAAAAAAAACAATAACAGCAGTCGTTTGCAAAGGGTGCCGAAAATAAAATGATAGATCGTGGCATGTATTTGCATAAAATTTGCCTCGTGCAGCGACTTCTCAAAATAACGAACCCAATAGGTCATTTCCGAGTTCACTTTTGCCGCAGCGTCAAAACGAGTCTAAGTGCAAAACCATTCATATGAAAATGCGTTTTACCTGCATCTTCATTCTCATGCAAAACGAGCTCATTTCCATATGAATAGTTTCGTATTTAGACTCGTTTTGAAACTGAGGGAAAAAGGAACTCGGAAATGGCATATTTTATTATCTATTTTATAAATTGCTTTTGATCCTTAAGTTGTTTTCCATTACAGAGTACTTTCAAACGATAACCACACACACGCACACAATCTCTTACTTAAACTCATACTTACACAGTACACGATATTTTTGAGTGCCCAAGTAGTATATATAGGGAAGATATCAGTGACGTTACCCATTGTTATTAATGCATCAGCCAAAAATACTACTGGCTGGTGAAACAAAGAGCTCTTTTGTTTAACTTGTTGCCAATTTAAATAACAAAAACTGTGTTTGTCGACCCTGGTGCCTAGGTAACATCGAGCCAATTTGGCGGAGTAACTTTTTAACTTTTTTTCGCCTAACACCTAAATTTCCTTAGAATGTCTACCAGCAATCGCATCGACTTCTCTAGCAGCCATCACGTAACTGAATGCTTGGGTTAATTTCGCCCATGCTAAGTAGACCAACCTAGACCAAGCTATATCCTAATGATAGGGAAATCATTATGGATGTCATGACCATATCTATTATTTTACATCTGGGTAAGAAGCACTGAGATTTCAGCTCGGCTTCCAGAACAAATTTTCTTAAAAGGGAGTTCGTGATTACTTGACTAAAGTTTTCGCCATGTCATCAGGAACTAGAAAAAAGGTAAAGCCTCGGGGCTTATCCCGGTTTCAGTAGCATTAATCAGCTAGGAATATTTCTACTCCCCCTTGGATGGGATGCTAGTCCGTTGCAGGATTACCCCCCAACATTATGTCGCCGATACCCATTTATACACCTGGGTGGAGAGAGGCACTGTGAGAGTTAAGTGTCTTGCCCAAGAACAGTGCCCCGGCCAGGAATCAAATCCGGACCGTCAGATCCGGAGTCCAGCGGCACTAACCATTTGGCCACCACGTTTCCCTAGGGGGGGGAGGTCAAAATGTTGCCCAGTATCGAGGAAAGCAATGGTTAAAGGGCCATTGTCACGATAACTCGCATGCGGAGCTTTTATTCGCATAGAAAGTGTTTTGACCAATAGAAACTTGACAAGGTGGCGCACTGCATGCTGCTACAAACCACCGTGGCCTTCTGCGATTGTTTTGGAGTTTTCACGTGCGCACGAACACCTCTTTGTCTTGCATCATCCCTTTGTTTTAGCGAACCGCTTTGTGTATCACCTTTCGGAACATCATATTTCCTGTGATGCTGAAAAGAAAATATAAGTAAAAAGTAATGTTTTCCGTTTTAAACTTCCAAAAATGACCAAATAATACCTTATTTCAATTTTCATAGCTTTTGGAAGCCTCGATGGAAGAAGATTTTAATCACATAAATTAACTTTGATTTCTGGTTCGTCGGACCAGAAATCAAATCGTCACACATGCGCAGAAAAGTGACAAAGGCCCTTTGAAAACTATAGTTTTAATAATACTATTCAACTCAACTATGATATCACTGACATCCATTTCAAAGGCTTTTACGTTCGTTTGTTTCGGTTTCAGTTAAGACGCTGACACAATCCAATATGAATACAATGTTCTGGCTCTCAGCTGCGTTCCTCATGTCCCGGATTGGTATATTTGAAGCTGCTCTCCAATGTAACGAGGTGGAATCCTCCATATTCTCTATGTTCCTCAGAGGTCACACGTTTAAAACGTACAAAGTTGAATGGCCTCACAAATGCTTTTTGAGGTGCGACGAAGAAGTCACTTGCCAAAGCTATAACTTCCATATTGGTCAAAAAGTCTGCGAACTCAACAACAGAACAAAGGAAGCAAGACCGGAGGATTTTATTCCGGATCAGACAAGATTCTACATGAAACGGGCAAATAACAGAGGTAAACGTGAATTCTTCTTTGTTTGTTTGCAGCCAGTTTGAAAGCCACAGCTTGGCTCGGCTCATGTCAGTCTATTTGTTTCATCAGTTTTATCCTTGAGCCTATGCTATAAATCTCCTTAAATATAAAGTTGAGCATACCGTCTACAAACGTTCCCAAGCTAAAACAAAGTAAATTAAAACCGTGACAAAGGGTAACGTTCAATCTCGCATCAAATTGGAGGTCGACAAAAAGGCTACTATTTTCCTGCTTCGCGCTATTCTTTTGTTTTGATTTAAAAGACGCGATGCGCTCGGAACTCGTATAACAACACAAAACATAACAAGTTACATTAACAAGTTATATTAATGACGGAGAGTAATCGGATCCCGATCCGGAGAATTTCCGAGTCGTTCTCGTACTTTTTCGGCTTCTGACGGTGTATTTAAAATTTAAAATACAGCTCGAGGCTCGTGCAATTTGGAGAACTTTCGAAATATCACTCGTACATATTAAACACGAATTGTACTCGAGGTCGTTTAAAGTAAGCGAATGCATGTTTATACGTTGCGTCGTCTGTTGCTTCTCCTCGGTTTTAATGTAAAGATATACATAATCGAATTCACAACCGCAATGCAAGCCACTTTCCAGAAATATATGGTTAACAATAAATTTCAACCTATATATTGCCATAGTGGATCAAATTACCAAAAAATAAAAATATAAAAATATTTTTTTTCTCCAGCAATGCGCTTCAAACTAGTATTTCACTTTCTCCAACATGATCTTGCAGAAATTGACTGTTGTATAAAGGGTTCACATTTGTATCTTGCAGTCCCCATTGGTTCTATTCCGGAGCTTCCAGCCGAATCTTGCAGTGAGATCAAAGCCAGTGAAGGAAATGAGATGGTTAACAGGGATTACTGGATATACTCTGATGGGAATGGTCAGACAATTCTGGCACGCTGTGAAGGTATGTGAATGGGGTATAAGTTTAGCATTTTTAGTATGCCAGTAAAAGGTAAGGAATCGAAGTCAAGTTTCTCGCTGGTCACCATGCTATTGTTGCTGAAACTGTGGTCGTAGTTTTTCATAATGTTTTGGACATCAGGAAAGGGTCAGAGCTGACTTGCCTTTGTTGGCAGGAAAGGGGGAGCATCATAGGCGTTTGGGCAATGTTTTGATAGGGGGGGGGGGGGCGGTTAACCAATTGCCCAATAAATTCTCCAAAAAGTTGCCTTGCCCAAATTTTCTCATGCTGCCCCAAAAATCTGATTTGCCCAAAATGTGGGGGGGGAGGGCTGCAGCTCCCCTTCCCCCCCGGCCCGTACGTCTATGGGGAGCATTACATCATATTACTTTTTGTGTTGCTCTTTTTTCAGCCCCCCCCCCCCCCCCCCCCTCTTCCTGTCTGGTAAGCCAGTAGTTTTCATTGTGTGGGTCCTTTTTTTAAGAAAGTTAACAAAAACGAAATGTTTCTTAAAGTTTCCTTCATGGATAATGTTTTTAAAATTATCATCCAGATAGTTCTACAGGTGAGTGTCACTTGCACGAAATATTCGAAGACCGATAATGTTTGAGCGACATTTCGACAAAATCAAACCATTATGAAAAGAAGCTCGTGTATTATAAGAATGGTTGTTTTTGAGGAAACTTTTAAATTAATATAATTTGGACATTTTGAACATCATGCACAGTTTCTTCATACGGTATTTCGTCATCAGTTGTCTTGAAAATTTTCACCGATTTATCAGGGCAACAAGCCCTAGTAATGCCTGTCATGACATGTAAAATACTTTAAAGTTAGACTACGCGCCTGAGGTCATTGGAGCGAGTTTCAATAAAGTATCTTAAAACCAAAACCAAAGTAATTCATTACTTTGGCGAAACCTCGAAGTAATTACACGTACTAGCCGACACAAAACGCGGGAAAATGTACGCACGAGAGTCACGATTGGTTTTGGTTTTAGCGGAGCTCCACCGGCCCGAAGGGCCGCAAAGCGGAGCACCATAACCGTAGGAGAAGGACAATCGTGCATGCATAGAAATAAAACCATGCATCCAAGTTTTCATGGTTGACACAGCCAGTTGGATGGATCGCGGGCGCGAGCGCCCTACGACGACGACGACGACGAAGTCGCACATAATGGCGGCCATTGGGATAGCCATGCCTTGTCGATACCATGTCAGCATTATCAGCTTACATCTTTGGTATAGGACATCCATGTTACGTTCAATTGACAGCTGTCAAATCGAGGTATCCGCTAACCAGTATCACATGACCAGATCGCGGGCTCAAATTTAGAAGTCATGACCGCTGACCATGCATTGTTTTTCATTGATCGCGGGCTCAGATTTTTTCTTCTGGTAGCATTTTTTTCATTTTTAAGGTCATTATCAGCGGAAGTTCTGCAATTGGAGTTGACGTTTTCAATTATTCCTATTTATTCAGATCAATTATTAAGAGCCTGCAACAATACGGAGCTCCTCTTTTAGGCTTGGCTTAATCTATATATTACTCTTGATTGGTTGAAAAATTGGCGCGGAATTTTTAAACGAATCCGACTAAGGGAAGTAATGCAAAACCAAAGCAAACGCAGGGTTACTTTTGATACTCAAGTGAAAACCGCTCTACGTCACCGATACCAAGGGACGACTATACTCATCCTAGCCTGTCCTTTGGGGACCAGCGAATATGCGATTTTAAAGCAACAAACGCTTTCCAAACAATTTTCCTTTTTTTTTTACAAAATAGAAAATTCCACATAAAGAAACATTTAACAGTGTCTTCTGCGAACTAATTCCGCCGAAAATTTTAATTCATTGACAAAATATTAAAGAGCTTTTTTGATAGTCTTAATAATACGCACATTATATAGAGATTACTTCAAGGAAAATGCGCGCGTACGATTTTTATTCACGAGTTGAGTAGTATCAGAAAACGAACGAGTGAGCGCAGCGAACGAGTGAGTTTTTTCAAAGCGCGCGGGTGTTTGTGCAACGGCTGTCGGATGACGTTCCCTTCAGTGCGTTCATTCATCGCTAGTGAAATTTCGTCGTTCGCGTTGCTGATTGGACGAACAATGTTTTTCCACAGTGAAATTTTGTCGTTCGTGCTCCTGATTGGCTACGTACGTTTAGAATTTCTATGAGTAAATCTCAGAACTTATGAAATAATTCCCGTTTCCAGTGGACTTTTAAGAATAAAAACATATTTCATTTTTTGTTGTTTATTTTTTCAGGAGGCTACCATCTTTTTATGATTTTCATGTCACTTCCAGTGTTAAGAGCTAGCCGCTAGCAGAAACTCGAACTGTTAGCAGACACGAAATTTCCTAATTCTAGCGGATAGGCAAATTTGCTCCTCAGTAATTAACATTATAACTATTCATTTTTTAAATTACCAATTTAACATAACACTTAAGTTAATGATCGGACATGCAAACCTTTGGTTTTGAATCCGCTGAAATATTTACAAAAAATAGCAGTGCTGCCTTTGTTTTTAGAATCAGGAGTTCGAAATTTGGAGCTGAGAATGTGATTATGCTGAAATACAGTAGAAAGTATTCTGCTTCCTTTCGAAGACATGGCTCCGAAATTCGAACCTTAAGTTAATTTGATTTTGACTCCCCTGAAATGCCTAAAAGAGCAGCACAGCTCAACCTTCCAAAATGTTTATTAGTGTGACTAATGAATTGCTTTATTCTTTGCTAACATTTAAGAGAAGTGGCAGAAGATTAACACAGAACCTGTTTGCTTTGGCACGCGAGATGACCAGTATGGTGCCTTCAACATCACAAAGAGTGGACTACTGAAGACGATGAAGCTTGTCCACAAATCAGGGTCAGTAAGCTGCAACCCAAATGGCATTGCATCCAATTGGGGTTGCAGTTATAACCAAACATATGGCAACAACGGCCTGATGACTATCATCACAAATGCCAATAAAGAATCTGTTCTGCCGCCTGCTGAAGACTTAATAACAAACGGTGGGTGTGGCAACAAAAAAGACTTCTATACTCTTGATGGAATTAGCCACACATCTCCAGAGCTCGTTTTCCGCGACCTTTCCAGTCCGTTGTCAGTGTCATGCAACCAGAAATTACAGATATGGTATGGACAGGATTTGGTTGACTGTACTGAAAATAACAACAGTGGTCAAACATGTGTTGATGTATATGCGTGGTATGCTTAACCTGTAATCACATGCGTCCCAGACAGCATGAAAAGATAACTTTACTGCGGTGTAAAGCCAACTCAAAGGAGCTATGTTATGGTTTGTGCACTTTGAAAAATTTAGCCTAAATTTTTCAAATTCTTGATTTGTAACCCGTTTTAATGTTCTCCATTCTTAAAGTGGTACTACGATGAAAAACTTTTAATTGTTCTAGTTCGATTCCGATTTTATATTTGGCAAGAATGCACCATGCCAATTATTGCGCTTCAATTTTCGAAATAAGTCAGTTTTTTGAACGACGAATTATTGTTTAACCTGTCCGCCATTACCAGATTCGACTTCAGTCGAGTTGCATTGGGAGAGCTGGATCTAGAGTGAAAATGACGTCATATTCTCACTAGTTATTTTTTTTTCTGTGTGAACCCAACTAATTTGGTATGCAGAACAGCAACGTGATTCTAAAAGCTCGTGCTGCATACTAATCAGCCGGGCTCACAGATTTCAAAATCAACTTGTGAGTATATGACGTAATTTTCTCGCTCGATCCAGCTCTCTCAATGTAACTCAACTGAAGTCGAATCTGGTAATGGCGGACAGTTTAAACAAGAATTCGTCGTTCAAAAGAAACTGACTATAATTGGCATGGAGCATTCTTGCCAAACATAGAACAAGAACAACATTTTTTCATCGTAGTACCACTTTAACAATCCTTGTTCCTTTTTGGTTTAGTATCACTCCTTTGGTGTTTTCCTTCCTTAGTAAACTATTATTTCGAGGTTTCCTTCATTTTATGGGTAATTTGGTCAGTCACAAAAAATGACCCAAAATATCGTGACACTGGCGTAATCGTCTGTTTTAAGCAGCTTAAAGAGACGTATACAACAACTTTATGCACAGTAGCGTAAATGCGTGTTTATCGAGCTTTAACGAGGTTTAATTCATAGCGTCAAGTTAAATAGTCAACTTTAAAAAGGATACTGTAACGCCTGAAAATTAATATTTTAATAAAAATGGCCTGTAGCTTGCTGTAGAAGGAGAAAAATGCAAAAAGCAATAGGAGAAAATTTAAAATGCAAAAAGTGGTGAAAGCTAAGAAAAATAACCACTACAAGATTCAAAATTTCTATCTTGTTATGTGGCAGGTTTTTATCAAATTTATTCGTGTATTTGGTGGAATTCGGCACGATAATATGGTAATTAGAACATACAAAATTTCTATAATCAGGCGCGACAGTAAGTCCCTTTAAGACAGCTTTACTTTTCGGCAAAAATCTCGTTTTTCGTGCTGTGATACCTATCTGCATGCAAACACGTACTTTATTCAATACTCGTACTAATTTTCGCCATTTCAAAAAAATCGAGAAATTTTTAAGAACACGTAAAAAATTTCAAAAAATATTAAACACGCGTGTTTAACCCTTATTTAGCAAACGGGAGGTTAGTAAATTAATTTTTCTCTCTGACTTCTCCAAGGCGTCCAACAACCGTTCTTCTTTGCAACAATCCAAGCTTGCGGATCTGCCGGCTTGTTTAAAGGTTGTACAGCGGTCTGCCTGTAAAACTGTAGTCTCTCTTGCAATTTCTTTACCACATCCGGGAACTTTTGGCTGAGGTCTGTGTGTTCTGTAGGGTCAGTGGTAATGTTATAAAGAGCAAGTTTGATCAATCCGCTTTTATGGGATTTCTAAAAACGAGAAAGAGAGACGTTAGTCAATTGCGATGTAGTGTGGAGCCTCACAGACCCAATATTCCAGCCTGCCATTTGTCAGGACTGGTCGGCTAAATTGGTATACTTCAAAAATGAATAGGATTTTCTTTTCAGAATTTTCCCTTTTTGATAAACTTTTTATCAGAAGAGTGAATAAAAGTTGTTGAGTCCGACTAGCGGCCGAATAAACGAACTGATATTGATTTAGGTCACGTGACTTAGTAGTACATGTATAATTTGGTTTTATCAACTGTGTTGATAACGTGAATTGGCCACCGTAAAGCGATTCAAGAGCTGACGTTTCGAGCGTCAGCCCTTCGTCGGAGCGAATCCAATTCGCTCCGACGAAGGGCTAACGCTCGAAACGTCAGCTCTTGAATCTCTTTACGGTGTCCAATTCACATTATCAACCCAGTTGATAAAACCAAATTATATTGTTATACTTCCCACCGACGCAGCACCACAGTTTCTTCAGAAACTTACCCCCTCTGTTCATTAGTAGTACATGGTTTGTCAAAAGAGAAAGGAGTTTCGTCACGGGGAACGCGATAGCTATGTGTTTGCTACTAAAACCAAAAACACAGGAACATCGGAACACCGGAACACCGGAACACCCCGGAACACCAGAAATACCATAAAATGCCAATAAATTTCCGGTGTGTTCCGGTGTTCCGGTGTTCCCGGTTTAGTACATGCCTTTTGCTACAGTTTTTGTATCTTTCTCGCCTTTTATCGCACATAATATGTAAATACGAGGTTTACAATTTTCGTTTACCCGAATGTATTGTTAATTTAGGTTTTTTTGTTCAGTCTTTTACCGTAGGCGTAGGCGATACAGTGTGAAATGGTGGAAATGTTTGTAATGGAAATTTGTGCACAATCACGTCGATGATCTGGATAATTAAAGCGTTGTGTTCTACAAGTACGTGTTGAATAAACTCTGTTGCGAATTGTCCCCAACAAAATTTAGGAATCGACTTATCTGGCTAAAACGTTCAGATTACTATCGGTTTTCACTTCATGTATTGAACAATCTGGCCGGCCAGTGCATTCAAGTCTCTAATTCCAGTTTGAAAGATTTCAACTGCAGAAAACAGACTGGGTTGCCGTTTTACGAAGGGTAATTCTCAAATTACGGGCACGTTTGTCAACATTCACATTTCCCTCGCTGCTCGTTCAGTTGTACATTTCATGTTTACAAAATAGGGAGAATTTGATGAATCTGCAACACTTTCTGTAAGGATACTTTGAGTAGACAATAGACACTGTTCACTTTTAGCTAAGACCTTTTCGATTGTTTTCTAAACTATACTGGATTTCTCCCTGAAAAAAGCGGACATAAAACATTTTAATTTCAACAGCTGTGCAACGTGCCTCGGAACATATTTTCGACAAGAAACTCTCAGAAATACTGCCCCCCCCCCCCGCCAGGGGATGGGTACTCCCATATATGGGCTATGTTCCGTGGGATAGGGTACGGTTTTTTGAGGTTCTGGTATCACGGGAAAGTACCAGGGGATTCAGGGTGATTAAAGTAAGAAAACCAAATCCATTTTTGTATAAACACCTTTTAACAGGAATCTGAAATTTAAACTATTTTTCGAAATTCCCATTTGTGATATTTTTGTCGATGTTTTAACTTCTAAAAACATTTATTTCTATGCAAACTTTAAATGGTAAGACTTTGAGGTAGGGTCGTACGGGTGGATTTTAAGTAAAATGCCCTGACAGAATTAGAACCCAGTTTTCTGACAACCACTCGGCCACTTGTTTTCGGCTACTTCCAGAACAAGAGGATGGTGAAATTTCAAAAACCCATTGTCTTTTACGATGGTTTTGACCTTATATTTGTTGCTTGTTCCCACAAATATACATCTGTGATCAATTTTATCAAAAGCATCTGGTGACCCCCATAAACCGTATTAAACTGGGCCAGCATAAATGACATAAAATCGCATCTTGGGAAAATCTCAGTCACACATTTTT
>OX393572.1:5786818-5791040 GCA_947652115.1 Blastomussa wellsi | reverse complement strand
CACGGAATTATCAAGTTTACCTCCTAGAATGGAAACGTTTAGCTGAGTTAAGGTCATTGCCCAGTTTCATACCGTGAGTTACTGGGTCGAGTGCGGACTTTAGCGGACAAATTAAAAGAAAAGAGTGGCTTCCGCACTTGCGAAGGAAAAGGCGTCCTCATCACGAGCGTATTGTTTTAAAAACAAAAGGATTACGGAAGCGGATAAGTCGTCGGAACTTTACAGTTTTGCTTAATTTTTTAATTTGTCCGCGAAAGTCCGGACTGCTGTGCGGAAGGTCTTGGGTTCGAGCCCCAGACCGGAGCAAGTCAGGGTCGTCAAATAACTGAGGAGAATGTGCTGCCTTTGCAATGACATCTACAAATGGTTAGACGTTCTAGTCTTCTCGAATAAGGACGAAAAACCGTTGGGCCCGTCTCCTGCATCTTCAGTGTTACGGTAAACAGGGACCGTTAAAAGAACCCACGCACTTCTCACAAAGAGTAGGGAACGAGGTTCCCGGTGTTGTGGTCTGGTCTTGTTTCACGGGTTGGTGCTTAACATAGGGATAACCTCCCCTTTGGACGGACTTGTCCAAGAAAAATTGAGTGTGAGTATGAGTATGAGAACGCATCAACGAGGTCAAAGTTGCTAACCTGCGAGTTTGACCAGTGTAGGATACCAGTCTGTGGAATGAAGCAGTTCTTTGCTTTTAACACCTTTTTGTTGTAACATCTTTCCATGGACAAAAGACACCCCTCTGATCCCTCCCTCCCAGAGGGTTTTCTTCTGACCGCGCAGAGGCCAGTTGTAGCCACCGGATCCAGGAAGTCCTCCATTATCAGTGGTGAAGATCAATAACGTGTTTTCCCAAAGACTGAAGAAGAGGAAATAGATTACTCTTTTTACTCAGCAGGTCAGGAAGCCCTTTCTCCCTGCCATCCATGCATAAATTACCCTGCATGCATAAATTACCCTACTTAGCCGACGCGGCCGTAGGTCGTGTTTGCTAAAATGAGACGATAATCCGCAAGACTGTGCAGGATAATTAATTTATAATCCGTGATACGGAAAAACATGGCGCCACGCGTGGCATTTTGGGTAGATCGACATGTTGGTCCCCAAAGATACTGTGTTTGTATGAGAATCTGATAGCAAATAATTTTCTTAGAAAATAAATTCTGAACAATATTTGAATAGCAACGTGAAGGTACTAGGCAAAAGATTATATGTACCAAATTTGAGGGATGTAGCCGATCTAGAAATCGTTCTCAATTTTCCTTATATTTGTCTATAATTTCCCCCCACAAACTTGCGAGCAAATGTATGAGAAATTAAAAACGCGATTACACGCTTTCTAGCACAGTTACACCCCTTGGATTCGGTAGGAATAATCTTTTGCCTAGTACCCTCACTTTGCTATCCATAAATTGCCCGTAATTTATTTTTTAACAAAATTATCTGCCATCAGATTCTCATACAAACACAGTAACTTTAAAGCCGACATGTCGATTTCCCCAGAATGCAACGCGTGGCGCCATCTTTTTCCGTATCTCAGATTCAGCAACAACAACCATTTTGCTAGATATATAGTAAATAATACAGCAAAAAATAAAGTTAAATAAGTAAAAAGTACTCAGAATTGTAAACACTAAACGAGCTGAGTAGTTACAAAAATTATTATGCTTTAAATGGATTGTGGGACAAATAAGAAGAAAAAAAAAACATAATATAAATTAGTACAGCTCCAGTTATTGACAGATCAAAATTGTACATAAGTTAATTGGGAGCGACAGGAACTTAAGAATACTAAGCTAGCATTAGGCTCGATGACCAGCCGCTGTTCGGGAATCGGAGCCCGCGCTCGGGAGGAACGAAGACCGTACTCGAGAAAGCGGCGGAAATCTAGTCCAAGCTAGCATTAGACATAGGAACTTAGGAATTGTTTAGTCATGGTTTGCTTAAATGAACACCGAGATAAAGTTTTTATCTCCTCATCCTTTTTGTTCTAGATAGAAGGACCAGCGAAATGTAGATTGAACTTACCATATAAATTAGTTGTAATAAGATTGATATGATAAGTGGATTAAGATACTAGCCTAGTATTATAGTTGTGTTATGATATGCATGTAAAGTAATTGTCAAAGACCTGAGGTAATAATAAAATTATGAACGAAGAAAGGGGCGCTTTGCAAGACTTCGGACGAATCATCGTAACTTACGTATATCGCAGGATATCTGTCAAGTACATGTGACGAATAAAATGGCTTCATGACCATATATGGGCAACGTGACAATTTGTTGAATAATAACTTGCGTTGGAAACTGCGCTGTCCTGTACATATTAAAATGTGATTATAAAGTGAAAGCGATGAAAGGAATTTATTTAAATAACATTGAAATGACTTACCCTGCTTTTTCTAAACTATTTGTCACGTTACCAATTGCCTCGTCTACAATGTCCAACATGGCGGCATATGTCCTTCTGACTTTGTTGTTGATGAAGCTGTACTTGTCAATATATTTTTGTGGCGCTTGGACCGGGAAGTGAACATTTTGAAACGGTAGGTAGAGGAAGAGAGGAATTGAGGAGTTGTGCTGCTCAATAACCTTTTGTGCTTGCTGTGTAACAAGATTTAAAAAGTCAACGTGACTCACGCGATTTAACCTACTTTCGAGTACCTCCGGGCTCGTCACGCAATCTTTCTTTGCATGTGACGTTGCCCAGGAGGAAAAGCTTAATAGGCCCAACGAACCTTAAAAAATTAAATGTACGCCGGTACGCACCGTAAAAGACAACTTTTACTACTTTAATTCTATTCTACTTATCAATCTTGAAAGCAAGCAGTTAATCTGTTTATTTAAAATTAATTTTACTTTCTTTTAAGTACGGTATGAAATTCTGGGGTTCCTGTCAGTGGACCAACACTTTTCCTACCTCGTCCCCAAGCGCCGGTCGGCTAAGGCCGTAATTCGGGATATCAGCGCATCGCGCACGACCAAGGAGCGACGACTGGGGACTACACAGTCCTCGACTCGTACTGCGTCAAGAAAACTGGAAACCCTTAACCCTTTCCTGCCCAAGCGTGACTTATAGATTTTACTCTGTCTAACGCCAGACGATTTTACTCGTCAAAGGGAGACCCCTTGGGCAGTAAAGGGTTAAAAAACTATCTCCCTTAACCCTTTCCTGCCCAAGCGTGACTTATAGATTTTACTCTGTCTAACGCCAGACGATTTTACTCGTCAAAGGGAGACCCCTTGGGCAGTAAAGGGTTAAGGCAAACATGTACACGAAGGATCCTTTGTTTGGTCAATAAACGTGTCTTTCAAGATGCATGTTCCGGTCCAATCAGTACGAGACTTATGGGCTGAAAAAAGGAGCAATTAAAATCTTAGAAAGAAAAGTGTCTGGTACTTCCTAAACCAAAGACAGACTTTCTTTAAAAAATCGCTTTTATATATGATGGGGCCACATTATGGAACAAGGCCCGCCTTGGCACGTTCAAGGGTTCTTTGAAAGAAGTAGCTCTGAATTCATTTCAGTTTGTCTCTTTTGTCTGGTTTTGTATAGCCTGTACATTTGTTATGAACATTAAGTATAGTTAGCTCTGAATACTAATAGTCGTCATTTGTAAAAGATGTGACCACATCAGCTCCGCTGCACATTCTTTTCTGTATAAATCATCATCGTCATCGTCATCGTCATCAACACCATCACTATCACAAGCATCATCATCCACAGTATCTAGCATTAGTATCTCACAATTCAGCTCATAGACGAGTAATCCATTTTGAACGAAATTGGCTTAGAATAAAGCGAATTAGTTTCGGAACGGCAACAGACAGTTGACTCCAACGCAAGAGTACGTCAGGTTGGTAGTGGACTGTGCAGTTTCTAATGAAGTCTAATTTTAAAACTATATTAAATCGTCAATATTTTCACAAGCCTTTCAGAAAAACTAATTCCTTGCAAACGTATCCAAAACTGTAGAAAACACCCTAATACATTTAATGTGGCTTAAAGGAGTTTAGTCATCGTTTGTGCGCTTTGAAAAATTTAGCTTAAATTTTTCACAATCGTCATTTCCAATCCGTTTCAGTCTTCTCCATCCTCAGCCATCCTTGTTCCTTTTTGGCTTAGTATCACTCCTTTGGTGTTTTTCTTCTTTAGCAAACTATTATTTTTGGGTTTTCTCCATTTTAAGGGTAATTTAGGTTGTCGAAGAAATGACTCAAAATA
>OX393572.1:5701818-5779318 GCA_947652115.1 Blastomussa wellsi | reverse complement strand
CGTCCGATCCTGATTCCAGCGCACTAACCATTAGGCCATTGCGGCGCCTCCCTACCTCTCTCCCTCCCTCCCTCCCTCTCTCCTTACGCCTCCCCCCTCTATACCTTCCTTCCTCATGTGCGCTTTGGAGGGGAATTTTGGAGTTTGCATGATTAGTTCTCCAGGCTATGATTAGCACAATATATACCAGTGGAAATGCACCTCGCAAAAGTATAACCTCTAGCTCGCGCGCCTGAGGAAGGGCAGTTTTCCTTCAACAATGATTTCTTTACGGCTAGAGGAAAATAATACTTATGGACATCAAGCGTGGTCTTAAGCAACACAAATCTCAATAAGTGATTCTAAGAGAGGTTAGCAAGTATAATACTGCTTTCCGTTCTCTTTTCTCTTAACATGCGCTTAACGCCATCAGTTATTTTTTTGGTATAGTTATCAAAGTGGCGTATAGAAATCACATTAACTTGTCCACATGAGATCATTGCTACGTTTTCCAAAAGCGGACACTCGAATGCTGTGCTTTCTGTTTAAAACCATCTGCGGTACATGCATGGTTGTGTATTATTGACATTATTTATCGACGCGTATGACATCTTACCTTCCTTGAATATTGTTTTATAGTTAACCACCAAATGCGTCCTGTTTCCAGTGATGGAATCCTGCAGAAAATCAATAAGAATGGCTGGTTCTTTAGCTTCCAGTTTCACTTATCAGAATTTTAAATACAACAAACCGAATTTGAGCAACAACAAATTTTCAAACGTACTTAACCTATCTTTCTTTCTCTGGCAAACTGTTACAGGTTGATCCGAATGAACGTTTAAATAACCAGCTGAGTGTGTGGGACTTTTAAGGACACTTAAAAGAAGCACCATTTAAAGGAGGCTTAAAAGAAGGTAAAGAGTATTACAAGTGGCCCGTTTAACGAGTATTACAAGTGCGTCTTTTAAGGAGTCTTACAAATTGGACTTTTGAGGGATTTTCTTGAGTGCGACTGCTTTAAGGAGTCTTGAAAGTTTTAAGGAGACTTAGTGACACTTTTAAGGACATTCGTTGTAAGGGTTTATGCACATCTTTACTGTCCACTTAACACTGCCACAACGTCACGCCACGCCATTTATCGAACGCGCTCGCTGAAAAAACGAGCGCGTTCGCGTTCAAAGCCTGTTGCCACAGCGTCAACTTCGCTTTCAGTATTTAACGAATCACTTTGGTAAAAGAAAATGAAAAATCTGTCGATTAAAAGTCTGATTCTTTTTGTCCCACTTACGTTCGAATTCCGGGTTTTGAGCGTCTCGTTTACTTTACGACGGTCTCAAATAATAATAATAATAATAATAATAATAATAATAATAATAATAATAATAATAATAATAACCCAGTAAACCCACTCGCCTTTGCGGTTTTCAGTGGGGCCCTGCAAATAATCATAACTAACAAAATAAATACAAAAATTGGTGGAAAACTCATCTAAGGCCTAAGAAATCTAAATACATGTTAAAAACATTAAAAAAAATCAGCAAATAATATAACATGCGCCAACTTGTCAATTATCTGACCACAGACAAAATCTATCAACTACACGATTTTCGCGCGAACGTTCTTACATGACATAAGCGGTTTTACAAGCAGCGCTTTCAAGGAGACTTAGCTGCAAGTGACACTTTAAAAATGTTGTACAGGTGGCACTTAAAGGCTTAGAGGAGACTAACAAGTAGCACTTTTAATAAGTCACGCAAGTGGCATGTCACTTAAGAGGATTCCTGCAAGTGGCACTTTTAGGGAGACTTCCAAATAGCCTTTTCAAATGATATTTTCAAGCGGTCTTAGAAATTTACGCCTTGTCAATTTCAAGTATTTTGCCAGAACCAATAAAATATGCGCTGATCTTCTATTTTTGAATACAGACTGGACGTGTGTGTTTATTTGTTTGAAACTGAAACAGAATCTTTCAAAATATATACCTTTGTTTAATTCAATAGAATAGATCACCTTTTCATGACTTGTTAAGCTGACGACAGAATTTACATTTATGTAGACAAGTATTTCGAAATGAAATGCAAATTCATATAAAAGGACAAAAGGCACTTTATTTTCGTGGTTCAAAATTGCCGAGGTCGAAAAAAGAACGACAGACTCCTAGAGCAAGCGAAAATTTATGTTTAAAGAGCTGCATTGACGTTAAGAGAAGTCAGAAAAATTTGTTGCTTCTTATTTCGTGTGAAATTCATATCCCAACAGTGTAACATTACGCTTGATGCAAGCTATCTGGACGCGTATGAGTTTGCCTGCGCCCGTGCGCTTGGCGTTCAGCAAATATTTCATAAAGCACTTGACGGATGAGCGGACAAATGGCTTGGACCACTTCAAAACGTTGTAAAACGAGAGAAATAACCCGGTGGAGCTACGGTATCGACAGCAGGTACTCCTTACGCTATGCAAGAGGTACTGGGAACTTGTCTTCTCGTTTTACTTAGCGCCAAAGCAGCAGAAAAACCATGAGACTTCTTGATAACGGCGCAAATCTTCTTTTTTGTATTAAAAACAAACCTCGTCGAACTTCACACTTGCGTAATCATCGCAGCAGTCGTGTAGGTAATCATACTTGAAGGCAATTATGAAGGTAATCGATTTGCAACGGTTTATGTGATGCTTACAAACTGCCTTAGGTATAGGAATATGATTTACATTGCTATTGAAAAGAAAACTATTGAGCATGAAAGTAAGTTAGTTTTTGATGTGGAAGATTTATAGTTTTTTCAGAATATATTATTTTCATTGGTTACACGATAATAAAAATCCAGATAAATGCTTAAACGTTTACCTTGAGGAATATGCAGTAAAATCTATTATTCTAATGTGTAGACCGAGCCATTAGTGTATTTGCTGACCATAACAGATGTACCTTTGTAACTATATCTTATGACAATTGCTGTCATAGGCTTGGGATCCGGGATCCGGGAGGGGAGCTTCAGCCCCCTCCCCCCCCCCCCCCCCCCCTCTTCAATTTGGAAGTTTCTCGATTTTTCACGCAAAACGCTCAGGATACGGGCAACGGCAGTTGTAATTTTTGGGCGGTTGTGTACCTGTTCAATGCAAACACATTCGGAAATTGTGTAATTTTTTTCGGGAAGGGAGTTTACAGCCACTCCAAGTTCGGTAGTGATAAACAGATAGTCAGGATCAGTCAGATTTGGAGAGAAGATCAAGGCTTTGGTTGTAAGGGTCGATCTTTGATTCATTTCTAAAATTTCTTCCTTATACTTAGATATTGGTCTATGATTTCCTGTCGTTACATGTGCAAAGCGCTGTCGCAATGTTCATTTCTGCGAGCAGTAAAATCACCATAATTGAAGTTTCGCATTAATCTGTTCAGTCGTCATTGCTTCGAGAAGCCTTCGGAAGTGTACAAACAGGCAATTGAATTTTTGTGTCCGCGAATTCAGCGCGGATAGAGAATTTCATGAGTTGATGCGGCAATTCAAGAACGGAAACTGATTGTCATATCGGACGAAAGGAAGATTTTGCGCGGATTTAAAAGGTTATAACTTTCAAACAAACTTGAAATTAAAAACTCGAAGTCAGATAGAGTAAAAGCCCGCGAATAAGAACCAGAATTTTTCAATTTAGCCTAAATAGGTTCTTATATAAATGGATAGAGGGGGTACGTTTCTAAAGAAACTGTCGTGCTGCGTTGGTGGGAAGTATAACAATATAATTTGGTTTTATCAACTGGGTTGATAATGTCAATTGGCCATCGTAAAAAGATTCAAGAGCTGACGCTTCAGTGCAGGTACAGTGTATGTCCTTAACAAAAAACATAACAATATTTGATATTTTACATTTAATATTTTGTGATTCAGAGTTGGAGATGGTCAGAAAGCTTTCTTTGATACTGTAGTAGAGTACAGTACTTGCAAATACTTGGGGAATTATTTGAATGGCAAACACAATAGACATGCAACATGAAAAGTTATGTGAAGTTACTTTCAAATAGATGATGATCTTAATTCAGCAGTTTCTACCTGAAACTCTAACAGTAACCCCACTGATAAGAACCTAACTTAAAAGTTTAACCTTAATAGGTTCTTATGTGAAGGGGGCTTAAAACCCAGGTTCTTATACGCGGGCTATTACTGTATGACACGAGGTGTGGTCTGACTGCTGAGTGGTTTTCTGTGTTCTAATCGAGGAAAAAACTTGCACACAAAACCACATTTTTAAAGCATCTACGTCACGATATTTTGAGTTATTGTTTGCGATGAACCAAATTACCCTTAACATGTATGAAACCTAAAACTAATAGTTTACCAAGGAAGAAAAACACCAACGATGTGATACTAAACCAAAAAGGAGCAAGGATGGTTGAGGATGGAGAAGATCGAGACGGATTACAAATGACCATTTTGGAAGAAAAATTTAGGCTAAATTTTTCAAAATGCACGAGCCGTGACATAGCTCCTTTAAAGGAAATATTAGCTTCAGTGGCCTGCAGCATTGCCACAAGGCGCGATCTAGGCCACAACATATTTATTCCCTTCCGTCATTCCCAGTATGTCTGTAAAGTTTTAACAGAATTGGCTAACAAACGCTTGCGATATAACACCCTACCAATATTTTGCTCCATGAATGTATTCATGGTCAAGGTGTCCCCCGCTACCTAGGAGCTAAATATGCCAGATAGCGTTTAATTCTAAACAGAAATAATTCCTCGTGGGTTTCCTGATGAATACATTATGGGAATTCGAGCAAATCGACGAGCGCACTTTGTGAAATCCAATTTTAAAACTGTGCTCATAATTTTTATAAACCAAAATTTCAAAAGCTGTTCTCATGTCTCCCATGTCTCAATGCGCACGCGCTAATCACGCGAGGAATTATGCGTAGTAAGGATGGGCAATGCAAAACTAGGAAAATACCTTAGCTCTGTATATTATAGTTTTTCACAGCTGTGTTTTAAAAAAGTTCCCTCATATTAGTTAAAATTAATTTAAAGTACTATGACCTAATCATATAGAATATACCTAAATACAAACTATACTACAGATAAAATACAAAAATTTACTATACATATATAAAATATATAATTATGTTGTGATTAAATTTTAACCTTGGTTTAGATTTTATTTATTATCACACATAACCATACCCATAAAATAAAATAATTTTTTTGGAACCAAAGCGAAAATTGAGCCACAATAAATACAAATAACTTCAGATCCTATGAATTGCATTTTAAAATACGTAAAAAATCAGTTTATACTGAAATACCAGTAAGATTCTCAATGATTTAAATTGAGCGATTTTGGGATTGAATGAACTTCAAATGCCCAGTCATCTGTTTCTCCTACAATTTAAAATAATTCCATCACTTTTCTTTTAATAATTTTTAAAAATGCAGAGTTAGTCCGATCATCCTCCTGGGATATTTAACGTAAAAGCTATGGCGATGGTACGCAGTACACAGCAAGAGCCCCAAATTATAACATCAATAGGATAAGAAGCATCCCCAAAAAACCATAACTACATTTGTAAAACCCTAAAATACATGGTCGAAGTAGAGAATACCTTACCTACCCCCTAAAAATTTTGAACCCTTAAAATACAAAATTCCTTTTCATTGCCATGTACGTTTCCCTCCTGGTGTTAATCCCACCTCGGGAAATGGACATTATTCTCCAGACAGAAAACCCTTTCACTGCCAACTGCTTAAGTAAAAACTGAAATTGATTCTGGTTAGTTTCACTTGAACGGTCACACACAATGGTTTCGCCAACAGAGACACAAAGTTGACGTCTTTTTTTAAAATGTCTCAGCTGTGTAAATGTTTCATCAGCAGAGTTAAAGTTGAAATGCTTTTAATTATTATGCAGACTCTGGCAGCACAAGGGTTAACTGTCTGAAAATCATTAACACACAGCTTTAGAAAGGGATTAATCTCTGCGAACATTGTCTGCATTGTTAATTGAAAGCATGTCTGTCATGACAGGCTTTCTTGGTTCCCTAGCAATATTAACAGGTACAAGCAAATCCTCATATGGTGTGTTCCACGGTTGTTCTCTTCCACTGCCAAAGATAACATAGAAAAGCCAACCTATTACATAAACACCCGCAGATATGTAAAACACTTTCTGCCACTCAACCCTTGTTGGCTGAAAAGAAAAAAATGAGAAAACCGGCTCATAAAATCGTCAGTTGTTATAATAATTACACTTTCCCAGCAGCCAGAATATATTATTTTGTTGCCTCTTGATGTTGAACTCCCGTAACAATAAGGGGCCACAGTATGCGAGATTGATTATACAAGAAGCAACATTGAACTGGGAGTATTTCTACTCTCCCCACCCCCACCCGTTGGATAGGATGCTACCTCCTCACATGGTACCCATTTATACACCTGGGTGAAAAGATTGAGGCAATATGAGAGTAACGTATCTTGCCCAAGAACACAAGATAGCGCCCCGACAGGGCTAGAACCCGGAACAATCCAGTGCACTGTTCATTTACTCCTGATTATGTTTCATACAATTCTCATACTGACATTCTTCTTACAATCTTCCTGTCAATGTTAAGCTGCAAGGGGGAGGGGGAGGGCAGGCATAGGTGAGGATTTAGCGAGGATTTTTAACCGATTTATATTAGTGGACTTACTTTAGCAACAGTTTAATGAGGTTTAGTGACTCTTTTGACCATCCACAAATGTCCTGGGGTAGGGATGTTGCATAAAAGATCCGGGCTGCCTATGCCTGGCCTCCCCCTTCTGTGTAGTGTAACTGGTCAACAACAGGGGGGAGTAGGGCTCTTGGTACACAACTGGATTTAAATTCGAAAGTATGTACTCATGTTGCTCTGTCTAATGGTACCTAAAAATAACCAACTAAATATTTAACAAGGATAGCTCGTAATAGTATTTTGACTAACAAAAGTGTGGCCCTTGGATTCCCAATCAAATTGGAATTTAAAAATCATTGGTTTTTGTGGAAGGAGAAAAACCAGATAACTTTGAGAAAAACCCTCGGAGCAAGGTCAAGAACCAACAACAAACTCAACCCACATATGATGCTGGGTCCGGGAATCAAACCCAGGACACATTGGTGGTAGGCAACAGAAAATAAGCAAAATTAATTACCTGGTTGTCTGTTAACAGGCCAACAATGTAAGGAGCAATAATCCCAGGGATTGTTCCTGCTGAATTTGATATCCCCAAAAGTATGCCAGCAAATCGAGGAGCTATATCCAAATGATTGACAGTATAACTAGTCGTGTTGAAAGATTGTATCCCAAAAGCTAGTGTAAACAGAACAACAACTAGACTGGTGTGGTCACATCCAATGTAGCTTGTTGACACCAAAAGGCATGCGGGGACAAGGAAACCTGAGATGTCAAAATCGGTAAAGCATTGTTAGAACTTGTATTTAAACATCAAATAAATGCTTGACTAGATAAAACAAATGTCTTCCTGGCTATAGATCTTAATGCAGTGAATGCAAAGAATTACAGCTTCAAATGCTCTCTTTAAACATTGAATTTGCCTGCAATAAAATGACGTAAAGGGCTACAGCTCAATAACATTGAAAAAGGGGGAAGGGGAGGCTACCTTTCATGAGGGGAGAGAGGAGAATTTACACCCTAGGGTAAAAGGTTGGTAATTTTTATGCATCTCAACAACTTTCGTCCATGATGTATGTACAGCCAAAAGACTCTCTGCATATATTGCATGCCTATAATGCTGGTCACAACTTAATGTCTTAGCCATAGAAAACAATAGAGGTAGGTAGTGTTTACAACAGGCAAATGAAAACAGAGGTCCCAGGTTCGAGGCCTGTAATGTTTAATTTTATAAAATGTTACAGCTAAAAGCTCTCTACACACATTTCTAAACAGTTAGTGTGATAGGGCTGTAATATGTGCAAAGGGCTACGGCTACACAGCATTGTGTGCAATGAGCTATCACTGCATAGTCTGCATGCATAGCAGGTCTCTTATAAATACTAGTATGATGTTAGACCTGCAATATGTGTAAAGGGGCACCAGGTGCATAGCTCACTGCAGCATGTGAAAAGACAAAAAGTTATGTACCATGGCTCTCTCAGCAGACACTGTTTTTCACACTTTTATTATGCTGATATGATAGGTCTGCAATGTGTACATAAATATTCAAAGAAATACCGATCGACACAGGTGCAATAAGGGAAGGTATGTTTTAGTGGGAAGGAGCATTGCGTGACGACCCTAATAATGACTAGCTTACTTTTCTCAAAGTTTAATCTGTGCTTGAGGCTGGACGTCGGTTGGTCAACCCAAACTGTTGAAGTATATCCCTATCCACTTTCAAGGAATTGTTGAATAGGTAGGGGAGGGTCACATGTTTTTTGGGAATTTTTGTAAAAAACCCTGGCCCAACCCTGCCGGCCCCAACGCCCAATAAAAAACCCTACCTTCCCTAAGCATGGGGGGGGGGGGGGGCATATTTATTGAAAACTTCAAACTCACCTGCAGTGCTACAAACTTTTCTGACTTCTCCAGTAGTTAATATCTTGCTGTAACGCAGCCAATCTGCCAGTTGGCCACCGCCAATACAAACTATGTAAGACAATATAAATGGAATGGCAGACACAATACCATTCTAAAAGACAAGACAGATAGAGACATGTCGAATGGGCCATACTCAACTGTGTTGATTGAATACAAGAGGTGGTAAAGGGTCTCTGAAAAAACAAGGGTCTCAAAATTTTTTGTAGATATAGAATGAATGTGATACCGAGTAACTGCATTGTGACTAAGATATAGGCAACAAATCCAAGGAAACAATGGTATATACTTGTTATATTTTGATATAAATCTATGTATATCATCTCCAGACTAAGGTGATATGCATGTAGCAGAAATTTAAATACTGCGAGATGGTACAACAGCATTAACACGTTGTGAAAATGAAAAACAAAGAACGAAAATATCAAGATAATAGGCAAAGTTCGTTACTGACTTTTAAACCAGTGTTCAAAAATGGTGTTGAATGCTTGATATGGTAAGCTTCTTTATATAGTAATAGATTCCAGTTGTAATCACGGTCTATTATGTTTGTGTTACCACGCACGGTTTGGGTGAGAAATTCTTTGTTCATTGCAAGAGGAAGGTGAGTTGTTCTCATTGATGAAAATATCCGGTAAGTTGTATAAACCGTGTATGTGTTTGATCTGATCACAATAGCGCAGATGTTCGAGGATCTAGTAAAGCCTTTTTGAAGTCTCAATCTCGGTCTCAGATATTGATTCAGGTGATATTTCTAAGACTGATTTAGTGACTGGTTCCCTTTACAGATTCATTCTGCCTGAGAAATGCAAACCATAAGCCCCTCTCATGATCAGATGTGAACGCTCAACATAAAAAAGCATTTATCAAATATTCAAGGCTTCTGATAATATTATTACGCGTGGTTGAGGAGCCGCAAAATTCAGGTATTTCCACAAAATCCTACTAAATACATGTCGACACATATTTGAAGCTTATCTTGACTATTGGGGTTGTACAGGACACGATCGAGACGCAAGAATGTTTTGACTTTGCAAATGGATTTGAACCTTCAATTACGAACAATCTTGCCTTGAAACTGCACAGAACTACAAAGCAAAACAAGACAGCAAGGACAGAAAAGAAATTTATTGCATTTCTGTTTTTGGCTTTAAATTGCAGCTGAAAAAGGAGGATAACCAGTCAACGTTTTTGCCACTCGAAACAAGAACAGTTTCCTTTAGAACTGGTCTGAACTTTTGTGTTTTCTATCTTGCCCTGAATTTGACAACCTGCAGTATTTTTTTTTGGGAATGTTTCTTTTTTGCTTTTTAGCGAAATTTGCCCCAAAATCTCACGCGAAATCCCCGCGAAATCAGCCGCGAAATTTGACTTTCCCCACGAATCATCAGAAGCACTGAATATTAAAAGCATTTTTTCTACCCTTTAATTCCCACGACAAAATGGTAAAAGTTCGATACCCCGTCCCATGCCAGAGGTGAAAAATAATGCAAAAGATGTGTCACTGCTATTTTAAACCTATTAGAATATAGCCCTGTATGCTCGCCATGGAATCTTAGCAGGCTTTATTTTTAATAGAACATGGGCAAAAACTATAGAAGCCCGGTACCCCGGATGTAGCTTATGTTGCGTTTGCGAGTTGAAAAAAAATGGCGGCGAAAATCTTTTAAAGTTGTCTTTTTATTTCCTTTATTATGGCTGCTAAAACAAACATTAATGAAATAAGTTCAGGTGACTGGGGAGACAAAAATGTGGACGAGCTAATGAGCAGCGAGTGCCAGAAATACGAAAAAGAAGGCCTCCCACGGGCGTACATTCGGTGATATTTTTGGATTTTTTAATGCTATATTCTAAACCAGCTAGGAGATGGGTTTCCCAATGTCCTATAAGAAAATAATGCCCTTTTGAGGTCTAGAAAAGCAGCTGAATGCCCTCACCTAACGGCTCGGACATCCACTAGCAGCTTTTCTAGACCTCAACCGGGCATTATTTCCTTATAGAACATGGAAACCCATCTTCTAGTACGTAATTGTTAACAGACTTAGAAATATGTACACACCTCAGAAATTGAAAAATTGAGGACTTCCTTAAAATAAGAAGGCAAACAAGTAAGAAAAGTGTAGAAACCCCAGTTGTCACAGACATTGGCTACAATTATGGCCCAAACAGCTGGAGATGTCCAAATCTTAATCCATGGAATGCTATATTTCTGAAAACAAACAATAAAATTAATGACCAGCAGTTGAATGAAGAAATTCCAAGAAAATACATTAGGTAAATCCTTAATAAAAGTAATTACTATTTTTGAACCATTTCAAACTTTTTCAATGTCCAATGAAATCCCAACTATGGTTGGATGTCTGGACAATTGTTTACGCCTTCCAATACAAACACCAATGCTTTGCCTTGACAATGCTTTATTGTCTTTGAGCAGTACTGTAATTATGACGTCTGACCTCTGTGCAGTCGAACTTAGTCGAACACGTCTTTTCACTGGAGGAAAAAATCATTTGCAGCCAGCCCTAAATTAACGTCACATGAAATACCTAAATTCAAGTCTTACTCTTGTTAGAATATCCTGCCCAGACCCTATACTTGACTGAATATACTCTTTCTCCTCGATGGATATTCTGGGGTGATTTGCTGGTTTGTCATAAGTTAACATCATCCAAACAATAGTCCAAACAACACCTATACCACCTGACAAAATGAAAGGAAAATCAAATTTTATATCAATATTAATGCTAAGGTTACTGATTGAAGTAGCTGCAGTAGTATAGGCTGACCCTATCTTACCAAGATTACCAAGATTTTAGCAACAGGTTTTTGGCACTTGGCAGCAGAGATTTTGATATAATGAATGTGTGAAGAATTCTTCATGAATTTTGCGGATCCGCGACAATAATTATATCAGTATTGGGCAAGATCTTAGCCTAATCTGGCAAATTGTTAGCCTGCAAACAGTGAAAGCAGCGAAACTGAGAGGGGAATCCACAAGGGGCTCCCTCGGGCCCACTCTGCTTACGGTTTCGTGGCCTTCACTGCTTGTTTTGATTGAGTGCACTACCAAAATAAACCGTCAGCTATGTAGGCTAGCCAATTCTCTGCACAAATTTGTCACAGGTAATAAATTCTAGGCATCACGGCTTCTGGATTGAGCTGCCAGTGATTCAAGATCTGGTCATTGCTGACTTGGCTTAAATATACTTACCAAAAATATAAAATACAGATGGCCACCCTCCCCAGATGTCTGATGCACACAGCAAACCAGCTAATGGCATTCCAAGTATTGTGCCTAAATTCAGACCTTAGAAAAACACCCAAAAATATTAAATTTTTAGAGGGTGACCTAGGAGAGAGTAGATTTGTACACATGGTATATACAGCTGTATTGGTATAGGGGCGGGGGGGGGGGGGGGGAATGTCCACAATCTGATTGACTAAGCAGCTGTCAGCTACTGTCAGTGTATCAATGAGTGTCGTAAAAACTAATCTACTTGCTTTCTATCACAAATGCTGTCCCGTGATTGGCTACACTACTCCCAATCTATTCTATGATAGCATGCGAGTAGCGGCTGTCAAAAAAATGGTGACCTCTGTTTTTGAATTGTTTCCAGTGTCTGTGAAGATTTGGATAATCTTGTTAAGTTTTGAACGTCCAGTAGATTTATACTAAAGCAATTAGATTATTCCCTCTTGACTTCTGTCTTGTGATAGTTGATTTGGGCTTCACCCTCATCACCTGTCACATGATAAAATTCTTGAGCTCATATATAAATCTAATATAATATAATAATCGTTAATTACCGGTAGCAGAACTCAGTGATTGATCACCTGTTACATTAAAATTCCCGATCTGATTTGAACAATTACAAACTATGAGAAATACTGATTACCTGCGTAAGACAGGGTGCAAAGTTTGCTTCTCTCTAAAGGTGGGGCCCAGCTACTCCACATAGCATGCATGGCTGGGAATGCCACTCCCTAAAGACAAAAGTTTCATGAAATCATGATCACTTTCCCTGATGATCACATCATCACATCATCATGATCACACCATCACATTTGTGTGCTAATAATAAACAGCACTAAAGCATGCAAACATCCACTTTATTGCTTTATTTCAACCGGGCTATGATGATGCAGTGTACATGATTTGAAATGAGCCCTCCTCTTTTAATGGAGCTACACCATAATTGGTGCATTTTGAAAAATTTAGCCCAAAATTTTTCAAATTTGTCATTTGTAATTCGTTTCAAACTTCTACATCCTAAATCATCCTAGCAGCTTGTTTTCAGTTTTTCTCCCTAGTAAATTCTCAGTTTTCGGTTTCCTACATTTCAAAAGGATAATTTGGTTAGTCACACAAAATGACTCAAAATATCGTGACATAGCTATTTTACCCCCCCCCCCCCCCCGTCAAAGAAATACCCCCCATCCTCTTCCACATAGCACACTGGGAGAATTAAAAGAGTTTTTCAGATCAGTATATGTACATCACAAACACAGAACATTATATGTACTTCATTTTGTCAAATCTTAGATTATAGCTCTTGAGCATAGGGGAGGAGTTTAACCCATTGACTCCTAAACCAGCCATAACCGTCCGTGACAGACCTTGACCTTTGTTCCCCTTCTGACGTCATCAGCTTTGACCAAAATAGGAATCCCATTTATCCCAGTTCTACAGAAGGAAAAGAGCTTTCCAATGATACCTAGATGATATTGATTGGGCCAATGGAACTTGAAATATGCAGGAAAACGCTTAGAATTTTCCACCAAAAACTAGGAGGAAAATTTCCCTCACTTACCCTTGGCTACTCCATGTTGAGTATTTCACGTCTCAATGATGCTTTTGTGGCAATTCTTGAACCGAAAACAAGCCCAGTAAAAGGCCAACAAAAGCATAAAAAAGATACGAGGAAAGGAGAAAAGAAAAGCGAAAAATAAAAATAAAGAAATCGAAAAGCCTAAAGACGTGGGTCACTTTCTAGCTAAAATATTGTTAAATGCGATACTAGTGAAAAACCTGGCATGCCTTCATTCTGCAAATGCATTTTGGAGAAATTTGAAGCATATTTAGACTATAACTGACTAGAAAATGTTCAAAATGTCTGCAAAACATTTTTTTTTTCAAAAATCTCCAGGAGTCAATGGGTTAAAGCATGCAAACAGAGAAATCTGTTTACTAATAATAAGAGAAGATTAGTGCATGGTTACCTCTCCAAGACCTTCCACCACTCGAACCAGAAGTAACATTCCAACACTGTGGTGTGCAGCAGCTGGTGTAAACATTGTCATCACTGAAGTCAAAAGAACCCCACAACCAAACAAGTACTTTCCACCAAACCGTGCAGCTAACCATCCAGCCGGCACTTGTGTGACAATGTAACCATAGAAGAATGAACCCAAGATAAGCCCTGCATGCGTAGAAGGGGACTTCATGAAAAATAGTGCAAAGAAGGAGTTCCTTTAAATTGTTCCATGTTTAGAATGTTCACTCATTTTCAATGAACATTCTGCTCTTTCTAGATTTTAGAAATTGTAGCAGATTATAATTAGCAGCATTCAACCAAGACTATACACCTTATTCATAAATGGCGGACGCGTGGTTAAAGCTTGGGCCGAGTAAAAAATAGCAAATCTGCCATACAAACCTTTCTATTTCCTGCGAAGAGTTGCAGCACTAGCCTCATTTTCATGAACTCGGCCCAAGCTTTAACCACGCATCCACCATTTATGAATAATGCGTATACACTTTGTATTTGGTATTCCACTTCAGAGTAGAAAAATGAGCATAAATCAAGATTATAAATTATATGCTAATCATATGATGTAACAAAGGGCATTTGATGCCTCGGTTTTCCCAGGGGGTAGGGAATTTGATCCTCACTCATAGGGGTGGAGAATTTGAACGTTAGCCTCAATTTCATGTTACATGTCCCGGCGATTCCACATGAGTTGATAAATCATGGTGCAGGTCGACACAGCGAGTTTTGAGGGTTCTAAAGGAAAAGATTACAACTTCTTGGCGTGTGGTTAAAAAGCAAAGGGCTTAAAGGCTTTAGGCTGTCCATAGATTGAGTAGTGCAGGATTTTCAGTAGGTTTTTGAGTAGCAGGTTCTATCCGAAAAGTAGGCGGCTATTTCCGTTCTCCAATATCATGCTCAGAACTGACCTACTAACAGTCAGAGTATCTGGTGTAGTATTCGGAATAGCAGGTGAGATATTTTGCATTCTCGGAGCTAAAACTGCACCAACAGATGTTAGGGTTCTGTGGCAGTTTGATTACTGCGTTAGATCTTTACTAGCAAATGTTTCATGCTACAGTATTTCTTAAGGCCCAGCTTCAGGAGCATAAATTATAGAAGCTACTAGAAAAGTTAAAATGGTAATCTGGTTCCTTGTTAATTTTCCTGGGGGTGGGGGCATTTGAACAGCTTTTTGGTCTGGGGAGAGGGGAATTTGAGCACAGAATTATGTGGGAAAAAATTCAAATGCCTGGGGGGTTGTGCAGGGGGTGGGGAATGTTGAAGTTCCAATTTGACAGGGTACATATGCATAATTATCAAACCTTGAGTGTCCTGATCCCAGTTGAACTCTCCATCCTTCAAGCAAAAGATAAACATATTGGCAAACTGTTACACTGTTGTTCAAATATTTCCCAAACCAAAAAAATAAATTACAACTCTATTAGCTTGTCCAGAGCCTTTACCCCTGCAGGAAAGGGGGGATTTTGATCGGGAATTTTGACATGGCCGCCATTTTTAATAGTGGAGAAGTGGAAGATTTTGGTACTTTTGACCAATTATGTTGTCCCGGGGGAGGGGAATTTGGCTTGACAAAAAATGTCAAAATCCCCACCCCATGCCCGACCCCCCTTCCTCGGGTTTAACATTGATAGGTGCATTATTACCTGACCCAATAGGGTATGGTGTTATGGTATCGATTTTATCCCATTTTATCACTTTACATGGCCGATTAAAATTTAACTATTTTTGTTGAAACAACTAAAAAGTGAAGTGTACCCTCCCCTCCCCTCTTGGAAGACTCTTATCACTCTGCAAAATGCCATATTCGTCACCCCGGCAGAAGAAATCTCCCAATTTCAGCGAAGCCTGCAAACCTACGCTCACCTTAACTCTGCTGGTTTTCGCTGTGTGTCTTTGGCATTCAGGGTTGTTTGCAGAAGCCTTTGCATCAGCGTAAGTGGAGTTCACCATCGCCACCAAGGCTACACTCAAATTCACCCTCAACAGATACAAAACACAGAAACCAGAACAAGACAACATCGCTAAGGCGTACCGACAAGGCAGGTAACACCCTTCAGACTCACGGTGAGAAGGTTCCGATCTTCTTTTATCTTCATCATGCAAGTTCTCCTCCATTAGAAAACTCAGTTTCGTATTCCTCAAATAACATTCCTGGAGGCCATTCAGTCGGGATCGCGGTCTCACGAGTTTTTGTTTTCTTCCAAAATTAGCGGGAAAACCTGGAAACTAGTTTATCAGTCAGCGGGACGTCATGTTGGCGTACATAAGGTGTACAAAGTGTCTTCTCGAGCATCCCGTCTGGCCGCAAACAGAAATTTAAACGTAGCTAAAATATTGCTGCAAGAGAAATCATTATGCGGGTACTTGGAGGGACGGAAAGAGAGGAGATATTAAACACAAGCGAAGAACCACATAGCTGCCGGTTTTGGTTCATTTTTGCTCGTCACGCGACCAAAACTGCGTGGGAGGGCTGGCTTTGAGTTCGTTTCCGGCCATATGTTGAGATATTATTGTTTGACAGATTTGTCTTGACCTCATAGGTAGCCTGCGTAGCCGGAGGGATGTGAGGGTGCGAGCTCCTCACTCAGCATTCGCGGGCGAAGCCCACGAGGTCAAGCACAGGCAGCCCAAGCTCACGTTGTGATCAGGATCACGTTGCATAATAACTGTCATGGCACAAATATAAGAGTTTGTATGGAAATATTTTACAACACCTTTTAGCAAACCGAAATACTGCCAAATCTTAAATAAAATTGCCTTACCTTACTTTCACTGTGTATTTCTTCTTGTCTGAATGCTTATTTTGCCGATTCTTGGCCATTTAGGCGAGTTATCGCTTTCGATACAACGTGAGCTTGGGTTGCCTGTGGGTCAAGCGGCGAAGCCGCGCGAGTAGAAATTAACTCGACTCCTCACCAATCTCTCCACGGATTTGCCGCTCCGACGACGGCCTCCCAAAAACAAAAGCATTGGTTGATTGGGCTGTCCAATGGTCACATGAGAAGAGTGTGACTTGTCTGTCAGCTTTTTGAGAGGCTGAGAAGCGTGAAGAATGCGGTTCAAACTTTATCTTATTTTCGCGACATTGTCTGTGTTCACATTCGTATTCCAAGTCGATGGTCGACCTTTGCATATTGTGTTTGTAGTTGTGGATGATTTTGGTTGGAGCGATGTGGGATTTCACGGTTCAAAAATCAACACACCAAACATGGACAAGCTAGCGGCCGAAGGAGTTACTCTGGATAATTATTATGTACAACCGATTTGCTCACCGACCAGAAGTGCTCTTCTTTCCGGGAGATATCCCATTCACACAGGTGAGTTTCCGGGCTTTTTTACAGTAGGTTTTTGATAAATAGTTCAATTTTATTCAGAACACTTTTTTGTAATACACGTTTTTCGTAATAAGTTTTAGTTTTGTACTTTAAAAAAAATGTATGGCATAGTGATAGACCTTTTTTACATACAACTGTTTCGAGAAAGGTTGTCGACTGTAAAAGTGCGCCCGACAAACCCGAAAGGAATTGTGGGTAGTTTTAAGTTCACGGTTCCGCGAAATCTAAGAAATGGCGTGGCATGGTGGCCTATTGGTTAAAGGATACATGGAACAGGAAGTTCAGATCCCCCTGTCCTCCCACCCCCATAACAAGCATGGGCCGGGATTGGCAGAATAGCCTGGGCCACAGTCTACTTGATCTCTGCTGTACCAGGCATTTTCGTCCCCAGGGCCACTTGTCCCTCTTAGCCGCCTGGGTCTGAGCACTAGGAAAAAGTGGCTCTGGGGAAACATGATTTGATTGGCTGAAATCTAACAAAGAAAGTCCAATCTTATCAGCCATTTTAAAATCTCCCTTTTGTCGGCAAGTTTAAAACATTTGATTTGATTTGAGATTCTAGCCAATAGACCAAAAAATATTCCGATATATTAATATTCTAACATGTCGCAGAGGCTTGAGGAATAAAACAAAAGATTTTGCATCGAGGCTTAGGGATGAATAAATAATTTCTTTTGTTTTATTTCCCCAAAGCCTCGGCGTCATGTTAGAATTTTAATATATCGGAATGGGTCTATTGAATCATTTGTTCTCAGAGCCACTTGTTCCTTGTGCACGTCGCACAGGCCTAGCCGAGAGGGACAAGTGGCTCTTGGAAACTCGTGTTTTCAAATGAAGCTGTAAAATAAGTAGGGTGCATGTCAGGACCGACTACGACTCTGTAACTTCGTCATATGCAATACGCTTAAATGGCAAGTCTGTGATATGAAGTATAAATCAAGCCATCATTTTATGTATTACGTACATGTACATGTATGGTTGTTGAAAATGATACCAAACATGGTCATGAATAGGATACATGTTTTGTTATAATGTGGCTAAATGTAATTCAGGCGAGGTTAAACTCAATCTGGGATGCCCCAAGGCTTTGCAGAGGCTCAGTAATTTTACAGGTCTCGTGTTGAGGTCAAGTCATTTTCTTGTGTTACCTTTTGCTAGCTGGGACAGCAATTGCTTTTGCTCCTGTCCCTCCCATCCCTTGTGGTGAGTATGGGTAGCTTGATGATTTTTTCCACTGAGTTGTTTCTCAGTGTGACGGTGCCTGGTGGTTGCCGCTCACAGGGTTGTCATGGTTACTGTTCGTGCTCAGGGCGGCTCCCACAGGAACTTCAGGCACCTTCCCCAAACTCGTCTATTGGTGATGAGTTTAAACAATGATAAAAAATTTAATTTGTAATGTGTGTATGGCCCAGATAAGAGTTGTATGCAGTAAACTTGTACTGTCAAATACATTGTAAGTCCCAAGATGATCTTGTTGGGATTGTGTTCTAAACAGGTTTACAGCATGGAGTAATACGCCCTGCTGAGCCTTACGGACTGCCACTTAACTTCACAACCTTGCAACAGGCACTCAAGAAAGCTGGTAAAAACTTCAATAGACCAATTCCTATATATTAATATTCTAACATGTTGCAGAGGCTTGGTGGAATAAGACAAGATTTTGCATCAAGGCTTAGGGATGCATAAATAATTTCTTTTATTTTCCCCCAAGCTTCGGTGTCATGTTAGAATTTTAAAATATCGGAATTGGTCTATTGATTTTCAGTTAACTTCTTTAGGGATTAAGTCATGCGATTGTTTTGGATTTGGTATCTCTAGAATGCGTAGAAAACTATTCCGAATTTTTTTTTTTGATTCCGTCACTTTTCTCCCCAAAATCAAGCTTTAATTTTCCCGCTTTGGGCACGCCCAATGAAGTTGACCGCATGATCGAAGATTGGTGATGAATGATGTCACTTCAGGCAATTCCTTTCTTTGAGGCAGCAGAATTTGAACACCTCACAACAACACATCTAGCAGACATATTATTCGGATGAAATCTGTTGCAATTAATTATGTTTCTGAGTTAACAGTAAAATGAACCGAAAGGAAGATTTGACGATTCCTGACCTGACGTCACGGCCCGTTCTAGAACCAGGACTCTTTTTTAGTAGCAATGCGTGGTCATCTTCATTGAGCATGGCAGACGCGGGAACTTTAAAGCTCTATTTTGTGGCAAAAAAGTTGCAGAATCCAGAAACCCTGTAGGCCATCTAGACACTTTACGTGATTTAATTCTGTACTATCATTTCTTTGCAGGGTATGCAACACACATGGTTGGAAAGTGGCATCTTGGGTTTTATGAGTGGCTTTACACCCCAACATACCGTGGCTTTGATTCATTTTATGGTTTTTATACTGGGGCAGAAGACCACTTTAAGCATGATAGGAATGGCATTCTTGATCTGCATGATAACAAGGAGCCGGTCAAAGATGAAGGAGGAATGTATTCAGCCAGGCTTTATGCTAAGGTTACTGTCAAACTATTATACCTGCCAAAAGTGTGAGATTATCCGGGTATTACGTTTCGATCATTTCTCAAGTCGTCCAAAGATTCCCAAGGAAGTTCAAACACTTCCAAGTCCTGTTTCCTTCACAAATCAAAAATTTGGGTGAAGTACTGTCATTTACATGAAACAGGTTTCTATACTTGCATTGCTTTGAGTTGTCATATGTTTAGAAACTGCACCTGTTAAGGCTGTAATAATAATTATTTCACATGATTCTGTCTTCCATATTCAGCAAGCACAGAGAGTTATCTTATCCCACAATGCCTCTGTGCCATTGTTTCTCTATCTACCATTTCAAAATGTACATGGACCAACACAAGCTCCTGAGGAGTATATCAACAAATACCATTTCATTAATAACACAAGAAGACGAGAATATGCAGCAATGGTCGACATAGTAGATGAAGCAATAGGGAATGTAACCCAATCTTTGCAGCAAGCTGGGTGAGTGAAATAACTACACAGTTGGTTTACCACTAACAATTTTAGACCCTAAAAAAGTAACCCTGTGTTTGTTTCTTGGGAAGAGGAATTGGAGTGCGCTCCACTCCCCCCACCCCCCCCCCCCCCCCCATCTGAGATGACCTGCGAAAACCTAAGTGGTTCATTGTTGGTTAGGTCATTTCCTTGTGGTGTACCCCGGCTCCTAAGAATACTCCTGAACTGAATGGATGTCACCCGCTTATTCATCTAAGCTGCATGTATCAGCTAACTCACTGTCAGGACTCGATCTTAACTTTTTAGCTCATTAGCAAAGTCTTGCTAGTGCCAATTTTTCCTACTAGCAAATTGGCGAGCCAACTAGCAAATTTTTAAAATTCGTGTTGATGCTTTTGAAGTAATGAGCTGATCATGAAAAGGTAAATAAAAGAGTTTGTTTGTACTTTCTTTCAAATTTATTGACGTGAAGCTCAACTCGAACAGCTTTCTTGAAATGTTTTGGACACGGGGATGATTCATACTCGCAAATGTTCGTTAGTGGCTATATTTTTCACTCACAAAATAATTCCAAAAAACACTCGCATTTTGTGAGTTTGTGAGCGTTAATTGCGAGCCCTGACTGTGGCAATAGTGAAAAGGATAATGGTGATGATAATGGTACTGATATAATATTATCCAGGAGCCTTCAAAATAGACTTCATCTTTCTGCAGTCCTCCCAGAAGAGAAATGCTTGCATGCAACTCTACTTGGTCAGTTTAATGCATATTTTAGAGAAGCAAATTTAAAATGTTCCTTCCAGCATATCCAGGGTCAGCTATTTTTTGCGGTGTACGAGATAAGAGGTTTCAAAGCCAAAGCCAATGTAATGGCCGATCAAAAAGCAGTGCTCGAAATGAGCAGTTGCCTGAGACAATGAAAACTTCGTTCGGGCAACCAGTTTTAAAGTGCACCTAACCCCAAACTATTTTTTCGGTACAGTAAACCCTTGTACCAGTTCAAAATGCGTTACACCTTTCGTTTCTCCTTTTTACCAAATGCGGACTTTTTATAGCATTTAAAAGTTACCCTTGTATCAGTTCAAAATGCGTTACACCTTTCGTTTCTCCTTTTTACCAAATGCTGACTTTTTATAGCATTTAAAAGTTACGAAAAACCGAGCATCAGTTGGTACACTACCGAGTCAGAAGGGGCATGGGTCTATTCCTGGGTTGATGTCACAAACTAATCCATGGCATCAAGTCAAGCATGGCATCAAGTCTTTGTAAACATGCATGCAAATCAGAAGGTGCAAAGGTGCAATGCGTTTCGCACTGGTTCAAATGTTTATTTTAACAAAAAAATATTTTGACAGTGGTTTGGTGCACTTTAACCCATTGACCTTTGTTTCGCTTCTGACGTCATCAGCTTTGACCAAAATAGGAATCCCATTTATCCCAGTTCTACAGAAGGGAAAGAGCTTTCCGATGATACCCAGATGATATTGATTGGGCCAATGGAACTTGAAATATGCAGGAAAACGCTTAGAATTTTCTGACAAAAACTAGGAGGAAAATTTCCCTCACTTACCCTTGGCTACTCCATGTTGAGTATTTCACGTCTCTATGATGCTGTCGTGGCAATTCTTGAACCGAAAGCAAGCCCAGTAAAAGGCCAACAAAAGCATAAAAAAGATACGAGGAAAGGAGAAAGGAAAAGCGAAAAATAAAATAAAGAAATTGAAAAGCCTAAAGACGTGGTTCTCTTTCTAGTCCAAAAACTATAACTGACAAGAAAATGTTCAAAGTGTCTAAACAACACGTTTTTTTTCGAAAATCTCCAGGAGTCAATGGGTTAATGAAAAGTAAAAGGCTGGTTGCCTGAGATTGTCCGGAATTTGCCATAAGGACAACCTGGATTTTTTTCAAAATAATTTCAAGCACTGTAAAGGACGCAGACAATCCAGTGCGCCAATCAAAACTCAAAGTAATTACACATAGCCAACACAAAGCACTGGAAAACATGCGCATCTCAGTCGCATTTGGTTGTGGTTATATTTCTGATTGGTTGAAAAAGTGTGCAAGATTTGTAACCAATCAATGAGTGTATATACATGTCGTAATGCAAAACCTAAGCAATGTGCTAATTACTACAGTAACTGCTCTATAATTTAAAATGACAGTTTTAGTTGCATGACCAATATGACAAATTCTGTACATTTGGTTGATCTTTTCTTGTAGTTTATGGGAATCCACCTTGTTGATCGTTACCACAGATAATGGTGGGATTCCTCATTCTGGTGGATATAACTGGCCCCTCCGTGGACACAAAGGCAGTCTTTGGGAGGGAGGAGTTAGAGGGGTGGGCTTTGTTCATGGCAAAATGCTGCAGAAGACTGGAGTCATGTGCACAGAACTACTTCATGTAACAGACTGGTACCCAACTCTCCTTTACCTAACAGGTACTAATGTATATGCTAATGCAGTGCTGGATCCAGACTTCTTTCTAGAAGGGGGGGGGGGGGGATTTTCCGGCCCTTAAGGCTTTAAATTAAGGTGGGGGCCTGAAACATTTTCTGGCCCTTCGCACCTTAAAATTTTCGCCAATAAGGTGGCGGCGCGGGACCCACCCCTAGATCCCCCACTGTAATGTATCCTATCACCTTGCTGACACTTTCTGCTAGTTAGTTTTTATTTTTACTCAGGTTCACCCTCGCGTCCTCCCATTCATTCCTTTCCATGATCAGGCATGGTAACATGATGGGAGAGAGGAGACCGAGAGGCCATCCGGTTCAGTGTACCTTTTCTCTATGCAAAAAAATTATATTTTGCAACAATTTGTTTTTTTCATCCCCCCCCATTACCGACTATTGAAATCCTGCTTGCCTCCATGTCTTATCCTGCCTCCAATAAATTTGGCTCAAGAGTGAAGGTGCAGTTAACATGTAAAACACTTTTATGTTTTTAAAGGGATTAAAGAGCAAGATTATCTTCTTCCCCAACTGGATGGTTTCAACATATGGCACACCATATCGGAAGGTGCCCCGTCACCCAGAACAGAGATTCTGCACAACATTGATGTAGCATCAAGCTTTGATGACTACAATGCCTTTGACAATTACGAGGGGATTGCAATCCGTGTCAATGACGTGAAGCTGTTGATGAGTGTACCCAATTTGACGTGGTATAAGCCACCAGAATTATCCCCTGAGAACCAGCAGTTGGATGAGGTACAGTGTTCATGTTTGCTCCAGATATTTTTTTTTTTTTGCAATAACAAGCAAAGAAATACCCAAAGTCATTACTGAATTTAGGCTCACGTGGTTCACTTCATTTGTACGTGTCCAGTAAGGTGGAAATAGTTCTGTAGTTTTATGTGGGTATCAGCCCCTAGGGTGGGGATATTTGTCACCGTGTTCTAGTTCCATCCCAGGGGCTTTAACATTCCTTTGTTGGGGCAGCATTGACAAATTCCCCTGGGTCCCCTGGCACCGACCCCGCAGGATAGCCACTGATACCCACATTTAATAGCCAACTGAGCTATTACTGTTCTTTACTGTGGACAGTAAATCCTGATCTCCCATCAGATACATCAGACGTCTTCCAAATTCATTTTGGAGTGGCAAAATGGAGTACAGTAGAATTAGAGGTGTACGTGTCTATTTACTATATCTTTTGCAGATTTACGTTGAGATTCGTATTTCTCTAACCTGCTCCTTCATAATTGACCTCTTCTTGGCTTCTCTTTAATACCATAAATCTCAATAATGCTACAGTAAGTTTCTTCAACCACTTTCAATGTAATTTTATGCACAGAATTTCGGTGATGAATCCGTGATAAAGGTTGCGCTTTACAACATTAGCGCTGACCCAAATGAGCACGTCGACCTCAGTTTGAGCCTCCCGGATGTGGTAAAGAAATTGCAAGATAGAGTGGAGTATTACATGAAGGGTCTGGTGCCACCTTTAAAGAAACCCGCTGACCCGAAGGCAACTGAAACGGCACAAGAAAGAGGGTACTGGGGTCCGTGGAGAAGCTGAAAGTGTATAGGGGAATCCTTGTTTACAATATTTGCCTCATTAGCATAAGCGATTCAGTTTCTGATGAAGCTACCAAAAATCACTTCTGAATATTGAAAGTTCATAGCACGATTAACTCTGCCAATGAATTTCAGCTCGATGTATTGAATTCTTTTTGTCTTACGCGGGTTTAAAAACTCAAAATTTTACAAAGAATGTTTGAGCTCATTAGCGCTTTTTTGGAGTTTTTGAAAGATAATTTCTTCTTGAATATTAGACACAAAGAGCTAAAAATTTCACCATATACTAAATTTCACTAGCTCTTTAACTGTTTGGAGTCCATTCATATCTAACATGTTGCCTTCTGTACGCCAAGCCGTATGCTAATGAGAAAAAAGTAACAAATGACGTCAGCATGAATCCCCCTATTCTGCAGTGTTGCGCTGTGGAGATATCATGATTAATTTCTGATTATCACATCTCGTCGGAATGTAGTGCAAGAATCCGAGTCTGTTTGAAGATAACGTTCTGGGATGTCATGTTGCAACAAAACTTATCTAATGTTGCCCTTTCTGGTTTATGGGAAAGGTAACCGGTCGTTTCGCCCGAAGTGCGTTTCACTCGGAACCATTTCACCCGAACTCCAAGTCGTATCGTCCGGAAATAAAGTTGCCTCGCCCGGACTAAAAGTTAGTTCGCCCGAAGTTTTCGGTACATAAATTGCTCTCATTCCCTACATTTCTTTCCTCCATATATATCCCTGCTGAGATGATCTATATGTGATTAACAACTTACAATAACATACATTTCAGTCATCATAAAGATTGCATGAAGCTGTTTTGCTACCTGGCTATAACGGACTTTCGAATGGTGTTCAGTAGACAAGTTTGTGCGATAATGCAGTGCCGCGGTAAGTCGCTTGCTGCGTACGACATGGTATTTGTCACTATTAAATCATGGAGTAAGTCTTCATTCTCACTTTTTCAGATGCTCACCAACCTAACTCCCGGCTTAACACAATCGCTCGATTTTTTTTAAGTTCGATTGTGTTGGGTAATCGAAAATGGAATATTTTGTGAGTTCGATTATCGAGCTTATCGAACATTATCGGACTTAACTCTTCGATTTTTATTTATTAAAGTTTCTCCAATACAACAGCAAATCAAAGCAAGAAGCAAGAAAAAGAGGAGGGGTCCAAAAGCGCGCTTGACACCATACGAGGGATGCTCTCCATAAAAAACTACAATACAATAGAAATACAAAACATATCTCAATCTAAGATTACAAAGACTAAAATGCCACAAAATTCTGAATTAATAAAAGGAGCTACAATCCAATACAAAATCGTGAGTCATAACGAGTAGGCGTCATGCTCAAAGATTATAACTAATTATTGCCAAGAAATGATATAACCTTGTGCTTAAAACTAGGAATACTAGTAGATTCTCTTATATCATTAGGCAGACTATTCTCATTCATTGATAATACGGGAAAAATAACTATAGTTAAGACTATCAGTTCTACTATATGTAAGGTCTAGAGAGTCATTTTTCCTTAATTTATAATCTAAGCTAAGATCTTACAGTAGGACAGCTTGTCGGAGTTATATTAAACAAAGATTATGTTCGGAAATCGAACATAGTATACGACAAGAATCCATACTGAGTTAAATCAATTATGTCTTAGAATGACTGATACTGATTTCATATGAAAAGCAATGGAAAATCTTGAGAACGTCGGCCCGACTTTTTAAAGTTGGCATCAATCTCGATCTATAAACGGTTTCTATATATTACAGTTAAAAACATGTCGTCACTTCTGTAAATGTTCGACACAGCAACAAACTATTCTAGTAGCAGCTCAGTGTCAAACCACCGTCTAAAAATTTCTTTTATAGAGCGTTTTCACTCACGTGACCCAAAAAAATAAATCGAAAACCATTCACTGGATAGAGTCAAAAAACTATGATGTTATAGAATATAGATAAAGGAAGCACTTCTCCAAGTTTCAGGCGTGTGCGTTATTCCAAACCTCAGATATTCGTCGAAATGTCTCGCACAAATTTACAGAGCCCAGTATGGAGCCGCCATATTGGTGGAACACAAACATGGCGGCCGGAAATAGTGTAAACATCTGGAGTTTACTTTGGTTATCTAGGCGACTGGTTACCTGTTTTGAACAAACGAATGTTCATATAAACACTTTTCCTAATACTTAAACTTCTCAAATGGCTAAATCTCGCGAGATAAGTATGTGTTTTTCGACATACATGATCGTAACTGTAAGTCACACACCGTCATAACTCTGAAATTCAAATTGCGCTGGTTTCCAAACGAAGGACGCTTTTGAGCTGAAATATTGTGACGTCAGGTGAAAACGCTCTATATTAGCAAAATTTTACAGGAAAATCGTTTGCGTTGGCGGTTTCAGTAAAACCCGAGCCAAACGACCATAAGAATTGAAGAGAATTGACTGTCATGAGAGTTTTCGTCAGCTCTCACCGACATAAATCATCAACTTGCGCAAAACAAGAGAAAACTCCCACCCCTCTCATGTACAAGTTGAGCACGTTCAAAGTCGGTGAAAGAGTATGAGAGTCGATGAGAACCCATGAGAGTCGACGAGAGGTCGATGAGAGCCGATCAGAGGTCGATGAGAGTCGACGAGAGTTCCAGACCAAACGAGAGTGTCTCTCCTCAACTCTCATCCTAGTTTGGGCCGAGCGTCAGATAAGCCTGGGGATCATCGGACTAATTTAAGCATACCACGCATAAACATCAACACATGTTTGGCCACTGCTGTTACTACAATCAAGCCAATCCTGTCCATACCATATTTGTAATTCCTGGTTGCATGACACAGACAACGGACTGGAAAGGTCGCGGAAAACGAGCTCTGGGGTTGAGTGGCTGGTTCCATCAAGAGTGTAAAAGTGTTTTTTCTTGCCACACCCACCGTGTGCTTTCAAGTCTTCAGCAGGTGGCAGAATAGATTCTTTCTTGTCATTTGCATTTGTGATGATAGTCATCAAGGTGTCATTGCCGTATGCTGGATTATTTGCGCAACCCCAATAGGATGTACCATAATTTGGGCTGCAGCGTACTGACCCTGATTTGCGAATGAGCTTCATCGTCTTCAGGAGTCCACTCTTCGTGATTTTGAAGGCACCATACTGATCATCTCGCGCGCCAAAGCAAACAGGTTCTTTGTTTATTTTCTGCCAGTTCCCTAAAATTGATTACAAAACATGACAGCACCTCAGAAGTAACAAGCTTAATTGTGAACTCTTATTCTCCTAAATCATTAATAATCCATCAAGTTAAAACACCGGAAATCAGAATAGACAAGTAAGCCAAAATTTGTTCTCCGTCATCAAAAGAAATTGAAACCGGCCCCCGTCCTTCTCAGTCCAGGAGTAAATCAGAAAAAAAATGTTGTAGAATGTTTTTAGATATCAAAAGATAATCCATGCAAGTTAAAAATAGGTCATTTGCCACTAAGAGATTTATATTGTCTGTTTTTTCTGCATTAGCTACTAAAGTAAGCACAACAGAGATTTACAAGATGCAGAGGCAATAAGCAATAGAATGCCTCGTTAACAGTGAGAATTTAATTATGATGCAACTCAATTATTAATTAGTTATGGAGAATGCAAAGGATTGTGAAATATCTTAATAACTAGAAGGTGGTACCTTCACAGCGCGCCCGAATTGTCTGACCATTCCCATCAGAGTATATCCAGTAATCCCTGTTAACCATCTCATTTCCTTCACTGGCCTTGATCTCACTGCAGGATTCAGCAGGAAGCTCCGGAATAGAACCGAGAGGGACTGTGGGATAAAGGACTGAAGCTTCATAAAAAAGTACACACAAAATTATATATATGTATCATGGAAAAAAGCGATCATCTTCTGAGTGTCGATGATCTTTATGAGTATCAGCAAATTGCATCAATATCAAACCAGACTGGCGAGCAAGATTTCGTACTATCTGTCAAAAGCAAGAACCAATTACGGCAAATTTAATATTCGTTTTTTCGGTGGTAATGTTTGGAATTCTATTGAGTCGTACTTGTTTCAAAAATCTCTTAAAATAATTGATTATATCCAACTATTGACTGGTACATTAATGTGCATTATTTTACAGTTTTTGTGTGCACATCGATCCCTTTGTCGTTTTTCGTCTTTTGTGTGTGTTTGCGTGTGTGCGTGAACAGATTTTGATTTTGTGTCCCTATTGCATTTTCTTACCGCTTGGCCCGGCCACTTAGCTCGGTTAGCCTTTGCTATTTCTAACTGACTCTGCTCTTTCCTATTTATAATTTTCGTTATGTATTTATTTCTAATGTTAAATGTTTCTGGGCACACACAAAGATTGTTGTTGTTGTTGTCTAATGGCCGTAATGGTTTTTGAAAGTGACCCCGAGATCAAATTAACGATATTCAGTTTCTACGTTGTCGTGGACAATGACACTTTCGTACTTCTTGTTTTACGCGTCTGTTCATTTTCATGCGAAGCAATTTTATTTTCATATGTTTATATGAATGGTTTCGCACTTGGACTCATTTTGAAACAGAGGGGGAAGTCAACTCGCAAATGGCCCATTCTCTCGTAAATTTAAACTGAGCTACGAGAACTCTACTTACTGGGCCAGTTTCTTTGATTTATTTTCTGATAAAATTCAAAGCCAGCTGTATACTGCTCCAGCCATGAAATCTCCCGACTATGATTTCATCTTTCTCTTCACTGCGTCACGGGAGTGAACGGTCTATGTTGTCATTTTCATAGAAACGGAAACGTTGTTGTTCCTCGAATAGAAACAGCTGATTTAACACTGTCACAATTTTATTTGCGGTTTGGATGCCTGCCTGTTGTCAAAATGCCTGCGTTGATAAACAAACAAGAATGATGATGATGACTTTCTCTTCCTACATAAGAATGCAGATGTCCTTCAGTGGCTATTCATCGGCGTTGGCAACTAAGCCCTCTTAAAAGGCCTTAGTCAGCCACACCTTTGTTATTGTTTACGTGCGACAGTTTCAGTATTATACTTTACACGGAGCGTGTCGAAATGACAGAAATCCTTAAGAAACTTGTTAAAGGTAATTTAAACACTTCCAGTAACATAACCTACAGCAATGCAAAACGATTTCGCTTCACCATACAATTTGCCATGATGCCATCGAAAATGGCGGAGGCTGACTAGGTCCCTTTAAGTAATTGTGAATAGAATTAAAGAATGAAAGTATACCTCTGTTATTTGCCCGTTTCATGTAGTATCTTGTCCTATCCGGCTTAAAATCTTCCGGTCTTGCTTCCTTTGTTCTATTGTTGAGTTCGCAGACTTTTTGACCAATATGGAAGTTATAGCTTTGGCACGTGACTTCTTCGTCGCACCTCAAAAAGCACTCGTGAGGCCATTCAACTTTGTACGTTTTAAACGTGTGACCTCTGAGGAACATAGAGTATATGGAGGATTCCACTTGGTGACATTGAAGAGCAGCTTCAAATATACCAATCCGGGACATGAGGAACGCAGCTGAGAGCCAGAACTTTGGATTCATATTGGATTTAATACGTGAGTGTCTGCTATAAGAAAGCGAATAAAAGGATTTCGAATGGCATGTCATTTTTGAGGCCTCCACAATGTAACGAAGGTTGTTCACTTTCGCAAAGTTTCGTTATATGAGGGTTCGTTTCCATTTATTTGACTATTATTAGGGAGCTTAAGCAAGCCACGACGGGAACGTCAACCAGAACGTCGCTAAACCAAAGATCTAACGGCCTGAACAATATAACAGCCCTGCACGGTACGCGTGCGTTATAAATCTTTGTACATTTCTTTGCCGTTCTCTGCAAAATAACAACATGAAATAACCAAGTTCTGAGTATCTTTGAGAACGTGAACCACGACGGCTAAGTTTCGTTTTTTGCTTGAAAATATTTTCGCTGTTCTTATATTCTCTGCAAGAGCTGTTATTGAAAGCGATAGGGTGTACTGCATACACTCTCAAGATAATTGTAAGATTCGTGAGTACTTCATTTTTCCTTGGCAAAATATATATTGGTAAAATATAATTTAGCCAGGTGTCGCCGTCGCCATTGCGTAAGCTCTCTAATAATTCGAGGACTAGCTTCAGGCGTCTATCAAACCGCCGCCCGACTTGCAGTAAGCGACTGATTGCTTTCCTAGGCGTACAGGAACGTTCGGTATTCGGGAGCTGTGACTTCCCTGCCCGAAAGAATTACGTAATGCTCGAATGTGTGAGCATTAAACCGGTAGTTAACCACTCTTGGTGTGCATCACGTATTCAAATCGCATACTCTTGAATACTACAAATCCAGCTCATGAATTGCTCTTTTTCACTGAAGATACAAGCAACAAAGTTTATTCGAACTCCCTCAGAAAAAAGGTGCTTGCGTCAAAAACTTCAGTGCTCAGTTTCCTAAAAGTGAAAATAATGTGAATTTACCGGTCCAGCTTTAACAGATTTACCATATATTTGTCATTTGTGTCAAACGCAATTTTATAATCCGGCCCGGTTGTAATACTTTAGGTGGCTCGATCGGATTTTTGAGTGACGATACCTTTCAACTTTAAACAACTAGCCATAGAGTATCCGACGGAAAATCGATTGCTTCAAACTCGCCAAAGAAAGATCAGAAAGTTTCAAATGAAGTACCTTTAATCGAGATAGAAGTTACCATAACAACGTAGTGACGTCATGCCTCAATTTACTCGAGACCGAATATCTTGTCATCAAAAAAAGTTTTTTGGATTTTTGACCTGACATACTTTTCTTGAGGTCTGCAAAATTTGAAGAATTTTTATAAGAGCGATTCTAAAATACAACAAAAACGTATTAGTTCCTGAATGTTATTAAAAAGTTTTTCCACCAGGCCTGATGTAAGATGACCTTGGTCTGAAATAAATTTAATAGCATCCAATTCCATGTGGTGAAAATGTTAGAAAAATTTTTTTATTCGATTTCTCAAACCACTGGCTTTAATATGAATTGGAGTGGAGTGTTATTTTGCGTTTATTAAAATGACCACTATTTAAAAAGCGATAGGTAAGGCTGTAAATTTGTAGCCTAGACTTTCGAAAACATTTTGCTTATTTTCCGGCGAGTCGCTTGTGCTTCTGATTATACCTATCCATTGTCTCGAATTTCCGTTGTCATTGTAAATTTCAATACTTCATAAATTCATATATCGTTATATGAATTAATAACTCATGGATGGGTATAATTAGAACCACACGCGACTAGCCGGAAAGTAAGCAAAATGTTTACCAAAGTGGCAGCCTTCGAATGTTTCAGTGAAGTTGAAACTCGGGGATTACATTAAATGTTGGTAAATCTACCTGAAGAATAATTTTTTAAAGCAATCCATCGCTTTTAAATAGCGACCATTTTAATAAATGTGGGTCAATTTTGACGAAAACGCAAAATTACACTTCACTCCAGGTCATATTCAAGCCAGTGTTTTTAGAAATCGAATGGAACGATTTTTCTAAATTTTCACCAAATGTAATTGGATGCTATTAACACGCCCTCCATGGAAACCAGCTGAGTGTTGTTGGGGCTGGCGTGTTTCTTTGAATTAAATAAAGTATACCTACCTACCTACCTATTTCAGACCAAAGTTTTTTTACATCAGGCCTGATGGACAAAATTTTAAATAACATTCAGGAACTGATACGTTTTTGTTGTATTTTAACACCTTAAAACTCCGCCATCTTATTCGGTCTCGAGTTAAGATGGCAGGATACCTCAAAATATGGCGATTTGGATGAAAAAGTCACTTTTCTAAAAATAGCAAATTTAAATCCTTTGATTATTGGTGGAAAAGTCTTTTGAGCGATTTTAATCAATTTGCTTAACGATTGGTACAAAATCTGAGCTTTTTACATAGCAACAGCCATAGCAACGGTTGTTTATAGTCATAGAAGGACTGAAAACATCGTTTGATTTGATGGTGTGTGAAAGATACTTTGTAGAAAAGCTCTAAGGGCATGTACAGAGTGATAGTTATAGTAACTTGTGAAATGCCTAAACCACCATCATGGGCATTTGTGTGTCCCTGCGAAACTGGATATTTCGTACTACGAAGATGGCTTGTCACATACTAAAACACCCCCCCCCCCCCTCGACACCACCACAGGGTACACCCCGAATTCCCCTCCCCCACGCTGATAGCTCATAAAGTGTTAAGTGCATTTTTCCTCAAAACTCCAATTATAGACCGACTGTCCTCACGCCAACATTTCCACTTTGAAAGATGTTTAACAGGATTTTCTGAAAGTTGGGGTACTAAAAGACCAATGGTGTCGTAATGCAATGAACTTAAAGCAGCTTGACATTCGTTTTATCTATGACGTAATCTGTGATAATTTGTTTTATTTTATGTGGTGAAAAATCGGTAGTCTCAAAATGCAACCTGTATAAAGCATTATAAAAGAGAGATGGTTATCGTTCTAGGTTCATTGCATAGAGTAATTCATGAAACATAAGTTCAAAAAAAACAACCGAGTTTCTTTTGATGAGTACAATCACATGCACTTGAAGTTCCTGCAGTGAAACAAAAATAAAATTGTTCTCCCTTTAAAGGTATCCTACCCCCTTAAGTGGGACATGACGTCACTACGTTGCTATGGTAGCTTCGATCACAATAAAACGTGCTTCAACGAAAACTTTGAACTTTCTCTAGTGCACCTGAAGCAATCAATATTTTTTCCGATTCTCTAAACTGCTCAAAGTTGAAAGGCATTGTCACTCAAAAGTCAGATCAAGCCACCTAAATTTTTTTTCTCAATATAGGCTGCCTAATAACTGAAAACCCCATTTAGCATTGAGGGTCAAAATGAAACACATGCTTTTTGTAAGTTCTCTTTTAAAAAACTCAACACTCTATAATAATGCTTGAGTTAACGCGAATTTCTAAAATAAATTGAAAGATATTTTCTTACCTACTTCAGATCTTTGTCTTTATGTCTTGAATATCGAATATTGCTGTTAACAAATGCATGGACCTAGAATCAACATACCTTTTACACGAAATTTTCGCGACACGTTTATTTCGCGATTTCCGAGCTAACATGTTTCGCGACACTTTAATTTCGCGATTTGGGGAAAATGTCGTGTCCACGCTCACTTTAATTTCGCAATTTTACCAATATTATTAGTTTAACTATTTCTTCATAATGTGTTATCCATTTCTTGAATGACGATAAAACAACTTTACTCAAAACCAGCAACACTACCAAAAGCAAAACGAGCTTCATATTTTTCTGTACACTCTATTTATAAGAACCTTTTTAATAAGAACATCGAGGCTGAGAAAATAAAAAATAAGAACATCCTAAGAACGAATATGTGCCCAAGACTGAAATTTGTGTAAGAACTAATATTATTGTGATGTCCATAATGACAGTCACTATATTTTTGCGTCATCTTATGTTCTAGACAATTATTTTTCGCACAATTTTTTTGCGATCTTTTTTAATCGCGAAATTAATTTAAAGTGTGGCGAAAATTTCATGTAATAAGGTGCTGCTATCAGGCACTGTTTTTGCATTCCTCGAATTATTTTTCTCTTGGCATTTAATACATCTAAAAATCAATATGATAGTCAACCGACTGAAGTACAAAGGATCTCGTTTCTGTCATTTGCCGGGAGCTTCGATCAGGCGAAAACTCAGCTTAGCGAAACTGATATGGTCCAAAACGAGTCCCCAACGCAATTTTCATTTTAGTTTTAATAGAAGTTAAAATAGACGAAAATTTGAATAGTTTTCTAATCCATCCTACCTTTTCCCCGAAGGCGAGAGATCCGAACTTCTTAATGTCGGATGAGGTCTGGTACCAAAACATGTGGTCTTTAAAATAAGTGTGCTGTAGGCCCAGTTCTTATTGGCTTGTTTTGGTCATTCATAATTGTCTTTCGATCAGTTCAATTACTTTGTTAATTAATAAGTGAAGTTTGGTTGTCTTCTGTTACAGATTTAAACAGCACAGAGAAGAAGACGATATTAGCATACTGTATTTTCCGCTTTTGCTCCAGCCGTTGCTTCTAAGGAGTTTGAATATTTTTATTCAAAAGACGTGTTCAGGCTGTTTATCAGTCTAAGTGGGACAGACAAAGTGTGATGCAGATTTTGTCGACAATTTGTGCCGTCACTTTCACCAGAAGAAGAAGAAGCCAGATGGCATCGAGAATAATCTATCTTTAACAACAATGCATACCATATACGCATTAAGTTATTTTCTTCAATTAGGCTATTAATCTTTTATTGCGTATCGTTTCCATGTAAATACTTTAAACACCATTGACCGTTTTTAACTATGTATTTATACGCGTAATTTTCTTCTTCTAATGAACTTGATGACTGTTGATCGGTTGAAACGTCTTTCTATTTTTAGCGTTTATTTTTCAACGCGAAATCAATTTGAAAGAACGTATACGCTACTTTAAAGTAAAAATACATCGTGTGAAAGAAAACAACAAGTGACCCTGCTATTTAGCAAATACTAACGTCCTTAAAATTATGTACAACTGAATGATATATATATACAATAACTTCAAAAATAGTTCAGAAACAACTTTCATTTGTAAGTCTGTATATGCATTTCTTCACGCATTATAGCATTATAATGTTGGATAGTTTTTAATGTTAATTTCTTTGGTGACATTTTTTTCGGTAAGCCACAATAAATTATGGCCTGAAACAACGACGTTCTAAACTCACCAGGCAGTTTCCTTTAATTTTGCACAAAACCATTCCAGTTGAAGTATTTACTTTTTTCCACATTATAAGAGAAAACAATTAGAAAGTTAATTTCCGTGTTTACATAGCCTCATCTAAATTCGAGACAGTTATGCAAACCCAAGACGTAGACGGTTTGCATAACTTTCGAGAATTCTCCCAAAACATGTCCCAAACCCCCGAGTGTTTATATGAGGCTAGGTAAGCACGCAAAATGTCCTCTATTACGTTTATAAAATATTTCTTAAAAATAGGCTCGCAACTAAAACTTCACAAAATGTGTTTACATGCTCTCATCTTAACACACATATCAACCAATGAGAGCGCGCGTCATATCTCACTTATCTTATAATTCTTCAATAGAACACGGTTGGATAAAGAGTACGCCAAAGATGGACTGTTTTAATAATTTTTGACGTCGATTTCCCGCCAAAAATGACAAAATATCTTAAAAATTGAAAACAGGATTTTAGAGAATGACAAGTTTTATATTAGTACAAAGTTTCGGGATAATTAATTCAAAACACTGTAGGTTATTAGGACCGTGCAATGTTTGGCGCTCTCTGTGCCCACCGTGCAGCAAATTAAATTAAGTATGCCTTGATATGTAACTACAATGGGGATCACCTTAGCTGCTTTCCACTCACTAGGCACAACTCCAATTCAAGAGATAAATTGCTGATAAATGTCAGAGGCTTAGCTAAAACAAAAGCAAACCTGTTGAAGAACATCTTCCCAATCGATATCAATGAGAAAATGGGAAAACAGCAAAGCTACAAGGATCAAACTGGAGTTTGCGCGACGTAGTTTTTATTGTTTAGGTGCCTCCATTTTTAACTCGCTGCCTTTAAGGTTAAGAAACATTAATTCAAGAGTTTTATTCAAGAAAACTTTGGACGATTTTTATTTGTAATTTCTATGTTCGTTTTTAATGATTTTTAATTAAGTGTGTCTCTCGTTTCAATGTAGTATATATGGTATAATTGCATTTCGTTTTTAATATATTTGATTTATATATATTAGTTTCTTAACTTTTAAGTAACAGGACCCCGTTGATAACAGTATATTCTTTTGAAGGCTATGGTAGCTTCGATCACAATAAAACGTGCTTCAACGAAAACTTTGAACTTTCTCTAGTGCACCTGGAGCAATCAATATTTTTTCGGATTCTCTATGCTGCTCAAAGTTGAAAGGCATTGTCACTCAAAAGTGAGATAGAGCCACCTTAATTTTTTTTCTCATTATAGGCTGCCTAATAACTGAAAACCCCAGTTAGCATTGAGGGTCAAAATGAAACACATACTTTTTGTAAGTTATTTTTTTAAAAAACTCAACACTCTATAATAATGCTTGAGTTAACGCGAATTTCTAAAATAAATTGAAAGATATTTTCTTACCTACTTCAGATCTTTGTCTTTATGTCTTGAATATCGAATATTGCTGTTAACAAATGCATGGACCTAGAATCAACATACCTTTTACACGAAATTTTCGCGACACGTTTCTTTCGCGATTTCGGAGCTAACGTGTTTCGCGACACTTTAATTTCGCGATTTGGGGAAAATGTCGTGTCCACGCTCACTTTAATTTCGCAATTTTACCAATATTATTAGTTTAACTATTTCTTCATAATGTGTTATCCATTTCTTGAATGACGATAAAACAACTTTACTCAAAACCAGCAACACTACCAAAAGCAAAACGAGCTTCATATTTTTCTGTACACTCTATTTATAAGAACCTTTTTAATAAGAACATCGAGGCTGAGAAAATAAAAAATAAGAACATCCTAAGAACGAATATGTGCCCAAGACTGAAATTTGTGTAAGAACTAATATTATTGTGATGTCCATAATGACAGTCACTATATTTTTGCGTCATCTTATGTTCTAGACAATTATTTTTCGCACAATTTTTTTGCGATCTTTTTTAATCGCGAAATTAATTTAAAGTGTGGCGAAAATTTCATGTAATAAGGTGCTGCTATCAGGCACTGTTTTTGCATTCCTCGAATTATTTTTCTCTTGGCATTTAATACATCTAAAAAATAATATGATAGTCAACCGACTGAAGTACAAAGGATCTCGTTTCTGTCATTTGCCGGGAGCTTCGATCAGTCGAAAACTCAGCTTAGCGAAACTGATATGGTCCAAAACGAGTTCCCTACGCAATTTTCATTTTAGTTTTAATAGAAGTTAAAATAGACGAAAATTTGAATAGTTTTCTAATCCATCCTACCTTTTCCCCGAAGGCGAGAGATCCGAACTTCTTAATGTCGGATGAGGTCTGGTACCAAAACATGTGGTCTTTAAAATAAGTGTGCTGTAGGCCCAGTTCTTATTGGCTTGTTTTGGTCATTCATAATTGTCTTTCGATCAGTTCAATTACTTTGTTAATTAATAAGTGAAGTTTGGTTGTCTTCTGTTACAGATTTAAACAGCACAGAGAAGAAGACGATATTAGCATACTGTATTTTCCGCTTTTGTTCCAGCCGTTGCTTCTAAGGAGTTTGAATATTTTTATTCAAAAGACGTGTTCAGGCTGTTTATCAGTCTAAGTGGGACAGACAAAGTGTGATGCAGATTTTGTCGACAATTTGTGCCGTCACTTTCACCAGAAGAAGAAGAAGCCAGATGGCATCGAGAATAATCTATCTTTAACAACAATGCATACCATATACGCATTAAGTTATTTTCTTCAATTAGGCTATTAATCTTTTATTGCGTATCGTTTCCATGTAAATACTTTAAACACCATTGACCGTTTTTAACTATGTATTTATACGCGTAATTTTCTTCTTCTAATGAACTTGATGACTGTTGATCGGTTGAAACGTCTTTCTATTTTTAGCGTTTATTTTTCAACGCGAAATCAATTTGAAAGAACGTATACGCTACTTTAAAGTAAAAATACATCGTGTGAAAGAAAACAACAAGTGACCCTGCTATTTAGCAAATACTAACGTCCTTAAAATTATGTACAACTGAATGATATATATATACAATAACTTCAAAAATAGTTCAGAAACAACTTTCATTTGTAAGTCTGTATATGTATTTCTTCACGCATTATAGCATTATAATGTTGGATAGTTTTTAATGTTAATTTCTTTGGTGACATTTTTTCGGTAAGCCACAATAAATTATGGCCTGAAACAACGACGTTCTAAACTCACCAGGCAATTTCCTTTAATTTTGCACAAAACCATTCCAGTTGAAGTATTTACGTTTTTCCACATTATAAGAGAAAACAATTAGAAAGTTAATTTCCGTGTTTACATAGCCTCATCTAAATTCGAGACAGTTATGCAAACCCAAGACGTAGACGGTTTGCATAACTTTCGAGAATTCTCCCAAAACATGTCCCAAACCCCCGAATGTTTATATGAGGCTAGGTAAACACGGAAAATGTCCTCTATTACGTTTATAAAATATTTCTTAAAAATAGGCTCGCAACTGTGTTTACATGCTCTCATCTTAACACACATATCAACCAATGAGAGCGCGCGTCATATCTCACTTATCTTATAATTCTTCAATAGAACACGGTTGGATAAAGAGTACGCCAAAGATGGACTGTTTTAATAATTTTTGACGTCGATTTCCCGCCAAAAATGACAAAATATCTTAAAAATTAAAAACAGGATTTTAGAGAATGACAAGTTTTATATTAGTACAAAGTTTCGGGATAATTAATTCAAAACACTGTAGGTTATTAGGACCGTGCAATGTTTGGCGCTCTCTGTGCCCACCGTGCAGCAAATTAAATTAAGTATGCCTTGATATGTAACTACAATGGGGATCACCTTAGCTGCTTTCCACTCACTAGGCACAACTCCAATTCAAGAGATAAATTGCTGATAAATGTCAGAGGCTTAGCTAAAACAAAAGCAAACCTGTTGAAGAACATCTTCCCAATCGATATCAATGAGAAAATGGGAAAACAGCAAAGCTACAAGGATCAAACTGGAGTTTGCGCGACGTAGTTTTTATTGTTTAGGTGCCTCCATTTTTAACTCGCTGCCTTTAAGCTTAAGAAACATTAATTCAAGAGTTTTATTCAAGAAAACTTTGGACGATTTTTATTTGTAATTTCTATGTTCGTTTTTAATGATTTTTAATTAAGTGTGTCTCGCGTTTCAATGTAGTATATATGGTTTTTAAATAGGGTTAGGTTTTATTTATATATATTAGTTTCTTAACTTTTAATTAACAGGACCCCGTTGATAACAGTATATTCTTTTGAAGGGTTAAAACATGTCCAGTAAAAGATGACAAATTTTTAAACCGCCTTATAACACGAAATGAAATATGAGCTATTGAAAAATGAGCTTATTTGAAAGGCCTCAAAAAATGATGAAAAATGGCGTTTTCCGCTTTGTGATATTGTGCTACGAAATCGGGAAAAGAACTGCGACAAAAAGTGTTAGGAGAGCGCACTTTTTTTTTTCGGCACCCAAATTTTCGGCAACTTTTTTCTTCCACTTTTCCATTGCCACAAACCAGACCACTTTTCCATTGCCACAAGCCAGACCACTTTTGCCTTGCCACAAACCACTTTGTTTGGCACAAGAGCTGCTTTTTTCGAAGGTGGTGTTTTGCCCGACAGCAGGTGCCTCTCTGCAGGGCACAAAAAAACAAACAAACAGGTTGCCAAAATCCGCTAGGAGAGCGCACTTTTTTTTTTCGGCAACCAAATTTTCGCACAAACGCGCATGCATGCAAGAACAGCGGATTTTTTTCTCCAACACCCAAAGCAGCTTTGCATGGTCTCCGAGATTGGCGAGCAAATACCACTTTTCCAGCTAGCAAAGACGCATGCAAAGGTCGCCCAATAAAGAAAGGGTTGCCGAAAAAGTATGCAAGAATGTATTCGCAACAGCTAGTGGATTTCGACAACGGAACAGTTTTTCCACAACCTTCCAATATTGTAGCTTTGTTTTTCTCCGGGGCCAAAAACGAAGCCACAACACCCCTCGCAACACCCGCTGCAAACGACGAAAAACAGGAAGTTGTAGCGACGAACGTCGACGACGCGGCCAAACAAACCTTCGAAATCGCAACACCCGCTGCAAACGACGAAAAACAGGAAGTTGCAGCGACGAACGACGCGACAAGACAAACCTTCGAAAGCATGGGCCTGCGGTGCGAGAAATCTGTTGCGGCCTATCTTCTTCTGGAAAACGCGTGGGAAAGCAATCTTCTGGCCGACATCGCCAAGGTCGACTATCTCGCAGGGAACTTCGGCCGCACGAATCTGCGGCCATTGGCTGATCTTCCGCCTTTCGTCGACGACATCTTCGTATTTGGCTATCTTTCGAGAGAGAAGTGCGTCTACAAGAGAGGAAAAATCTCCTGCACCGAGGGCCCACAAGGCGTGGCCAAAACCGTCGTGGCAAACATCGCAATAGCTTTGGAAAATGTCCTGGGGAAACGCTACACAACAAACATCGTCCATCGTCCACACAGTGGGGCAAGAGAAAGCGGAAAACAGCGCAATCCGCGCCACCATCGAGAGAATCGAGAAAAACACCTGGCACAGGGCAAAAAGAAGCTGGTTTGATCTACACCCCGAGGAAGAGATCGCCGGCTATTTCGTGGCGAAATGCGACGTTTCCGAAGTCCCAATGGAAGAGTTGCAGCAGGCGCTGCCGGTTTTCGCAAATCGTCTGGTCGGGGGCTTCGGCTACGATATCTACTCCATCGACTACACACAAGACCTTTCGGGCACTTTGGATCGCAAAGCTCTTGTGGACCACCTTGGGTTCGAAACGGCAGGGAGTTTGTCCGCCGCAATGGGAGAAAATAGCCCCCGGCTCCTGGACAACACCGCCAGCGTCGGGGAGCACTGCTGCACCTGGCTCGAGACCACAGAACAACAAGAAACCACAACCACCCGAAAAAAGATCTACAACAAAGTCGTTTCGAATTTCGAGGCAGGAGAAATCCGCGAGCCTGTTGGCGGGCACCTGGCAGAATACGCCGACTGCCCCAACCAGCGGCTCCGCCAAACATTCTTCCACCCAGACGTGCAAGCCCGAGGTTGTACTCGAATCGAAACCACTTTGTACGGCCTCCCACTCGACGAACTATCGAACGAGAAAGCTTCCGCCTGCATCGAGAAAGTCTTGGCGTAGGTTTCTGTCGACGGCGAACAACAAGCTCTCTTTGTGGTCCAACCGCCCAGCAAGCAGTGGCAAAACCTCGCCGCCACCCTCGACAGGTGCCTTGTTCTCGCGGACAGACCACAAGGCCACATCTTCGTCGCGTGGGGCGGCCACACAACAACAGGCCGGATCTTTGGAGTCCACGTGCGCCCCACCCCAGCGAACGTCGAGGGCCCAACCAAGTGGGAAAAAGCAGTGCAGTGGGCAGCAGGGGACTTCGGCTTCCGGTCTTGCCCGATTTTCCGGGTCGACATTCTGGCCGCCGACGACGAAGGGGTGGAGCTCGGACCGCTCCGCTGCTACCAGAAAGACGCAAACGCCCGCACCATCCTCGCAGATCCACCAAAACGGAGGAAACCTGCCAACACTTCTGCCCCCAACAGACAAGATCGTGTGGAAATGGCGGACCAAAAAATGCCACGCCATCGGCAACGATTCTTCGAAATACGAGCTCCAAGAAATGCCAGAAATCGCCCAACAGCGGCAAATATCTGCGCTTTCCACAAGAAACAGAGAGAAAGTTCTCGAGGAGCTTCGGTACGCCCGCACAGCCGAGGAGCGGAAACGAGCCTAGTATAGTATTAGCTAATAGTGAAATATTACTATTTCACGGACCAAGAAAAATCACTCTACTTGGAAGAATTTGCTAAATATTATTATTTTTTCTTGAAAATGTTTGATTGAGTAGTGATACTGACTGGAGAAATTTGCAAGTAACTAACTATGGCTTCCAGGTGAAATATTAAAAAGTGGCTCAAGTGAACATAATCTGACTTTAACATACTTTTCCAAAATTGATTTGATATATATCTAACTCAAACAACTCTGTAAATCACTCAGGCAAAGAAATAGCAGGTGTGACCAAAAACAAAATAAAATGTGTAAATTGAAAGTTTCTTGACCATAGTATTAAGTGTCTCAAGAAAATGTCTCTACTTTCTATTTGAGATGGGTCAGCTCTGATTAGCTAGACCTGGATTTCACAACCATAGTTTTAATCCCAGTCCTAAGAACATTTTTTATGGTAGGTCTGAAGCTTTTTTTATCTTTTTTAGTTAAAGAAAAAACATTCTGCCAGTATCAAAATAACTAAAAACATGGAAACATGGACATCTTTCCCACCCTAAGGCAGGCAGCTAAATGAGGCCTCATTTTAGGAATGTCAAAAGTAACATGACTGGGGTCTATTTCAAAAACAAGGCAACAGGCAATGGCAATAGAAAAAACACCACAGTCACTGCCATTGGTTTGTTGTTGAACTGGAAGTCGAGAGAAGCTGCCTCCCAACAAGTCTATGGTCTGAGCTTCCACTTCTTGACTGATGACGTCATGATAGAGACTGTCATACAAGTTCACTACACCCGTTGCACATCCTATAGATGAAATACACACCCAGTGATTGCTCCCTGTATGTAAAATTTGGACAAATTCGCCACTAATGACATGAAAATTTCGAACAGGTCCAAGAGTAGTGCGTTGATATCCTTCAATCAATGGATTTTCCTTACTTAACAGTATTTGTGCTTTTTGAATGATGTCACAATTTAGCCATCCAGTTGGGTCCAGAATGATCTGATAATCAGACTCATCTAGATTTGCAAGTGCACTTTGTTTGTCTACATGACATTGCGTTACTTTTGTGACTAACACATCATCTTCACTTTCACTGTCCGAATCATCTTCGATATTGATTAAAGGTGGCAGTGTTTTTGATAAGATCGGAACTGTCACTGAAGAAGCACAAGCGGTAGGAGGTGTAACTGAATTGTTTTGCCTTTTGCAGGCAGCACATTGCCAGGTGGTTTTAGCATTGTTTGGCATTCTCTTAAAACCAATGCAACCTAAATGAAAAAATTTGCCATTGTTACAGTCATTGTTATGACACTCTACTAGTTTGTCTGCTGGTGTTGCTTTCGATTTGCAAATGCAAATACTGTCGCACATTAAGGCAGCCTGTGTTGCCTGTATGGTCGGCTTCTTGTTTCGAGCACGCTTGAATTGGGGTAATCTGCTGCAGTGTGGACAATACCATGTGTTTGGCACTGATTCTGAGTTAAGAACCAAACATGAACAGTGAAAATCCCCATAAGGACACTCTTTGTTGCTACAAGAGACTGTGTTCTCATCTCGTGGGCCTCGACAGAAACAGATACCATTAACATCAGGCATGCTCACAGGAACAAGACACCGTCTTGTATACCAACGCCCCAAAATTTCTGGAAGAATACAGATTTTCCAAAAGATCTCCAACTTAGACAAAACAATTTGCCAGTGTTTCTCATCGGGAAATATCCGTTCCTTTACAATGTGAGCCTTCCTCTGAGCATCAATGCCACACACTACAAAATCACAGTGCTTTCTTTCCCGCAAAGAAAAAGTTGTTGCTGAACCTGAAAGTAGTAGTTGTGCTTTCGTTTCAAAATGAACTTTTCCTGTACCTTTTAATTTCTAGGCAAGCACTCTTTTTCAAAACATACATGTCAAAGTCAGAAACCTGCCTAATGCAAATAGGGCATTTTACTTCTCCACACCCCAAGCCGCAACAATCGCAAGAAGTTAAAAAGTCTGGTGTGGCATGTAGGAAGGGGTGGTCCTTGTTAATAAAAAGGCCACACCTCTTCAGGTCAAAGTTGATATGGGTCTTTTTCATTTCTTCACCATATGCTTTAATGGCATCTTCCTCATGCTTGCAGCTATGTCTAACTGCTTTAGTGTTTAATTTGAATAAGCTGGGATAACAAATTGTCTTGATCAATGACTGAGGTGGCTGAGCTAGGTTAGAATGAAACACAGCTCCACTTTGAGAAGCACCAATTCGGCCAGCACGGTGTCTAAAAAAGCCAGATCCCTTTGCTTGGGATCTTGTGTCTTTTTCTACTTGGGCAATGTTTTCTTCTGATATGTCCAACTTGACATCACAGCATTTCTTCAGCAATTCTGGGTACTGTAAATCTAAATTTTTAGTCTGATACAGGTCAGACACAACAGGTACATTTCGACTTTCAACCACAAAATTATCTGCATAGGGGCCAATTAAGCTTAAAGCCACAGGTTTAACGGCACATTTATTAAGCTGAGCATAGAAATTTGTCATTTCTGTTAATTTTACTGAAGGGGAACTAGAGGTGGCACCGCGAGGCACCATTTGTTCCTTTGAAGACGCTGGCAATGCCTCCAATGAGTCGATTTTCATGTCCATCTTTACCTTCAGTTTTTTAGCAGACGTAAAATCGATGTCTTTTACCCTGGCGTACGGTACCTCGTTTACATAGGTGGGCAGCAACCATGTACACTTAACCTGAGTACACGCGAGTTTTCCGTGAATGCGAGTCCACGCTTCAATGTAGAACAGCACACTTGCGATGTGTGAACAGGATTCGGCCAAACCCGCTTTGCAGCCCAGACAATGCGAAGAGAGGATCGTCCCATCGCTTTCAGCTATGAGCCATATGTTCACAAGGGGGTCATTCATTCGTTGGGAATGTCTCACCTTTGCGACTACAACATGCTTTCCCGATACGATTCGTCCTCTCACCGAAGTAACAAACCCCGAAACCATTTGGTTATACGCCTCTAAACTCTCGAACGCTTTAAATTGTTGCTTTGTATAGTAGCTTGTCTCCAAGACCAGATAACTTACTAAATCAGTAGCCTCAATCGGCGGCAAACATTCCGGGTCGTATTCTTCACTTGGGATACTCCAACCAGCGATATTTTCTCAACATAACGCTTCTTTACGAGGCTTTCGAGAGTTTTAGCGTACTCCGAAAGCACAGGCACACATTTGTCTAGGATGTCATTCTCACTTTTAGTGTTTCTCCCTGCACATCCATATAAAACTCGCTTTTTTCATAGAAGACTTAAGAATGGCAAAGAAACAAAGGGAATTATCATAGCATTTCACACGTATTTATACGTATTTATATATAATACTATACATCAAATTTAAATTTCATCCTTCTAGTTCATTCTGTTAAATTCTCCGTTTTAGCCCGACAAAAGCGAAGCGACCAAAAGGAAAAGCGCTCGGGTCATTTTGACAATTTTCTATGCAACCTCGTTCCCAGGGTCTCTCATCCTGTAGTGTATCCTTTACAGGGTTCGCCGTTTCTGAAACAAACAGCCTGAAATTCTTTAGATGTTATTGAAAAGTATTTTATTTATCTACAAAGATCTACCATAAGCGATTATAAATCTGACCCGATGAATAAATAAATCAAGAAAAGCTGTCCAGCCATCATAATATTGACAAAGAACCTCACAAAATGTAAGTTAATAATGTTTATTTACAAATATATATTTTTCTTTATTGTGCCATCGACCAAAACTATATTTATCGCCAGCTATCAATGTCTATCACCAAATGATTTGTATAAAAGCGAGCAATAAAACGAACTTGATAAATCGTTACTCAGATCAACGTGTTTTCGTTTCGCAGTTCTTGATTGAATCTAATTAGTCTATCTATTGATATGTTATGCATGAGAATTGATGCTCTTTGCGACGAACCCAAATGTCTGTGAGAAGCCTCGCCAATGCTTGATTCAGAGTGCTAAGCCGATTGTCGATGGTCCAAATTTTTAAAAAGTATTCGCAAGTTCTGTAAACATTATAAAATGGTCGTTAACCTCCTCAGACCTTCAAAGTTGCCTTTTACAACATTTTTCGAAAATTTTATGTCATATTTCTTCCGCATGAATTTCAAGATATTGCAATAATTTTGCCTCGATTTTTCGCTCATCCTCGGTGTAAAAATCTGTGAAACTCACGAGTGACGTAAAACAAAGAACGAACAAGACAACAAAGAACCTCGAAACAATGCAGAACGGAAAAACAATAGATCAAAAACAAAGAACTCCTTTAGTATTTTGTAACTAACTGAAGGTACAAAAGGACAGTTTTGACAAGCATGAAGCTGATATACAGATGAACGTTCAAATAAAATTTTGAGTTTGAGTTTCAAGTTGGACTTTGAGTTGGCTATCCAGTTATAATTTAATGTTGGATTTCGAGTTAGGATTTCGGGCTATCGGGCTCCACTGGTGGCCCTTCGAGCCGCCAGAGCTCCGCTATTGACATATAACGCATAAATTTTTCTTTCAGTTATGCTTGTAAAAGTACGATGTTGTGCTACTGGAAATATGCTACTATGAAATTGTTCTCAAAAAGTCTAAGTCTCTCTGGCCCTGTTTCTGTCATTTGGAATGAAAAAAATTACAATCCGGCAACTGAACCAGATACTCACTAGAACGGGTAGCTGAAGAGGACATACTGCCAAGTTTTCTAACTATACTTCTGGGACACCGCGGAAAAATGCACGGCGCTTGTATATTGACGTCACGATTTCGCGAGGTGGTTATCATCAGGACCCATCAGCAGGTGAGGCCATGAAACATTGATAATATAAGTTTCGCCCAAACGTGCGAACTTATGATACTTGTACGTAAAACGGGAAGCACGCTTATGGAGGTGAAAATTGGCAAAATGTTCACATTTTCCGCCATTCTCTCATTTTTCCGTATTGACTCATCTCGTTGTACCTAAACAATATCAATGCCCGTCCGATCATTAAATTTTTCTTTGCTTCAAGCTTTCTAGCCTCTCCTTCCCCATCGCCGCTCCCCCGGGTCTACCTTTATGAGCAGTTTCGATTTTCCTTACACAAGTTCTCTCAGTCGTTGTGACACGTATAAAGGCAAAGGGAGTCAATAGTCATCCCTGGAGGGCTCCCGTACCTTTGGGAAGTTCAACAAGGCTTCCTTTTTGGAAGTACGCGCTAAGTGTTTGTGTTCATCCTTACTGCGCATGCAATTGGTGTCGCCAAATCACGCCACGTCATGCATCGAGCGTGCGCGTTGAGGAAAACACACAAAAGGCCAGAAGCCGTTGCGTTAAATTTGCTTGCAGTTTACCCTCTGTTGGTTTTTCCAAAAACAGATTTTATTTACAATTTTCAACAAAAATTCAGTCTGGAGAGCTGCAAATTTCCTGTCATCTTGGATTTAATGCGAGTGAAATTGTGGTCGCTAACTTTTAGAAACCTCATCAATTGAACAAATTCACTAAATAGATAACCTTAAACAATATTCGGCAGAGAACATTTCACTTCAGATATTTATTTGCAATATTTTATATGGGCTTACAGATAAATTTGCCATATTGATTTCGCTGACGAGGCCGATTTTAGCGATTCAGAGTGTTCTTCGGCGAATTTATGTGGAAGTCAGTGACCCCCGATATTTGTACATTTCTGACATTATTAACTCGGTATCTTACAGTGGTGAAAGTCTCAGAGAAAAATCAATGTTAGAAACTTTTCGAGGAAACGTCCTTAACGTAGCCTGCGTCACAGACACTGACACTACTCCGGCTTCAACCTAGCCTGCCTTAACGCAGCGTTCTTGGAAAAAGTGAAGTCAGGGACCAATATGGCTAGGGAACCTCGCCTCACATTTCGCACATGCAAAATCGAGGTGATGATTATAATTTGCATTTTAATCTTCGGTTCCTCGTGGTTCGAACTTAGTGTTTTGTTCCTTCGAAGAAGGGGTGAAATTTGTTGACAAATCTTCAGGAAAATCATCAAATTTAAGAAGGAATTGTCGAGTACATTGCGCTTGAAGAGCTGGTATGGACCAAGAACTCACTTCTGGTGGAGTAGCCGCGAAACATGGTAAGAGTTTATAAGAGTTTACTAACCTTGTTAACGTTGTGACACTGAAGGAAGATTGAGCTGTCGAGGAGAAGCAAATCAGTTCAACAAGTATCCAGTAGGTGCTCCAACATGAATTGATCTTTCATAGCACATTTATTGGAACCAAGCGCAAGAGTCGGAGCTTAAAGCCTCGTTCGCTAAGTAGTTTAAGGACGCGCGCTGGTAAGATACAAAGGGATAAAATTATTTTCCAGATATGCACTTGATATTTAAGAGCCCATCAGGGTTTGCTGAGAGCTCCGATCCTTAAATCGATTTTAACGAAAAAATGTCGCTACAAATTAGAACTTATAAGGCAATTAAAGATTGTTGTATTGCTGTTGTTGTTGTTGTTGTTGTTGAGGGGAATATTTCTTGGTTGTCGGGGGCGTACTTTAATTGGGAAGACAGACCAGAACTAAACAGTAATTTTGAGCCTCTCTATATGTACCCCAAGACTTATTTTTTTTGCAAATTTTCGATTTTTTAACAGATCTTCGTTATATCGATTGAAATGTTGTCTAACAGTTTAGTTAGTATAATTCACAGCCGAAAAGTTATCTCATTTAATCAACAAACCGCATAAATAACTTTTTAAAAATGCGTGAAAAGCAAAATACCTGGTTTCTTAAACAATAACGCAGGGAAATTAGATTGTTTCGATTTAGAGAGGGGCTCAATTATTCAATGAATTTTTATCACCTCGGTCTGATATTGTCTTTTGGTATATTCAGGTAAAAATCATCAAGAAACCTTCTAGTTGACAGCACTTGGCAAGAGGAGAGAAACACAGGCTAGTAACATGGTGAGTACCATAATTGGAAACAAACTTGCACATGCGGGCTGGTTTCCCTGTGGTTGCTGGTTGGAAAGTTCAAGTATTTTTGTATTATTCGCCGCAATAGCAACCTGTTCTTCATTTGATTGAATGTCTGCCTAAGATTTGAATTTGGAGCACAGGAAGCAATTTATATGTGAACTACAAAGCAAGTATCTTCAACTTGCATCCGGTAGAATCCATTCTTGCATGTTTAACATGGAAATATAAGAAGTTTAGCATTGTTTTTCACAGTTAACTATAGGGAAGATATCAGTGACGTCACCTATTCTTATTAATTTGCTGGTGAAACAAACAGCTCTTTTGTTTAACTTGTTGGCAATTTAAATAACAAAAACAATGTTTGTAAACAAATATCTTCCCTATTCGCATGTATTAGCCTCGGTGGTTAGTTTCTTTCTTGTAAACTTCAAAGGTTAGGTCATTTACGACTTATGAAAAACCCACTTCCATGAGATTAAACACGGTTATTTTTTGGGATAATAGCTTCTTCTAAATAACACTTAATGCATTTAAACGGTCGAAGCAGATTTTCTTTTAACCAGCAAGAGATAATTGCATTTTGACACAATATTCTCATAGCTAGCGCGCGCGAATTTAAACTGGCGTAAAGTTCACTTCTTCGGTCAATGTTGCTAATTATCTTTTGTGAAAGTCTACGAGTTCAGGCAAGGAAATCGGACAAATTGTGAGGTTCATATTAACAGTGGATTTATAATTTGCAAAACGTAACAAGAATTTCAAAAAATTCTTGCCTCCACGTGTAAAACAAAAATGCAAATTAGATGGTGTTCAAGGAGGAGAGCGAACTCCTTGCATTTTAATTTTCTTAAGTAAGCCATCTTCAGGTTGTTTCATTCGATTTAAATGCGATTTTATGTATTGGAAAATATGACTTAACGTGGCTCTGGAGTTTTGCAAAATTCGTGAAAGGGTGCGCTTCTTCGGGGTGACCCCTATGTGTGAAAATTAATTCCCAAAGGAATTAGCCTTTACGAGTTGGAAAAAATTAATAGTTAATAAAATCTTTCAAATTTGAATTTGAACATTTACAAATGGGGCTGACTAAACTGTTCTGCTGAATATATCTCAAAGCACTTTTCAAAATATTGTCCACTACTATTTGTGAAGATAGATAGAAATTTCTTGATTTTAGATAGTTTAATAATTAACAATTTTCACACCCTCAGGTGCTCCAACTTTGAAAAGTGTGACATTTCTGTGTTCTTTAATCCCTGAAAACTCATCCTTGAAAGAAATGTTTTCAACATGTCCGATTTTTGCCCCTGCGGTACGTTAAATGTCCTTTTTTTAGAACGGCCATTCGAAACGCGGCCTGTTAAACCAGGCTTGGAACATTGAACATTATTTTCAAACAGAAAATGGAATTCCACAAGTAACTCCTGCGCCCAGCTATCAATCGACAAAAATCTCGCTTTTCTAGTGGAAACTCTATTCGTGAAAATTAATTCCCAAAGGAATCAGCTTGAACGAGTTGTAGTGAAGTTAAATGTAATTAAATAGAACGGCCATTAAAAATACGGCGTTTTATTTCTTTGAAATAGTTTTGGAACATTGCATATTGTTTAAAAAACGAAATTCTATAAACAGGTTGTCGCTCGTTCGTCTATTTATAAATCCACAAAAATCTGACAGGTTGCAATCGAGTCCATAACTTTCTCTCTGATCGTTAGAGCGTTCATTCTAATGTCAAATTATTCTAGATCTTTGCACACGTGGATATGACAATTGAAAACAATACCATGAATAATGAAGACTCTCTTGTCAAGACGAAACGTTTAATACATTAAAGGCCGAAATTTATACCCAATTATATCGCAAGTATGTTTTTATCGTATTTATATCCCCCGAAACTTCAGCCTCAAAATTTAGATAACACGTTCATACATTTTTTTCAAACTTTTCCAACATCGAGGCAACTATGGAAGGAACAATCTGCGTTGAGCGATTCCTGCAGGTGTCGCGGAATACGGAAAGACGACATTACGTTCCTATGACAACTCCGATGCCATTATAACACTAATCATAACAATTTTTCAACCTTCTTTTACTGTCGTAGTCGTTTCTCGATAGCGTTAGTAATGGTGACGTAGTGAATTCTCAAAGTTGAGTTGTGTTGCCCCTGAAAAATCCAGTCGATTCACCTTAATCTCTTGCTCAAATAATTTCATTAGGCTACACAATGTAACAATTAAATATATCTTAATCAAGAAATGCAAAAAGGGTGTCATTTGACGGGGAAACGCACTGATTTGAAGTGTGACTATTTCCGACAATTTCTGATGTACCGAAGCTGTTTTGAAAGTTTTCGATCAATTTACGAAGATAACCGAAAATTCTCGTGGAAATACCGACATGACGCAAACCACTCGAGGGTCAAACTCACTTAAAGGTCATACATAATTATTTTCTAAACATTGCCGAGTTCAAACAAGGAAATCTGAAAAATTGTAAGGATTTATGTTTGCGGTGGATTTTTTTAAATCGCAAACAATAACAAGTACAGGAATTTTGCAAAAATCTTACCTCCATTTGTAAAACTAAAATGTAAATTAGACGGTGTTCAAGGATGAGAGCCAACTCTCTTCTATTTTAATTTTTAAGTAAGCCATCTTAACACACTGGAAAATTTGACTTTACTCGGCTCTGGCATTTTGCAACTCAGGAACGTGCGCTTCTTTTAATTTGGATCAACTTTTGTTGCGATAATTTAATTCCCGACGCAGTTAGCCCTGTTATGACTAGGAGTTGGAGTTGTACTGAAGTTAATTGTAGTAAGTCTGTTCGAAATTGAACTGCATAGCGTTGTGAAATGAGTCCGAAATAGTTTTGGATTATTTTCTTAAAAATGGAATTAGGTGACAAATAGGCGCGCGCAGAACCAATAAGAACTGAGAATTTTGTTATGGGCAAGATCGAAGGCGTTATCGTGAAAACAAAGCATAAACACGTTTTTCTGAGTTAGGATTAATGTCACTAGTGTCTTGAGTATTCAAATTGGGAAGGGTTGGGTTTCAGATTTGATTGCTTTAAATTATACTTAACCATGCGATGTGCAAGTCACGAACGGCGGCAGACGATTTCCGACAAGTCCCGAAGTGGCGAAAATCTATGAAAGGTTTCGATTAATTTTCGAAGATCACCGAAATTTTTCAAGGAAGATCCGAAGACATGTACAGTTCGGTTTTATTTTGTTTCAATTCCCGATAACTGCTAAAATATGTAGAATCTAAGTCGGATTAAAAACAATAACCTTTTCTAGCGGCGTATCTGTTTGTAAATTTAAGCCAGCTTGGTGTCAGTGTTAAATTAAAATCGTTTTAAAGTTCTTTCATTCAGTTTAACATGTACATTTGTGTTTTATTCCAGTATCTGTCAACACTGCTTACTGATGTGGATCATAATCCAGAACAGCCAAGACAACTGAAGACATGAATTCTTAAACACGAACACTCGAGACAAGGTATGCTGGTTTTACTTCTTGAGGTAATTATTTGTTAGAACATCTTAAAAGCCGAAGTACCGAAGACCTATGGAAAGGTTTCGATTGATTTCCGAAGGTCACCGAATATTTTCAATGAAGACCCGAAGACATACTCAGTGAATTTATGTTGTTTTAATTCCCGACAAATACTAAAATATGTAGAAATTTCGTGATTCAAAAAGGAAATTATTCTAGTTTTGGTTTTAGGTTTCGCTCGTATTCCACCTCGACCAAAATTGTTTTCGCGATTCAGTATGCATTTAGCCAGCTTAGTGCTGAATTTAACATGCACATTTGTTCTATTCCAGTCTTTCAGCTCTCCTTAAGGATGTGAATCATAATCCAGGACAGCGAAAACTGAAGACAAGACTTCTGAAAGACGAACACACGACGAGATAGCCCGGTTTTACTTCTAGAAGGTAATCACATGACAGAACATCTTAAAAGCCGTGCATCAAGGATTAGCGAGCTTAAGACAACGGGTTTTCCTTGAATTTACGACGGCCTAGCCATTACCTCATAATTTGCAGCTTGTTATCCAAATTTTTGCCGGTCAGGTCGGACTTTATACAGCAAATCTCTTAGGATGACTTCGTAGGTTGATTCGCCATCTTGAATGTTGAGGAAACAGGGTGTGAAACACAGTATTTGTATAGGAATTTGATGTCAAATAGTCGAAGTAAAGTTCTATTTCTGAAATGTTCAGCCCGTAAACTTAGGATTTTACTGGTCAAGTTTGATGTATGTAAGCAAATTTACACCTCTCGAACATGATCAGTAAAATCTTTTGGTTTCGCCTGAACACTTCATTAACAGAATTAAACGGGAATTATTTGGCATCCTCAAGGTCATTGATTACCAGTTTATCAGTGTACGTCGGTTATATCGTTACTAGGTGTCTTTAAGCGAGAGCATTCAGTATTTTCTTTACTCTTCATCAAGACTTGTATAACGTGACTTCTTGAAAAATGTAGCCGGAAATTCATGTCAGTTTTCATTTATGTTTGCTGTACTTTAGCAATTGACTTTACAATCGTGATATGCAGACTTAAACAATCCTTGAGTAATTCAAGCATATACATGTAAACACTGTAGTTGAGCGTTGTAAATGTTAATTAATTAAAGATTGTCTTGTAAAATAAAAACAACAAGAAATAAACAAGTGTCTTTTATTTATTGTTTTTGACTTCACGAAAAGTACAAAGATCAAAAAATAATTCGCGCTTTTAAAAGGGGCCTGGAAACAAGTCAAAATGTAGGCTATCTCTAGAACTACATTTAGTCTATGTAGGGTTGCCGAAAAGAAAAAAATTCTGCGAGTTTGAACAGAGTCTAGTCAGAAATCAAACATATACTTGGACTTTTAAAGGGGCAAATCCGTTGCACAGTGCAAGAATTTTCCCGCCAAAAGACTTAGTATATTTTTGACTCTTAACCAGACAACATTCAATAACGCAGACTTTTTTTCCAAGGACAATTTTCCCGCCAAAAGACTTCGTTTTTTTCGATTTTTTCCATGCTCCCTTTTAAAAGCGCGAACATTTCCCGCCAAAAGACTTAGTTTTTCTTTCGACTTTTTTATTTGTTTCTGACTGAGTCTGTTTTCCGCGTGATTTCGTCCACGCATAATCTTCCTTCCTGAAAGCTTTAACCACTATGCTAAGGAAGTTCAAAACATTTTATTTCAGTCTGCTTCCTTAACTTGCTGACATCTTCATTCCCTCTCCTTTGCAATATCTTATGAACCTGAAAGAAGAAACAAATTATAATAATTAGTTTAAACGTTCTGCAAAACCAAAAAATGACTTTTACAATTCTGTACTTTTTAGCCATGTTACCATAGCAACGAAGTGACGTCATGCCCCACTTTACTCAAGACCGAATAACTTGTCACCAAGAAATAATTTTATAAAACCCTTCCCGGATCTTTGACCTGATATACTTTTCTTGAGGTCTGCCAAATTTGAAGAATTTTTGTAAGAGCGATTTCGAGAAAATGTATGGCGAAGTTTTAAGGTGTTAAAATACAACAAAATCGTATTAGTTCCTGAATGCTATTTAAACGTTTGTTCACCAGGCCTCATGTCAGATGACTTTGGTCTGAAATAAATTGAATGGCATCCACTTACATTTGGAGAAAATCTTAGCAAAATCGTTCTATTCGATTTCTGAAAACACTGGCTTGAATATCAACAGGAGCGAAGTGTTATTTTGCGTTTTCGTCAAAATTGACCCTATATTTATTAAAATGGTCACTATTTAAAAAGCGGTAAATAAATTTTTCTAAAAATTATTCTTCAGGTAGATTAACCAATATGTGATATAATCCCGGAGTTTAAACTTCATTGAAACATTCTAAAGCTGTCAATTTGTAGCCTCAACTTTGGTAAACATTGTGTTTATTTTCCGTCTTGTCGCTTATGGTTCTAATTATACCTATCCATTGTCTCTAATCTCCGTGCAATTGTAAATTTCAATACCTTATTAATTCATGTAACGATATATGAATTCACGACGCATTGAAATGTTTAGAATGTTTCGATGAGGTTGAAACTCGGGGACTATATTAAATATTAGTTAATCTACCTGAAGAATAATTTTTAAAAAAATATAACTACCATTTTAATAAATGTAGGGTCAATTTGACGAAAATGCAAAATAACATTCCACACCAGTTCAGATTCAAGCCAGTGTTTTCAGAAATCGAATAAAAAGATTTTCACCAAATGTAATTGGATGCTATTCAATTTATTTCAGACCAAAGTCATCTTACATCAGGCCTAGTGAACAAACTTTTTGATAACATTCAGGAAGTAATACGATTTTGTTGTATTTTAACACCTTAAAACTTCACCGTAAATTTTCTCGAAATCGCTCTTATAATTTTTTTTCAAATTTGGCAGACCTCAAGAAAATTATGTCAGGTTAAAGATCCTGGAAGGGTTTTCCAAAATTATCCCTTGATGACAGGTTATTCGGTCTCGCCTAAAGTGGGGCATGACGTCACTACGTTGCTATGGTAACTCCGATCACGATAAAATTACCTTCATCTGAAACTTTGACCTTTCTCTAGTGCACCTGGAGCAATCGATTTTCTGTCAGATAGCTTGTACAGTGATTGTAATTTGATTCACACCCTACCCTTACCCTTTTTAAATTCCTTCTTTCCTACATTCATCTCAAATTTTGGTGCTAAATGAAGACAATATCCCAAAGAGATGATCATCTTCTATATTCTCATCACCACTCTGATGAAGATGTATTGACAGTGTAAGGAGAAATTAGATGATGATCAACTATGGTATTACCGTATTTCATTGACTAAAGGGCCCTAGTCAGCCTCTGTCGTTTTCGATGCCATCGAAATTATGCAAATCGTAATGCATTGCTGTAAGTTATGTACTGGAAGTGTTTAAATTACTTTTAGCAAATTCTCAGTTGTCTCTTTCATTTTGACACGCTCCCCGTAAAATATAACACTGAAACTTTCACATGTAAAAAATAACAGGGGCGTGGCTGATTAGGGCCCTTTAATAACCTGGTTTCATGGACCCTTTTCATAAATGGCTGCCAATTTAAAATCCTTTTGTAAGCATTTCCCTTAGCCTCATGATTAACCTCTCTTGCCAGTAAAAATTCTTTTGAATTCCCAACTCAAAAACGAGGTTAGTGTGGCTAATCTAAATACATGCAAAAGAATGAATTTGGCAGCCTTTTTTGCAAAAGAGTCTATAGTGATTTTCATTCCATTTAAGGTGGCTCAATACAGTTATTTCTGGACCATACCACACAGTTTCAATTGGCCATTTAGCAGGCTTTCTGGTAGGCGCTAAGGGAAACTGGTATTTCCATGGCCATGATAAACAAATGTAAGCGATATAAAAATAGAACGACGTTTCGATGACTCCATGTCATCATTATCAAGTTCGAAGTACATGATAGAATTGATTGCATATATAGTAGTAGTAGTGTGAAAATATGTAGGGAATTAAAAAGGGTATTAAAATATTGAATTGTTATGTAAAAAGTTTGGCACGAATTGAATCCGATTGGGTGTTGAGTTGTGGTTTTATGTTCCTAATCAACAGCATCTCATAGTTTAGGCAGTCAAACTTCGTGCGGCATTTCTTTAGAACTATAAATTGGTCTTGTAGATTAGTTGGTTGCAGCCCGTGTTCTTCTTTCAAGTGTTTATCAATAGAAGACGGACGCGTGTGGACGCGTGTTGCTAGTTTTTTTTTCCTTTCTTTTCAATTTCCATTCCAATGAAGGGTAGTTTATTGTTGGTTGCTAATTCCATCGTGAAGCTAATGGAAGAGTGGGATTCATTCAATTTTGTCAAAAAGGCTTCAGCAGATGGAATATTGGGAACCAAGGCTAAGGTATCGTCCACGTATCTTCTGTAGAAGGAAGGCAATTTGTTTAAGCTTTCCAGCTTCTCTTCAATACAGCACATGAAGACATTCGCAATAAGAGGGCCTAAGGGAGAGCCCATGGCAACTCCGTCAATTTGTTCAGAGATGGATGGATCTTACCAGGGCCTTTGGTGGTCTTGGGCCATTCCGTTCGATGTAATTCAGTGCAACAAACCGGAGTGTTGCAGTGGCTAACTCTTTCTTGTCGTCCTGAAGTGTTGGTTCGAGTTTCCAGTAGGGTTTTTCAAAATTGGCTTGGACATCCATAGTGGAGATGTGGGGCTGAGGAATTGCAAACTTTAAGCCTCGGCACATAACAAGCTTCTGGAAGAAGGAAAGATCATACACTGTATGATGAAATGTTCTAGATATGTTCATCAACGTCAACCTCTCTATGCATAAACCGCGCAAGTTTTGAAACGTGATCTCTCATTACGTTGTGATATTGCTTGTTAAACAAACAGTGTTAAACAAGTCAAGTCTCAGAGACCAAGTAAAATAGGCAGACCGCCAAAGCATTACAATTTTTTACTGGAAAAAGAAAAACACCTTGAATCGGTAGTCCGCAGAATTCTCATCTCTATGGACTGCCTAAAACACATAAAAAGCATCTGGCCATGCGACCAATCCTTTCTGCTATAGGGACTTACAACTACGCCCTAGCGAAATGGCTGGATGAGAAGTTGAAGCCCTTCTCAACTAACGAATACATAATTTCTGATATCTTTGAGTTTGCTCAAGAAATCCAACAGTTTCAAGTCAACGAGAATGATATCTTTGTATCGTACAACGTTTCTGCATTATTCACAAGTGTCCCCTTGGATGAAACGATCCAGATTCTCGCCAACAAAGCCTTTGTCCAGAACTGGTTCAACGAAACGCATCAGTTAAACATCACCCAGGATGACCTTGTTGAATTATTGACGGCTGCTACAAAACATCAACTCTTTCAGTTCAACGGACATCTCTGAACAAATTGACGGAGTTGCCATGGGCTCTCCCTTAGGCCGTCTTATTGCGAATGTCTTCATGTGATCTATTGAAGAGAAGCTGGAAAGCGGAAACAAATTGCCTTCCTTCTACAGAAGATACGTGGACGATACCTTAGCCTTGGTTCCCAATATTCCATCTGCTGAAGCCTTTTTGACAACATTAAACCAACAATAAAGTACCCTTCATTGCAATGGAAATTGAAAGAAAGAAAATCAACTAGCAACACGCGTCCACAGGAAAACAACCAACAAAGGCCTCTTGTTGCCCTATCAAAGTCACGTCGACAATAAGTATAAACACTCACTCTTGAAAACAATGTTAATTCGCGCACATCGTCTTTCATCTTCTCCAGATCTTTTTGTTGATGAATGTAACAACTTGAGGCAAATGTTCCTGAAATTGAAGTATCCTCCGCGGCTTATCGAATCGACCATCAACAGTTTCATCCGTTCACAAGATCAGGCCGAACCACAGCACCAAATCCCACTAGATCAGCAAATTAGAATTGTCTTGCCATACAAAGATCAGAGGTCGGCCGACGCTGTACGAAAAGATCTCAGCGAACTCGGCAAGAAAATTGGAAGTAATTTGCACCCAGTGTTTACTAGTAGAAAAATCATTGATGACGTCATGTGATCTGTGCGATACAGATTATGCCGGATACACATCCCAACACCTCTTTCAACGCATCGCCGAACATAAACATTCTTCTGTTGGTAAACACTTGAAAGAAGAACACGGGCTGCAACCAACTAATCTACAAGACCAATTTATAGTTCTAAAGAAATGCCGCACAAAGTTTGAGATGCTGTTGATTAGGAACATAAAACCAAAACTCAACACCCAATCGGATTCAATTCGTGCCAAACTTTTTACATAACAACTGAATCTTTTAATACCCTTTTTAATTCACTTTTTAATTCCCTACATAGTTTTTAATTCCCTACATATTTTCACACTACTACTACTATAATATGCAATCAATTCTATCATGTACTTCGAACTTGATAACAATGACATGGAGTCATCAAAACGTCGTTCTATTTTTATATCGCTTATATTTATTCTAAAGTGCTTCACGAAACCTTTTATCATCAGAAATGATAAACAAAAGCCAAGAAATCAGCAAAAAGTGAATTTTACGCGTATCGAATTTGACGTAGTATACCAATGTCTTGCAGTGCAATGTGAAGGTCTCAGACATTGGTATGAATTTCATTACATGTACATCAAATCTGATACACATAAAATTTCAGCTTTACTGACTGGCTAACAATTTATCGTTACCATGGAAATATATATTTCCCTACGATATATACAGCGTATTATATCACACTTCAATATACAGTAAGACCAATACCTTTTCCACATTTGATATTGATCTGAGTCCAAGAAGACTGCTAAATTGCCAATTGAAAATGCTTCGTATGGTCAAGAATAACTGTATTGCCACCTTAAAAGTACAGAGATTTCAGCTGGCTACCAGACTAAATCTTCTTAAAAAGTCTGAAGGGAAACTGTACTTACGTTTTGTTATGATGGATAAGTTCTTTCCTTTTTATGAGTTGATCCATGAATGTTACTGTCCAGAAACTGTTGGCTGAAGAAAAATAAATCAATCATTTTTTACTCACCAGTACAGTGGAAAGGATAAAATGTAAGGAATAAATTTAGGAGATTGACAGGACTGTGAGGGGGGGAGGGGGTACCAGAATGGGGGTAAGCAGCTAGGGGAATTGCTACCCTACCCCTACTCGGAAATGGGATGTTTGTCCATTGCAGGCCACTTACTCATCAGCATTCGGTCAGATTGCCCCAGCAATTTACCAGTACCCATTTTGTTTTCTACTTCTGGGTGGAGAGAGGCACGAAAGTAAATAGTCTTGGCCAGCAATAACAGTGAACCCAGATGGTCAATTTGAAGTCCAGCACACTAACTATTAGCCCAACCACTGTGCCTGCCACAATGGAGCTCCTTTACAACAAGTACTCAGTATAAACTAACTTTGTACTACATGTTAACAAAATGGAGGTTGGGTACCCGAGACATCCGGGAGCTTACACTTTTGGCAGGCAGTTCCTAGGGTGTGAAAGGAGGAGGAACATCTCCGAAGATCAGCTACCAGGCAGAAACAGCGCTCACTTGAACTCTACAAAATTAAAACATCTCGACAAAAGTTCAAGAAATCCACACACATTTGGACAAAAGAAGACTGCTGACTGCAGCTCTGGGCAATGCCAGCTCTAAGCATGCACTGGTGAATGTGCATGACTGAACACCACAAAACACAAGGGAATGTAGGCACTTAACAAATGCACTGGCGCATATGCATCACAAAACACTGCAGGCCACAAGGAAACGCTGACTTTCAGTGAATTCACTGGCACATGTGCATAACAGAACTCTGCTGAACCTCAAGGGAACACAAATGCTTTGTTTTTAACGCAACTGTATTTAACAACTGCATCACGAAATAATGGAGGTTGGGTGACCGAGACATCCAGGAGCTTCCACTATTGGCAGCCAGCTCCGAGATGGAGACTGCTCCCATAGCTGGCAAATCCTGGGAACCCAGCAATTAGATCCCACGCCAAGCCAGAGGACCTCGAAGCTGAAAAACGACAAGCCAAGAGAAAGAGGGGCTCATGAATGACAGTATCCAGAGCCCCAATGGGCAACAGACGAACTGCAGACAATCAATCAATCAATCGTCCTCTTCAGTCCCTACGAGTGGAGCATAAGGCTACACAGCAACGTCGTCCATCCATCATGGTCTTTTGCACACTGTTCCACCTCATTCCCGTTTGGCCAGCCCAGTTCTTTCCACTCTGCTTCAATGATTCTCCTCCACATGGTCTTTGGCCTGCTGCACTCTTTCGACTGCCTCACCCCTTTAACCGGTGTATTTTTCAGGGACATTTTATACCCTGGACCATGTGCAGAAAATATTATCACAGCCCTTCAATTTTAACTCGTAGCTCCAATAAACCATAATTAAATCAGAATTTCAGCAAATTTGATGTAAACAAGCACTTGTAATCCACTCAAAGAGAACCAGAGTCTGTACTTTATGTAATATCACTGAAACACCAAGGGACCTTTTGACTCCCTTCGAGAGGGTTATTACCCTAAGAAGGTCCCATACAAATTTATATGATTGCCGGTTTACGAATCCAGGTGAGAGCAACCCGGCAGTTGTTGCCTTTACATCTCCTCAAGACATGATCGATCCACCTCCATCGCCTTGCCTTCACAGTTTCCAAGATGGGACTCTTTCTGGTTCTGTTATAGAGTGACAGAACTGGAGATGGTACATGGCCAGAATATGACACATATTCTTCTAAGACATTTCCAATGGAAAACATCCAGCTGCTCGATGTCTACTGATGCAAACCTCTACATGTCAGTGGCAAACAAGAGGACAGAGGTCATGCAGCTCTTGAGAATTCTCAGTTTGGTGTGTTTACCGTACATTTTTGACCTCCAGACAGGATTGAGGATAGCGTATGGTGGACCTGGCTCCTAGGTAGATGAAGAAGTTGGCATCTTTAACTTCTTGACCATTGATGGAAATCGCACCTTAGTAGTTACTAATATGAGGGCACGAGCATTTATCACTGCATTTTTATATCGAGTAAAATATGGTACCAGCCTTCGGCTGAAACCCACAATAGAAATGATATAATAAGACCAGAAATAAATGCGTAGAAAGAAAAGTGAGTAAGAGAAAGCAAAGCTTTTCTTGAAAGATTAGGAGCTCAAATATTATTTCGGAATAGAAAGTAAAATTACAAGAAAAGAAGATGTGAGTAAACTGAGAGAAGAGCCACTTTTTATGGGTGCCCTCATATTAGTAACTACTCATGCCATCTTATTTTCTCTTTTATGAACAATTTTTTAGTAATGAGTATATAGTAGAAATTTAACCTATTTTTCTTCTTAGATAAAAAGTGAAGAGATCTCTTCTTTTCTCTTCATAATTTGTAATTCTAGCAAAATGGTGTCTCTATAAAATTAAAAGAACAAAAATTCATGAAATTTCTAGAGTGAAAAAAAATGGAGAGATATCTTCTTTTCGTAATATTCGTAAGCTTCAAAAGTGCCTTTCCTCCTTTCTCTTTTTTTATATAATGTCAAATTAAATTAATAAATAATATGAATAAATGTATGAAATATATACTCGTCTTTCTCTGAAAGTAATAAAATTGCCTGTTTTCTGTACCCAAAGATAAAACTTTCTTATAATAAAAAAAATATATTATACATTAGTTATATAATATAGTAATAATTTTATAAGATGACAGAACGTATGTCCACAATAAATTAGGTAATTTTATAAAATTAAAAAAATGAGCGTTTATTCATATCCTAGAAAAGTGCCTTTATTTCTCTGATTTTCTCTATAAAATTATAAATAAAATGAATAATTTATAAAATAGATGATAAAGTAATAAATTACCTATTTTCTGTACCCAAAGATAAAAAGTATGTCCACAATAAATTAGGTAATTTAAGATGATGGCCTCAGAGAGCTGTCTAAGAGCATAGAATATTCCATAAATGACTCCATCTACAATTACCTAATTTATTGTGGACATACTTTCTGTCATCATCGTAAATTATATATCAATCTCAAAACTTTCTCTAATAAAAAAAAATAAATATATAATAATAATATAATAGAGTAATGATTTAATGACATGACAGAAAGTGTGTCCACAATAAATTAGGTAATTGTAGTTAGAGCCATTTATGAGCTAAACTGGGGCTATCTCCTTGTTTTGTCCACAATAAATAGGTAATGGAAAGAAAGTATGTCCACAATAAATTAGGTAATGTTATGGAAAATTACATTTTTGACAATTTTTCTTTAATTTTTGTGGGTAGTTATAGAGGGAAATAATATTATATGTTACTTCTGTCTTTATATCTCTTCTTCTTTCTTTCTTTTTTTCTCTGAAGAGGTGAAATGGTTATTTTTGGGAGAAGACATAAAAACAAAATGGGCTTAAAAATTATTTTACCTAGTAATGTATCAAATTGGTTTTGGTAATCCTTCAGATAAAATTACATGCAAAATATGTAATAAACAATTCCGGAGAGATTCTCGAGAAAGACATATAAAAACGAATGAACATCTCACTGCTCTTTCTTCTGTTCTAGAAAATAATGAAGAAACTCTGAGTAAAAGAGGTAGGCCTAAAAAGCATCTTTCTGAAGAAGAAAAACGGAAAGCAAGAAATGAGTCAAAGAAAAAATACCGCGCTTCTATTTCTGGGAAAAATAAATCCGACTCTCTTATATTGTGGACTTGAGTGAATATAAGAAAAATGCTGAGAACAGATTTGAAGCTCAGAAAATGAAGAGTGTTGTTGCTGAAGTTATTTCTCAAGAGAGAAATTTAAGAGACGATAGACAATATGATTACTCTCAACTATTCAAACCTATTATCACAAATCAAGATGAACAACAGAATAAACTAATTAAGCAATTAAAAGAAAATCAGAAAGATATGAAAGAGGCAATAAAATAAAATAGAAATCTTTTTATGCAGAGGGAATTACCCTTTGACAAAGAATTACCTGCGATAGAAGAAAGAGAATCAAAAGAACCTTCATTATTAGATGTGGATAATGCTTTCAATAAAGATGATAGGATTATCCTGAAGAATTATAAATTACTTAAACCAGGAGATTTGGTAGAAAAATCTGAAAATGAATTGAAAGATATAGATAAATCAGCAGTTAGGTCAGCAGTTAGGTCGAAGGTTTGGACAGATATCAAGACATTTAGGTAAAAAAAGCAAAGGAAGATGATAATTATATATCATATAAAACAGAAATAAATACATTACAAAAATATAAACAAGTGATAAATGACATAATTAATTCCAGAAAATACATGTCAGGTCAAGGAATGAGAAAATATAAGCAGAAAAACAGAAATGCTTATAAAGTACATAAAAATCAATATGGCAGTCTTATGATCAATGTTCCTCGTCTTATGAATGAAATGGTCATTGAAGCTCATAAAGACGGAAAAAAGTCTATGAGGATTCTGTGGATAAATCGTTAATAGATTTGATCACTAAAAGATTTAATCCCAAGAAAAAATACACTTCCAAAGCTTTACAAATTTTCAATGACCTTAATTTACTCTCTAATTTACCCATTCATCGTTCTTCTGGAAAATCTAAACTCTTAGGTGGTAATATTTTTTATTATTCTTCACCACAAGAACTCATTAAGAGACTTAGACTTATAACAGGAACTAGAAGAGCTGGAAATAATAATCTCCAGATCAGAAATGAAGCTTGGCAAATTCTTGACGAAATTACATAAAATAGGCGAAATGACAAAAGAACAATATGATAAATATGTGAAGAGTCATTTAATCTGAGATATAATTATGGAAATACCTATCATTCTGAATTCAACAGATGGTGCAACTTGATGGTGTGATGGTGTGACTTCACAATACAATTTTCTTCTTCTCTGACATTGGATCCAAATAAAAATTATTATCTTGCTCTAAATACTCTGAATATGTCTTATTCATGGTACAATATTTCTCCTTCATATAACAACAACAAAATTCGTTATTCGAAAGATGGAGGAACAAGTTGGAAAGATATCTTCTTTCCTTCTGGTAATTATTCTTATAGAGACATATATTCAAAGGATAATTAAGAATAATGGAGATCAATTATCAGATAAAGTTCCAGGAAAGACTGATGAAGTTATAGGAAAATCTCTTTCTTATACTTCTTCTGTTTTTAAAGTTTATATAGAATTAAAGAACAATTATCAACTCGATCTAGAAAATTCAAATTTTGGACATCTTATTGGATATGAACCTATGAAAATAGTGAGAACATCTTATTCAACAAAATTACCTGATAAAACCAATTCTGTCGATAGTCTTATGCTGAGATGTTCTCTTCTTTCTGAATCTTTGGTATCAGGTAAGAATTCTGACGTACTCCATCAATTTTCTGTAGGTAATCTTCCTCTCTCTTATCCCTTTCATATAGGACCTAAAAGAGCTGTATATTCAAAAATAAATTCAAATATCATAAAAGAGATCAGAATGTATATAACAGATGTCCCGGATAGACCAGTAGATCTTAATGGAATTCCTATGAGTATAAATCTTCTTCTGAAAGAAGTTCATAGAATTGTATAATTCAATTATATATAATGTCAGATATAAGAAGAAAAAGAAATGAAGATGGAGAATTAGAATATTATTCAATAGATTAAGAAGGTGAAGGTATTTTCTCATCTCTCTCTTCTTTAGGATCTAAAATGATGAAAAAAGTAACATCTAAGACAGCAAAATCTTTAGCAAAAAATCAGCAGAAACTTTTGCTAAGAAAGCAGCTGAAAAATTAGGAGAAAAAGCTGTCGAGAAATTAGATGAGAAATTCTTTAAGAAAAAGAAAGTTGAAGATGAAGTTCCTTCTCTCAGAGAAGAGAGAGGAGAGAAAAAAATGGATATTTTAAAAACTTTTGAAAAGAAAGAACCAAAAAATCCACAATCTTCTCTCTCAAGAGAATTTGATGAATTAATAGAATGTAAGAGAAAAGCTTCGCTTTTTGTCTACGACAATAATATATACCGGTAATGGAAAATTTTTAGATCATCTGCTTATATTGAAAGATATGAATACGTAAGTTACGACTTACAAAATCCGATAGTCCTACCTGCCGATGGCGCATCGCAAAGAAATACGGGATACAGATTTGTTGTAGATAATTCTGGAGACGCATCTCCTTTTGATTGGTATAATGCTTATATAGAAATTGATTTCAGTGTTAATAAACTTGCTGATGGGGCTTCATATGTTGCCGCTGATGAAGTCGCGACAGTGAATGCTGTTCATTCTTTTATCTCACAACTGAAAGGAGATTTTAATGGTGTAAATGTCAATGACAGCCCAAATATTAATCATGCTATAAATATTAAAAATTTGCTTGATTATTCTTCAGAATATGCCTCTAAGATAGGAAGAACTTCATTTTTACTATTTGGATAAAAATAAAGGAGCAGCTGAAAGTCGTGAAGCTCAAGCTACTTATAATCAAGGTTTTGGAAATAGAAAAGTTGATATTCAAGCAGCTGCTTATGATCGAGTCATGGCAGTCAATGTCATTATTCCTCTAAATCGTTATGGATTTTTTGGTGCTTTTGAGAGGAAAATATGTCCAAATGGAAAAGTCGCTCTAGATATAACGCTCGAGAGTGACGCAACTGTCATTAACAGAGCAGCAGCTGCTGATGACGGAAGATTGGTAATTCGAAAAATGAAATTATGGGTTCCCAAGATCAATTTTAATGGTCAAGGAGAGCAACTCTACATCTCTAAATATCTCCAACCACAGAAATGGACTTATCTCAAAGAGAGAATTGAAGTTTCTCCTTCTACTCAACAAAGAAAGGAACTTTCAAAATTTCCTCAGCTATAAGAAAACCCAGACATGTATTTATTTGGGCCTTAAATGATTCAAAATTTGATACAGATGCAAATCCTGCTCAAGAACATAATCCATTTCTTTTTACTACTTATAATATCGCCAATGGTAGAACTATTACTATGGCACAACTAGAACTAAGTAATGGAATCTTCTATCCACAAGAACAAATGAATCCAACAGATGAGAAAGCTAAAACTTATAGAACACTTCTTCAATACAATAAATCCTTCAACGATTATCTCACAGGAGGTTCTGTAGACATCGATGATTTTCAAAATATGTTTGGCTTACTCTATTTCGATCTGAGAAATCAAGAATCAGAGATAAAGAGTGGAGTGGCGAAATTAAGTTTTCGTTATACTCTCTCTGGAGCTCCTAATGCTACTTTCTCTTGGTATGCTTTAATTCTGCATGAAGAAGGAATAGAAGTTACAACTTCTTCTGGAAAAGTTATGCTTAGAGTGTAAGAGATATAATTTTTGTATAAGTTAATAATATAAATGGCATATCATCCTCACGAAATAAATCTAAGTTCTGGACAAAAAGAAAAATTAGCAAGAGCTTTTAGAAATAATTCTGCTCTAACTCTCAGACTGAATAAAAATGAACTTTCAGGAAATGACCAAGTATTTCTGACTAAGACGCAAATTCAAAAAATTAGAAAAGCCCAACAACAGGAGAAAGGATTAGATCTGAAAATTTCTAAGAGTCAAATTAGAAGAGTCAAAAAAGAAAGTGGATCTCTATGGTCATCTTTACTTAGTGGTGTTATGACTAAAGGCCTTCCTATGGCAACAAAATTAGTTTCGAAGGCTGCACCAGCTCTAGCTACAGGAGCTCTCCAAGCTTTGGGATCTTTGGGTAAAGAACAGATATTCGGTCAAGGATTACAAAATCGACCACCACCTAATCAAAGAGGTGGATTTTTGATACCACAAAATAAAATTGATCAATTAATTAACCATAAAAATCTTCTTACTAAATCACAAAAAGAGCAAATATTAGCTGCTCTTCAGACAGGATGACAAATTATTAGTCATTCAACTGACTAAATCTCAAAGAGGTGGATTATTAGGTACTCTTTTAGCTTCTATTGGAGTTCCTCTTCTTCTGAATGCTCTGACAGGAAGAGGATTACAGAATAGGCCACCACCATCAGGAAAAGGATTACAGAATCAATTCATACCTTATAGACCACCTCCTTTTTTAGGATCATGGGAGGGGAGTGGGGCAAAGAAAAAAAAAGGCAAAGGACTGATTCTGGGAAAACATTCCCCTTTCAATTCAATTCCACTTCTAGGAGCAATTCTATAAAACCAAAATTTGTAAATAAGCCTTTATCTAATTTAGATTTACAAGAATGGATTAGATATGAAAATAAAGAATTTTAGAGGTATCTTTTCCAGAGACAATATAAGAATCAATCCCAAAAAATTTTATGGATTTTATATTGTAAATCTCGACGATTGTATAGGAGAAGGAAATCATTGGGTTGTTATGAATATAAAGAAAGACAGAATAGAATATTTTGACTCTTTTGGTTTAAATCCTCCTCAAGAAGTAATTCAAATATCAAAGAAACTAAAATTATCTTACGTATTTAATTCATCTAAGTATCAACACATGCACAGCCTCTTGTGTGGATATTTTTGCCTCTTACATGAACGAGTCTTCTTAAGTCATCTCTCTAAGAAAGATTCTTTAGTGAATGAAGAATTTATAATTCGGTAGTTTTCTTAAATACAAAAATTTTGTAATGTAATTTTTATATAAATAATTTGGTTATTATTTTTTTGACAAAGAATTATATTTTAAAATATAATTCTCTAGGGAATTAATATATAATGGGAATTATAAATGATGAACCTATAGAAAAATAATTGGTTCTCACATTCAAACCAATGATATAATAAATGAAAATCAAAATTTCACTATATTTATATCTTTTAGGCATGACACATCTTTTACAGGGTCTAAATATTGGTTTGGTTTCGGAAATAACGTCAATCCTTCATTCGTTGTTCATTTTCCCCCAGATGTCAATGTGAGGAATGATAAATTTTCATTAATAAAAGGTGTATCTTCAGTAATAAATGAAACACTCCTTCCTTCATACCAAAATAAGCATATAATGTTGTGGTTTTGTAAAAGAGGAAGTCTTTATAAAATAGGATTATGTAGTGGAACTTATCATATTAGTGAAACTCTTAAATCAATCAACAGATTTCAAGCAAATAGAATATTAATCAAGTTACCATATTATATACAGAGAATCGGTTTTTCTAAAAAAATTTATGACCTGAACGATAAAGTTTTTCATAAAATCCTGTTTCTTGAAAAACAAAAAGGTACATATTTTATCTAAATTACTAATATAATGGAAATAATTGAATTTAATCACATCTCCAAAAAATTGAGTGAAGAAGAAGCCAAAGAATTGAAATCTTATTATAAGTCATATCATAAAAAGAGTTGGTGTTATATGATGGCTCATAAGAAATACAGAAAATGGAAAATCATTGCTGATACTGCTTCTGTCTTATTTGCTAGTGGAGGTATAATTTCATCTATAGCTACAAATGGAATTGGACTTGTTGGGATATCTTCTGCAGCTATTATAATTCAAATGTACAAAAAAATTAGATGATAAGATAAGAATGTGTGAATATGCTTATCAGACTTATCAACATCTTATGGGAGAAATTAGACCTTCTTTAAGAAGTGGTGAATTTTCTCGAGAACACTTGACATTGGTAATGAATCAAAAAGATGATGTTATAATTGATATTGCTCCTGTTGTAAAAAAGTATGAAATAAAGTATGACTTACTATTCAAAGAGAGAGAAACAAGAGTATGAAGTGTGTATTATAGAGAAAAAGAACAGCATTTTTTTAGTGACATATAAATAAAAATGTAAGAAATTTATTTTTTTATATAAAATTACAAAAATTGTCAAAAATGTAATTTTCCATAAAATTACCTAATTTATTGTGGACATACTTTCTTTCAATTACCTATTTATTGTGGACAAAACAAGAAAACGAAGAGATAGCCCCAGTTTAGCTCATAAATGGCATCATAAATGGCTTCAACTACAATTACCTAATTTATTGTGGACATACTTTCTGTCATCTCATTAAATTATTACTCTATTATATTATTATTATATATTTATTTTTTTATTAGAGAAAGTTTTGAGATTGATATATAATTTTCGATGATGACAGAAAGTATGTCCACAATAATTAGGTAATTGTAGATGGAGTCATTTATGGAATATTCTATGCTCTTAGACAGCTCTCTGAGGCCATCATCTTAAATTACCTAATTTATTGTGGACATACTTTTTATCTTTGGGTACAGAAAATAGGTAATTTTATTACTTTCCGAGAAAGAAGAGTATATATTTCATACAATTATTCATATCATTCATTAATTTAATTTGACATTATATAAGAAAAGGCACTTTTGAAGATTATGAATAAATACTTAAAATAAGGCTCATTTTTATAGAATTGCAAATTATGAAGAGAAAAGAAGATATCTCTTCATTTTTTTTTTTCATTCTAGAAATTTCATGAATTTTTGTTCTTTTAATTTTATAGAGAGACACCATTTTTCTAGAATTACAAATTATGAAGAGAAAAGAAGATATCTCTTCACTCTTTATCTAAGAAGAAAAATAGGTTAAATTTCTACTATATACTCATTACTAATAAATTTGTTCATAAAAGAGAAATCAAAGACAAATCTTGCACCAATCATATTGCAGCCCTGAGGATAATAATCGAACAATCTACAGAATGGCAGACTGCATTATACATGAACTTTATCAACTTCGAAAAAGCTTTCGATAGTGTTGACAGGAACGTCATCTGGCAACTCATGGGTCATTATGGAGTTCCACCAAAATTTATCAAACTGATCCAGGAGCTATATGAAGCCTCGTCCTGCCAAGTTATCCACAACGGGAAGCTGTCAGAGCCATTTGAAATGAACATGGGAGTTCGACAAGGCTGCTTGCTGTCACCAATGATCTTCATAATGGTTGTTGACTGGATTATGAGAGAGGTAGAGAGTCAGGGGAAAACAGGTATACAATGGACACTTACAACTCAACTCCATGACCTGGACTTTGCAGATGACATATGTCTTCTGTCCCAGAATCTGCAACATATGCAAACCAAGACCGAACACCTTGCACTAGCTGCAGAGAAAACCGGCCTCAGGATCAGCAAAGAAAAGACCAAAGTTATGAGAGCTAACAGCAAACGGCTGGAGAAGATCAAGCTGAGAGATGAAGAACTGGAGGATGTTCATAATTTTACTTATTTAGGGAGCGTCGTGACATCAGACGGAGCGGATAAAGATGTAAAAAGCAGATTAGGCAAAGCAAGGCAGGCTTTTAACACCCTAAGACCAGTGTGGAACTCAACATCAATATCCACTAAAACCAAGCTACGAATCTTTACTACAAATGTGAAGTCAGTTCTCCTTTATGGTTCCGAGACCTGAAGAGTCACAAGATCCATATCCAACAAGCTACAAATCTTCATTAATAAATGTCTGAGAAAGATCCTAAAGATATACTGGCCAGAGAAAATTAGCAACAGGGAACTTTGGGCAAGAACAGGGCAAGAATGCATTCCAGAAGAGATCGCCAGGCAAATGGAATTGGATCGGCCACACTTTGCGGAAGCCAACATCTGACATGACCAGGCAGGCCCTGGAGTGGAATCCGCAAGGCAAAAGGAGGGTGGGAAGACCAGTGAAAACCTGGAGGAGGTCAGTAGAAGAGGAGCTCAAACAAGCCAACATCACCTGGAATGCGGCAAAAAGAACAGCCGCAAACAGAGTCCGCTGGCGTAGTACAGTGTCCACCCTTTGTTCCACGAGGAACCTAATGGTCTAACTACTATAAAAGAGAAAATAAGATGGCATGAGTAGTTACTAATATGAGGGCACCCATAAAAAGTGGCTCTTCTCTCAGTTTACTCACATCTTCTTTTCTTGTAATTTTACTTTCCATTCCGAAATAATTTGAGCTCCTAATCTTTCAAGAAAAGCTTTGCTTTCTCTTACTCACTTTTCTTTCTACGCATTTATTTCTGCTCTTATTATATCATTTCTATTATGGGTTTCAGGCGAAGGCTGGTACCATATTTTACTCGATATAAAAATGCAGTGATAAATGCTTGTGCCCTCATATTAGTAACTACTCACCTTTGCCTTGTATTGATACGGAGTCCAGTATATTGTGGAGGCAGCTGCAATTTTCTTGGAGATCTTTATGCCAGCTTGAGAGAAGGGCTATGTAGTCTGCATAGCCAAGATCTTCCAGGACTATGGTGAGCATCAGGTATGTAGCTAAGGGCCGGCTACCAGCTAATTTCACCAGCTTAAAGAAAGCTTATCATCGCCTTAAATTTCACTGGAGAAAACAAAGACTCAAAGAAATTTTGCAGCTACAATGGTCAGAAAAGTCGGCTGAGCTTGTTTGTGGGCCAGCTTTGTAATTTCTTAGCTACATCCCTGGAGCCTCCATGTCAGACCTCTCCTTGCATTATTGATGTTATTCATTATCCAGCCAGTGTTCATGTTGGATAGAAAGACAGATCTAGACATAATGCAATCCTTCTTGACTCCAGTCTCCACAGGAAACCAGGCAGATGTACGTCCCCTTTGAACAACACAACAGGTGCTTCCAACATACTTGTAAAGCTCCTGTTTACGTTGACCAAGTTATCCAGATCTTGTCTTTTCTCACACTATCAAAAACTATCAAAAGCCTTCTTAAAATCAATGAAACTGATGAGCAGGGGCATTTGCCACTCAGCACTCTGTTCCAAGATGTTTCTAAGGATGGGGATCTGTTCAGTTGTTTCCCGTCCACTACGGTAGGTGGCCTGTTCTTGTCGTAATCTATTTTCAACTCCCTCCTGCATCCTAGAGAGGAACACTCTGCAGAAGACCTTGTATGGTACTGAAAGTAAGGATATCCCTCAGTGGTTGTCACCATATAGAAGGGTCACCTTTCTTTGATATTTTTGCCAGTGGTGCTTTGTTCCAGTCAGATGGACCTTTCAACTGGTTAAGAGTGGCTGAAAATGTCCAGCAGCTGATTTAAGGGGACTGCAGGGCTGGCTTTGTCTACACCGGGATATTAACCATTCTTCAGTCGAGATATTATGGCTCGTCTCAATTCTTGGAATGAAAATCCCTCTGGGATTTCGGTTTCTTCCCAAGCCACATTCAACACTTCACAGAAATGTTCTTTAAACCTTTCAAGAACTTCTTCCTCCTTCCTGATTTGCATCGCATCAAGTCTTTGTGAACATGCATGCAAATCAATTTGTGACATCAAATCAAGAATAGACCCACGCCCCTTCTGACTCAGTCGTGGAACAAATGATGAACAGTTTTCCTAATGCAATCAATAAACAGAATTTGGTGAAAATAGAAACAAAAGGTGAAATGCGTTTCAAACTGGTACAGAAGTCTATTTTAGCAAAAAAAATATTTTGGTATTAGGTGTACTTTAATGATTGAAGATTACACCATAACCAAGTGAGTAAGCTGCATTGCTTGAAACATGAAAATCAGGAAGGGGAGCACAGAAAACTGAGATCACCACATAAAAGCAAAAAATCCATGCCACCAAGAAAGGTCTCGATGAAACTCATGGTTGAGTGCAATCAGATGATTGTCACTTCCAAAGGCAGACAGCAGATTTATCATATGGCAGGTATGCTGCTGGAGGATAACTTTGCAGGCATGTTAGAGATTACCAGCTCCTTCTTTGTGCAGTGCTGCTTTCAAGACAGGACTCCAGGAGGCTGGCAAAGCGATCATACTTTTCATGCAGAAGAGGGGCCTGAAGCGAATCCAACACAATGCCAAGCACAGTCCCACAAATAGAAGGCCTCTCCAGTTTCTCTGGGAGAACAAACCCATAACTTTTAGTAGCCAGGGATGAAATTTTAGTTGCATTGGTGACCATATTCGTCACAAGGCCATGAACACTCTTGATCCAGAGTTTACACACAGTTTCCTCATCCTAAAACAACTCTGATCACCAACACAAAATCAATGAATCCAATTAGACTTTGATGTAATGACACCCTCAAAAGAAGAATGATTGTGTGTCTCTAAAGAATAATCCACACCCCCACCACAGAGGGAACTGAAAATTTCAGAAGGGTGGGGGTGGGAGAAAATTCTGGAGAGGAGTGGGTGAAATTGCATTCAAGTTTGATGCAGTGCAACTTAGTACCACAATCGCTTCTTACCAATACTGTAGATAGTTCAGGGATTTCAAAATGTTTTGAAGTAGGTGTCATCTACTGGAAGAGTAGGCGGCTGTTAAGTGAGGTTTTTGGTCTCAAGCTGATTGCTATGACCAGAGTAGCCGGCGGCATAATAGTCAAGTAGCCAGTGTAACTCCGACAGCCGCCGACTTGTTTTGAAACCCCTGATAGTTTAGACAAAAACAGGGCTGTCATTAAGGGCCGTAACCCATAACACCTGTTACACCTCAGTATGCTTGATTTTCCCGTGGTGCTATGGGTGAAATTGCTTGTTATTGATAGAATTTAACCACGCGCACAAAGTAACAAGTTTGCTATGGGTGTGGAGAACGAGGCTACAGGTGATGCAAAACTAAATTACAGCCCTGCAAAAACATAGCACCCAAGGTTTTTGATACATAATCAGTTTACATTTTGAACAGGTTTCATTTCTCCTAAAAGCACACTGAAAGCTAACAAGTTCAAATGAATCATCCATATTGTTCTGTAGATTTGAGAAACAAAAATAATAGATCCATTATATGCAAAACTGTCACATGGTTTGGCCAAAACTAACTGATGGTAAGCAAAATTTCTCCCCCAACTGCAGTAACTTTTTCAATGACCATGCACGCTGGAACAGGAAAAAACTGAACTCACCTAAGTTAACTTCAATTTCTAAGATGCAGAGAACCAATGTTTTCCAGTAAGGGCTGGTTTACTCACACACTGTACATGTTCAGTGAGTTACACAGGCAAGAAACTATCAGGAGTAAGATAGCAAATTCAAATAAGTTAGTGGTGAAATAATTATATTAATTAATAGGGTTAAACCAGCAAGTCAATCAGTCAGTCAACCAGTCTGATTGACCTGAATCATTCTGATTGGCCTAAATTAGCCCATTTATAGGTACATTATTCCACAGATCAAAATGTCATGATTGGGCAATGCTAATAAATCAGGATAATAACAAAATTAATAGATTCCATGTGGGCGTGTTCAGCAATAGATCACTGATGACGTGAAAATGTAGTAGGAACAAAAACGTGACACACAAGGCGATAGCCAACTGCGTCTCTGATGTTCTTACTACATTTTGACGTCTTCTGTGATCTATTAATGAACAGATGCACGGCAACATGGAATCTACAGTATCTGTTTTATTTAATAAATTAAAGAAAAAAATATAACAATCATCACTGTGTGTCCTTCAATACACTGTACATCACAGGAAGGAACATATCAAAATGTGTCCATAATTGGGCTTATTATATACAAATAACCATACATAATACATAAGCAACACACAAAGATTAACAAATGAAGAAGCCCAGTCTCCTTTTTTGTTAAAAAATATGTTGAACATGCTATTTCAGTGCTTTCAGTAAGACTTCAAGTGGGTGGCTATGTAATGTTAGTACCTGGCGGAGCAATTAAAAGGGGCCTTCTGCCCCTTTTCCTCTAAGGGGGTCTGGGGGCATGCCCCCCCCCCCCCCAAGAAAAAAATTTTAAGTGAGAAAGCTCAGAAATGCGATTTCCATTGACTTGACGCAAAATATTAAAAGCACCCAAGCATTCATTATTTCTGTAAGGAAAATTTTGTGCATGGTTGAATGCACAGTGAATGAAGAAATGTGTTTATCATAAACTTTATCATCAGTTGTGCATATACAGCAGATAACCAGGCATGTCATAATGAAAATTACTAAAATATTTATTAATCATGCTGTCTGTTTATTATATGACCGAAAAGAATACAAACCGGTTTGTGGTTGCCTACATTTGGTACATGCATACATACAAAACAACTAAGCGTCTTCAAGTTTGCATTTGTATATTGTTGCATTAATAAAGTGAACATTTCCACAACCGAGTTTTGGTTGGTTTATTTTTCTGTAGTGCCCACTGACAGGTTCTTCACAAAGTTGATTTGCTGGCAAAGAGTGAGATTTTCGACAGCATAGCCATCGTTTGTGATACCACAGGCTTAACTTTCCTAGGGTGGTTAGGGGCATGCTACCCCAGAAAAATTTGACAAAATTGAAGTAACTAAGACGTGTTTTCCTTCATTCTGAACAAGTCAAGTGATGCTTTAAAAGCAACTGTTTAGATCCCACTGACCAGAGAAACGTTGGCTGTGGACAAGAATAAAGAGTTTGAAGCGCGTACAAAGTAATAGACCAATTCCGATATATTAAATTGTAACATGGTGCCGAGGCTTAGGGGAATAAAACAAAAGAAATTATTTATTCATCCCTAAGCCTCGATGCAAAATCTTTTGTTTTATTCCCCTAAGCCTCGGCGACATGTTAGAATATTAATATATCGGAATTGGTCTATTATATCCAAAAATACGTCTAATTCTGTCGCTACTTAACTAAAGCAGCAAGGAACCTTACATGCGCAAGAATAGATTCAGTGTGAGAGCATAAGATTGAATTCGTTTGCGTGACTCTCACGCTTACAGTCTTTGCCGTAAACCGCGAACACCTGAAATATTTCAGGAATGTTGATTATGTGGTGACCAATCACAGCAAAGTTCAGGACATGCTAACAAACCTCAAAACCACAAACTAATTACTGTTGGTGTTTGCAGTTTAGTTTTCTCACACCTGATTGGCTTTTTTCTTGTAACACAATAACATTCCATATACATTTCTGATGTTCACGGTTTTATGGGAAAGACTGTAATGCATGAGACTTCAAAGCTCTGTTGCTCATAATCATATTTGAAGTCAGAGTCTACGCTACTCTCTGAATCACTCTCAGGAAGTGTAAATAGTATTACTGCCATTGCTATTTCTGTATCCATACATTGTGTGGCCGCTCGTCATCATTGCTCTCAGTCTGAACGGAGGCTTTCTTGGTCCATGGCTTCCTGTGTGTAGATAGTGTTCTCGAGTTGTACACCAACATCTACACGCTTAGCAGCACTCATATCTTTCCCTGTAGCATGTCAGAGAACTAAAGATGCTAAATAATTTCAAGGACTATGAAATCACACAAATTCTTGACGATCCTCAATACTGATACGTCCGCTGATGTCCGCCATGTTTAAGGACTTAACATGGAAACGAGGCTCCAGAAATCAGAAGGTATGTTATGTGAAGTATGTTGGAGTGTGACTGTCAGTGACGAAGATGTTTACGACGACGCAAACTAAATTGGGTACCACTAACTTCCAGCGTATTCAGTGATAAAATCACAAGGGAGAGTATAAATCAAACAATTGTTCTGTTTTTAACGTTTTTATTAGTTTTCTTATACAGACCATTAAATCAAGGTGAATTGTACCCACCGGAGCTCTGGTGGGTGCCGGGTCTTATTGAAAGCACTGTATTTAGCCGTATGGCCATAAGCCTGGGCGGCTCTTGCTCGGGAGAATTTAGTTTTTTTGTTGTCGGCCAAACTTTGAATCACACAACCTTTGATGTTTATTCGCCAAAAGCAGTTGAAACATTAATGTACGGAAAATGTTACGGATATTGTTTTCTTTATTGTGTATAAAGTATTATTTTCTTTTGGTTTCATGAAAGCGTTGGATTCGAAGGGAATATTGAATACACTAAAAAGGGCATTATGTCCGCGAACAATGTAGCCGGCCAGGCCAAAACATGTTTGAACATGTGACGTTCATAAATGAAGAGCACCACATCATTCACGGAATTTGTTTACCTTGTAAAAACATTCCCACGTCTCCATGTTATTCCTTTTAAATTGGCGGATCGATCTACAGCTGTAGCCGTTTCTCGTCAGCTGTCATTTATTTTGAATTTTAAGTTCTCGTTTAGACTAGTTTGCTATCTGTTTAGTGTGAAATACACATTTTGTCTCAAGCGGTATGACACAAAGACCAGAGAGACAAATTATATCCGAGTCACGCAATGTCTTCATGCTGAGTGTTTTTACGAGCAAAAGCCAACAATAATTAACTTTTTAAGCAACAATTTTGTTAAATTTTAAGAGCACAGCTTCACGTTCCATACGAACGTCTTGTTTAATTTAGTCTTAGCTGTAATCCTTAGTTATTAGTCTTAGAGTGCATTCAGATGTAAAATCTGTCAATATGGATTTGTTGAAATTCGCAATACTATAAATTAAGTTATGACAGCACAAAAATTTTATGATGTCATAGCTTTTTAACTAATGGGAATCTCCACAAATCCATACTACAGAGTTTGCAACTGAATGCACTTATGTCCACTGGCTTTAATTTGGCTTCATCCAAATGG
>OX393572.1:5691818-5694318 GCA_947652115.1 Blastomussa wellsi | reverse complement strand
GGAAAAGCTTTAAAGCAGTTTTTACTTGAATTTTACAGTCAGTGAGCTTGAGGTATATGTTAGCTCCTCCACTATTATTATCCTCTTTCATCCATTTTTAATTTATTCTTCTGTGTAATTATTTGAGTTTTTGGTTAAGGCCACCTTTTTTCTCGTATATACATTTTGCTTTTGCAGACCCCTGCCCCTTCTCTAACCGAATGTTTTGTTTTTACAACTTGATTGACGCTAAATTCTTTAATCGCCAGGATGATAATGCTTTGACCCCATGTCAAAAATCCTGGAACCGCCCCTCGGTAGGTAGCTACTGCTATAACCTGTACATCTACTTTTCAAGTTTGTTTCCTTCTTTCTTTTACTGTATTTATTGCCCGGGGGGAAGGACTCGAATACGAAAAGGGCGGGCATGCTCGTCGGAAATTTTCAATTAAACCCCTAAAAGAAAACCGATCTTGGCGTGGGCTAAGCTCTTTTGACCACTAAAAGATAATTAAAAATATACATATTTAATATATATTTTTATATTTCTTCGCCTACAGCCCTAAATGAGACCTTCACGATTAAATATAATGGTGTTTTGCCGAGAACATCCTAAGTGAGACCAAAATCCGAAATTTACACAACTAAGCGAGACGACGAGCATCCCCGCCCCTTTCATATGCGAGTCTCACCTGTGTGGGACAGTCCCAGCAATGAATTAGCTGATAAATTACAAAGGCTTCAAAATCGCGCCATTAGGGTTATCACAAAATCTGGTTATGACTCTAGTGCTACCACTCTTCGCTCAAATCTACGGTGGGATGACCTCTACACCAGATGAAAAATACAAAAAGCGAAACTAATGTTTAAAACTTTGAGTAAGCTAATGCCGCCGTACTTAAAAGATATTTTTATTCCTATTCAACACAGAATACGAACTCAGGGGCAAGCCTTTGGTTGCCTTTTTACAAATCTGCATTAGCAAACAAAGTTGTATGTATGTATACTAAAATTTGAAGAACATCTGTAGTAGTTTCTGTTACTAAAATTTGAACAACATCTGTAGCAGTTTCGGTCACAAAATTAATGGAAACTTCAAGAGTTTGAAAATGATCATTCACCGCCACAGTTTGATGGTATAATATTTTTGAAAATAGTTCACCAAAGGGGTCCCTGAGGTAAAATAAAATGATGAAAACAAAACTGTCTTTTCCAGTACCAGATATTCAAAAGATTTTATGATTTCATTAAACTCGCAAACATTATCTAACAATTAGTACTAAATACTCAAATTTAAAAGAAAATTACAATAAAAGTTGGCAGACGAGTTAAGCCTGGTTCACAGCAGCAGCATAATGACATAACGACATGGACATATTAAACGACATAAGAAAAGATTAATCTTTTCCTTATGTTCTTATTGGGCCGAGCGTCAGATAAGCCTGGGAATCATCGGACTAATTTAAGCATACCACGCATAAACATCAACACATGTTTTGCCACTGTTGTTATCTTCACTACAGTCAACCAAATCCTGTCCATACCATATCTGTAATTTCTGGTTGCATGACACAGACAACGGACTGGAAAGGTCGCGGAAAACGAGCTCTGGGGTTGAGTGGCTAGTTCCATCAAGAGTGTAAAAGTGTTTTTTGTTGCTACACCCACCGTTTGCTTTCAAGTCTTCAGCAGGTGGCAGAATAGATTCTTTCTTGTCATTTGTGATGATAGTCATCAAGGTGTCATTGCCGTATGCTAGATTATTTGCGCAACCCCAATAGGATGTACCATAATTTGGGTTGCAGCGTACTGACCCTGATTTGCGAATGAGCTTCATCGTCTTCAGGCGTCCACTCTTTGTGATATTGAAGGCACCATACTGATCATCTCGCGCGCCAAAGCAAACAGGTTCTGTGTTTATCTTCTGCCAGTTCCCTGAAATTCATTTAATTAAACTGATTTCAAAATATTTCACCACCTCAGAGGAAACAAGCTAAAATTGTGATAATTAACAAAGGAAACCAGAACGGAGACCGTGGTTTGGAAATCTGGTCTTGATTGGCATTGATTTTTTTGATTTTATTTCTTGGTTTTCACACCTCCAATTCGTCAAGAATACTCCGCTGCGCGTCGTTGTTTGGAAACGTGATGAAACACTGTCTCTCATATCTAAATCCTCTTTGATGCAGTGAGAGAGGACCCCGCAAAGAGCTCGCAGTTTAGATGCTACGTAAGTACGGATCTCTTTTTAAGAGTAAGCAGTGATGGATTCAGTACACAGAGCAGTACAAATGGACAAGTACGCCAAAATGTTTTCGCCGTCATCAAAAGAACTTTGTTGCGAGTCATATATTGAAACCGGCTTCAGTCCTTCTGAGCCAAGGTGCCAATCAGAAAAATGTTGTAGAATGTTTTATGCCTCACTTTTCTGCATTAGCTACTTGAGTAAGCACCAGAGATAAAATACTGTACTTTCTTTGTACGCGAGGATTTAATGCATGCAAGATACAGCGCCAATAAG
>OX393572.1:5656818-5679318 GCA_947652115.1 Blastomussa wellsi | reverse complement strand
AATGGAACTACTGAGATGCAAGCAACCTGGAGTGGAACTACTGAGCTACAAGCAAACTGGAATGGAAATACTGAGCTGCAAGCAAACTGGAATGGAACTACTGAGCTACAAGCAAACTGAATGGAACTACTGAGCTACAAGCAAACTGGAATGGAACTACTGAGATGCAAGCAAACTGGAGTGGAACTACTGAGCTGCAAGCAAACTGGAATGGAACTACTAAACTGTAAGCAAACTGGAATGGAACTACTGAGATGCAAGCAAACTGGAATGGAACTACTGAGCTGCAAGCAAACTGGAATGGAACTACTGAGCTGCAAGCAAACTGGAATGGAACTACTGAGCTACAAGCAAACTGAATGGAACTACTGAGCTACAAGCAAACTGGAATGGAACTACTGAGATGCAAGCAAACTGGAGTGGAACTACTGAGCTGCAAGCAAACTGGAATGGAACTACTAAACTGTAAGCAAACTGGAATGGAACTACTGAGATGCAAGCAAACTGGAATGGAACTACTGAGCTGCAAGCAAACTGGAATGGAACTACTGAGATGCAAGCAAACTGGAGTGGAACTACTGAGATGCAAGCAACCTGGAGTGGAACTACTGAGCTGCAAGCAAACTGGAGTGGAACTACTGAGATGCAAGCAAACTGGAATGGAACTACTGAGATGCAAGCAACCTGGAGTGGAACTACTGAGCTACAAGCAAACTGGAATGGAACTACTGAGCTGCAAGCAAACTGGAATGGAACTACTGAGCTACAAGAAAAATGAATGGAACTACTGAGCTACAAGCAAAGTGGAATGGAACTACTGAGCTGCAAGCAAACTGGAATGGAACTACTGAGCTGCAAGCAAACTGGAATGGAACTACTGAGCTGCAAGCAAACTGGAAAGGAACTACTCAGCTGCAAGCAAACTGGAGTGGAACTACTAAACTGCAAGCAAACTGGACTGGAACTACTGAGCTGCAAGCAAACTGGAATGGAACTACTGAGCTGCAAGCAAACTGGAATGGAACCACTGAGCTGCAAGCAAACTGGAATGGAACTACTGAGCTGCAAGCAAACTGGAATGGAACTACTGAGCTGCAAGCAAACCGAAGTGGAACTACTGAGCTGGAAACAAAGAGGAATGGAACTACTGAGCTGCAAGCAAACCAGACTGGAACTACTAAGCTGCAAACAAACTGGAATGGAACTACTGAGCTGCAAGCAAACTGGAGTGGAACTACTAAACTGCAAGCAAACCAGAATGGAACTACTGAGCTACAAGCAAACTGGAATGGAACTACTGAGATGCAAGCAAACTGGAGTGGAACTACTGAGCTGCAAGCAAACTGGAATGAAAGTACTAAACTGTAAGCAAACTGGAATGGAACTACTGAGCTGCAAGCAAACTGGAATGGAACTACTGAGCTGCAAACAAACTGGAATGAAACTACTAAACTGTAAGCAAACTGGAATGGAACTACTGAGATGCAAGCAAACTGGAATGGAACTACTGAGATGCAAGCAAACTGGAGTGGAACTACTGAGCTGCAAGCAAACTGGAGTGGAACTACTGAGCTGCAAGCAAACTGGAATGAAACTACTAAACTGTAAGCAAACTGGAATGGAACTACTGAGATGCAAGCAAACTGGAATGGAACTACTGAGCTACAAGCAAACTGGAGTGGAACTACTGAGCTGCAAGCAAACTGGAATGAAACTACTAAACTGTAAGCAAACTGGAGTGGAACTACTGAGATGCAAGCAAACTGGAGTGGAACTACTGAGATGCAAGCAAACTGGAATGGAACTACTGAGATGCAAGCAAACTGGAGTGGAACTACTAAGCTGCAAGCAAACTGGAATGGAACTACTGAGATGCAAGCAAACTGGAGTGGAACTACTGAGCTGCAAGCAAACTGGAATGGAACTACTGAGATGCAAGCAAACTGGAGTGGAACTACTGAGCTACAAGCAAACTGGAATGGAACTACTGAGCTGCAAGCAAACTGGAATGGAACTACTGAGCTACAAGCAAACTGAATGGAACTACTGAGCTACAAGCAAAGTGGAATGGAACTACTGAGCTGCAAGCAAACTGGAATGGAACTACTGAGCTGCAAGCAAACTGGAATGGAACTACTGAGCTGCAAGCAAACTGGAAAGGAACTACTCAGCTGCAAGCAAACTGGAGTGGAACTACTAAACTGCAAGCAAACTGGACTGGAACTACTGAGCTGCAAGCAAACTGGAATGGAACTACTGAGCTGCAAGCAAACTGGAATGGAACTACTGAGCTGCAAGCAAACTGGAATGGAACCACTGAGCTGCAAGCAAACTGGAATGGAACTACTGAGCTGCAAGCAAACTGGAATGGAACTACTGAGCTGCAAGCAAACCGAAGTGGAACTACTGAGCTGGAAACAAAGAGGAATGGAACTACTGAGCTGCAAGCAAACCGGACTGGAACTACTAAGCTGCAAACAAACTGGAATGGAACTACTGAGCTGCAAGCAAACTGGAATGGAACTACTAAGCTGCAAGCAAACCAGAGTGGAACTACTGAGCTGCAAGCAAACTGGAATGGAGCCTGCTGAGCTGCAAGCAAACTGGAATGGAACTACTGAGCTGCAAGCAAACTGGAGTGGAACTACTGAGCTGCAAGCAAACTGGAATGGAACTACTGAGCTACAAGCAAACTGGAATGGAACTACTGAGCTGCAAGCAAACTGGAATGGAACTACTGAGCTGCAAGCAAACTGGAATGGAACTACTGAGCTGCAAGCAAACTGGAGTGGAACTACTAAGCTGCAAGCAAACTGGAATGGAACTACTGAGCTGAGAACAAACTGGAATGGAACTACTGAGCTGCAAACAAACTGGAATGGAACTACTAAGCTGCAAACAAACTGGAATGGAACTACTGAGCTGCAAGCAAACTGGAATGGAACTACTAAGCTGCAAGCAAACTGGAATGGAACTACTAAGCTGCAAGCAAACTGGAATGGAACTACTAAGCTGCAAGCAAACTGGAATGGAACTACTGAGCTGCAAACAAACTGGAATGGAACTACTAAGCTGCAAACAAACTGGAATGGAACTACTGAGCTGCAAGCAAACTGGAATGGAACTACTAAGCTGCAAGCAAACCAGAGTGGAACTACTGAGCTGCAAGCAAACTGGAATGGAACTGCTGAGCTGCAAGCAAACTGGAATGGAACTACTGAGCTGCAAGCAAACTGGAGTGGAACTACTGAGCTGCAAGCAAACTGGAATGGAACTACTGAGCTACAAACAAACTGGAATGGAACTACTGAGCTGCAAGCAAACTGGAATGGAACTACTGAGCTGCAAGAAAACTGGAATGGAACTACTGAGCTGCAAGCAAACTGGAATGGAACTACTGAGCTGCAAGCAAACTGGAATGGAACTACTGAGCTGCAAGCAAACTGGAATGGAACTACTAAGCTACAAGCAAACTGGAATGGAACTACTGAGCTGCAAGCAAACTGGAATGGAACTAATCACAAGCAAGCTGGAGTGGAACTAACCCAGACCAACGTGGAGTGCTTCTAGGCTAATTTGTATGTATACAAACCATGTTGCAATAGATAATAACCTACTTTGTGCATAAAATAATCACCTTGACTCTTACCCATGACTTATTTGACTCATTAAACAAAGGGTCTCTATGTTTGCCAGCACTATGTTATAGGAACATCCTTTGCATTAGCTTGTACAGTGAAATGAGCCTGTCATTCATGGTGACCAGTTCAAGCATACCACGCATAAACATCAACACATGTTTGGCCACTGTTGTCATCTTCACTACAATCAAGCAAATCCTGTCCATACCATATTTGCAATTCCTGATTGCTTGACACAATCAACTGATGGGAGATTGTGCGGAGCTCCTTAGATGTGTGGCCAGTGCCAGCAAGGGTGTAGAAGAGCTTTGCATTGCCACAATCCCCGTCTCGTCTTAAATCTGCTCTTAAATCCTTAGCAGGAGGCAGAAAGGGTACTTTGTTGGCATTTGAGATGATAGTCATCAAGCCGTTATCGCCATAGTATTTTTTATTTCGGCAGCCCCAGTAGGTTTTACCATCATATGAATTGCAGCGTAGTTCCCCTGACTTGTGGACCAGCTTCATTGTCTTCAGGCGTCCACTCTTTGTGATTTTGAAGGCACCATACTGGTCATCGCGCACCAAAGCAAACAGGTTCTTTGTTTATCTTCTGCCAGTTCTCTATAATTCAATGAATTAAATTGAATACAAAAAGTTACATCACCAAAGTAGAAGCACTGAGTTGAATTGTGAAGTCTTTATCTAATGGTAAGCTCAACAGCATGTATTATTTGCAACTAACTGAGATACTATGCACGCTCTCACTGGTTGATAGGTGTTTCTGGATGAGAGTATATAAACACGGTTGTGACCTTTCGGTTTTGTGCGTATTTTAAGTGGAGCTCCGGAGCGGAGCCCCATACCTATAGAAATAGGGGAACCAAGCACGAATACAAAATACAAACAAGAGAACCATGTCTTTCATTTCTCATGGTCAAAATGGCAAGTCGCCCCAAATATCCCCTAAAATCGATATTGACCGCGGTCTAGGTTTTCCCATCTAGACCGGCAGAAAGTTACAAATAAAACACATTGACTCCTTTATGTCTAAAAATACTAAATGGAAAATTTAAAAAGCTTGGAAGGCATAAAAAGTAAAGATACGACCAAAGTTTTCAAATTTAAGTACATGTACAGCTCATTGCTGTTCGCAAACAAAATGTCAGCGAGAACAAATCAGTGTTGTTAAGCAAATTTAAGTTTCCGTTTGACCTCGGTCATGAGTACAGACCTCACTGCATTCGGTCTGTACTCACAACCTCGGTCAGGATTCTCCCATACAGACCTCCCGCTCGGTTAATAAGAGCTAATTTATTATTAGTTATGGGGACTGTAAAGGATTGTAAAAAATCTCAATAGAGAGTTTTAGATTCCAGTTACCGCGAACTGCGAATCACTGGAGGTCACGTGAGTAGTCTTTCACGTCACGTTTGAGGTTTTCTATGTGCGTTTTCAACGATAGGTGGGTTTTCACGTCATTTACCTGAAAGCTTTTAGCATATAATTCTTGTTTTATCCCACGTACTGATACACAGATCTTGTGGAGCCGGTCTTTATCCATTACCACAAGCACAAATTTGGGCTATACACCTTATACATAAATGGCGGACGCGCGGTTAAAGCTTGGGCCGAGTACATGAAAACAAAGCTGGTGTGGCAACTCTTTGCAGAAAATAGAAAGGTTTGTATTGCAGATTTGCTATTTTTTAACTTTAATCTTCGTTTTTGGCATTATTTAAAGGTTTATCGCGAAAAGCTTTACAGCACAGCTTAGAGTGACTTGTCTTGAGATCACATAGCGATTTTATTACGATTATTCTCAGGGACGGCTTCTCCTTACATTGGATATTTGACTTTGTCCTGTTGGACCTGTTGTGACGAAGTACTTCCGTCAGGACTGTCGCTGCCAGAATTTACTTGAACTCGCCGCCTGTCTGTACAACTTTCTCTTTGTGTGCACGGAGTTTGGGTCTGGATCAACTATACACTTGTCCTTTCCAGCTGTGATATACTCATCGACATTGTTGAATGTAAAAATATTACAGTTTACAGCCAGGTCAAAATAGTAAACATCCGCGATCTCACACCTCCACTCACCGTTTCAATAGCTGTGCTTTTGTTTTCAGTCCCTTGCATTTGTCTCCACGGCATTTTAGCCAGAATCTTAGGGCATCGTTTCCTGGTTCCGCTGGCTTTCTTGTGCCAAACGAAGCACCAGGGATATCATCTTCGCCCAAGGAAACCGAAGGTGACGAAGCCATTTTCCTATACACTGACAGCTAATAACCGCAATAAAATCGCTTTGTGATCTCAAGACAAGTCACTGTAAGCTGTGCTGTAAAGCTTTTAGCGATATACCTTTAAATACTGCCAAAAACGAAGATTAAAGTTAAAATATAGCAAATCTGCCACACAAACCTTTCTTCTTCCCGCGAAGAGTTGCCGCAGTAGCCTCGTTTTCATGTACACGGCCCAAGCTTCAACCGCGCGTCCGCCATTTATGAATAAGGTGTAACAAGTGTCATTCATGGCTGCTGATTCAAAATGGCGGCCAATCTAGTCCACCGCCAATCTAAATTAAATTACGTTTGAACGTCGAACCGCAAACGGTTAACCGCAAACCGCGGTTTCGCTGAAAACTCGGATCTAAAACTCTCTAATAACTAGAAGGCCGTACCTTCACAGCGCGCCAGAATTGTCCGACCATTCCCATCAGAGTATATCCAGTAATCCCCGTTAACCATCTCATTTCCTTCACTGGCCTTGATCTCACTGCAGGATTCAGCAGGAAGCTCCGGAATAGAACCGAGAGGGACTGCGTCATAAAAAAACTACTTGAAAATCAATTTTTGCTGGAATAACTGCGTTTGACATGCTTGCAAGACAAATCAGTGTAGCTTATAATATTGACACACCTTGTCTTTCATTTAGCAGGTCACGGGATATTCCTTCAGAATCGTGCTTATCTAGGGCTCCTATTCTTAATTGGTGTGGCTTTGAGGTTGCAAATAAGTGTTGAAAAACCTTTATTAATTCCGCGTCTTGTAATTCATGTTTACATAACAGTAAGAGTTAATCTGAGAAATAAACTCCAGTGTCGAATTACACTAGATACGGACCATCTGTCAAGACGAATCATCCCTCTAGTATGAATCGAAGGTTAGAGACGGATAGGACGAACTTGGGCAACAAGCGATAGTTGTCTGTGTACAGGCAAACTGACGGATCTTCCGTCCAGACTAATTATCCAGAGTAGTTCGTCGAAAGACCGTGAATAATTCATCTGGACAGATGATCCGTCTGCTTAAACCAGGAATACCGCGGCATTCCTGGTTTTTGTACATGCCGTTTCCGGAACACCCCGAAACACGGAACACAGGAACACCAGAACTTTACTTGTTTATATATTTTTTTTAGAATTGGCATTTGAAGGTATTTCTGGTGTTCCGGGTTGTTCCGGTATTCCGTGTTCCTGGGTGTGCCTGTGTTCCGGTGTTTCTGGTTTTAGCACAGGTGGCCCAGACGTTGTTTGTGATTTACGTATGTGACAGTATTGCGTTTTTTTTTTAGCCATTTAAGAGAATGTATGAAAATGGTTCGAAAATCGCTCTAAATTCAACTTGTAGCAAAGCAAGCCTGGAAAAGTTTAAATCGTCTAAATGCCTTTAGAACGACTCAGCTGCCACAAAGACATCAAAATAACACAAGCGCAGACTAAGGTAAACTAACTAAATCCTTTGCTACAAGTTGAATTTAGAGCGATTTTCGAACCATTTTCATACATTCTCTTAAATGGCTCAAAACGTAACGCAATACTGTCACATACGTAAATCACAAACAACGTCTGGGCCGCCTGTGATGAAACATTCAGCGAAATTTGTCATACAGCCGAGGCTGAAGAGGGAGGATAAAACACGAATAAAACTTGCCCAAGAAGCCATTTCATGGCCTTCATTTTAAACAATTAACCGCGTTCTAAACAATTAACAAGAATTAAAATATACCTCTGTTAATTGCCCGCTTCATGTAGAACCTTGTCGGATCTGGCATAAAATCTTCTGGTCCTGCTTCCTTGGTTCGATTGTTGAGCTCGCAGACTTTCTGGCCAATATTAAAGTTAAAGCTTTGGCACGTGACTTCTTCGTCGCACCTCAAAAAGCACTCGTAAAGAAATCCAACCTTGCACGTTTCAAAGGTGTGACCTCTGAGGAACATAGAGTATATGGGGTATTCCACTCCGTTACATTTGCCAGCGGTTTCAAATATACCAATCCGGGACATCAAAAACGAAACTGAGAGCCAGAACATTAAGCTCATTTTGGATTGAGTGTGTGAGTGCTACAAACGAAACAAACGTAATTACTAACACTATTTGAAATGGCTTATTAAAAATTTTTTATTTAACACTTCTATCAAAATAAGATTTTGCTGTAAGCCTCCACTGAGTTTAATTTCTACATGATCGAGGCCTCCCAACCATTCAACCATCACACTGACAATGGCCACGGTTAGGATCCCGGTATTAACGCAATTGCTAGCCATTAGTGCTCTAAAAAATATCGCTTTGTACCTCTTCCGTGAACATGACGTAAGAGCTGGTCTCGTTTTGAGGTGTGAGCTTTTGTGAACGAACGAAATTTGAAATTAACTTTCCCGTTATCAAACTTGCTGTTAGCTAATGAGCTTTTAATGAGGTTGGACCAGTTATAACTTTAGAGAGTATAAATTAAAACGAGCTTTGTCAAGGAATTAAAGGTTTAAACGACACCAAGCTTGTAGACGTAAAGAAACACACGAGTTGTCAAATTTATTAATCTTTAACTTTAAACTTTTTAACTTCAGATTCCAACTACATTGAATCTTTAATATTTCAATATCTTTCAAACTTTTATCTATATCGAATGAATATATCTTTCACGGAAAATTGGATGTAAATGCGGAAGAAAGCTATGAAATAGTCCTCCTTTTTCCCAAGGAAAATATAACAATAAGTTGCAAGTTTGCAAAAAGATCGAATCAATGAGTAAAATACGTCAATCGAGGGTAGTTGCTGCTAAATTATTGAATTGTTTTAAAATTTCGGACAGGATTCAGAATTGTGATTCAAAAAGTTGATAAAATAGTGTAACGAAAATTAAAGGTACTTTGTGAAGGTGGCAATACCGACGTGGCATTTAGCAATCAATAGTATTCAGAAATACGAAGACTGAAATGAAAACGAATCTAACCATTATCTGTCATTTCTTACCTATTTGCAATTCCGGAAATTATATGATACTGAAGAAGTTCCCAACTAGCTCTTTTTACTCAATATGTTTTCCGAAGCGGAACTCGAAATTAACTTATTGCAACCTGCCACAGTTTAAGCATCATCTTTATTCGCTTGCGCTTATATATGTCAATCATTCACTTATCAAATTTCCTAGCAGGTAAAATCTACTGACAATGTGCTGAATGTGATTCTAAATACAAAGTTACCCACAAGTTGAACAATTTCTTGACACTAAAATGCTCAGCCGTGAAAAAATGACGCTCTATTGGGAAACAGGGGAAAGGTTGAATGCATGGGCGAGGAAAAATGGCACGCGTTACAAAAGATAGTTTTTGAATTCGCAAAGCAGCTAACGATCTTTTAATAATTAATTAACTTTAATAAGCGAACATGCAATATCTGCCTTGCCGCTCTTTGTTTTTCATATTAAATATTAAGATACAAGTGGCGTTGTTTCTCTCTAAACGTGCCGTGCATCACACTCTTTCCCTTGCGATCATCTCTCTCGTTGTTTAATTTCCTCCCCGGGTGTCACATTTGTAAAATTCTACAGAAAAGCTATGATTAACCGACAGCTAACCATATTTTCGAGGAAGAAAGGCTGAAAGAATATTATGAGATAATAAAATTGATGTATTGCTACCCATATTTTTATTGTTTGTTATTAAATACGTGGAATTTGTCTTTCTTTTTGGCATACTTTTCTTGGATAGAGAAGTTAGAGAATTATAAATCATATTAAACATCCTCCTTGCATTTTTGTTCCAGCTCCTTCAATGTATTTTTAGAATACGGAGGCATGCGCAGATCGCATCTCATCCGCCATGCTTACCTTAATTATCCGAGGTCTGAATTTCACATCGTTGTTGTTGATCTGTATACAGCAGCCCATTAGATATGGCATCTATGGCCAATCTTTCCACGTTTGTCAAGTTTACAATACTTGTCAGTCTCCTCATTCAAAGCCATCCATGTTTCCTCTCAGTTTATTGTTACTCATAACGCATTGGCAAACTATTATTTCAAGGATTCCCGTTGCATTACCAAAATCTCCATTCATGGTTTTATGGCCCTCCAAGGGCCGATGCAGACTGCACTGAAAGAAGCATAAGAATACAGATGGAAATTTATCATAGAGCGAGTTTCAATTGAGTGTCGTAAAACCAAAGCCAAAGTAATTACTTTGGCCAATCACAAAGAACGGAGACAATCCAGTGAACCAATCAAAACTGGAAATAATTACACGTAGCCGACACAAAGCGCGGGAAAACATGCGTGCGCGAGTAACGATTGGTTTTGTTTGCAACGGAGCTCCGGCGCCCCGAAGGTCCGCCAAGCAGAACACCAAACTCACAGACCCATGCAGTTTCATGGTTAAAGTGGCTAGTTTCATTGCTCGCGGGCGCGTACGACCGACTTACGACGTACGACAACGACATAAGAAGTACGATGTCGCCCAACCCTTGCAGCCTTGGTTAACGTTCGTAGCAGAACACCGTAACGTAAACTTACTTATTTTTAGCGAATCCTGCAATTTGACTGGTTCTTAGTGCGATCCGGCTTTTAACACAATTGATGCGAAAATCTTGCGGCGAGACGAAGAAACCCATGACAGTTTTGGCCTTTATTGTTTGTTATCACGCGAGATTTGGCCATTTGAGAAGTTTAAGTATTAGGAAAAATGTTTATATGAATATTTTTTGTTCAGAACAGGTAACCAGTCGCCTAGATAACCAAAGTAAACTCCAGATGTTTACACAATTTCCGGCCGCCATGTTGGTGTTCCACTGTGGAACACCAATATGGCGGCTCCATACTGGGCTCTGTAAATTTGTACGAAACATTTCGACGAATATCTGAAGTTGAGAATAACGCACACACCTGAAACTTGGAGAAGTGTTTTCTTTATTTATCTTCTATAACATCGTAGTTTCTTGACTCTGTCCACCGAATAGTTTTCGATCTATTTTTTTTTGGTCACGTGAGTGACAACGCTCTATTCGCTAATTACATTCGACACTCAATTAAAAACCGCAATTTCTGGATGATAGTTACGAAAGTTAATTTTCATGAGGTATAAAGCAATACTGTTCACGTGAGCCCGAGACCAAAGGCGCTCTCTGCGTGTTTCACTTGAAAATTCGATATTGAAGAAAGAAGGCCTTCCACTCTGAGCTCCCATTTGATCCCTTAACGGGGCTTAAGAGCCCTAAAATCTGATCTCTGATCCTACAATTCCAAATGGTGATCAATGGTCTTTGACGCCTGTAGTCTCAAAATTTCACTTTGGACATCAATTTCACAAAAAATATCAATTAACGGTTATGAATAAAAATTGGTACTAAACTTTCAAAAGGGCTTCTTTGGCGGTTCAATTGCAATTGAAAATTGACAGCGAGGATACTTTTTAAGTTACATCTTTGCAAAAGTGTTGAGGGGAAAAGCGGTTGATATCTCTGCATCTCTTTTCTGATATGATTCATGAGGACAATAGAACCGTGTGAATTCTACGTCTCTCGGTAACAACACGAGTGATAAAAAAAAGAGGCACAAAAATCGAGGTGATAGGAACTAAATTTCGCGAAAATTTAGTGAATGGGTAGCATCTGAATGAGCGCTTATATAATTGTTTATTGAACGAAATTATAACAAACCAAACTTCAAACCGGTTGACATTTTATACATTTGCGCCAAAATACGAAGCTAGGTTTTATACTAGGGTGTTTTCGTGGGTCTTTAATTTTGCTATTTTTTTACAATCGCGAAGACAAAGTCCCGCGAAATATGAAACAAACAACGTAGCCACTCCATTACTGTTACACTACGTATCTAGTGTCGTCCAGTCGCAATGTCAATTGGCCAACGTAAAGAGATTCAAGAGCTGACGTTTCAAGCGTTAGCCCTTCGTCGGAGCGAAGGGCTAACGCTCGAAACGTCAGCTCTTTTATCTCTTTACGGTGGCCAATTGACATTATCAACCCAGTTGATAAAACCAAATTATATTATCACACTTGAACCTAATGGACTCTTCATGATCCTGTAGTGAGAGTTAGAATGACGCTTAGCAAGAAAGTAACAGATTGTTTCTGATGGGGAAAAGGATAAGAAAAATTTGCCGGCTGACAGATAAGTGGCCCATTAACGGGTCTTATGTTGAGGCGGAACCTTGCCTTATCTTATGATCCAAGTTGCAGCGGCTTTTTATTCGTGAACTCCGCATTACCTCGCCCATTTACTGCTAGTACCGTTCGTGATAGCTGTTCGTTTGTCGAGGTGAATGTTGCTTTCTTCTAAATCAGGCAAGTGCAATCTCTCTTGTGTCTCAATGTTGGACCTAAAACACACTGCAATCAATTTGAAACGGACCCAAACGCCACAAAACACGAGCTTGTACACAATAGAGGATATAAGTGGGTCGTTTCTCATTAATTTCCTTCCCATATTCGAATGCTCCCAAACAAGCTCTTATATTTACGCTATTACGTAATGTCATGTCGAGTGCTTTCAACCCACAAGATCAGGGGGAGCACACCCACCAGACTTAAGCACATGTTTTTGCTTAGCAACGTAATTTTCTGATGAATGTTGGAGTAATATAATAAAGATTTTTTATAAACATCCCTTATGTGACTGACAGATGAAAATCCTTCTCGAGTTGTCAATAGCTACCAAGTAAAGATATCTTAAAATATCTTTACGTAAGCGATGATATGATTTCCGAATTTAGGATGCGATGCCCTAATGCATTCTTTATTTGTTTCTTTCAGCTTACAGGACAACTTAAAACCGTGAAATTTAATATGAAAGTAGGTATATTTAGTAGAGACACTATAAAATTGATGGATTTGAAATCTGTCAGTTTTTTATCAGCGCCTACTAAAAAAATTATCTTTGTTAACACATCGGATATAATCTGTTGCAGTTTTCTTAAACAGTAGATCTTGCGCGGACAGCAAGCGTTTTGTTAACGTTGTTTTCAGGGACTTAATACAACAACAACAACAACAACAAAATTTTTTTGGTTAGAAATATAAGTAATTACATTAGTTTCCTCCCGCAAATAGCTTACAAACTAATCGAGGCGGGGAGATCTGAAGACATTTTACAAATACAAGGTTTATCTATAGATGGACTAAATAACAGAGAAAACACTACTATACAATTCCTTTATCTTTTTACGAAAGGACGAACGTTTAAGTAGTTTAATCGAATAAGGAATAGAGTTCCAAATTTGGGCGCCGATTCTCGAGAAAAAGGCGTACATTTTATCGGTTCTAGAAAACTTAACGTAAAACGACTCGCTAGAGACAGATCTTGTTCTGTAGTTATGAATCTGACTTGTTTTAACGAACTGATTGTCTGTCTGTTGATATCATACAATAAATAGCTACAATCTCTGAAAAATAGGCTAGGTAGGGGAAGGCAATTCGATTTGAGAAAGAAGGGTACGGTGTGTTCCTTAGACTTACTGAAATAAATAAGACGTAAGGTCCGTTAATTCAGATCTTTCTTTGAAATGTCAAGGCACAATTGAGTGAGTTGTAAATTGAAAGTAAAACACGACGCGGGACGTGATGTCGAATCTTGGCTATAATTCCTATTGACTTGCTGATTTTGTGGCAGATAGATTCTATGTGATATTTCCATGAAAGATTTGAATCAATCATTAAGCCAAGATATTTTGCATAGTCTTTCATTTCAAGGTTTGCGTAGGTATTAGTCAGGGGGTCAAAAATTCTAATCCTTGGTATGAAAGGCATATTTTTTTGCCGGGGACGAAAGATTACAAAGTTTGATTTTTTTATCTTCAGAGACAGTTTGTTGGCCTTAAGCCATTCGTTGACGTTGCCAAGCTCGCGATTAACAAGAGACTCGAGTTCCTTTAAGTTGTTATTTGCAAGTATTATACTGGTATCGTCAGCAAATAGATAGAAGGCAAATAACGATGAGGATTTGTGAATATCATTAATGTACAGAAGGAACAAGAGTGGCCCGAGGACTGAGCCTTGTGGCACCTCGCACAAGGTCGTCTCAGCCTCAGACACAACATTATTAACTTCCGTATATTGCTTTCGATCAGTTAGGTATGATCTGAACCAGGAGTTGATTACACCTATAACACCATAATTTTCAAGTTTAGCTAACAGAATCTCATGGTTAACAGTATCAAAAGCCTTCTTGAGATCGATGAAAACACCACACGAAAATCTACCGTTGTCCATATTTTGGAGAATTGTGTCAACAATATCAAGTATAGCATGCTGAGTACTGTGTTTACAAAAGCAAAAGTATTGATTGTTCAATTTTCTTTCAACGTCTTCCAAGTTGTCCTCAGTAAAGTGTGGGAGGTGCAGTGGCCTAATATGGTCAATGCGCTGGTCCAGGATCTTGAGGTCTGGGTTCGAGCCCTGGCCGAGGCACTACGTTTGTGCTCTTGGGCAAGGAAGACTCTACTCTCTCTAGGGGCTGTAAATAAATACCAGTGAATTTCATGCTGGGGTTAACCCTTCCTGTTCACGTTCAGTATTTGAAATAATTCATACATGAACTTCGGATGTAGATGAAAGCAGTTGATTCATCGCGATGATCATTTCACACTTTCAAGAACAGATTATTGCGAGGAAAAATGTCCTAACCACCTCCCCTTCGGCAAAACAATAATTCTCCATCCCTTATGTTCATATAATATGCACGCTTTTCAACTCGGATCAACTGCCTTCAATAAAGGAACCAACGTTTCCCTTTTAGCTTGCAGTTATCGTGTGTCTTCTGATGGTGTTTGCCTTTGTAACCATGGTCACCGAGACACACGGCAAACCTGCAAATGAGGACGAGTACGTGGAAGATGTCAAGCCGGCTTACCAGAACAAATTCCAGCGTGCCTCGAGTAAAGTTTTGGTTACTGCTGAGAGACGAAAGCCCAAATGTGATGGTCCTTGTTATTCTTGGTGCAGCTGTCGTTGCGGATGAAATCAAAATCCGGCCAACGTAAAATATCAGCAATGAACTATTATAAACCGACAGTATATAATGTATTTGAGTGAACCTGTAAACAGGCCAGGGAATAAATAAACCACACAAATGTAGCCATGGATTAGTTTATTACGCCAGTATGTTTGATACCAAAAAAAACATTTTGCAAAACGGCAATGCTGGTGTTTATCCAACATCAAGGGCGTAGCCAGGGGGGTAATGGGGTGCCCGTGACTCCCCCCCCCCCTTTTTGAGATATTTTTTAAGTAAATAAGTGAAACACAGTGTGGAGGTTGACTTGACAAACCGCTGAGCACAATGGGTGTGAAAAATCATGGCTTCACTCATGACCAAGCTTACCTTAATTACCCGAGGTTTCAATTTCACATCGTTGTTGATGAACTGTTTTCAGCGACCTATCAGGTGTGCCACAAGTTAGGCCAATCTTTTCACGTTTGCCAATTAAAATCCTTCTCAATCTTCTCCTCATTTGAAGCCATCCTTGTTTCTTGCCAGTTTATTGCTACCCACAGTTCACTGGAAAGCTATTATTTGAAGAATTCCCGCCACATTACCAAACATGATTTTATAACATGTCTTTCCAGGAAGTCCTACGCACGCCCCTCCCCCCCCCCCCATCCCTTAGTCCCTTTTCCCTTTAAGAACTGATACAGACCGCATTGAAAGAAGCGTAAGAATAAGGATGGAAATTTATCATAGACCGAGTTTCAATTGAGTGTCGTAAAACCAAAACCAAACTAATTACTTTGGCCAATCACAAAGGACGGAGACAATCCAGTGAACCAATCAAAACTCGAAGTAAATAAACGCAGCAGACACAAAGAGCGGGAAAATGTGCGCGTGCGACCCAAGGTTGGTTTTGGTTGTAGCGGAGCAGAGTACCATACTCATAGAGCCATGCACTTCATTTTTCATGGTTTAAATGGCTAGTGGCATTGCTCGCGGACGCGTATGATCGACATACGACGTACTACGGCGTATGAGGTAGCTCAACCCTTGACATGCAGGCTTGGTTAACGTTCATAGCAGAAAATCGAAAAGTTCATTTAAATCTTTGATATTAGGCAGTCGTGTTATGGACATGGACAATTATTATCGCGAAATAAATAACGTAGCCATTGCATGACTGTTACACCACGTATTTAGTGTCGTCCAGTCGCAATTCTTGTTGCCTACTTGAAGGAATTAACTGGAAACGAGGCACTTAACATCAAATCTGTTAACTTAGTTTTGTGATTAAGATCTTTGTATACCAGTTCTAGAAATAACATCAGGACAGTTTAACCTCAAATTACTTCATCTTCTCGCTGTTGTGTTTCTGTTTAATAGCAATGTGGTGGCAATGTGACGACGCAATAATGTGTCGTTCAGACTATATGGTACTCGGAGTACGGTATTTTAAAATCATAAAACAATAAAAGTTACCCTTTTTACTAATTTCAATGTCCTTTGGATAACTCCTAGCATTTTCCTTTCTCGTAAGGGTTCCATTTATTAGGATACTCGTACAACTTAAGGGTGTTATGTAAACGTTTGCCGCAATCGCGGCTTCTATGTGGGAAAAACCCTCTGGCTACCAGGCTTGTCAAAGATATTACTTCCGATGAGAAAAAACGTTGCCGTGAACGAAGATCCTGCTTGATTTTACGTTAAATCTCATTTGAAATCTAATCAGTCAAACTTGAAAAGTACACAGCGTAGTATATTTTAAAACAATATTTCTTATGGCCAAACCAGCCTCTTTCAGGTTTAGGTGTTGCTAAATTATGAAAATATTAAGATGCAATAGTTACGGTACTAAAGTTTACTAAGGGGAAAATATTTCAAAAGAACACCTGTTGTAGTCAGCAAATACAGAAAAAATAGATAGTCGGATGGCTGTTGTTAAAACGTCAAGACATTCACAGTTTTAAGCCGTTTGGTTTTCGAAAATTAGCAACAAATTGCATACATCCAAACGGGAAAATCATCAACTTCGGTTTTTAAGAGGAATTTTTGTCTAGGTTGAATTCAATTGTTAAAGGGAAAACACCAAAGTTTGACGTGAAACTAGATGAATGGAACTGTTAATTTTTGCCGTGTTTTGCCAGTTCACTTTGCTGTAATTCAACGGGTTTTCAAGAGTTTCCGAATGGAATAAACTAAGGTTGGTAATTTGAAATTATGTTTTTACATTTTGTCTTTGCGTTTCTTTACGCAGTTTGTAGATTGCTTTGCTATAAATTTCCAAAACCGTTTTCGCTGAAAGAGCTTTAGGTTTCGCTCGCTCATTTACTTAGCGTGCGAAGGCGAGTCTACGCTTAATCCTTTTGGCTTCGTTTTGTTATGGTAAAAAAAAACAAATTGACGGCCAATAATTCGTATCCTTCTGAAAAACCCTAATAATTCTAAAACCCTAAAAAAGCCTCCCACTTGCATGGAATACTCACTGAAAGTGCCACTTGTAAGTCTCTCTATTACAGTGCGGCTACTATAACCGGAGTCACCCAGACAAGTTTAACCAATCACAAAGCAGAACGGAAACAATAGATTTCAGAATTCTTTTTTAACTTCAGCCAATGAAATGTCGAGTACAGAACAATGAAATTTCAACTTGTTCGTTCGCCACGAAAACAGATAAATTTTGGCCGTATGGCGTTGAGTTTTCAATTGATTTCGATTGCATCCCTTTTGAACTTGAGTAGTTGTGACAGCAACATTTGGAAGGTAAATATTAGCGATGTTTATGAAAGGGAAGTTCAAAACAGGGAAAGCAACGACCGTGCTGTTTGTCTCAACTGTGCGTGGCGGAGTGCGCTCGTGACAATTTCAAGTTTTCTCTACGGCATCAACTGGAGTTATTGGTAGTACCATTTGGAAAATAAATACACGTGATGCTAGCGAGGGAAGACTTTCTGCACTGCATAACCTACCAGTGACTACCTACCAAAGATTCCAGCTTGTTTTGTTTGAGTAAATAACAATAAAATTTTAATTTGTTCACTCGTGAAGTCCGTGAAGCTTAATGAATTTCATTCGTCATGCAAGTTTGCAAGAATCGATGTCAATCTCTGTGAAAGCAGTGAACGCGACGATTTTTTGTTTAATTTTATATTTGGCAAGTTGTGTGGCTGAATTTGATTCTCGGAATAAAAATAACGGCCGGCCGTTTCAGTATTTTCTTGCAAATGTAACAATGCAGGACACAGGACGAATTCCTAACAACAAAATCCGGGTTTTGTTTTCAACACGGACTAGCATACAAGTGAAATTTCTCTCTAAACTTTTCTTTCCGAAATAAATTCCTGCACATTTATATAGTTTTATCAATCCAGGAACTTGTACTCGACAAATTATCATTATCATTTTGCAGTTGAAACATGCGCTATAAGCGATATTTGTTGTGTTGTGACTTCACATTTCGATCGCAAATAAAGTTGTTGTTGTTCATGTTGCTGAAATGCATGTTGAAGCAGAAAACGTTCCGAAACGAAATAAAACCCATGCCGGCAAATATTCTGCTCAGACGGTTGAGTGTTTTTTTTGCGTGTTTATTCAAACTCGCTGAATTGCCGAAACTTTGGATGTATACGGTTGACACGCTTTCGGGGGAATTCAACGATCCGGCAGCGCAGAAATCTAAATTTATTACGCTGCGGCGAACAAGCCGTGTTTTCGCGGTTGTTTGCAAATACGCCACGCACTTTGCCCAAACTATGACCATCGCTTTCACTTGTACATTAGGCAGTTCAGATAGTCTTCCTTCACTAGCATCACGTGTATTTATTTTCCAAATGGTACTTCCAAAACTCCAGTTCATACCGTATTGTCACGAGCGAACTCCGCCACGCACAGTTGAGACAAACGGTACGATCGTTGCTTTCCCCAGGCTGTTTCGAACTTCTCTTTCATAAACATCGCTAATATTTACCTTCCAAATGTTGCTGTCACAACTACTCAAGTTGGACGCAATCGAAATTAATTTAAAACTCAACGCCATACAGCCAAAATTTATCTGTTTTTATCTGTTTTCGTGGCGAACGAACAAGTTGAAATTTCATTGTTCTGTACTCGACATTTCATTGGCTGTAGTTAAAAATATGCTGAAATCTATCGTTTCCGTTCTGCTTTGTGATTGGTTAACTTTGTCTGGGTGACCCCGGTTACAGTAGCTGCAACTTGCAAGTCTCCTTTAAACTTTGCATTTTATTTTAATCGGATCTAGAGTCTAGACCGATCTAGTTGCATCAGTTTGCCAGAGAAAGTAAGGTAGAATATAAGTACTCCGTCTCGAAATTTGTTGTTGTTTAAAGTCGGTTTGTTGTATTTACTGGAAATTTAAAGGGGCACTGTCAAGGTATTTTGGCGTCATTTTAAAATGCTGAAATATGTTCCTGCATCAACGGGAACCCAAAAATAACGGTGTAGCTTTGTTATCTAGGACAATATCACTACAGGCTAGAGAGAGAGAGGGGAAGTTTGGAATTTTTTCATGATTAACTATGCAAGAGTTAATTTTGCAAATAGCAGCTATCCACAAATCGCGAACTAGGAGATGAACTCGCGTCAACCAAGAACGAATCCAAGGGACGCGTGGGGGGAGGAGATTTGAAAAAGGGACTTCAGACATCAAACCCAGCTAAGCCCTCGCTAAATATGCCATGAATTATTTCCTCCACTTTACATTAATGGAAAATGAAAAAATCCCAAAAATATGCTCGACGCTTATCACACTTGAACTTAATGGACTCTCCATGATCCTGTAGTGAGAGTTTGAATGACGCTTAGTAAGAAGGTCACAGATAGTTTCTGATGGGATAAAAGATACTAAAAGCTTGCCGGCTGACAGATAAGTGGTCCATTAACGGGTCTTATGTTGAGGCGGAGCCTTGCCTTATCTTATGATGCATGCTGCAGGGGCCTTTTATTCGCGAACTCCGCATTACCTCGCCCATTTACTGCCAGTGCCGTTCGTGATAGCTGTTCGTTTGTCGAGGTGAATGTTTTTTTCGTCGAAATCAGGCAAGTGCAATTTTTATAGCCTCTTAATACCTGCAGTCAATGCAGTTCCGTTTCTTTACTGTTATGCCATTGTTAGGCTTCGTTCAATCTGCTTTGAGAGCCCACCCGTTTTCCTAAATTCATGGCTAAGCATTGTCATCCGACACTCCTTTATTTGCCGTCTTGTGTCGCCAGCGAATACAGACCGGGAGCGAAGAAGAACGAATTCATTCGCAGACTACGTCTTGCGGTGTTTTTTTTTTTTTGCAGAAAACGAAGCACGTGTATGCTTTTTCAGCCTTGTATACGGTTTGCTAAATAAAACTGACAAGTGAAACAAAGCGAAAAAATACAAACAAACGCTAATTACGCGAATAGAAAACAAATACATAACTCGAAGAAATACATAAGCGAAATTCTAGCGCTTACATCGTGCTAAGAACGAATCAGATTCGAGAATTTTGTTATAGCTACGCGGTCGTCCGATTTAATTAATCGCTGGTATTATTACAGACCGAATTGGACTCCACTCAGTCTTATTACCATTACTTAGTGTGCGATGCCCTAATGCATCCTTCTCTTGGATTCTTACAGATTGCAGGTGTTTTGCCGAGAACAAAAAGGACAACTTAAACAGCCGTGAAATTTGAGATGAAAGTAGGTATATTTAGTAGAGAAACTAAATTGTTAGGGTTGCGCTTGATGAATTTGAAATATTACACCTAATCTGTCAGTTTTTTATCAGCGTCTAAAGTCGAGTGGTACTAAAAAATTTACGTTCGTTAACACATCCGATATAATGTGTTGCAGTCTTCAAAACAATAGATCTTGCGACAGTAAGCGTAGGCCGTTCCTTTAATAGGTTAAGAGGGGGTAAGTTTCTAAAGAAACTGTGGTGCTGCGTAGGTGGGAAGTATAACAATATAATTTGGTTTTATCAACTGGGTTGATAATGTCAATTGGCCACCGTAAAGAGATTCAAGAGCTGACGTTTCGAGCGTTAGCCCTTCGTCGGAGCGAACGCTCGAAACGTCAGCTCTTGAATCTCTTTACGGTGGCCAATTGACATTATCAACCCAGTTGATAAAACTAAATTACTTTAATAGGTTAACGTTGTTTTCTGACCTCAGTAAAGGTGCCGTGGCCTAATGGTTAGTGCGCTGGCTGCAGCCTCGACCCACTCCTCCAAATTTTGGGAAGCTCAGATTTTTTTGGGCAACAAGCGAAATTTGGGCAAGGCAACTTTGGAGAATTAAGGGCAAATGGTTCACAGCCCCCCCCCCCCCCCCTCCCTCCCCCGGCAAAAAATTGCCTGTACGCTTATGGTAGCTGGAAGCAGAGTCTATTAAAAGAGATACTTACAAAAAATCTTGACAGGCAGAAAGTCTTGAATATATGGCCTGGAACAAAGTCAAATTTAGCTTAAAGAAAAATAACAGTTTGAATTATATTGTTTTATTATAAGAGCCTCTACCGATCGCTCTCTTAGTGTAAAAAAATAAAATAAAATCTCTTTCTGTGTCAGGCATCTATGTAAGCGTAATAGTTTGTAACATTTATTTTTATATTATTTATATTGTCAATATCTTGTATTTATTTTTTTTATCTTTTGTTTTTTTTATTTTACTGTATGTTGTTTAGCTGTTTGTATCATATTCACGATAGCCGCCATGATGGTTTTCGTATTGTAATGCAATTTAGTTCTCCTCAGAACTCATTTTAGCCCTAGCCGTTATACATGACATTGTTATATATGCTCAAGACTTAACTTCTACCTATCAATATTTTTTCAAGTATTTATTTGAGAAATTTTTCTTCTAGCTAGCACAAAAATAGTAAAATTAAAATTGACGCATCATATCTCATTTATTTGCTAGCACGGTGCCCATCTTTTTTTAATTCTAGTTTCGAATCAGTGCTTGGGGAGAGCATTCAGGAAAAGTTTAAAAAATCGTTCGACGACTTTTATTTCTGTACGCAGACTTAGTTTTACAAATCGTCAACGGAGTGAATGCTTCGGAGAACACCGAAGATCCAAAAAATAATTTACCCCTAGTATCCATACATTTCAACCAACCTGGCCACTCAATCAACAACGTTCGTCTAATCCCGCTTGAACTCATGCGTAGCAAGCGTGAATCTGTGCTAAAGGCTCGTGAGGACCATTTAATCAACAAAGCCAAAACACTTCATCCTTTGAATAAATAGACGTGATGAAGCACGTTAATAACACATCACACATTCTTGTGCAAACCAAACACAACCAATCAATGTCTATATTTTAATTTCAAACATTATTTGTAACGACCTTTTATTATTTTGTCACATTTTTTATTCGCTCAGCCCCTGTGGTAGGTTTGTCTTGCAAACCGAAACATCCGGCAAATTTCTTTAAAATATATTTAACAATTATTCCATGAGCGCGCGTTGGGTACGAGATGGTATTGCCTATAACCATCTCATATCCAACAAGCGCGAGTGGTATAATTGTTTTATTAAAAACGCCCAAAAATATTGTAAAAACATTGCAAAAATGCATTCTTTTGTGCGTACACCTAACATATTTGTACGTCAATGGTATGTTAGCTCATATACCATTGCCTCTAAACCAATCAAAATTCAGGAAATGCA
>OX393572.1:5521260-5656618 GCA_947652115.1 Blastomussa wellsi | reverse complement strand
CCATGGATTAGTTGATTACGCCAGTATGTTTGATGCAATAAATCATTTTGCAAAACAGCAATGCTTGTAAACAGCTGAGGTGGCCCATAGGTGAGGTGGCTAATAGACACAACTACGAAACCCCAAACTCTAGCCGCAAAGCCTCTTGCTGAGGTCTATTGTTTTAGGCTGAATTTTAAAATATCTAAATTGGACTACTTACTTCGAGATGAAAATGAATCGCGCGAATGAAAATCGCAATGTTTCAACTATCGGCCGCCAATCGACCGGGAGTGAAGGAAGACGGCTGTATTCGCAGGCTAATCAACCTCGGGTTCAATTTTTTTACTTTAATTATTATTACTTTCATCACGTGACATATTTGGATATTCACACGTGCAAAAACTATTTGATGAAAAGATCCGGAGTACTTCATGACAAGTTGCCTCCGTACCGGGCATTTATGCAATGGAAAGACACAAGTGACCAAGACACGAGTGTAAAACAAACCTTAAACCACAAATTTATTGACAGATAAATAGATAGGGCGTTGTTCACATTGATGCAAATCACTTTTTTTAGACATGAGAATCCCACACAGAACCCACTTCACCGACCCCCAGGCATTCAATTCCACTGAACTGGCCCCAGAATCCCCAGTTGTTGATGTTGCAGTCCATCCAGTGTTCCTCTAAATCATTAATTGATTTACTGCGTGACACCTGGAGGGAAGCATTGCGACATTATACTTTCCAGTTAAAAGTAGCTTGTTACCACACACAAACTGAAGCAATCAGTTTTTTGCAAACGTCAGAGCTCAGTTGATCGTTTATAAAAAAGTTGTTTGGATCGTCACGCAATTCTCTTTGTCACGCAATGGGCACAACGTCTTGGCACTGCTCCGAGAAGAGAGCGTAACGTTGCGTGACAACTGGAGAAATGGAGCCATTCCAAGGCCATCAAAATTATATCAAAACAACACAGCACACCCATTTAATGAACAGGAAATTACACGATTGGATAGGTATACAAGTGCAATGCTACCTTCCCAGAATCTGTAGCATACAGATTGTGCTTGCGACATAACCTCGCTCTCTGATCTCTGTGGACAATGCCAAAGGTAAGATCTGGCCACAAGAGATCTGGGAATGAGATTAAGGGTCGATTTTTACAGATGATTAGAGTAACAACTTACAACTTTATGGCTGAAGACCATTTTTATCAGGTACATTACAGGCTGGCAAGGTATGCGAAGGTAAAAATCCATAAATATCCCGATTCCAGAGCTTCACGTAGGCAAGTTATTTTTATCCGTTTTCAATCAATTATTCCATTTTGCAAGTTACCTTTCACATGCTTTGATGACATGTGAAAAGCACCCAGATTAAGACATTCAAGGCATAGTTCCTCTAAATGGAACCCTCAGGTTACGAAAATAAGAACATAGCACTTTCAGAAGGAAACGGACATTCATTTCAAACATTGTGATTAGTGTCTTAAATGAACGATATATATGACCACCACTACCCTTTAGGAAGAACTTCTTAACTAAAGATCCAGAGCAATTGATAAGGGATTGCTCAAGATGGCGGTAGCTAAGAAGGTACCCTCAACTCAGTTCTAAGGAAAACACTGCGATGTGACTGACGAGGAAATGATGGTTACATGTTATGTCATCAAAGGTATAAGGATTGAGTTGCTGCATCTTTCAATAACACACGAGCACTGAAATTCAAAACCTAGACTAATGGTTTTGTTTTTATGCTAACGTCAGTAAAAATTATGATTAACTAGAACTAACAAACCCTGAGAAAAGAAACAAAAGAAATCAGCCAATCAAATGCAACCTTATAATCTTTTTGTTTGTACCACTAAATTCTATGATACACAAACCTTTGAATCAAAACTAGTATAAATAGTCGACGAAAGACTTCAGTCAATCACACGTTATTAATGATGTTGGTAAAGTGAAACCCTTTGAAGGTGTTTATATAACAAACCTTTCCATAACTTTTGATTGACAGAGGCTTATCACCAGCTGCTCGCAGGAGTTTAGATTCAACAGGTCACGTATCGCTGAATTTGATGGGAGGAAAATGACTGAGCATTAAAAAGAAAGTCATTTATTATCTTAATTCCATTTGTAGAGTTTGCATGTTATTGAAAGACACACTCGGTGTCTAGATTCTTACAGCACATCACTTTAGCCTATTTCACCAACTAAGTATGCAATTTAACTACAGCTGTATACTATTTCAATTATTTGCTGTCTTCGCTGCTGATTGGCCAGCCAGGATTAAACCACTTCATATTCCTTCTTGATAGAGCGCATGAGGCAGCAGGCAAACACAATGCCAACCAACTGAAAGAGACAAAAGCAACACTGTTAAGGAAACTAATAGAAATTGGTAGATAATTACAGTCTTTCCCGTAAAACCGTGAACACCAGAAAAATTTCTCTAATGTTTATTGTGTAGTGACCAATCGCAGCAAAGTTCAGGACACGCAAACAAACCTCAAAACCACAAACTAATGACCGTTGCTGTTTGCAGTTTAGTTTTCTCACACTTGATTGGCTTTTTCTTTGTAACACAATAACATTCCATAAACATTCTCCTTCTATTGCAGGACAATAAAGCAAAATTAAAACACGCTACAGCCCATAATTTTATCAAAACATGATATATCAGGCATGACAGTGTACCTTTGAGCAAATTACTAAGCTTAAAAATATCCAAACTCAAATTAACTTTTGTTTTGAAACCTTGCAAAACAAAACAAAACAAATTTGGCTGTCACAAAACTCATCATTATTTTTCCCTTGATTGAAAAAAGCAACAAACCTGTATGAAGGCAATTCCGATACCAACACCTCCAATGATGACAAGGTGATCCTTGAGATATTTTTCAAATCCTTTGAGACATCCCTGAAAAATAGAAAAAAGTATAAAATGAGTATCATTTAGTATCTTAATTACAGCTTGGTTATATATACAAGGGCAAAAAAAGTCACTAAGTATATTATTACAGAGTAGTTTTCAGGTGTCATAAAACCAAAAATAAAGCAATAACTCTGGTCCGCCCAATCACAAACAAATGACATAACGTCAAGGTTTTTCGACCAATCACTTAGCAAAGCATGAAAGCACCTCTTGACCCTGTACACCCCTTACAATCATTAAATTGAGTAATGTTTGAAAGAAAATTTGTCCCAAGTGCAGGGGTTTCAATCAGTTTTGTAATAAGTGGCTACCGATAGTAGAATAGGCGGTTGTGTTGACAGCCCCCTTTTCTTCAGGGGAAAAATGTAGAAGCTCGGAAAGGCAGTTTCCAGCACTCTGGGCATCACAGGGACAGCAGCGAGAGGCTTTATAAGCAGCAGTAGACCACTTGTAAGTGGATTTTATTACAGTCGAATCAAGTGAAGCGTACCCCTCTAGAGTACATTAATGAATTGATTATTGGAAAATTGAACCTGTTATTCATTTCAATATTGCATTCGGTTTGAAAAGGAGCGGATCAATGCTCAACTCAAAAGACGATTTTCGATTGGACTAGGCAAGAGCTTTTCTTGGCTATTTACATCTCATAAAACTTGCAGAAATTCTTATTCGTGTAAATGGTGGGAAGAAAATAGTTTTCTGACGAAGCTCTTACAAGGTTTTCGTGAATATTTTTACGTGGAACACTTCCGACATGGGTAAAAGAAAACAAGGTTCCGTACTTACATCTACTGTTGAAAATCGCCAATTGTCTTCCTAACATTACACACTGTCACTTGCAAGCTTCTTGCAAGTTAGCTCTTTGCTACCATTTTGAAAAAGAAACAATAATTCCGTATAAGGACCATTTCTTGTTCGCCTAGTCCAATCAAAACTTGACTTTGATTTGAGCACTGATGCTTGCCTTCTCAAACCGAATGCAATATTCGAAACGAATAACGGGTTCAATTTTCCAATAATCAAATCATTAATGTACTCTAGCGGGGTACGTTTCACTTGGTTTGACTGTAAAAACCCTTCAAGTGGGATAAATACTATGAGTTCAATGTTAAAGTGTGTGCTTGCATTGAGCTGGAAGGAAAAGGTCGAACTGCTTAACGGCTGAAGGAAAATTTTAAATAGCTGGCTGTGAACGGCTGCATAAAAAATGAGCTCCTCACTATCAGTGGCTACACAGCTGAAGAAACCATTTCGACCTACATACAGCTGTTGAAAGCTTATCATGTAAGATTTTTCAGCTGTGCAAAATCATCATTTCATAATCATCATAATTTTATTCCAGTAGTAATAAATTTAACAAATTAGAGAAATACACAACCTGCATATAGAAAAGCTAATCGAGGCAGGTTGTGTAACTTACAATCAAATTGCAACTGCAATGACTTTAATAATTTCTCGTTCATGTTTGTGCAAAGACATTTTCACTAAATAAAAGAGCAAGAACCAATTTGTCAGCCAGACATTAATTTTGTATCAGTTAGCGCCCCAGCGCAATTTCAAAGTGATATCCAATGGTTTTAAGTCAATTGAGACAGATATACTCTGCCTTTACAAGACTAAATTTTTTAAAAAGTTCATTTCATTTGACTGTGAAGTCACAACCGCTAAACGTATTGTTGGGTTATTATTTTAAGCATCAAGAGTCAAATTTTGATTGTTTGTGTTACCATTTCACGGAGAAATGAATTGATCACGTGCTGCAAAGACGCAAGGAGCTTTAAATTTGAAGCCTGAGAATTGAAAGATTTTTCCCTGAAAAAGGAGATGATGGCAGTGAAAGAGCAAAAACTTTGTTGCTGTTTCACCAAGGCCTGCTCACCAACTTGTCGCAAGCCAACAGTGCATTCTCATGGGAGTTCAAACAGTCCATATGTTGAACAAGAGAGGCATTAGAGAGGCATTACATGTATTTATTATATGGCTGTGTCTCATGTGGACTGGAAACTAGCGAATTCACAAATTTGATTGGCTAAAATCGATATTTAACCGCGGTCTAGATTTTCCCATCTAGACCAGTTGCATTTTGGGGTCAGAAAGTTACAAACAAAACAGGAACACATTGTCTCCTTTTTGTCTAAAAATACTAAATGCAAAATTAAAAAAGCTTTGCAAGAATAAAAAGTAAAGATACGACCAAACTTTTGCAAATTTAAGTTCAGCTCATCGCTGTTCGCAAACAAAATGACAGCGAGAACGAAGCAGTGTTGTTAAGCAAATTTAGTTTTCCCTTTGGCCAAATAACAATCATCTTACCGAGCACAGTACAGTACAGAGTACAGAGTACAGACATCACTGCGTTCGGTCTGTACTCACGACCTTGGTCACGATTCTCCCATACAGACCTCCCGCTTGGTTAATAAGAGGTAAATAAAAGTGTCACTGCAGCCAGTCAGGCTATAAACCCAGACGGCTCGATCCGAAGCCCAGCACACCACCCAAAAGGCAACAACATCTCCTAAAGTAAGCTTACTAAACATAAATTCTACACATCAACTTATTTTCTTACCGTTTTCTTGAATACTTTTGGATTTGCATCCTGTGCATCTTTAACAGTTGTGGGGCAAGATGCATTTACTGGAGGTTCACTTACGCAGCATGACCGAGGGAAATCCTTGGTTGAATTGACATCTTTCAAATACATCTGGTAACCATCATCATCAACTCCACAACAGTCAAACTGTAAAACAATAAAATAAGATTATCACCACATCACCTCACAAGTCGCTGCAGGGGATGATACATTGCAGAGACGAGTCACTCCAAAAAGCAGTTGTCTTGTGTGATAAAGTGAATTATTGTGAAATTCTTTGTCACTGAGACCATTTTTATACACCATAATACTCTTTGCTTGTCCCTCCAAAATTTTGCATAAGCATTGTTTTTGTTTTCTCTTGGGGCCATTGTAAGTTGGGACCATTGTTAAGTCCCAAGAGAAACTTGAAACAATTTGAATGCAAAATTTTTGGGGGGACAAACAAAGAGTATTACATAATGGAAAAAATTCATTCCAAACTTCTTAAATTTTCTCGTTTCCGTTGCAATAACACTTTTCTAGCAGACTTTCGTCAAAGTGAGGCAGCAAATTTCGAAAACATCGCTAGCTGGTGCATGAAACATGATCGTATCACATCAAAGTTCTCAGTTAAGTCTTGAAAACCCTTGAGCTTTTGCTTGAAGGCGTGAAAGAATGAGATGCACTCGAGTCTAAACTCCTCAAGCCACATAACACTTGGGGTCCAAAATCACAACAATTGCTGGTGCGAACTAAAAATTGTGGACTAAAAATTCAAAGTACCTTTTAAAGACTTTCAAGGACATATTTTCCATTTTTCAATAACCTGTGATCAGGCGTTCTTTATATTTGTGTGTCGAGAGGCAGAACGCCTGATACAATTATTTGACGAGTCGTCTGCCGCCCGATAATTAACTTCAATTATTTGCATAAATCAAATAAATACTAAGTCAGCTTGTGTTTGGTCAATTTTTAAGCTTTGTCTTTTCGGAAAGGGTTATCAAATGTAGAAAATGTCCTTATAGTTTATCTATAATTTATGATCTTTCTAACACAAAATTAAAAAATCCTTTGATGCCTGAAGACCAGTCACGTCTGTTTTCAATCGAGCATAACGTGTAAATGGTCGTCAACAGTTCAACAATAAATGCCAGCACGAAAGTTCAAATATCGGGAAGCTTCATGCCTTTTATAACAAACAATGCTAGAGGTGACCAGTAATTTATTCATCTTTGAGCTATATATTTTGTGAACAAAACTGTTGATAGATTTAAAGGTAGCAACAATTCGCTCCCCACATTCAGTAGCCTCCCACGCAGACGACCTTTGGGCTTCATCGCCTATTCCTTCGCCACAGACGCCTGCTGAACCGAACATCCACTTCTGTTCACAGGCCGTTTAATTCCAGTTAAAGAAAACAATCCTTATCAACTCATTGCATGACAGCTATCCAATCACATGCTGCGAATCGTTTCCCCAAAACTGGAAAGTCACCTCTGATTGGTTGGTAGCCATGAATGGAAGTGGATGTTCGGTTCAGCAGACGTCCATGGGGAAGGAACGCGTAACATAGACTAAAGGATGTCTGCGTGGGAGACTACCATTCAGTTCAACGGAGATTATTTACAAATTGTCTGGGTGCAATATTTTTAGACCAGGTGTCACTCAGGTAACCAATCACGACACATGTTGCCGCTAAACTCTATCTTGCTTGAGGTAAGTTTCTGGTCTACTTGCTACTAGTTCCACTCCGGCTTGCTTGCTGTAAGCTTCACTCTGGCTTGCTTGTGGTCAGTTCCACTCCGCAAGCAAGCGGTTAGTTCCACTCCGACTTGCTTGCAGTTAGTTCCACTCTGGCTTGCTTGTAGTTAGTTCCACTCCGGCTTGCTTGCGGTCAGTTCCACTCTGGATTGCTTGCGGTTAGTTCCACTCAAGCTTGCTTGTGGTCAGTTCCACTCCCGCTTGCTTGCTGTCAGTTCCACTCTGGCTTGCTTGCAGTTAGTTCCACTCAAGCTTGCTTGTGGTTAGTTCCACTCCGGCTTGCTTGCGGTCAGTTCCACTCTGGCTTGCTTGCGGTCAGTTCCACTCCAGCTTGCTTGCAGTTAGTTCCACTCCGACTTGCTTGCTGTTAATTCCACCCGGCTTGCTTGCAGTTAGTTCCACTCTGGCTTGCTTGCGGTTAGTTCCACTCCGGCTTGCTTGCAGTTAGTTCCACTCCGGCTTGCTTGCGGTCAGTTCCACTCTGGCTTGCTTGCAGTTAGTTCCACTCCGGCTTGCTTGCGGTCAGTTCCACTCTGGCTTGCTTGCGGTTAGTTCCACTCAAGCTTGCTTGTGGTCAGTTCCACTCCGGCTTGCTTGCTGTCAGTTCCACTCTGGCTTGCTTGCGGTTAGCTCCACTTAAGCTTGCTTCTGGTTAGTTCCACTCCGGCTTGCTTGCGGTCAGTTCCACTCTGGCTTGCTTGCGGTTAGTTCCACTCCAGCTTGCTTGCAGTTAGTTCCACTCTGGCTTGCTTGCAGTTAGTTCCACTCTGGCTTGCTTGCAGTTAGTTCCACTCCGGCTTGCTTGCAGTTAGTTCCACTCCGGCTTGCTTGCAGTTAGTTCCACTCCGGCTTGCTTGCGGTCAGTTCCACTCTGGCTTGCTTGCAGTTAGTTCCACTCCGGCTTGCTTGCAGTTAGTTCCACTCCGGCTTGCTTACTGTTAGTTCCACTCCGGCTTGCTCGCAGTTAGTTCCACTCCGACTTGCTTGCGGTTAGTTCCAATCCGGCTTGCTTGCTGTTAATTCCACCCGGCTTGCTTGCAGTTAGTTCCACTCCGGCTTGCTTGCGGTTTGTTCCACTCCAGCTTGCTTGCAGTTAGTTCCACTCGGGCTTGCTTGCAGTTAGTTCCACTCTGGCTTGCTTGCAGTTAGTTCCAATCAGGCTTGCTTGCTGTAAAATTCCACCCGGCTTGCTTGCAGTTAGTTCCACTCCGGCTTGCTTACTGTTAGTTCCACTCCGGCTTGCTTGCAGTTAGTTCCACTCCGGCTTGCTTGTGGTTAGTTCCAATCCGGCTTGCTTGCTGTTAATTCCACCCGGCTTGCTTGCAGTTAGTTCCACTCCGGCTTGCTTGCAGTTAGTTCCACTCCGGCTTGCTTGCGGTTTGTTCCACTCCAGCTTGCTTGCAGTTAGTTCCACTCCGGCTTGCTTGCAGTTAGTTCCACTCTGGCTTGCTTGCAGTTAGTTCCACTCTGGCTTGCTTACAGTTAGTTCCACTCCAGCTTGCTTGCGGTTTATTCCACTCCGGCTTGCTTCTGATTAGTTCCACTTCGGCTTGCTTGCTATTAGTTCCACTCTGGTTCGCTTGCAGTTAGTTCCACTCTGGTTTGCTTGCAGTTAGTTCCACCCCGGCTTGCCTGCAGTTAGTTCCACTCTGGTTTGGTTGCAGTTAGTTCCGCTCTGGCTTTCTTGCAGTTAGTTCCACTCCAGTTTGCTTGTGTTAAGTTACACTCCGGTTTCCTTACATTTAGTTTCACTCCAGCTTGCATTGCATTAGTTCCACTCTGGTTTGTTTGCGGGCTAGTTCAACTCCGGTTTCCTTGCAGTTAGTTTTACTCCAGTTTGCTTGCAGTTAGTTCCACTCCGGTTTGCTTCCGGCTGGTTCAACTCTGGTCAGATTGCAATTTGCTTTCCTTTGTTAGCAGGGGCAGTACTATTTTCACATTTTTAATAACTGTAATATAAAATTTGACTCATTGACTTATGACTCTTAAAAATTTTTATTATTACTCTCTTCCATGGATAATAAGTAATTTTCTGCAACATGGATAGGAAAAGCCATTGACAGTGCAGATCACATAAATGAGAAAAACAGAAACACAAGGTCCGAAATTGCAATCGATACGTCACCAATGCAACCAAAATTTTATCCACAGTGACTAAAAGTTCAGGTTTAGTCGCCAAATGGCGACTACATTTCTTTGTGTTGACGATGTATAATGGCCCTTTTCTCAGACACTGTGTCCCTCCAGAAAATCCTATTGAAAGATATTTGCTTAAGCATTCAAAAAAAGAAAGAAGATATTTCTTCCTTTTGCTTTGCTTTGAACGTTTCTCTCACATTGTAAAACTTGGATGCTTTGCAAACCTTATACGTTAAGTATGTCTCTGGATTGTCTCTTGTAATTTGCAATCTAAAAACTTGAATTTGGCAACCATTTTTTACTACTTAGTTGCCAAATGGTGACTAAAGGATTCTTTTAATTTTGAACCCTGAAACAGTGGATCAAAATCTACCAATCACAACCTGTAGTAAGACTTTTGAGCCCACTGTAGTGTGCAAGGAAATTTCACAAGACGTCTGCGACGATGAATGACAGCAGAGAAAATGATTATTGATTTCTGAGTAGACACCATGTTCCTGCATTTCTGTTCATTATATAAAGTTCAGTAAATAAATAAATTGTAATTTGCTGCGGTTCGCAGAATAGCAGCAAATTGTTGTTTTCACGGTTCACCTACTTTTGACAGTTACCATGACAACGCCACGGGGATAAATGAGCGGGATTTACTGAGGAAAATCACTCTAGACTGACCTCGCTGTCATTCTTAACGTTCAAATTTTATTTTTCTTTTGTCGAGTCGCTTTTCATAGCCTTAGCGAGTTCCAAACTATTACATTCTTGACCTTAGTGGCCACTTGCGTCGACCATTACGAGAGGACATTATGGATCCGGCCATTCAAACAGAAATCGAACGTCAGCAAGCCAAGATGCTCGACAAGATCTCCACCATTATGGACACAAAAATGGATTCCATGAAGCGTCAGCTTGAAGAGACGTCAAACTCTCAGATGACCAAGCTGAAACGCATTCGTTTTTCCGAGGCACCTACCTTCCGCAAGAAGGGTCACAAACAGCAGTACAAACATAACGATCAGGTCAAAACTACGATCAACGAGGCAAGAGCCGCTGTTTCATCAGAAAAGCGCGACGTATGCATCGTGAAGCTCGACGAAGGTATAGAATTGATAGATCAAAGACAGAAACTTATTTTGATAGCAGACCGCTCTGAATACGGTTGGAAGACCGTCGGAGAATAAATAGATAATGAGCTGGCCGAAAACGATGACGATGCAAAGAAAATGAAGAAGGCCGAGAAAGAAGCCCAGCGCAAGATCGCAGAAACACGTGCTTCCAAAATGGCGAAGAATCATAGCGCTTGGTTCAACAAATCCTCCAGGTCATTCCCGAGTCCAGCGACGCAATCCCAGACACAGTATTCCTCGCCTGCAGCGCTTACTTCACCTCAGTTTTCCCCACCATTTAACCCCTCAAGAAGAGCTGTTCTTTGCGGGCCGTTGAAGAAACCAGGCACATGCTTCAGTTGTGGGAAGCCAGGCCACTGGCATAATGAATGCCCCTTGATGGCCGTAACTCAGTCACAGGAGGGAAAGAAGTTAAGTAATTTTTTCATTGATTTAAATGATAGAGAACCGTTGGCAAACAATGATTTTGTATACGAGCTTGGCGTTTGTCTGGAGTTTGAATCTTACGAAGTCGGTGAAGTATTCTCCAAGGGAGGGGATTTCGCAGAAACCGAATTTTCCAAGGGAAACGTATGCGGGAGGCTTCGAAGCCATATCTCTGCCTGGCAGGCAATAGGACCTACCAAACCTGTTTTAAGCATCATTGCAGAGGGTTATAAATTACCATTACTTTCCATCCCAGAGGCCGTAGTTTTGAAGAATAACAGGTCCGCCTTAAATAATTGTACTTTTGTTACACAAGCTTTAGACGATCTGTTAAGCAGTCAGTGTATCTCTATCGTTACTAGTCAACCGTGGGTGGTCAATCCCCTGAGTGTGTCCATCCGAGATGAGGGGAAAAAGCGTCTTGTACTTGATTTGCGACATGTGAATCCCCATCTTTTCAAATACAAGTTCAAGTGTGAGGATGTGCATACTGCTCAAAACCTCCTCGGAGAAGGCTATTACCTGTACACTTTTGACATCAAAAGTGCTTGCCACCATGTTGAGATTTTCCCAATTCACCGTTCCTATCTGGGATTTCAGTGGCATTATAAGGGGAAAATGACATACTTTGTTTTCAATGTATTACCATTTGGGTTGTCTACAGCACCTTATGTATTTACGAAGCTTCTTAAACCTGTAGTAAGTCATTGGAGAAGTTCAGGTAAGAAGGTCTGTATGTTTTTAGATGACGGCCTGGGTGGGAATTTTCCCTTAGAGTCAGCTTCTGTAGATGCTAAAGAAGTTAAGGAGGATCTGTGTAAACTGGGGTTTGTTTTGAGTGATAGTAAATGCAGTTGGGAACCAGAACAAATACAGACATGGCTGGGGCATATTTTTAATATGGCAGAGAATCGGTTGTATGTTACTGAAAGCAGGATTGCTAAACTTAGAGCGTCTCTTTCAGTTATTTTGACCAATCCTTATTCAGTTACTGCCAGACAGTTGGCTCATGTTACTGGCTGCATAATATCCATGTCACAGGCAATCGGCTCAAGTGTCTATTTACACACTAGACACATGCACTTTGCCATTGAAATTACATGTTACAAGTCGTGGGATTCAATCGTTCCCTGTTCTACTAAATTGATAGAGGAACTCTCTTTTTGGGACACACATGTGACGCATCTTAATGGTAAGAAACTGTTTGACCAGCCAGAAGCTTTTCATTCTGTTGTCTATTCTGATGCATCAGAACAGGGGTACGGTGGTTACATTATTTCTGGAAAGCAGAATTTGGTCTGTCAGGGCCAGTGGGAAGTAGAGGAAAGTACTAAGAGCTCCACCTGGAGAGAACTCAAAGCAGTACATAACATGTTACTGTCAGTTGGAAGTGCCTTAAAAGGGCATAAGGTACAGTGGCATACTGACAACCAGAACGTGGTGCGCCTCATGGCGAGAGGAAGCATGAAACCAGACTTGCACACAGTTGTTGAAGACATTGTGTATATGTGTACTAAGCATCATGTTGTAATCTTTCCAGTTTGGGTGCCTAGAGAAGAAAATCAGTTAGCTGATTATCTAAGTAAACTCACTGACGTCAATGACTGGGGAATACACCCTTGTATTTTTCAGTGGATTAACAATATGTGGGGACCATTCACTATTGATCGCTTTGCGTCCTGGTACAATGCTAAATGCGTAAGGTTCAACTCTCGCTTTTGGAATCCTGGTTGTGAAGCTGTGGACGCTTTCGCACAGGACTGGCTGGGAGAAAATAACTGGGTGGTACCTCCCCCAAGCCAAATTGTTAGGACATGGCGTCACTTTCAGACATGTAAAGCTAAAGGAGTTTTGATTGTACCTTTGTGGAAAGGGGCTGCCTTCTGGCCAGGCCTATGTCCAGACGGTGTGCATCTCGCTAAATGTGTTACAGACTGGGTGGGCATCCCAGAGTTCAACTCGGCCGCTACAGTCAAAGGTCGGACGTATAATTCTATTTTCCATGGCAACAAGCTTAAGTTTAAACTTATAGCTGTTTATGTTGACTGGCAGTCCCTGCGAAAGGAAAATAGCAATAGGGGGTTTTGCCTATCAGAGAGAGGCTTGTGCCAAAGTTGCCTAAACTGTTAATTGTTTAGTGTGTCCACAGGTGACATCTTATGTTACAGCTCACAGGTAGTTTGTCATAGACCCTTTTCAGAAGGTCCGTGCCCACAGGTGGCTCGCTTTGTGTCGATACACTAAGGGAGCGTTACGGATGTTCAAGTGGCGCTTTGAGTATATTTTCAGCTAGATAATTGCCAAATGTTACAATGTCAAGTAACTTAATTTTCTTCCTCCTTGCAGATCTAAACATCTTCAGTCAAGGACCCTGGATGGAGCTTCAAGATCGTGTTAAGTCTAATGCTCAACTCACTAATTTGTTTGAAAACCTAAAACAAACTGTTTTCGCAGCTAAAGCTAGTGGAACTGTGAATACCTATTGTCGTTCGTTAAATCGTTGGATTGAATTCGCTAAAGCCAAACAGTTAGTTGTGTTCCCAATTTCGGTAGTTGATGCGGCTTTGTATTTTAGTCACTTGTCTACTTGTCAAGTTTCAGCATCAGTGATAGAAACGAACTATTGTGCACTGAAATGGGTGCACGAAGTTGCCGGGGTCACTAACCCCATGTCAAACCTATTTGTCAAAAACATTGTTGAAGGGGCCAAAAGGCAAAACGCAAAACCTGTGGTAAAGAAAGATCCAATCACTAAGGAAGCGTTATTGGCATGCTGTGACAAGTATGAGCATTGTAATGACTTACCAGTACGTAGAAACATCGCTATGGCACTGTTGTTGTTTGCCGGGTTTTTCAGATTTAGTGAAATATCAGCACTTACTGTTCAAGACGTTACTATTGATGCAACTCACTTAGTTATTAGAGTTACTCAAAGTAAGACCGATCAGTATAGAAAAGGGGACGAACTCGTTATTAGTAGGTCAGACAAAGTGACATGCCCTGTCAAAAACTTGGAAAGATACCTGTCCTTGGCATGTATTGATAGAAAGCACAAAGATTATCTGTTTAAGCCATTAGTTAAGTTAAAATCCGTCTATCGCCTTATCCAGAAGGTAAAGCCTATCAGTTATACTGCAGCTAGGGAATCAATTATTAGTCTGCTCAGGGAATTTATGCCAGCATCGGCAAATATTAGTTTACATTCGTTTAGAGCAGGTGGTGCCACTGCTGCAGCCAATGCACAGATTTCAGACCGCTATTGGAAACGCCACGGTAGATGGCGGTCAGAGTCTGCAAAGGACGGTTACGTTGAAGATTCAATAGATACACGCTTGCTTGTTACAAAGTCTCTGGGGCTTTAGTCGTTTAGAGCCAGTTTATTCACGCTCATAATCCCGTTCTTTTTGTTCTAGCCCTTTACCGGCACAGCGGTCAGTACCCTATTTAACAGTGAATTTGTGTGGTTGTGGGATCGTTCTGGGTTGGGAATAGGGAAAACTTGTAATTTGCTGCGGTTCGCAGAATAGCAGCAAATTGTTGTTTTCACGGTTCACCTACTTTTGACAGTTACCATGACAACGCCACGGGGATAAATGAGCGGGATTTACTGAGGAAAATCACTCTAGACTGACCTCGCTGTCGTTCTTAACGTTCAAATTTTATTTTTAAGCTTTCTTCTGTCGAGTAACGTTCAAAATTTTTATTAATATGTATTGAAGCATTAAGTTTGTAACCCTACTCCCTCAGGGTTGTTAGTACTGCCTGGCGCTGCATTCGGGAGGGATCAGGTTTCCTCCTTTAGAGACATGTATGCCACATGGCTCATTTGAACTTGTCTAATAAACGGGACTGTCTCTAGCCCTTTACCGGCACAGCGGTCAGTACCCTATTTAACAGTGAATTTGTGTGGTTGTGGGATCGTTCTGGGTTGGGAATAGGGAAAACTAGAAATAAATAACGTCGTTTGCATCTAAGCGTGGACACATGATAGAAAAGACATGTTCTAATTTGGTGCAAACATGACATGCTTGGTAACCAAACATTTGAAGTTTGAATTTGTGTTTGTGAACACTACCTGTTCCTGTACTTTGTCCATTGCCTTCTTTAATCCTTCATCTGAATCATATTTTTCGACACCATCTGTTAATCCTTCTTTAGCATAGTCCTCCAACTGGTTGTAAACACAAATTAAATAATTCAAGTTAAAAATGGACGAGGGGCTTGCTATCAGGGCTCGACACTAACGGTAGCCAACTAGCCACAGACTAGTACAAATTTAGTTTTGTTAGTAGGTTTTCGATTTCCACTAGCCACTGGCTAGCTAGTAAACAAAATGAAATTGGCCGAAGCAGTTTCTGTCTTCCTCAAGCAAGACAAACACAAACACTTTGCTCAGAAACTGAAGATCAGAATTTCATCATGGACATCTCATGCTACCAGACTATGTTCCACAAAAATTGTTTTATTATTGGAACTTATTTCAGAACAATGCAATTGTCAACATTATGTATTCAAAGAAAGTCACTTGCTTTGTGTTTCCAAGTCTTGCTAGGGATCAACTGTTATCAGACCTAGCCAACACCAACGCTGGGCTAGTAAAAAAAATTGGGCTAGTAAGCTTGTAATCTGAAAAGTTAGTGTCGAGCACTAGTTTGCCCATCTTTCTTTTTTTTTTTTTTTTTTTTTTTTTTTTAATTTTATTGACTTTCCCCAAGGGGGCTTTTCAAAGACAACATTAAAAAAATATATATATTCCTATTTACAATTAAAATTAAGAATAAATAAAATAAGGTTCTAAAAAGATTATAAAAATATATATAAATATAAAAATTACAATTCTTTAAGTAGTTTAGTCCTCAGGCGATTTTTAAAAACAGTGACTGAATCACACAGTTTAAGAGAATAATCTAAAGAATTCCATAAATTAACTATTCTATAATGAAAGGTTCTTTGGCCGGTGGCGGTCTTAAAAAGTGGGATGTTTAACAATTGTGAGTTTCTGGTGCTATGACCGCTCACCTCGGCTCGCTTTAAAAATTTTGAAGACAGGTATTCAGGGGCGTGACCTGTCATACATTTAAAGGCCATTGTGGCGCTTCGGTAATATAGCTGGTTTGCTACAGGTAGCCAATTGAGCTCTTTACGAATGGGCGTAATATGGTCATATTTGCGCGCAACGCTCACAATGCGGCAAGCGAAGTTTTGCACAGCCTGCAGTTTGTTAATGTTACACTTCGATGTGTTTGCCCATACATACTTTCCTCGTTTGCCTGCTCACTTAGCAGTTCAGTTATAATATCCTAGAATTTTCTACTCTGAAAATGGCCTCTACTTATGTTCAAAGTGCAATGGATGTGAGGAAATCTGTCAAGTGGACCAAAGATCCATTCTGGTTTGGTTCAGAACAATTCCGGTCCAGACCCTTGTAAATGTATAGTTGGGGTAAGTTTCTAAAGAAACTGTGGTGCTGCGTCGGTGGAAAGTATAACAGTATAATTTGGTTTTATCAACTGGGTTGATAATGTGAATTGGCCACTGTAAAGAGATTCGAGAGCTGACGTTTCAAGTGTTAGCCCATCGTCGGAGTGAAGGGCTCCGACGATGGGCTAACACTCGAAACTTCAGCTCTCGAATCTCTTAATGGTGGCCAATTCACATTATCAACCTTGTAAATGTAGCCTTAATTGTTTCATTTGTTATTATCAAATTTTATTAATTGCTATTATTTGAACTTCATTCAGATTACGAGAGTTTTAACTATCATCTTTACTTACTTTTCCTTTGTAAGCATAAGCCAAGGCCCCTGCTGCAATCTCCAGGATGAAAATTATTGCCAGCAATATAGCAAACTGCAGGGAAAACACACAGCCTATTACATTTGACAGTCCATACAATTTGCAGATGTAATTTAAAATCACCTTTTAACAGTGCAGAAACTCAAACTGTGAACACTTGACATACTGCATTACATTTTCACATTAATATTTTTATGATTATCCAATGAGAGCTCTTGATACCGACCAAGGATTAGTGCTTTCAGCACCTAAGAGAGCTAATTTATTTAATTATTTTGTTTAATATATGAATGGCTAACACTGGACAAAGGCCAAAAAAGGCCAAGTGTTCACATTTTGAGCTCACTGTAATATAATATTAAATTTCCATATTATACAATTTTTTTAATATTGGCAGACAAAATATAGAACCAAAGGAGCTTTTAAAATTATAATAAAATAAAAATGGCAGGTCACTGACTTAGTTTTAAAGATAATTGGCAAAAACTGATCGTTCCCTTGTCATCGTTGAGGTGTTGTCATGGTAACCACTTTGATATAATAAACATTTTTTAAGTATTGCCCAAATCTATTCATACTTTGACTGAATGATCTTACAACTTCCTGCAATCCTGTATGTAGTTTTGCAAGCGCTATAACAGATAGAATTAAACTCTTTCTAGCATCATTACATTGACGTTTTCAGAATCCTTAAGGGGGGAGTGGGTCATAGAAAGCATCCCTTCTTTGGGCAAGATACAGATAGTTTATGAAACTACACATTAACAAAATAATATGTGACTGAAAAAGGAAGAAAAATAAAATAATTTGCCATGAATAAGGCAGTTCTGGGGGCTTGATGACATCTAGTTGTCCCACGTTCGAGCCCCTCCACCTAACACTAGTTGTTGTAGTTCTTACTGGTAGTTAAGTTTCTTATCTAGTTTAACTCCTTCTCTAAACTGGTCTACTTTGCCCTTCTTAACCAGGTTACTACTTGTATGTTCACGGTAATATGTGTTTGTAATGTTTACTTTGGTTATGATACAAGTTGGGAAGTGGCTGATGACATTATTTTATACATTAAATGTATGTTATTATACATGGTGTATGTTGTATGATTTACAAGGCGACATGCCAAACTGTGGCCACCCAACAAACTTTTTTGACAATCAGAGAGAATTTGTTTGAGCTGTCCCACCTCCTAGGAATTTTCAAAGCTGTTCTCACGAAAACCTGTCACGCTTATATCAAGGAGGCGGGACAACTCAAACAAAATCGTGCTCTCTGATTGGCTAACTTGTCAAAAAAGTTTGTTGGGTGACCACAGTTAAACACGTCGTGCTGTAAATTACAGTGGGTTGTAGCTCTCTGTGTCATACTAAAATTTTATCTTGACAAACAGGAATGGCAATTTACTAAGGCAAGCATATTGTATGTCCAAGACTGCAGGTTTCATAGTCACGACTGCGATGTTGAGCCATTTACTCGAATCATGTTTATTCTTTGTTTCACTGTTGTTTCGTAAAGGTTCATTTACATGTCGAAAACCTTTTGTTCTACTTTCGACAATCTAAATCTCAGATTGCAAAAGTTTAGATCCCGGGAGCAAAGTTTTTTTTTTGCACCAGAGCAAGAGGTTCTGGGACTGTGGTTTGCGAAGCCAGGATTTTGAAATTTGCCTAAAATTTGCAAAGATTGATCACTTTAAGGGCTATTCTATGCCCCTTTTATTTATTTTCTTACCGTTGTAACCATGCAGTAGTTTTCCTTGTAAGCACCACAGCATCCTAAAAAGCCAACAATTGCCACAATGACACCAATGATGATCAGGAACACAGGTCCCGTTGTCAGGCTGCTGTCACTTAGATGGATGAAGTCACCATATTTTGCCTTGATCACTGCACCGACAGCAATCAAACCAATACCAGACACCTACATGTACAAGACAAATAGTGAAATACTAGTGAAATGCTAACAAACGCGTTTACAACTGCGTTGGCAAAAGAGCACAAACGTGTTTACTTCTAAAGGTCAACGCGTTTCAAACGCGTTCGATGGTTCGCTTGTTTCTGAGCGGTACTGTATTGGCGTCCTTGAGGTACACCAACATGGCAGTTCCATACTGGGCTCTGTAAATTTGTGCAGAACATTTTGACAAATATCTCAAGTCTGGAAAAACACACACACCTAAAACCTGGAGAAGTGTCTTCTTTATTTATCTTAAATAAAAATTTTATTACAGTTTCTTAACTCTGTGCACTGAATGGTTTTAGACTTAATTTTTTAGTGTGTGACAGTGAAAATACTCTATAAATTATACACTACTGTAAACTACCAGTTGAAAGAACCAGGCTAAAACAAGTGTAAAGAATATTTTATCTCGAACGAGGCAACAAGGGCTAATTTGAATGTGCATATATCAGCGGCCATTTTGGAATAAGGTGTATGGTTTATTTTTTCCACCCGGACGTGTCCACTGAATGCTGCAAAAGAGCCAGGCATCTGGGGGTGGGTGCACGCTAAAAACCTTCAGGCGTCAATGGGTTAAGTAATTAATCTCTTTGATCTGCAACTTGCTTGCCTTATTTCTTTTCTTAGTGTCTTGATGTTGAAAAACTGGATTGGGAAGATTTATATTTAGAGGGGCAAAAAGCAGTTAGAATATCTTTCTTTAGCAGATTGGTGGGTCTGTATCAATATATGTTTCTGTAACATTTAGTTTTTTTATGGCATTGGGTTGGGATCCCTGTGACCCATCCCCAATCCAGAGGACCAGAGTGTCTAATTTCATCCAGGCCCTCACCCTTGACCTATCCAACATGGTTGAACCTGCCAGGGAAGCCCCCACTGTTATATCTCTGGGGGTCCTAGAGGCAGAGATGCTACGAAGCCAATGACAAGGTCAAGCCCTAGGATTTCACGGTAACGATCGTTTCCGGTACCGTGTCGTTACCGTGTGCTTAAAATAACGGAACCGAAAAATAGTTTCCCATGTAAATATTCAGCCTTACCGACCAAAATTCACTTGATATGAGTTTTTCACACTCTGATTCTCAATTAGTAGAGCAATTCGTTGGTTGACTCTGCTTATATACGAAACAAAAACGTTGTTTAGCATCTCTCGTCCTGACTGCCATCTTGTATCGTTCCCAAAGTGCATTGCACGGTACTGGTGACCCAGGTGTTCCTTTCTCCGTGCGATCAATATGGCTTCCGGCGCCAAAAAGAAGAAATACGACTCTGTAAGTTTAAAAACATTTAAGAGGTGGTCTTTCAGTGATAATTTCACAGTGGAAACTGACGATGAGGGCCAAATTTCTTTGTTGAAATGCAAGATTTGCAGCGAACATTTCACGTGAGTATGCTTCTTAGTTCGATCTATGAATTACCCGATCTGTTATGCGACTTTTTCAAGCATTTTGTCCATTTCCTTCTCTGTTTTTAATTGAAACGTTCTTTTGTCTTTCTGTTGATACTTAAATAGACGTTGAACTTTTTTTTAAAAAAGTATACACTGAAGCTCTGTTTTAAAGTATTTACAAGATGTTTATTGAAATCAACGGTATTAAAAACGGGTTCCCATGAATTTTAACGGAATCGAAAAATAGTTACAGATGGGTTCCCATGATCTCTAGGCACAGAACCGAAAAATTGTTTTCCATGGGATTTGAAATCCTAGGGCTTGAAGGTATAAACACCACCATGCATAGAGGCATCAAAAAAGTTAATATTGGTTGGACAAAAAACCTCACCATCATTATGAGTCAGCATTATCGAGGTGGGAGTGGTGGCAGTCGAAAAGTGCTGATTGACAAAGGAAGTTCTTAGAACTAATGTTTACATGTAAGTAGCAAGATCAATGTGCCAGACAATGCACAATGACCTTTTTCTCAGACACTGTATACTTCCAGAAAATTGTATTGAAAGATATTTGCTTCTAAAACCATCGAGAAAGTCAATCCATCCTTTTTGTTTTACTGGAAAACTTGCCAAAACCCTCGAGTACATCATGTTTGCCTAGAATTTGCGTCTCTTGTAATGCATGGCTATCTGTCATGGATCCTTCCTGAAGTGTATTTGTGTTACAGAACATTAACTACAAGGTTAGTGGCCAAACAACTTCACATTTAACAACTGCATCGCTAAGTGGAGGTTGGGTCCCTGGGGCATCCAGGGACTTCCACCGTTGGAAGCGAGCCCCTAGACCGAGTATAGCTCCCACGGCTGGCAAATCCTCACAAACCCAGCCATAAGACCTGCCTTGCACGAAGCATGAAATTCTGAGTTGCAATTAAATGACTCAGTCCAAATAATCCAGCTCTTCGCTTAATTATTTTTATATTTTTAATATATTTTATATTTTTCTGTAGAGGTACACCTACATGTAGTGGCAACGAAAAAATTTAGCAGGCCTAGGGAATTTTTATTTCAGAATTTTATGACGCCACATGAAAACCAAGAATATAAATTCTCCCAACTGTAAGCCACGCATTTCTTACGAAGTTAGTTCAGAAAAATTCATTTCTCGATTTTAACAGATTTCGATGACCTGCAATCTTTTTCCCGAACTTTCCAGCCCTGGAAAATGCCATAATAAAAACCCAGGACTTTCCAGGTTTTTCAGGACTCGTACGAGCCCTGCACCATTGTAAATGTTGAGTTTTTGAAACCAGGAGAATATGAAATGAGATGGCTGATTTTCAAATAGTACTTCATGTAAGCAATGGGAAATGTATCCCTTTCACTGTGGTTCCCTAGAATTTCTTTACCAGTTTGAAACGTTCTTTTACCTGCTGTGCTGAAAACTAGGGAGAGCACTACAGTTATTTCTGACCTGCAAGTCGTTTCCTTTCTGTTCAGCTGAATGCCTTTACTAACATGCAGTTCCCTCGATTATTCTCTGCTCTCAAACGATATTAATTCAATTTCATTGAATACTATAGCAACTAAGGTGTCTTTCAGTTATGTATTTATCACTACCAAAAGAAACTTAATGTAGGCATGCTAATAAAAAATTACAACATACATTACTTGTAAATTTTGTTTTTTTGCATCCACATATAAATCTCCTTCTTCAGCATATTACTCAAGTCAAGTCAAGTAACTCGGTGAAAAGCTGAACTTAAATTTAATTATCAGTGTTGTTATATTTACTGAAATCAGCAAGTTAGATGCATTTGTATGTAGCCCAAAATAAATCAAACACATTTCTAAGGATGAAAAGCCTTGTTTTGTTTATCTTGTCCCAGTGTCAGTTACCATCTCATATACCATATGAAACATAATAGACAGTTGCTTTTACTAGCTTGAACATTAGTATCTAAACACTGGTTTTTGGCAAAATATTATCATAATTGCTCAATTTTTGAGAAAAATTAAAAGTGTTCATTTTGACTCAGTCACAAAACTGTCCTTGGTCACATCAACTTTGCCACACCATCCAGAAAAATTGCGAACTGAAAAAAATACTCTGAATTGTAAACTATCATTTAGTATTTTATAAGTAGTTCAAAAATTTTCTGACTTCTAATTCAAATTCACAGTCACACTAAAGTGGATGTGGCTAGTCAAGTAGATGCATGACTGGTGAGTGTGAATTTATATTTTTTTTTCTAGAAAATTTAATATGCTGGATTTGAAAACTGGAATGAATTGGTGGCTTTTGGAAGGCAAATTTGTATTTAAATAACAGAGAAACACGAGGTTAGGTTGTTTTGTAAACTAAGGCTGTGAGACAAGCAGGAATGTTTAAAGTCAACAAAACAGTAACAGCGGGAGCCCTCCCAAATTAAAACGTTCAAACCCTAGTTTTTATTTTGAATCTGTACATGTTGCCTTCGTCACCCGCCGCACGCCGCAAAATATCGAAACCCATGCCGAAGATCTTCGGCATAACCTACACTGAATGCACCCTGGCTGTCAAATTACATCATAAAGCAAAGTAATGCAGAAATAATGCCCAGTGTGGTCATATAAGCCCAATAAAGCTGATGACACATCAAAATAACACATCGATCTCCCTGTCATCAATATTCTCGATATTTAACTACCTTGATCAAACGTTCTAAATCCCCCATTTTTCTCTTACGTTTCTCGAATATCACGCCTATCAACCCACAGATGTGTTTGACCGAATCGAATGAGCCCTAACTCTAACTTTGAGCACGATTTGGCGAGGAACACTTTTACAAATTCAAATCCACCACGAAAATTAGGTAATGGTCGACCCGTAATGCTACCAAACCGAACCCAACTGAATTGAAATTTTCGCGAAAAGGAACAAAATATGGAAGACCACAACTCACTCTCGCTTACTTTGGAAACCACGTCATAGACTTCTCGCGATTAATGCAACTGCCAACCCTCTGTTCCTCTGACATTTACAATAATACATCGCGAACGTGATTGATTCGTTGAAAGTGTTTATAGCCGAAGCGCGCGCGATGGACCAGAAAGTCAACTGCTTTTCAACGCCACCCAAAAAGAACATAAATTTTCTGTCTATTAATTTAATGTAGCTGACAACCCTCTGTTCCTCCTAGAGAAATAAAAAATATGGCATGATATCGCGAAAGCAGTTTAAATGATTTTTGTTGAAGTCCTTGCTCGAAGCGCGCCCGATTGAGCAGAAAGGTACGGAGCCAAACTGCTTTTCAACGTCGACCCAAAAGTGCACGAGTTTTCTATTTATAACCAAACGAAGAAAACACATCGAATTAAGTAAACGGTAGATAAGTGTACAAGCAGCTTTCCGCGATATAAAGCCGCAAACAAACCACAAATAAGACTAAAGTGAAGATAAAATTTATGCGCAATGCAAAGTACAACACTCAAATAATTTGCCATCAATGAGGCACGTCATAAGACGAACAAAATGACTTCTACTCACCCAGAAAATAAAATTGAAGAAGAACAGCAGGTACTTGATGAGTACCATTCCACCAGATGCCATTTTGCCGTAATATACTTTGCCAAGTAAGTAATAAATCCGGAGCAAGCAAGTTGCGAAATGCAAATGCACAACCGGGCGCTGTGCACAGAATCGAAAGTATTGCAACCCGATTTAGAACCGAGCGTCACTTTTCTGTTTCATGATTGGCTAATTTCCAAGTCGCGTGAGAACTTGCTAAGCGGTAAAACAGTTCCGTTCCGTCACACACTTAACTTCCGTTGTAAAGGAAATATCTTCATGAGTTTTTCACGGAATTGTACGATTGTTTAGAATAGTTATTGTGATCAAGCGATATTTTTACGTCTTTTACGGGAAGAATGAAAACATTTTGTTTTTAAAGGAAAAAGAAAAGACAGTTTCGCTGCACTTGAGGGACTTCAGCGGGCCAAAAATGTCAAAGATATTTCATTGTATCACAGATGTAAATATTTAGCGAAGTTACAGATCGATCAATACTGTGCGCCAGTATTCATTTGACAGCTAAAAATTTTAAAATGTAAATTCAAGTTAAATTTGTATTTGTATTACCAAAAGTGACGCTTATAATATGCGTGAATGAACACGACAACAAAATACGTAAAATAGTGAAATAAATTACTTTTGTCAGGAATCAATGAATCGGAAAGTCTTTTTCCGCGTTCAGTTGAATATGTTTGACGATTTGAAGCTTCCCGAAGTCAAAAACACTTCCCTCAGTTTTTTTTTTTAATTCAGTGGTAAAGGGGACTTTTGAACTAGGGCAAAAATGCTTATTTTACTTTCATACTCAAAATAAAAAGATAATATTCATAATATACTGCATAGTTCATTGCTTTCAGGAATGTCTGATCAGCGGCTATGTTTTTGTTTTTTATTTTTGTACCTCCCTTCGAACCACTTTTGCTGTCACGCAAACTGTGCTTCCCTGGAGAAGATTGCGTGACGTCGGCCAGGTAAATTATAGGGAATCTCCACCGACGCGACAGATTCAGAAAGTACTATAAAGGCCGGAGCGGAGGAGATGCATTATCAAATTTTCTCTTCTAATACTACATGTGAATGTAGCCTGCGTGCAGAGGACTATCATTTCTATCGAGAACAAAACAAACAACAGGAACAATACCCCTAGTTGTCCCCTAAAACAATAGCAACTGCTGCACTAGATGCCCGGGATTAGAGGATCAGTAGAATTACAATGCAAGCTTCCGAGAGCTTCCCACACCACCGTCTCCGTTTCCTTCCGGCCACTTTTCCTTCCCTTAACGATTTCAGAAAGGAGAACCGGAATTGAAACAGAAAGAGATCTGAGAGTCGCCGAGGCACGTTTCCTTTTCGCAAATGGTCGCTCTAGTCTCCTTCGCAGCCATTATTAGGGTCGTCACGCAACGCTCCTCCTCAGGTGGGGAGGAGAATTGCGTGATGACCCTAATACTCCGGACATTTGAGAACACTCGAGAAATGTAGGAAACACGAGCCGCAGGCCTCGTGTTCTCAAATGTCCGTCGTGTTTTATGACAGTATAATACATGGCTTAGGCTTCTTTATTTGTTAATTATATGTTAACCAAATCAATGCGCGTGCTGTCATTGGTCAATCAGCTATGGTTTATTGTGCCAGTAAACTAATGGCAAAATCGCACATTTCTAAAAGCAACAGACCACAAGTTACTTGGTTTACAATGTATGTGGTTCATGCCTGCTGCTGGTGCGAGGCCAAAAGAAACCAAAATAAACCTAATGGATTGCATTTGTCTGTGTAGTGAAGCTGAAATATGTCAAAATTCGTTGCTGAGCTATCAGGCAACTGAGATTGCCAGCACATTTTTTTAAACTTATTTACCTGATCGGCAAGGCAGAAAGACTCACAAGTTACCTGAAATTCTCCTAGGAACCATCAACCACTAATTTCTGGCGAGCAGAAAAATATTCTTTAAAAACCCGGGCTAGTTTAGCACGCAGCTAGGTCAGCGTCTCGCTCTTCTTCAGTTGAAGTTGAAGTTTCCTTTCGCAGACTTGGAAGATGAAGCTGTTCACCGCAATAACTCTTCTGTTGCTAAATGTTACTAGCATGCTTCATGTTGAAGGGCGTAGGAAATGTTATATTTGCGCTGAACTTAAGCAGATAAATGCGAAACTGTCTGAACTTCAGCAGCTAGATACAAAGTTAGATCAGATAAATGCGGCATTGGGCAAACTGTTGGCCAGTGGAGGGACAAATGGAGGTGGCTCCTCGTCAGGTGAGATTATTAAGTGTAAGAACGTCAATTAGAGCTCAGGAAAATCAATCGAAATTACGTATTCCCGGTTTTTTTAACTGCTGTTTTCGTCTCAAGTTAGAAAGGCTTTTCTTTATCCAATTGAACAACGCAATGAGCTAGGATCTGAATACCAATTCTTTAAATAAGGATCGATATTAAAAAGCTGCAGGGACAATTTTTTTGTAATACAGTTAATTCTCATTATTGTATTTCATGCAAAGTTGCCTTGTTCGAAACGGAAAGCCCCGTGACATTGTCTTAAACCGTAGAAAAAACGCATAGGAATTTTCGCGAGGCCAAAACTGGGCGTGCATGGGTGGTCGACGCGCGAAATAGAACATAATTGGACTGAATTGCTTTCATCCAAAATTCAAACCCGGTTTGTTCCTCCAGGGTCAATTTTTTTTTATTTACACACAACCGACTCATGGGACCCTCATTTGCTTCCGATAAACAGGACAGGCTGAAGTAATTTAACGAGGATTAGCAAGCTTACGTCGTTTTCTCTTCTATTTAGAATCCGGGTCACCAGCACCAGCAGCTTCATGTAAAGAGATTCATGACAAATCGAAGTAAGTTTTTCGGTAAAGAATGATCGTATGACCTTACAGTATATATAGGTGGCGTTGGGCGTTGTAATCTCTTTACCCGCCCCCTCCCCTACTCAACGCCCTAAAAACGTGATAACGTGATTTTGATAATCATGAGAACACGGAATGTTTTCCCAAATTGAAGCCTCGGGTGCGTTAGATGTTATATGATTTGTCCTGTTTAGACGCAGAGTTCTTATTGTTTAGGTCTTCTATTTGGAAATAACTTTCTTATGAGGAAAAGCGTTTCAATATTTCCTTCACATTAATTTTTTTATCTTTGTTATTTCAAATGCCACAATGGCCTCGCTTCCAGCCGAGTATCTCAGTGTTTTTAAGGATCCGGGGACCGAGGGGAGACTGGAACTAGGTTGTATCATCTCCAGTTCATTCGCCTTTTAAGATAATTTCCAGAATGTTTCAGTGGCCAAGTTACACCAGTTATACTTACAGGACTCAGGGAAGTTAACGTGGTTTTACTTTCAGGGCACATGACAACCAAGCTTACGAGCTGACGATGCAGGATGTCGGGAAAATCCCTGTTTATTGTCACATGAGTGACGCTGGCCTTGGTGAATGCGGCGGTGGCGGTTGGACACTGGTGATGAAGATAGACGGCAAAAAGGTACACGCATGTAAAGCTATTAAAGTTTTCCTTTTTTCAGTATATATGTTTGTAATTTATCGTGATTTGTCTTTTCCAATATACTTCTCGTGCTCATCTTGTCCCGCCTCGACTAACTTTGCGGCTATTTGCGGGACAACCCCCTAACACCTTTCTTTTAAATTTGTAAATAAATTGTTGTTGTTGACTAGACCACAAACAGTCTGCTTTTTAAGGCGGGGTTTTACCTGAATTTGAATTAAATTTGGAGAGGTTTAGAGTAGGTATAAAAGGAAGAAAATTAGTTTTGACAACACCCACAGACGGTTGACCCCCACCCAAGAGTAACCAGCTTGGTAGGGGGACTGTTTGGGTGTGCATATTTTCATTTTCAACTTAGAAATTCTAATTTTCAAACCCCATTAATTCTTCAACATTTCAAATTCCTCCCAATTTTCCTCCTCCTTTAAGAAAAACTCCCTCCTCCCAAATATACCCAAAAATCATCCAAAAATTACAAAACATTCACTAGTGAGATGAATGAAGGGTTTTCTCATTCCTTGAATCGCAAACGAGATATGCGCTTTAAACCCACTTTAAATGACGGAAAAACGGATTTCAGGTAGAATCCCGCCTAAAGACGAATTGGAGCGAGGGGAACCTTAGAGCATTTTTTTTATTTTTTAACCTTTTTTAAGTATTTAACAAAAAAATATGTAATATATAAAAAAATATGCATAACCGAATTTTTCATAGTGGGAGAAATTGTTCAAAAGAGAAATGTGTATAATTAAAAAAAAATTTAATATCTCTGGAACGAGGGGAGATACCACAAAATAAAATCACCATTCGTCTTCATTTATAAATGCCTTTATGAATCTTTATGAAGTCTTAAGTCGAAAGTATAACAAATAATCGTCATAAATAATTCTTTCTGGCTAATTTCGTGTTGTTTCTATTCTACAAAGAAAACGTTTCACTACGATTCATCCTACTGGAGTGATAAAAATCATTACGGACTCCCAGAAGGGGCGAACGAACTCGACACAGATGAAGTCAAGCTTCCGACATACTGGAACACGCCCTTCACCAAGATCTGCCTTGGGATGGAGGTGGACGGAAAACGGAATTTTCTTGTCATCGAAAAGACTGCCAACTCCCTTTACTCGCTGATTGCCGACGGAACACACCGTAATACGTTCCTGGGTCGTGACAAATGGAAGACGCTGATTGGCGCAGAGGCTTCGCTACAAACCAACTGCAACATAGAAGGGTTCAATTCTATCGGAGGGAATCCCGTTGCCTCTAAAGCAAGAATCGGCATTATTAGCAATCAAGAAAATGAATGCAACAGCTGCGACTCCAGGGTAGGGTTTGGGACCGGAGGGTTCGGGGACGACTCGAACACATGTGGCAATGAGGCCACGTGGAGTCCAGATAATGGAGACAAACACATCAAAGCTATGGGGTTCATTTTGGTCCAGTGATTACACAGCTATGTCAACGTATTGCCACAATAGCTGCAGAGTGAAGGGAAGATCAGATCGGGACTGTAACAATAAAAATAACTATTCTACTACAGGAGGGTCTCAATGGGGTTAACCGTAAGCCGTAAAATGGCCAAAAATTTAGCCTTTAGGCGCAAAAATGAAAGAATTTTAACCGTTAGCCGTAAAAAATGTTAACCATAAAAACTCTAAATACAAAAGTTTGTTTATGTGTTCTGGTAGCGTGAAAAGCCGATCGAAACCGGAAGTGTCGTAAGTGTCTGCATAATTTGTTGCATATGTCGCGTCGTTGCGCGAGTTGACAGACGTTTTGACAGCTCTTGTATTTTACGAGTGCACACACACACAAAAACTACTTTTTTATCTCAAAATGGTCCAAAGACTTTTACAACAATGGGAATTAATATTTAACTTCTTGAAACAATAGCAATTATTTTTTAACTTCTCCTGTTAACCGTAATGGAACAAAATTAACCGTTAGCCGTAAGAGAGCCAAAAAATTAACCGTTAACCGTAAAAGCCACTACCCCATTGACACCCTCCTACAGGGGAGCTGATACTTTGCATTGATCAAACTGATCCTGAAATAATTAATAAAACTAGTGTAGCCGGGGCCATGAAAGTGCTGCGGAAATTTGGATGTTGGTTGGAAATGGGAGAAAGATTGTATAGATTTTATGCAGTAGTGGTCGTTGTAAACCATCTCAAAGAGTCAAGAAGATGTGAATAAACCAATGCACAAATTATTCATTGCAGAAAACTGTCTTTAATGCAACCTCGTTACCAGGGTCTTTTCCCTGGGAACGAGGTTGTCTTTAATGTCTTCAATGCTTGTTTACATGTCATTAATAATAATGAAGCACATTGATCTCATTAACTGAACTGAATCATTTTTTCTGCAGCCCGCACCGCACTTTACGAAAAAGAATATTAGTAAAGTTTTTTCTTTCTTGCCGTCTACCAGAGATAAAAGTCACCACAGTTATAACAGACGCCAACCGCCGAAGTTAATTTTTAGCGTAATGACAGACGACAGTACTATTGCAAAGCTGTGGCGTCGAGACACAGCACAAGCCTTCTTTGTTATTTGTTTCAAATCGAGGCCCTACCAATGCGCAGTGCATTCTAGTCCGCTGAAAGTGAGGCTCTTCTGCAGCAGTGCATTCTGGTCCGCTGAAGGCTCTACCACAACGCAAAGCATTGTGGTCCGCTGAAAGCGAGGCTATAAACCACGGCAAAATCTCGGTATTTCTACCTACCTAAGCGCTAGGGCATGTGATATTCCATTTATTACATAAATTGATAAACACCAATGAACTTCCAAACCTTTCTTCAAGTGTGAAGATATCATGTTTTCGTGCGAAAGCTCACCTGGTATTTCGCTGCTGTTTATATAATAAAGAACTTTTCTACCTGAAACTAGAGTTTCACGAAGTTTAAGTTCAAAAATGCACAAAATTTTACTTTGGTGCATGGGCACAAACGAAAATTTGCTTTGCGTTTTTGCTCCGTTACTTTCATGTTGCTGTCGTCTTACAACAATTTCTTTTCTCTGCTTGTAATTGGGCAAAACGTCAAGAGAAACAGGTTGAACGGATATGTTTTCCTTAAGCAAGGTTTCTTGACAGTTCAAAAAAGTTTTTTGGTAAGTGAAGCACAATGAGTGATGTTGCATGTCGGAAGAATGTATTGATTGAAATACTCTCCAGATTTAGAAATGGCAGCTAGTTGGGAGGTTTGTGCATCTTTTCCATTAGAAGTGGTTTCTGTGTCAAAGACAATAAATTCGTAGTTTATAGTGTCTTGGAAAAAGATCTTAGGACTGGTTGGCCGTATTACGAAAGGAAGAACTAGTTTTTTGGAAAGATTTTCAAGTAACTTAGATAACTGTGGAGAAAGTGTGTTTTCAGCTGCTGAGTCCAAATTAAAACCAACTCCAGTCTGATAGGTGGTGGTGGTTCCTTCTCTTTCTTCCCGTTTTGCATTGGAAGTGAGGTGTTTGCTTTTCAGTTGTGATCGTCGCCTTTTGTATGAAACTTTGGACTTACGGATCTTCTCGTGAAGCGATTTTTGTCTGTTTTCTCGCAGTATTCTTTACAGTGTTCTCCGGGAATGATGTTAATTTCTTGTAATGTTTGACAGACATACTCACGCCCCACATTCATCTGGTTCGTGTAATAAAGTTCTTTTATTTACAATTGAGTTCTTGATTTTAAAAGAACCACATAACTATAACAACGAAATCTATACAGGTAATTACACGGGCATTCTGTTATGAATGAAAAAACATGAACACATCAGGCAAAAAATATAGACATGACCACCGACTTCCGTAGTGCGTCAATCGTGCGAGAAATAAATATTTCAAAACACCATGAGCACACTATGTGATATAAATTACTTACAGACTTCCAAGTGGTATCAAACGTCACCAGTTATTATAGGTCATTAAGGACTGACCTAAATTTAACCCCTTGTAAACGGGAAAATATCAAACAGTGACTTTGTTGATGCATGGAAGGCTAGTGAGGCTCAAAAGTTACGGTTCAATCAAACGAACATCTTCATGATAACATTATCTTCAAATTCTGTTGGGTTCAACGCATTATTTCACGAAAGGGTTTTCCATAACTGATATAAAACCAAGCGGAGCAATGAGATACGGAAAACAAAAGGATATTAACTTAGGTCAAAGTATTTGCGGCTAAATTTTAATACTTGAACTTAAATTACGATTTCACTGGGAGAACGTGTCACAAAACTTTTTAAAAAGTCCCTGGTTTTCTTCTGCGAAGAAGTCGACGAATTGTTACTTTAAAATTTCTAGCTTGCTTGCCCTTGTCTATACTGTTCTTCTCTGTTTCTTTTCAATAGTTGGTTTATGCAGTATTCGTTTTCTTGTCCGACTTCGGTCAGCCTCAAATCCATGGCTCGTATTGTTGTATTTTCATTCATTCCTTCTTGTAACGACTTTCCACCGTCCTTACACAACGAAAAAACAAAACAAAGGAATGTTGTAAGCTTCCAGGTCTCACTCGCGCCACGCAAAATTCAAGATGGCGGCTCGATGTTCCAACAGATACAATATAATTCCGGGGAAAGACCGGGTAACGGAAATTTTGCGTGAGCGGTTTTCAATTGAGTGTTGAAAGTAATTCTGCGTTTGCTTTGGTTTTGCATTACTACGCCCAGGGATTGGTTAAAAATCTCGCGCCACTTTTTTCAACCAATCAGAAGTAAAACCAAAACCAATCGTGACTCGCGCGCACTCGTTTTCCCGCGCTTTGTGTCGGCTACGTGTAATTACTTCGAGTTTTGATTGGTTCACTGGAATGCCTCCGTCCTTTGTGATTGGCCAAAGTAATTACTTTGGTTTTACGACACTCAACTGAAACTCGCTCTAAACTACCACGTTTTGACTGTTAATATTGCAGAAATTTGATAAAATTAGTACACAAGTTCGCAATCAAAATAATAATAATAATAATAATAATAATAATAATAATAATAATAATAATAATAATAATAATAATAATAATAATAATAATAATAATAATAATAATAATAATAATAATAATAATAATAATAATAATAATAATAATAATAATAATAATAATAATAATAATAATAATAATAATAATAATAATAATAATAATAATAATAATAATAATAATAATAATAATAATAATGGAGGAGTTGAATTCGGGGCCACCGAAGACAAATCCGTTTTAGTGGCAGGGAGGAGTACTCGAACCCGGGACCACCTGATTACAAGTCCAGCGCCCTGACCACTAGGCCACTGACAATAAATAAATTTACCGGTCCAATTGTGTTGCATGATAAGTTTAGATCCACCAAGGCCTTGTTAGACACTAAAACCTGTTAACACAAGTAATTTAAATACATTAATCCACGCAGAAAACAATAAAACTGTTTGATATAGAGGGGCTCGAATTTCATGTCCACAACAAGATTCATTACTATGGAAAAGGTGAAGTCGGATTGAATCATTCCCCGTTTCCTAAGCACAAAGGATGTATTTCTTTCCCCCCTGGATGGGATGCTAGTCCATCGCAGGGTTACCTCCCCCCCCCCCCCCTCCAGCATTATATCGCTGGTACCCATTTATACACCTGGGTGGAGAGAGGCACTGTGAGAGTAAAGCGTCTTGCCCAAGAACACAACGCAGAAACGAGAAACGAGAAACGACCCCCAAGCAGACAACGTGGCTAATTTGCATTATAATATGAAAACCATCATGGCGGCTATCGTGAATATGGCCTATTGGCACTTGTTCTCCCGACGGATAAGTCCTGGGCAATTATTTCTGAATGAGAGTGTGACTCGTGAACATTTTCTATACCTGTGATAAAATAGCAGCCGTGGGCTCGCCGAGATCATTACTGCCGAGATGAACATGTGTAAGAGTGTTGTTTTTGGACAGGGCTCGGCATATCGCCTGACCGCCATCATCACCGAGCCTGTGAGAAGGAAAGACACACACAACAAGTCAGTGCAACATATAAACCTGTTAGGTGGCGGCATAATTACGGTTGCTAAGGGGTCACGAGATGAGTGCAAAACCTCTACTAAAAAAGTTATCTAGATGAACTTAATTAATTTTGTTGAAGTCTAAAACAATATTTTCAACATGACTGAAGAAATTCTAGCGCGCTCATTGGCTAATGTTCACGGTCGAAAAATGTGCAGAAACATAATGACAGCCGTATGACGTCATTGCGCGCGCTTGTTGAAAACTTTGACAAACTGTTTACAAGTTATTAATTAAAATAGCAGTGCTGGTTCTCGAATATAAGTGGCAAATTCAGTAAGTTGCGATAAAATTCGATTTCTATATTTTATTTTTGAGTTACTTTACGTAGTTTGAAGCTTCTGAGTCGTTTTAAGAATTTCTAGTTTCACTCGTACGTCTTCGGACAATCGTTTTGGCTTCGTTTTGTTATGGTACAAAATAAGTATATACATCAGTTTATAAAGGTCTGTCCTGTAATCGACCATGAATTTCGGCAACGTACATGTAGATCCACTCGGCTATTAACCTGCGATCATACCCTCCCTCCCTCCCTCCCTACTTATCATCTCAGGGACAAAGAGACGCCTAATCGCAGGTTACTCGGCTATCACCTCGTGGATTTAGGCCTATACTTTGACAATGAAATGACGAAATTCACGGTCAATTACAGCACAGAAAACTGACGTCTATTTGTTAATTAAAAAATGCCAAAAACCCATGAAGTGAAGTGGGGATAGCTATTTTTAACAGAAATTTTAATAGTTTCAAAGTGCAGATTAAAGCCGGGAACAACAAGGATAATGATTTGATTTCGTAGAACAGTACCGGTATTTGAAAAATGAAGTCAAGAGAAAATGACTAAGGACGACTAGGATGCTTAATGCTTTCATGTTAGTAAAGTTTTCACTTCAGTGTCGAAAGTAATTCTGCATTTGCTTTGGTTCACTAGCACATAAGCACAAGCACAAGAAGGACACTCACTGCATGAAATGGCATGTATACGGAGGTATAATGAGACCGTATACATAATGTGTACGGAAAGGTATACTGAACTTTGGGTATAAGGTCTGTATAATGAACAGTATACCTCGGTTTCCTTATACTAGTGTATACTGATCCTGGTATTTTTGTTGGCCAACCCTGAAATATACCGATCATTTTACGGACCGTATACATTCTGCCACGTCCTTATATTGTCCTTATATCAATAGATATACTGAGTGTGTACGGCTTGAGGAAGGCTCCTTTTACAGGACCATTTCATGCAGCGACTGTCCGTTCTTCTTGTGCTAAAACTTATGCTTTTTATGTCGCGGTGATTCCTCGTGAAAATAACATGACAAAAACAAGTGTGTTTGTTCTTGTTATGCCCTAGTAAAAACCAGCCTTTAGTGTTCGAGTTTTGATTGGTTCACTGGATTGTCTCCGTCCTTTGTGATTGGCCAAAGTAATTACTTTGGTTTTGGTTTTACGACACTCAACTGAAACTCGCTCTATTACATGTAACACAAGCTTGTGATTGGGCCAGATTCGCCGTAAACCTTTTCGAACCTTTGTCACGGATTATAGAAAATTAATAGCATGAATGTTAACGATCGCTTTTTATGTAAAACTATTGGCTACATAAAACTGGAAAGAAGTGTCTACACTGATTTTTCCCGTTTTTCCTGTCATCATTTGCAACCCCAACAGCCTGGTTTTCGCTAGCGACAGAGTAAGAGTCGGAGTCGAAAGCGGAATCGAAAGAACGCTTACGATCTGGTGAAAATCGGAGAAGTAAGCGGAGTCATAAGCACAACGGAATCAGAGTCGGAAGAACGAATCCATTTTCTTCCGATTCCGCTGATGACTCAAAAGAAGATTGTCGGAGTCGCAAGCAGAAGCGGAAGGATAAACCAATCACATTGCTAGTTCAAGGCACTCCGAGTACTTCCTTTCTGCTTGCAACTCCGACAATCTAGTTTACACTAGAACGTAATTATAAGCGACGGAGTCAAGCGGCTTGGCTCGATACCCTGCGTGAAAACAATAAAACAAACAACAGGAACAATGCCCCTAGCCTCTAACACAATAGCAACTGCTACCAGTAGAATTACAAGCTTACGAGAGCTGCTACACTAACGCGGGAGGGAGAATAGATTACTGACCATTGCGACCTGCTTTTTCGACCCTTGCAATACATTGCACACACTACAAACTATAGTATGATAATTTTTCACTGACTGTCCCTGATGTTAGCCGGTATTTACCTGTTAAGTCTGAGGTTAATACAAGTGAGGGTGGTGTTTCTTCCCAGAGCGTGTCCGATAGCAGCAGCTCCGTTAGATCGTATCTTATTATCACACAGGTTTAGAGTAGTGAGGTTACATCGCCCATTCAATAATTTACCAACAGCTCTCGCTCCACTGTCGCCGATCTTGTTATGTGAAAGATCTGAAACAGGAAGGTATGCCGAACATTCATTTTTAAACTTTCTCACCAAGACTAAGTCCTTTTCTGCTTGATAAGCAAGGCTCTGCTTGTCTTAATTCCCTTCTAGGTAGACAAGTAAAGAGAAAGGAATCTCTGTCTTGCAAGGTAGACCGTGGGTGGAAAAATGTCACAACACCAGCGTGTTAAACTAGGACGACCCTAACCACTTCCCATTGTAAAACTACAGTACTTGACAGCATAGAACAGAAACAAGAGATCTTTCATAAGATTCAAGAGAGAAAACGGTTGCCACCCAACCAACTAAGATATTCCCTGACTCACCACTAAAATTTCATTGACCCTGCATTAGGTGAATATTAAACTGTCATAGAAACTCTCATAGTACGCTTTGGTCACCTGTGAAACCACTGACCAAAACTTCTGTGCCCACACGCATATCACGCAAAGAGTATCAAAATCGTTCGTTATACACAATAGTTTTTGAAAGAAAATGCATTTCAAAATCTTCATGAGAACTTGTGAATGAAAAATAAAATTCCTCGACTTTGCACTGACTTTGACAAAAACCAAGATCTTCCCCGGGCTGATCTTGAATTATTACGATTTCTACGCGATTTTACCCTGACTGCGGTACTGTTTAGAGTGTAGAAGGTGGGGGGGGGGGGGGGGGTTAACCAAATGGGTAACAAAGAAGCCAAATTCTTGGAAGGTTGAAATGATTATTTACGCACCTAAAGTAACAAGAGACGGATGATCCAGTATGTGACTTATTAAAACTCTGACTTTCTCGTCATCCACGCCGCTCCTGTGAAGGTGAAATACTTTTAAGGTGTGGCATGCCTTGACAGCCTACGAGAGAAGACAAAAAAATGGCATTACTCCAATTAACCAAACACAGATCTCATAAATTGACCCCTGACAGGGTCACACTCAGGGCTGGAAATTAACGCTCGCAAACGCGCAAAATGCGAGTGTTTTTTTGGGATTTGCGAGTGAAGAATAAAGCCACAAGCGAACATTTACGAGTAAGAATCATCCCTGTCTACAAAACATTTCAAGAAAGCTGTTCGAGTTGAGCTTCATGTCAAGAAATTCGAAAGAAAGAAAGAAAGAAAGTACGAACAAACTTTTTTATTTACTTTTTCATGATCAGCTCATTACTTCAAAGGTATCAATAAGAATTTTAATTTTCACATAAAAAATTTGCTACTTGGCTCTCCAATTTGCTAGCAGGAAAAATTGTCACTGGCAAGACTTTGCTAGTGGGCAAAAAAGTTAAGTTGGAGCCCTGACACTCAGGGTCACACTCAGGGTCTACTGAGAGAGGTGTCCGTTTTTGGGACAAGTTGAGGTGGCTAACATAAATTAATCCGACCACTGCCAAGGGAAAACATCTGGTTGACTGAAGCTAGCAGAATGATAGATGAAAGTAGAGAAGGCTGGATTGGCCGACAAACAACTAGATGAATGAAAAGAAGGTGGAACAAAAAACAAAAAAGCCATGAAGACAAGAAACAAGGATGGATAGGAGAAACACCAAATTTTCAAACATTTTAAAAAGAAAAACGTCTAATTGAAAACATTCACCTTGGCCAGTAGAAGACAATCTCTGGCTGTAAATTGAAATAAATTCCATTCAAAGTTCATCCCACAGTCACGAACCCTGTCAGGAAAAATATTCTTAGTCTAAAATGAACAATAATTTTGCATTGGTATAATGAACAGGCTTGATGCCAGATGTGATTCTGTGAGATTTTTCTCGTACAAACTTTTCTGACAAGATCTATTGTAATTAATTTTGTCACATCAAATAAGTGATTCACTTTAAGGATGCTTATGCTAAGAGCAACAAGAAAAAAGTGCCACACAAAAACTCAGAGGCATCCCTGTGCCTCATCCCAGTTTATAAGGCCTCTTTTCTCAACTAATTTATTAAATAAATTCACCATTCTTTGCTCTAAAAGTCTGTGAAAACAGTAGACTTCCTATGTTCTATTAACACAGGACATGCAGTTCTGCAGTCTCTCACCCATAAGTCAAGTGTAGTTCTTCCAGATGACCTAGTGCTGGAGTAATGAGACCAAAGTCAAAATGATCGATGTTTGGGCCTTCCTGTCCTGCGTCACTGCCACTAAAACATGCAAAATTACAATCGAATTATATGGCGAGGTGCATTTTTGTATAAGGCTCTGCAAACTTGACTATAGAATCACAAAATATCCTGTATTAAAACCAGGCCATATAGCCTCTTTTTCCTCAAACGTATTTGAGAGAGTTCTCCAAAACACCTTAAGTTTAAGCTCAGAGAATCGGCCCGAATGTTAGGAGTTACTTACAGGAGCTCCATCGCAATATTGTGAGTAATTTTTGCGGTGAACCAAATTCCCCTTAAAATAAAGGAATGGCAAACCTCTGAACAATAGTTTACTAAGGAAGAGGAACCTCAAAGAGGTGATACTAATCCAAAAAGGAACAAGGATGGTTAATGATCGAGAAGATTGAGACAGACTACAAATGATGAATTTTAATAGGCTTAATTTTTCAAACTACACAAACCATGACGTAGCTTCTTCAAACTTTCAAATTATTTGTAATTCACATTCTAGTTTTCATCAATCGCCCAGGCAAATTAATTATTTTGTGTACACATTTCAATGGGTTAAACATCAAACATGACAAAAAATCTTGTTACTCCCAAATTCACATTAAAAAGTAACTGTTTGTCAACAAAATCTTTCAAAGTTTGTATAGTATGGTTTACAAACAATGACACTGATCACATGCATGCTACAAATCTAAAAAGGTTTTATTTACTTACGTATCAGAAGCATCATCATCTTTGATCAAAGCTTCTTTCACAGGAGGTAAAAGTTGTCTTATGTTGAGTCCTCTCACATAAGGAGCTGACAGCTTCAGGGTTTCATTTAACTGTGCAAGAAATAATATTTAGCTCTTATTAACCGAGTGGGAGGTCTGTATGGGAGAATCTTGACCGAGGTCGTGAGTACACAATCGAGGTCAAGATTGTATCTGACCTTTTACAAAATTCCCTGACTTTTCCCTGACCTTGAAAAATGTTTGTTTTTCCCTGACCGTGGCAACCCTGTTTTATTTTCCTTTGTTTGTGGGTATGGTTATGTATGAATAATGAGTTTGGAACAAAGGAAAATAAGTGCCAAGTACAGTGTTCCAGATAAGAGGGGGGTCTCAGGTCAAACACCCGACTAGATCAGCTTCCTGACCCGACAAATTAATAGAACACTTCTAATGACATGTTGGGCACAGTTGAGATTTGACCCGTTAGAATAACTTGTATGGCACCTTGCCTGAAAAACTTAACTGGAACCCTGCAAGTAGAAGGTTTGTCCATAACTGATTTCCACAATTTAGCCATTTAAACTCCATTATCAGCCCAGTGTGTACTCCCATGTTTGGGCTATATAGGTATGTGCTGCACGATAGGGTATGGTTTTTTGAGGTTCTCTGTCCTTAAATGGGATTGTTCCTGGTGTGATCCGTAGATAGGACACAAAAATGGTGTCAGCTAAAATTGCAGTGTGTAAAAAGCAAGCTAAATGAAAGGTAAAGGATTTGATTAAAAACTGAACTATCCATTTTAGTGCTTACATTACAAGAAGAAAATAAAGTTTACCTATTTGGACTTTAAATAGAGTATAAAATTCTGTTTTCTTTATCCTTAAAGGCCATCTCCAGTCTGTACTGCACAGTCTTGGGATTTGTTTACATTTCTGTTTTGAATTCGTTGATACGTTACACTTTGGTAACTGCATACATGAAGTTTTTGAGTCCACCATAATGGTTTTTTCATTTGGGAGTTCTCAATGAGCTGAAACGTTGGTTTGGGATATCACTGAGGTTCGTCTACTCTTTATTATTGTTTTGCAAGGATATCGGATGTTATTAATGAAGAAAAAGGTAAGTTTTTACCCGTAATTTTCATTTTGGCTTGTTTACATTCCATTGTGCGAGACTTGATAAACATTGCAGGCAAAGATTGTGCAGTACAGACTGGAAATGGCCTTTAAATTGGGTCAGGGTTTAAGAAACTCCCAAGAGACACATCAGCTATAAGAGAGAGACTATATGTAGTACCCCGCCCAAGATGGAAGCCATCATTACCTGTCTGAATAATACATGATTCACAATTGATTTTACTAGGATTTTATACTTTGGTAAAAATATTTTGATCTAATCAAAACTTACCAGAGAAGGATCTGTGGTTTCTGGTACAAAGTTTTCAATAATACCTAGTAAATGACAGATGGGAAGCAAAACAACATGCATAAAATTTTGTGTGACAGAAAGGATCACAGCTAAATAAAAGAATCATGATCAGTTACTAGAATAAGAAAACAATAATACATATTCATGGGGCGAGACAATTTACTCTCACAGTGCCTCTATTCACCCAGGTGTATAAATGGGTACCAGAGAATTTACTGCTGGGGGTAACCCTGGGATGGACTAGCATCCCATCCAGGTGGGAGTAGAGATACTCTCTGTCAATTCTAGACTGCGAGCAGTCTCTATTTTGCTCCGAAATCTGTAATGAAAGCGAAAATTTGCAAGTGCTATTTCCGAGGGGCAATCGCGCGAGCGGCAAATCTGCGAGCCGCGAGTTGCGTGGGGGCCAGCTTGAGTTAAAATAGAGACTGCAATGTCTTCATACAGCATTTCTGATGCTCGGCATGCTGGTGACGGAGTGTTTTGATTGGTCAGTCTATAAAGCGATGACGCATATCTGTCATCAACATTTCAATCGTCATCGAAAGCCCATGCTGAGACATGTAGCTCGTGCTAAATTTCAGTAAACATCACAATGACTGTCGTTTTGAAACGAGCTGTTCTTGCTCTTCTTGAAAACAAAGATGTTTTTGCCAACAGGTTTTGGCAAAAGCCTGGTTTACCAAAGCTACTATCGATGCTGTCGCTCCAGCCGTGGTTGTTTCATTCAGTAGTGATTTATTTGCTCCTGGGATTTCGGTCGCGAGTGAGGACTTGGAACTAAGGTAGAACAACTTGAATACCCAGTTAACGGCTTTAGTTATTGCTTCCCGGCTTGTTCGATTTTAAACAGCATGTTTGCAACATGCTGCCATTTCCACTTCGGAGTGTTTTTAATCAGACTTGATGGAATGCTGTCAAAAAGTGTTCCGACAGTTAAACTTGAATCAGAAACGACCACCTTTGCAAGGAATTCAGAGAAGACCTTTCTTTTGCCCTTCGACAAGAGACACTGAAAATGTTTTTTGTGCTAATGTACGACGTCTTCGCCCTTTCGGACTGTTCACCAGCAGTGTTTTTTGACGTGAAGTTTCCATAAACTTTCTTGAACGAACAGTTACACAAACGACAAATCCGACACGAAAGACTGATCCCAATATTTTTCTTCGCCCTGTTCAAAACGGGCTTCTTTGGAGTGGAACCGCTTATGGCATTCGCATATTCCAAGCTTAGACTGCGAGCAGTTTCTATTTTTGCTCCAAAATCCGAAACAAAAGCGAAAAATCCGTAACGAAACCGAAAATTTGCGCGCACAACAAAAAAAAACTCTAATTCCAAACTTTGTTAACCGCTTCTGAGACCAGTCAATCATGTTCGAAAGTGGGCGTCATTGTCAAGGTGACATTGATGTGAGCTGTCAAAGAGCGTCATAAATGCTGTATGAAGCCATTGCAGTCTCTATTTTAACTCCAGCTGGCGCCCACGCAGTTCACGGCTTGCGGAATTGCTGCTCACGAGATCGCCCCTCGAAAATAGCACTCGCAAATTTTCACTTTCGTTACGGATTTTGGAGCAAAATGGAGACTGCTCGCAGTCTATGTGAATTCTGCTAAGGAAACCGGAATAAGCTCTGGCCTGATAGGCCACTATAGGCTCGTATGCAGACTTTACTTTACCGGTATTTACAAATTCATAAGAAGAACATGAGTATATCTGACAGTATGTGTGTTAACAATTTTGAAGGATGAAAAGGAAAGCGTTTGTTACTGTTTAAAATTTCCAAGGACAACTTGCTGGAAACATTTTGAGGACCCAATCTGTGGGTTTCCTAGATTTCGAATGAACAAGACTGTTCACTATCATCTTAAGTTAGTTTTAAATTTGGCAAATTTTACACAGATGATTTTTTTGTGATATTTAATATTCAGGTATGAAGCTCACACAAACCTTCTAAATTTCTTTCAAAATACATTCTTTTCCAACTGTTCCCATGCCCACTGATATCACACACTTCCCATCTTGTTTTACAACACCTCTTCCAGTAACCCTCGTCAGAAACCAGATTAGCCGTAATTCTGACATTAAAGAAGAACAATCAATGGAAGGTCAGTAATAAAGTTAAAAAACAATAATTACAGTACTGTTGAACCCAATAACTTGAGCCCTTGGTAACTCAGTGTTTCTGGTCTTTTTGTTCAAAATCACTATAACTGAAAACCCCGATATAACTTGAAGTAGTTTCAATTTCCTTCGCAATTCGAGTTACCAGGGTTCATTACTGCATTACATTTCCTACAGTGTAGTTTCAGGAAATCTCCATACTCCCACCACAGAAGGGACTGGAAATTCTGGGAGATGGGCGATCTCACTTCTCACAGACCAAAAAAATTAAAGAAATGCATAAAGCTTAATAGAGTTTGTAAAGGGATGGGGGGGGGGGGTCTTCAGAAAAAAACCTTCCTTGGAGGAGGCATGGATACTTTATGAAACTATATAATTTAGGAGTGATGAATGATCTCCGAAAAAAATAAGGGTTTTGCATAAGGGTCTCACAGTCTTGCTTTTTGAGCAGATCCGAAGGTCTTGCAGTCCCGCAAAGCCATTTTGGTGTCTCAATCTCAGTCTTGCAATCCAAAATCTCAAAAAGTCAGCTCTGTCTCACAGAGAAAAATGCTAGTCTCACTGTCTTGTAAAGTTTAGCATTTACCATTAAACACCCCTTAAATTTACAGATGTAATATCCAGCTTCATGACACCAATTTGCACTTACTTCATGGCAATTTCAGTGGACAAGGCATCAAGTACTTTTGATTTGTGTTTTGGAAGTAGGTCATCAAGAATAGGGTTGTCTGTAAAGTAATTGTATTAATGTGTTAATTATTTTTATTATTAATACATCTACATCATCACTATCTGAGTGGGCTATGAATTCAAAGTTAGGACATAAATTATAAATATCATAATTATATATAGCTGATAACTAATTTCTGATATTTAGATTCAAGCATCTCTGAATGTAAAATACTAGTCGTAGTGAGTTCTCATCGAGCTCACTTGTTTTGACCCCCTCCCTAAAACACCCCCACCCCATGAAATTTTATTTCCAATGGCCTTTTATGGCTGGGGCATGTGTGGATATTTTCTAGAATAACACAGTGGTTGTTATTTGCAGCTCTACATGTATATTATATATAATTACAAGTATTATTTGAGTTGCCAACAGATTGAAGTTTAAATGACCTGCAGATCCAGATATTAGTCAAAAATGGGATACTTGATTCCTAGCTGCTTGCAAAGCAACCGTTTAGCGGGCAAAGATCTGTTCCTGTCCAAGCGAAGAGGTGGGAACTCTTGCCACGCAAACCCCACAATTATGAAAAACACCCACCGATTTTTCATGGTTGAGTTCACCTTTTCAAACCATTGAAAAGAAAAGATGCATATGGCGAAATCCTTGCCAATATAATTGCAGAGTGGTTGGAGTCAAAGTTGTGGAAAACAACAAGTTATTTTCAGAGTGTTTTTGCAATCCTTCCAAAAATTTGGGGACTGAGATATATCAACAAATACAGGGTTCCCTTGTCCTACTCCCCCCACCTCGTCCACTTTTTGCTCTCACCCCAATTTTTGTGCCGCCAGAAAACGATAACAGTTCTTTGCTCGCTTGAGAATGCTTGCTACTCAGGCTATTTGATTCAAAGAGGCAACTGCTATGATTTACACATCAAAAGATAAAAGACAATAACACAAATTTCTTACCTTCGAAATTCCCAACAATGTGTTTGACACAGAGTTCTGTAAGTAATGGAACTGTTGCCAAACTCCTGGAATATACATGTAATAAAAATATTGAAAACACATCTTTTGAGATGGCAACAGCTAAATTATGGATGTTTTGGTGAGGTCAGGTTTACTATTATTTTTAAAGTGTCAGGTTTTTAAAAGAATAAATTAAATAATTTTAGAACTTACCAGTCTGGATCCTCAGCAATAATCCTTCTCATTTGTCTTGGATCAGCCGCTGGGTTATCCTTTGTTGCAAAAATCTGGCAACACAAATATATAATGATGTTGTTAGTTTGGAATTATAGACAGCCTGAAAGATACTGTAACAATGTATCTTGTAAGTGTGTTTGGAGTTTGGGACCTTGATTGAGCAATATAGTGTCTATTTTGTGGTTCAATTTAAACTTGGTACAATTTGCTGTTCTGGTGTTACCGTGTATATGTTACAGGTCAAATTTAAATTCAGGTTAATTTTTTTTAAACCTAGGTTAATATTTTTAACCTAGGTCATGTAGGTTGTTCTGCTTTTACCCATACTACCTTTTGGTCTTGTCTTACAGCTTGAAGCTTTGATCCGACAACATTAATTGAAATAGCTGTGCGCATGATCATATTAAGTGAATGTAAAGCAAAGAGACATACCAAATTATACCCAGGGTTGTGCCACAATAAAAGGAGTGGCAAATGGTAAATGCGAGACTTTGTGAGACGGCGAGACTAGCGTTTTTCTCTGCAAGAAGGCCAAGACTTTTTAAAGATTTTGGATTGCGAGACCGAGATTGAGACACAAAATGGCTTTGCACAAAAATCAAGAACCACTCAAAAATGAGACTCTATCTTTTCAGGGACCAATCAGCACCCCGAATACATACTTGTATATGTTGTGGTTCAATTTTGCCCTTGATACAATTTGGTATTTTTCTTTGTTCTGGTGTATGGTAATATATGGTAATGAATATAAAGCAAAATACCACATTGTACCAAGGGTCAAATTGAAACACAACATATATACTTAACATTAGGACACTTCACTTCTTGTCTAGGAATTACATGAGTTATGATTTGCCAGACCCGTTGTTAGAAAATATACACAAAGCCTATGTCAAACCAGTTTGTATTACACACAAGGCCTTGCCACCTACATTGCCCTCTTTTAAAGAGATAGACATTTCCTTAATACACCTTTCACTGGCATGGAAACTGCACATGTGAAGTTCAAAACCTAACTACATATGTAACAACTGAATTTTTTGGTGCCTTATATTGCAGTCCAGATGTGAGATCATAATATTGAACCATTAAAGTCGACTTGTGTCTTATATGGTTGAACTGCAGAAGTATTACAAGCACTTGGCTGTGCGTTTTACTTCTCTTTGAGTATTCTTTGTGCTCTTAAACATTCCTGTATCCTTCAGTTATAAATATGTACTTTTTAAACATTATATTTGGGGGGTAGGGGCATGCGTCTGCGTTCCAAGTCTTCATGTAAGAGTGTAAAAATGTGTGTCAATTTCAAGTCGTTGCACCTTCTTCCTGTCCCTTCCTGTTACCTCTGTAGCAAATCAGATACATTCTGACAGCTAGGTCAGTTCATATACAAGACTCTTCTTTTAATGGAAGTGTTTACAAAGTTCTATACAATTGCAGCTCTATGAAGATCTTTCGACGAGTCGCTCCAGAAATCTTGCACCTGACTGCTTTGCATTGAATATAAGTTTACGGCTTCCCTTGTAGTTTTACACACGATTTGCACGATCTAGTTCTGTGCAAGCAATAGTCGATCTGCAGTCAATTTAAATTACAAAAATTACAAAATCCCTTCATTCTACGAAAACTGCAAATCGTGGTTTACAGTTGTTCATAAACATACAAATAAGGAGCCCAAAATTATTAGAATGAAGTAAGTATTACCGGAGAAGGAACTTTCCTGCCTGCTACCTCCATTTTTAGATCTTTTCAAGCTCGTAAATTTTAGCAAAATGGCTGAGTTGTTGTTGCTATGGTGGATGAAGCAAATGCTCACCGGCTCAACTAAGGTCAGCATATTCAATGAAGTAAATGGGTGCATGCGCGAAATTTGTGATCGCACCAATGGCCCTGGGAACGAGGTTAGAGGCCGCGATCCTTTTGGTCAGCACCAAGAATCGCGACCTCTGGGAAGGTCCAACACCGGAAGTCTGCGATTCACGGACTTCCCGTCAATCTGCGCATGCACAAAGTCAAATCTTACAAATCTGATTGGCTGAAAGCTGCAAAAAGAGGTCTCGATTCCTTGTTGCTGACCAAACGAATCACGGCCTCTGGGGACGAGAATGGCCGGTTAGAATAATATAATTTTTACCATAACTGCAGAAATTCCCGCGCGTTTATTGGCTAAAGTTTACAAGCATACAAGGTTTTGTTGCGAAAGAATCACGAATGTTTGGCAGGCAACTGTCACTACATGCGCTGCGATTGGCTGCGGTATTTGTCGGGACAAGTTAAACCATCTTGCGAGGTAGTATAACTATCGATCTGTGTGAGTTTCCTGTCTTAAAGGCGAGAAAACCCGTTGTTTTTCCTTGTGAATACAGTTTTCACTGTATTTTCGGACATTTCTGACTAAAATCTAGTGAAAACAAAGCCGTAATTTTAAGTTTGTGGTCATAAAAGTTTCGAATCGGTTCGCTTGCACTTTTACTTCGTGAAAGCAAGTCTTCGTGTAATCATTCGGCGGCCTCGTGAGACGCCCAAAAGTTGACAATGTGATGAAGAAATTCGTGGTCGATTAGAAGACATACCACAAGAAGCTCACGTCTATTTGTTAAATCGAGCTACCGGAGGTGGACGCCTGGCGATGAATTATACCACATAGTATAACAATGAGTATTAGCGGTCGGCTAACCTGCGTAGCACTCTGGCTGTATAGCACTCCCTTCGGAACCTCTAATTTCATTGGATCTTGTTAGCACGAAGCTCTATTGTTTTGGGGAGGGGTAAGTTTCTGAAGAAACTGTGGTGCTGCGTCGGTGGGAATTATAACAATATAATTTGGTTTTATCAGCTGGGTTGATAATGTCAATTGGCCACCGTAAAGAGATTCAAGAGCTGACGTTTCGAGCGTTAGCCGTTCGTCGAAGCAACACTTGGGATTCCTCAGGGCTCACGTGCTTTCATGTTCCAGCTGTGTGAGGTCGTGCAGTTATGCACCTATTGTGTTAGGGCTAGGGTCCATTGTTACTGTTGTTTGTTATAATTTTCTCAGCCAATCCGGAGAGACGTTCTTAAGAGCGACCCACCCTTCTAAGCACTTCGGTTGGCCTACATAGCACTACGGTTAGCCTAAATTAGCTTCAGGTTGCTTCCGGTTAGCCTTAACATTGAATAGGGTTAGGGACTTGAAGCCAAAAAAATTTTTGGTAATCCATCGTCCCGGGATCGAGACTTGTTTTCTTCTTTTTACCCTAAAAAAATAGAAGGTAAGTGTGATTCATACCTCATGTATGGCACTGTAAGAAGTCTCGCACAAGAAAACCGTCGGTAGGTCGATGTTATAATGTACCAACCATCAAGAAGACGTCAGTAAGAGACATTGAAGTGAGTGATCTGGTTAGTGGCACCCTTCCAGAACTCAATCCGGAGACAAAGAATATGAACTTATTTAGGGATCAATCTCAATTTAGGACTATGTTATTTGAACTCTTAAGGGCCCATTACAGTATCTCGTTGCTAAGTTACACGGTTTCAACGAAAGTGCAATTTTATTTCCGGCGTTTTCGCGGCCTTTCTGTGAAGCGGCAAATTTACTTCAGTTCTTTCTTTTTCATCGAGAAACTTCTTACAATCACAGAAACCTGTTATCCATTGAGAGAAATATTTGCGAACGCACAATATAATAGATTAAGGTGTTTGTCACACAAAATTTTTACAAAACAACGAAAATATAAACACTGCCGACGCGATATTTTTTTTGACAGAAGTGAGTAAAGAAGCCGCCAGCATTGTCACTTGAGCAGAACAAAGAAAAAACAATAAAACTGTAGTAGTATTTATTTCGATTTGTTTGTCTGCGAGCGAAGGCAAGGAAAAATTGTCAGTGTTATACGGGGTTCAATTCTACATGTTACTATCCCCCCCGGGCACACCCCCGGTCATTTGCCATTTTTTTCCCATTTTGCGGTCTATTCCCCACCCCCGGGCACACAGAAAAAGACAATTCCCCACCCCCGGGACTCCTCGTCGACCACAAGTACGTCATTTTGTGTACAAAATCGAGATAAAAATACTGATTTCTGTAAAAATAGGAAAAGGCGATGATTTTTCAAGACCTACACGTTTCTGAAAGCGACCGCGAGGTCGCTCGAATACTTCACTGTTGCTTGAAAAACTGATTCTTAGTGAACCAGACTTAGCTGCCGAATACTGTCCACCAAAACAGCTGAAATAATTTGTTCTGCGGCTAACAACATTTCAAAGGAATAAAGCTATTCAACTATTCATCTTCCGGTGAAGACAACATTTCATAGGTTTTCATAGGTTTTCTAGCGAGGAAAAAAGCTCAGCTCAAGCAGTAATTCGAAAGAAAATGTATTTTTCTAGAAACGAAATCATGCATTTTAGGAAAATCAAAATAACAAAAACTGGTGCACGAAAATGTGGTTATCAGACCGCATTTTTTGTCATTAGTTTAAAAGTTTTCGTGCTAACGAAAAACGCATGCTTACAATTCTTAAGATTCATGTATAATTTGACCTGATACTGCAAACTGGGAATGAGACCGCAAGTGTATTAATATTGCGAAAAACTCAGTTTTCTGTTTGGGTCACGTGACATAGGGCGTGCCCTGATGATGTCATCAACCGGCTTGTACCCACACTCAAAGTCTATTGTCTAACTTTTAGTTACATGAAAGCAATGCTAAATCAAGTTCCAGCCGACTGAACTTTCCCTAGCAATGGCCCAAAAAGTGATTGGTTCGTTTTATCTACATCTTTTCCAGTTGTTAGTCAAATGAAAGACTTTACGCTGGACTATACATGAATGCCATCATCTTCCCGCCAGAAAACATGGATTTAATGGGAATGTCTCTTTCAATTTTCAATGAATCTGGAAGCTATGTTTTGGGGTGGTTTTTAATGTTTTGTGCGCCCTTTTTCGACGACTTTTCAGGTTACACTGCTCTGATGTATTTTTTTTTTCTATATCTGGGCATTCTAATACATTGATACTAAGTTGTAGTCTACATATTACTTTTTACGATGCAAAAGGAAACGACCACGAAGGGACTCGAACCCTCAATCTTCCGATCCGAAGTCGGACGCCTTATCCATTAGGCCACGCGGCCAGTTGTTGAAGAACATTTCACTTTTAGTTTTGAAATAAATGCAATCTACCTGCTTTTTTAACAACTTCTTTAAGCTAGGGATATTATAAAATTATAGGATTCATCCTCGCCCATTAATATGGAAAGATATTTAATTTTGGTCAATATTTAAGTCGAGACACTGTTAAATATCTTTCCATGTTGGGCGCGGATGAATCCTATAACGGCCATAAGTGTTTTCTTATACCAAAGAAATAATCCACCAAATCAAAACGAAACCATTGAAGTCTCGACTTAAATCCGTCAAATGTTTTACGCGCGCGCGATTGGTCTAAATAAGTCACGTGGTGCTGGTAAAACTGGGGAATATCCGAGATTATTAAAAACTAGCTATGGTATATTGCATTTCCTGAGTTTCGATTGGTTGAGAGGCAATGGTATATGAGATCATATACCATTGACCTACCAAAAAGGTACGTGTACGCGAAAAAGAATGCATTTTTGCAATGTTTGTACAATATTTTTGGGCGTTTTTAATAAAACAATTATCCCACAAGCGCTTGTTGGATATTAAATGGTTATAGCCAACTCGGCGCTGCGCGCCTAGTGGGCTATTCATCTCAGCGTCGGTGTAGCTAGTGTTGTTCGCGGCTCGGTAAATATCCACCACGTGATTTCACAGTATAATTGTTAAATATACTCCAAGCGGTTTTGAATTTTGAGGTTTATGTTCGCACTTTTAGTTTTCATTCTGAGAAAGTGTTCGTTTGAATAGGACTGAACATTTTAAACAGGATGACAATTTTTTGAACGCCCACAAAAACGTTTAGGTGTTAAATTCAGAAAAGATCCCCAAAATTCGGCGGCCTATATAGTTGAAAAATATTTAAAGCATAATAAACGCAATAGCCTCCATTTGATGCGGAAATATGCTCGGATATTTACCCTTCGACATTATCTGTTCCCCGAAGCTCACAGTTTTCCTCGAGCTTCGCCTTTGGAAAACTGTTCGCTTCTCGGAACAGATGATGTCCACGGACAAATATCCGAGCATATTTCCGCGCCAAATGGGGGCTATTGTTTATATATTGCGGTCGGATGAATCCAATAAGTGTATATTACTGTAATTGTAAATGAAATATTGGATTGGCATGAGGTATAATAATTTCATAATATCGGGCACCAAACATAATGAACTTTATTGTGAACATAGCGACAGATACCAACACAAAATCGCCTTCTGTATAAATACGTTTGCACAACATCGTGGTGGTTGACCTCTTTTAAGTTTTCGTGTATACTCTTATAATATAGTTGACCCGCACGGCCGCCATTCTTTCCATGTAAAGCTATTTCTTATCTGGTTTTAGATGCTTGGTCTCGAAAACCATATTTTCTCTGTCGTGATACGGCTTACGCCTACTAGTTTATTTTACGCATTTTATCACTATCAAAACTATAAACAACCTCTAAAATGAATTACTAATAAATAACTTTACTCACGAAATTATTTTTTTGGCCGCGCAAAAACACTGTTCCTTTCATAGCTAGAAATAAATTTAAAGAGAAAACACGATGGTTGTAATATAAAAGATCTTGAGTGTTTACATATTAAACTGGTCTAAAAATAGGTGTCATTGTGCTCTTGCAGCTGACTCGTCCCCAGTCGTCTCCTATGAGAAAATAGTCAGACGTGTCTCTGATCCTTTCTGCCTCCTTCCCATCATTCTCCGCGCCTGTTATTTTTTCTCATAAGAGACGACTGGGGACGAGTCAGCTCTCGCAAGAGCACAACCATGAAAGGGTGCACGGGTACGTTGGCCAGGGAATAAACATTAACAACTTATTTTTCGGGCAATTTAGGCGTTTTTTATTTTTCAGTGTTCACGATCTCAATTCCATTAATAGCTTTTGTTTTGCCTGAGATTGCCGACTTTGCAACAGCATATTTATTTTTCTAAGCTAAAATAGGGTCAATTAGTCCCTAAAAATTGAAGGTGGGTTGCGTTTAAGAGAGTTCGATCTCTGCTTACTTCTCAATGTATTATTTGAGCTTTCTAACTTTAATAATGTGTAAATATTAATAGACTTTTAAACGACGATCGGCACAAATTATTCACCACAGCCTAATTAATCGAGTCAATTTCTTGACCTGAATTGTCCAAACAGCTAGTAGCCCGCGTAAATGGGGCCTAGCGAGTTGATAACCAGCATATCATGTGGCGGTGAACCTTAGTTAAGAAAGGTTTTTTCAAATATATAATCTGTGGATGGCCGCGTGGCCTAATGGATAAGGCGTCCGACTTCGGATCGGAAGATTGAGGGTTCGAGTCCCTTCGTGGTCGTTTCCTTTTGCATCGTAAAATGGTAGCAGACTACAACTTTATCATTGCTTCGTGATCTGAAACATCGTTGCTATTATTTCAGAAAAAGGCCGTGCGTGTGAATTTTATGGAAATTTAAGGGGCTTAAACAAGGAATATAAGAAAGAAAAAGACTTTCGGAACAATAACGGACATCTGAAAGCCATTTAAAAGCACCCCAAGGTTAATAGTACTTTCCTTTGAAGAAAACTTCATCTTCCCAAACATACCCAAAATCACCCAAAACTTTACACCCCAAAGCATATACTCAAGAAATGAGCAGAGCTTTTGAATTCCTTGAAAAGGAAAAGATATATTCCCATTAAACCCATGCTTACTGGCGGGGAAATGATGGCATTCGCGCGTTAAGAATTTATTTGGACAAATTCAATTTACAAGTTACCTTGCAAATGCAAAGCAAACAGAATAAAACAGTGAATAAAAACGTTCTGTTAAAATAACTGTAGAATGTATGACTGAAATGAATGGTCTTTATTGTACTCAACTTTGGTCTGTCCTGGCATGGTCCAGCTTGCGTGGAAGCCCTTTCCAGCTACTTAGGCCAGCACTTTTTAAGGTCAGTTCATTCAGTGTAGTAAGGGCATGCGCGAAATTTGGGCTAGCCCGGGCCCAGTCCTTCCACGAAATTCGGGAACTTACACAGTTCCAGAAAAATACAAATATGTTTTGAAATAGTTTGTAAGGTTATTTCCCCGAAATGCCATGGGAAGTGAATACCAAAGATCTGTGACAAAAAGATCAATTTCCATGTTACTGGAGGAGCTTCGAGATCTGAATGTTTTAATTTCGAAACCTGGTCGTGGAATTGCTCAATGCTTTCCTCCTGGCGAGCAGGTATTTGCAGAGATTGAAAAATGAATCTAAGGTAGCTAAGTATATTTGTTGCTGTGTATTGCCTTCTTGTTGTGCTCCTTTTAATTATTAATCCTGGAAAAGAGACACAAAAATGTGCGCAAAACTTTGAAATATACAGCGCTTTAATTATGAAATTCAGCTATAACTTTGAGGTTCAATTTACGAGACATCTTTCCTCGTGTACGGCCGGCCCGTGTTAAAACATTGGACTTCCTTCCAAGGTGATGGTTAAAATTAGAAGGCAAAATCACTAAATTAGTCACGACAGATTCATGTATTTACATGTATCTTACGTATACGGCATATATCTTCTATCACGATCAGCATTGTCCTCTGTTTGGCTCTGCTACTCACTACCTATTCTTTGATAGAAATGAGTAGGGGTTGTGAACTAAATGCTTCCTGTTTTGAAGTATTTTCAGTGTTTGTGAAGAAGACTTGGATAATCCTGTGGTTATTACATTTGAACATCCTGTAGTCTTTACTGTAGATTTATACAAAAACAATCAGATTATATGTCCTCGCTTTCTATCTCGTGTTACACACCAGTCATGTGAAACCCCCGCCACCCCCCATTGGGGGATACCCGGGGCATTCACTTTTATTGTCAGTGAAATGCAGTTAAAGCCCCGCCTTGCGGGGAAAAAATTCAGAGTGAACTCCCTCGCCCTCTAAACATGAAGCGCGATTCATTAAATAGATTTATAATTTTTTATTAACTGGAGCTTTCATGCCACTGAAGTCAAGGTTACTTACCTTCCTTACTGCACCCAAAGCAGACCACTGTTTAGGCAAAAAAATCTTTGTCAGTTATTCACTGCCTCCATATTTTGTGTGATTATGCAACTTGAACCCATCCTTCTGAAAGAGGTCGCAAACCACATGTGAAATCCCCACCAAACCCTTGCTCGACCTCTGCATTGTATAGCGAAGCCATGAATAAAGATGCATTCCCCGACTAGCGGGAACCTAAATCGAGTGAAAACGAGGTGAAACCCCCCCCCCCCCCCCCGGTTTGCCCCGGGTATCCCCCAATGGGGGGGTGTGGGATGTCAAATGACTTGTGCATTACCTGTTGACTGTGCAATCTCCTTCCCAGGGCAATCTGTGTATTGACCCGGACAAATGGCCCAGTGCAGGTTGTTTTATCGAGCAAGATGATTGGTTTATTTTTATCTCGAATATATTCTTGCATTTGATTGGTGCATGTTTCAGAATTATGGCAAAGCTATGACGGCAATCTGATGATGTTGTCTGTTTTCAAGGTCACATCACACGTACGCATATACAAAGCGAAAAATAAAATCACAAAACTGCTGGAGCCTCTAAAAGTCCCTGGATTTTGTTGTGCTCAAAAGGTTTAGTTAGTAGTGAAAGTATGATTTCAGAGTTGACTTATGACATCTTTAACAAACTGTCTTTGCACTCAGACTATTGAAGAAAAAAACAATTTGTTAAATGTGCGTGTGAATATGATTAAGATATTATTAGTAAGCTTAATAGTGCATGAGCTAACACAATCAGCCTTTGCGACTGTGCTTTGAAAGCTTGTTAGCTGAAATATTGATAATGAGTGAACCAGTTGACAGAACTTGGGGGAAAACTTGTACAACTGTCACTACTTCCAAATGTTTGTAAACTATCGCATTGTTCCAGCAAGAAGGGCACGTTTGTAACAAAAGTGGGTCCCATTCTCCACTTCAAACACAATTTGAAAACGAGGCAATCTTTAGGATTCCTGAAATTTTTTGCAGGCTGTACCAGGACCATTTGTACGGGGCACCATGTGGATTGCCCTGGGGACAAGGTTGTTCATTGGGCTTTGCCCTCACCAACTATCACATGGTAGCAATTGCGAGCTCATAATCTAATTGTAAATATTTGGAAAAAGTCCAAAACTTGTTTAAAAATGAAATGCCAAGACTTGTTTTAAAATGAAATGCATATAATTATTTATAATGCAGTTAAATGCAGATTAACGAAGTTAACACCTAAGAGCGTTTATATTTGCTTGTGGGTCAGCGGTACTGCAGAATTGCCTGGATTTAAAGCAGTTCTTTGCAAGACCATTTGGGACCATTTGAGTTCAATATTCTCAGCTCTCTCTCCCTAAGAGAGATCCTATTGGCACCAGTACCAGCAGAGATGTCTGGCTTTAATAGAGTTTAAACTCATCGCTAATGATGAGCTTGGGAGCTGGTGCCTTAAAGGATAGTGGGGTCCAAAAGCAAGCAGCAGAGAGGAGGTATCCATGGCAACCCTGGAAGCGGGAACCACCCCTCAAGCAACCCACTAACTGACACCGTCACACTGATAAAACAATCAGTGGAGATACTTACCTATGATAATACTTACCAGACAAGAACACTTACCATCCTGCCCACCACCCAGTAGGGAGGGAGGAGAGGGAGCGAGAATTTGCAGCTTTCAGCAAAAGAGATCCCAGACGATCAGCAAGCAGTTATTGTGATGATCCAATACGATCAGCAAGCAAAGCGACAATGCAAATGCAACACTGGCCACGAACACAAAAACAGCCCTGCAAAAACCCCTGAGGGCCGCCCCGAAGGTCACGTACTGCAAAGGCGGAAACTGCTGACCGGCTCCGCTCGAGTTTAACTTTGCCTAAATGATATTTAGCCACATTTAAACTCATCGCTAATGATGAGCTTGGGAGCTGGTGCCTTAAAGGATAGTGGGGTCCAAAAGCAAGCAGCAGAGAGGAGGTATCCATGGCAACCCTGGAAGAGGGAACCACCCAAAGAACCTGTCTCCAAGGTGCTTGGAGAACGGAGGGACCCATCAACAGGGTGACCTGGTACCTCCGATCACCCAAACACTTCCCAAGCACCAAGAAGAAAAACTACAAAGGCAAGTAACGTACCTGCAAAGGCTGTGGGCTGGGATGCGCTGAAACGGTGCCAGAACAAGGCTGGTGGGTGCCCAGCCAGCTACGCAGAGGAGAAGAGATGGCAATTCCATGAAGGAGGGGCACAATACAGTAGCTCGGTCATGGATGACATAGGTTGAACAGTTTAGCCTAACAATGTCAAAGTTGTGAATCACAATCGTTCTCGATCTTCCTCAGTCAAAGCCAGCCTAGGGGCCTCTGATTGGTGAATCTTTGGTGTTTTTCTACCGTAATAAACTACTAGTTCAAGGTTTCCTATGAGCAGAAGGCAAGTTGAAACACTGCCAAAGTTGACTTGTACTCAGAGACTGGGCCTCTTTAAGCCGAGGAAGACGCTAAGGCTAATTTATCGGACAATGTCGCTAACGATTCTGCAGGAGTCCTAATGTACAGCTGGAAGGCGTTGCTTGACCAGCGGCCCATCGATTGTATCAGATGATCTGGTACCCCATTACGAGCAGCAACGGTGGCGGCTCCGATGCGAAAGCTGTGGGAAGAGAAGTTGCCAGGGATCTGGGCAGATGCCATAATCTGTCTGAGCCAATCTGTCAAGCTTGCACGAGTAAGAGGCCGTCCATCCGAAAACAAAAACAAGGGGCCCGCAGCATCCCCCCTTGAAGCAAGGTAAGACATCACGGCCTGAACTGCACAGAGAGGATGCCTACCAAGCCCAATGTGGACAAAGCAGCCCTTCCTGAACGGGTCAGTCTTGGAACCTTTGATCCGTAAGCGCATAGACGAAGGCGCTGATAAAGAATCCACGGCGATGTCGTGAACGCTCAAGTGAAGGGAAGGAGAAAAAGCTGAGAGGTTAGGCACAGTAAACTCAGACGCACGGAGAAACCCGAAGTATCCTAATGAACAAGCGGCCCAGAACATCTGATGATCTGGAAGGGCAAGATCCAACGACCGCCAGATGACCAGCATCAAGTCGTCCGTAATAGGCAGCCGTGTGGAAGACGGAGAGCCCTGGCAGCGCTTGATGCCACGAACAACCCTCTGCAAGCGGAGACAGGCAGTAAGCGGATCCGGGAATCCCTGGTCAATATGAAGGGCTCGAACGCCTGAAAGGTAGACTTTAATTGAGGAATGCTGTAAAGTCCGTGCCAAAAAAGTCACGAAAAGGCAAAGTGTCCATTCATCTGTTGGACAAGGAGACCCTGAAGGGTGCAACTTGCCCAGTTGACGGCAAAAGGAGATGAACTTTGTCTGGGCTGATGCATAGGACCGCCGAGTCGAGGGTGCCAAGCCATGGGTCAGGAAAGAGTAGCACTGCTGTTCTAAAGTGGTGAGGTCAAGTCTGTCAGCAAATCGGGAGGGATCGGAGTCGGGTGAAGTTGCGCCTGTGGGGCCAGCCGCCGGAATTCCTGCCAATGGAAACGAGACAAAGCATCAGCAATCTGATTGGTAACACCTGGCACATGCTGGGCAGAAAAAGAGAAGCAATGGAAAGCCGCTGCGAACAGCAGGCTGCGAAGCAGCTGCATGAGGCAGGGAACTTTAGAAGTCCTGGAATTCAACATGTGGACGACAGCATCATTGTCCGAGCGGAAGAGCACATGCTTACGGCACCACTGGGGGGCCCAAACATGAGCAGCAATTACTACTGGGAAGAGTTCCTTATAGGCGATAGACTGCAGCTGCTGAGAAGGCGCCCACGGCCCCGTAAACCAGTAATCCTTGAAAAAAGCTCCATAGCCCAAAGAGCCAGCCGCATCTGAAGAGACTTCCACGTCAGCATTGGGGAACAAGCCTGGAAAAAGCCAAAAGCTAACCCCGTGCCACTGTGAAAAGAACTGGTGCCACCAGCGCAGGTCCAAGTGAAACTCCTTATTGAGACGAATCGGATGGTCCCTCTTGCGAAAGCAGCACAAGAGATCAATCATGCGACGAAGGAAAGTCCTGCCAGGCCACACCACCTTAGCTGCATGATGAAGATGGCCAATAAGGGATTCCAATTCACGTCGGTTGCAACACTTACGGGGGGAGCCACGAGCTGATCATGTCCTTCAAAGCTGACAATTTTTCTGCAGGAAGGCGGGCAATTTGGCTCACCGAGTCCAATTCAATTCCCAGAACAACCAACACTGTAGCAGGGCCCACGCACTTCCCAGGGTGGAGGGGCAAGCCTAGCCGGTCGCAGACAGCTAATGCGGTAGCCAAATTGTGCGCACACTGCAGGGAGTCCTGAGGGCCAGCGGTAATGAAATCATCCAAATAGTGTAGCAAAGCAGGGATGTGATGGGAATGCACGAGAATCCATTCCACCATGTCGGCAATTGAATTGAAGATGAAGGGGGCGGAGCGCAACCCAAAAGGTAAAGCCAAGTCGACGTAATATTGGTCGCGCCATTTCATTCCCAGCAAATAACGATCTGAAGGGTGCACCGGAACATTCCGATACGCTGATTCAACGTCGAATTTAGCCATTAGGGCCCCTTGCCCGTATTGGGAAACAAGGCTGATTATCTGATCCACTGTAATGTAGTGGAGTGTAAACTCCTCAGGGTTGATCCCATCATTGACGCTAGACCCCTCGGGCGAAGAGAGATCCACAATGAGACGCCACTTCCCCGGTTGGCCCCGTTTTGGAATAACGCCAAAGCTGCTCACTTGGAGGTTGGGTAAAGGGGGCGATTCAAACGGTCCCGCCACCCTACCCCGCGACACCTCGTTGGCCAGGTACTCATCAATCACTGAGGCATGCTGGTCCGCCGACGGCTTATTCTTTTTGGCTGGTTTAAGAGGGCGTGTGCGGCAAAACCCTAATTTAAACCCGTGACGAATCCCCTCTAGTACAAATTGGACCAGCTGCTGGTTGGGGTGAAACCGCAGTTCCCAAGCAAACTGCTCAGCCTGTAATGGAGTGACCACGGAAACGGGCGGGAGGGACACTAAAGTGGAAATACAGGGAGAATACAATAAATAGCTACCTTCGGAAACCCCCCCCAAGTCTTGGAATAAAACAGCCAACAAAAAAAAAAAAATAAAAATAAAAATAAACAAATAAAATAAATAAACTATGCCAAGAAGCCATTTTAATTAAGAAACAAGCTATGACCAGAAAAAAAAAAGTGATACAATAAAAAAGATATACTCCTCCGCCCTCAAGGCGAGACAAAAAACGAAAAAATAACAAATTCAAAATAGTTCAAGATCGCCTGGACTTGCTGCGGGAACGAGAAGGAGAGGCAGGGGGACGTTTGGACTCAGCACTCAGCCTGCTAGAAGTCGCAGAACACTCTCCGACACGATGCTGGCCATAGCAGCTAGAACACTTGTGGGCAAAACGGCACACAGCAGACGGTGCAACACAACGGCCAGTATTCCAAGACCTGCAGATGATGGGTGATGATGCAGCTCCGCGAGGCTCGCTCGGGACGTGTACAGCGTCGCCACGGACCGCGGCTCCAGCGGCATGAAAATTGAAAAGCTGGACATTCACCACCGACCAATCGGTCACATTGGTTGCCGCGGCATGTTCTCGAAACGCCCGATCGTACGCCAACCAGACTCGACCGGTGAACTGGCGGTAGGTCCTCAAGATCAGCATTTGATAAAGCAACAAATCCTTCGCACGATTAGGAAAATGGGCCGTGAGCACGCAACAATAAACCGAATATGCCTCCATCCAGCCGCTAATGTCCTCGATCCGCCGTTTGGGCTTCTTGGGGGTGGAAGTTAGGACCAGTCGCCCGTCGAAGTAAAGCTGAGGATCAGAGTCCGACTGCGATTGTTCGATGTTTGTGGAGAGCAGATCGCAAAATTCTACAAACTTGTTCGCGACGATCTGGGACACCAGCTTCGCGGGAACGGGCGAATAGCCTGGTGGCAACACGAACGGCTGCTGCAAGGCAGGCATGGTCGGCAGGAACGATGGTAAACTAGAAGAAAGCCCATCAGCGATGCTCAAGGGAGGAGCAACAGAAGACACAAGCGGCGGGGAGAACGTCGACACAAACGAGGGAACAACAAAATTTGGCCTACCTTGCGAGGAAACCACTACTGGTCCGGCAATCGAGGCAGGAACTGGTGGAAAGCCCACACCAGAAGCAGCAAAAACCGAGGCTTGAGTTTGCAAGTTTTGTAGGCCAGGTGTGAGCGTTGTGGGAACGCCCCCAATTGCCCCCGCCATGTTTGTAGTTGTGGCTGTTGTAGTGGCTTGCATGGTCGTTGCCGATTGTTCCGCCGCCAAAGCCTGTTTCACTGCCGTGACAACAGAAGCCAGAAAAGCAGGGGAAGGCACGTCCTGCGCGCTAGCCTGAGCTGAAGAGCTGGTAGTGACGTTCGGCGAAGTGACTGCGGTCGAAGAGACCACGAGCTCGTCAGAATTGCCTTGATTAGAGGCGTCCAAACCGGCCGCACGACTGTTGTTTGTGGTCCTTGAAGACATCATGGCAATAGCAAGTGGAAAAAAGAGCGAACACACGGCGAGCGAGAATTTGCAGCTTTCAGCAAAAGAGATCCCAGACGATCAGCAAGCAGTTATTGTGATGATCCAATACGATCAGCAAGCAAAGCGACAATGCAAATGCAACACTGGCCACGAACACAAAAACAGCCCTGCAAAAACCCCTGAGGGCTGCCCCGAAGGTCACGTACTGCAAAGGCGGAAACTGCTGACCGGCTCCGCTCGAGTTTAACTTTGCCTAAATGATATTTAGCCACATTAAAACAATGCTCAAGGTGAACCAGTTGCCTGACATAACTAAAACTTTGTTTGGGCAACCGGGTTTTAGGAAAAAAAAGGGCTGGTTGCCCAAGATTGTCTCTTATTTTTCCACTTCACCTCCCGCCTCCACTAGCAAATGCTAACTGTGGGTTGTGTGAAATTTCTTTATTTGCTTTTTTTCTATCTAATTGTATGTTTAGTTAACTTTTGAATGAATAAAATTGTTGTTCTTGTTGTTGTTGTTGTGTCCGGCATTTGCCATAAGGACAACCTGGATTTTTTGTCTAATTTAGAGCACTGTTAAAATGCAGTGAAATGTCTGAAAAACAGTGCATAGGAAAAACAGTGCTCAGTCATCTTGTGTCCACCTTAATTCTTCCGTTGAGAGCGAGAGTTAGCTAATTTTATATAAACACTGGTTAACAAAATGGTTTAAAACTGCTTTCTACTAATTATTATTCTCTATGACTTTTTCTTTAAGGTGTACAAAGTAGGCCCTGGCCATCTGCGTGTGATGTATCTGATGTGTGAGAATGCATAATGGAAGGTGAAATTGAATTTGAAGTCATTAATATGGTGCCCAAAGAGTTGCCAGTCACAAATGAAAATGGCATTATCACAGTTGATCTGATGGGATATGATCCATTAACTCCAAATGAATTTCCTGATTTTGCCAGTGTGCAGGGGCTTCAGGATCTAAGGTTTTTCTCAAACTATCTCAAAGAGATTCCAGATGCGTTCTGTGAAGGTAAACAGCTTCGGACATTGATCATGAGTTGTAGCCCTATCAAGCCAGACAATGGTCTCTTACGCCTACCAACACAGTTTAGCTGTTTTTCATGTTTAGAAGAGCTGCATCTTGTTGGAAATCATTTTGAGAGCTTTCCCATGTCGATATGTGAGCTTAAAAATGTCAAGAAACTCTACATGGACAACTGTACTCTGACGAAGATTCCAAAAGAAATTGGAAACATGTCAAGTCTTTCTGTAGTGGACTTAAGTTACAATAGTCTTGGTAATCCATTGAGTTTGCCAAAAGAATTTTTTCATAATTTGCCGAATGTCAAGGATTTGTACCTGATTGACTGTCAGCTGAATGAGCTGCCTCCTGAAATTGGAGAATTGAAGAACTTGCAAGGCCTAAGAATAGGTAAGAATAATCTTACCAGGCTTCCAGAAGAATTGTTCAAATTGGGTAATCTTAGGAAGCTAAGTGCTGAACGCAACAAGATTTCTGAGTTATCCCCAAAGATTGGCCAGCTCAGAGCTTTGATTTTCCTCTTAATGATGGAGAACAGCCTCACCACCTTGCCAGAAGAGATCAGGAATTTAGAACAATGTATGCACATCAACCTGTTTGATAACAAACTGACATGTCTTCCACAATCCATTGTTGACATGCCAGCGCTTGAATCATTAATTGTCGATGGGAACAACAACCTGCGGAGTCCACCAATTGATGTCTGCACACGTGGTCTGACCAGCATCAGAGGCTATTTTGAATCTTTAGCCTCTGTCAACACGAAGGCTGTTCATTCACTGCGTCTGAAAGTGGTCCTGTTAGGGGAATCTGGCGCTGGGAAGTCAAGCCTTGCATATGCTCTGGTTCATGCAAAAGCACTTATGTACCCAGACCACGAACCTCATAGCACAGTGGGTGTTGATTTCTACACATGGAGACCAGTACCAGATGGTGTAGAGTTCCATATTGTAGACTGTGCAGGACAGCGGCGATACCAATTGACCCATCCATTCTTTCTGTCCTCAGGTAATGATACACCCTTGTATGTTGTTTTGCCAACTCCAGTTAATTTCAACTGTTTACTATGAAAATCACAGAACTGTGAAATGGGACTGAATTTTCATATTATTGCTGCCACACCTTTGAAAGCTTGTTATTTATTGTTTTTTGCTGCAAGATCATGTTTTCAGCATGGTTCAAGCAAGCAACTGTAAACATGACAGAAAAGAGATACAGTGTTTGAGCAACAGGATTGTCTGAAATTTGTCAACAAAAGAGTGTGTGGCAGTGGTATGAAAATTTGGGCCCATTCCACAGTTTGGTGATTTTCGTGGTAATAGCCAACTGTGGTTTAATGCAGTCAAATGCATACTTAACAAAGTTAATGACAAAGAGCAGTAGCGGTTAGCGTCAGTGGTCTACATCCTGGGCTGGCATGGTTCATTCAGTCACACAGCGTTCATTGTACAGCTTCGTCGGACATCTTGTGCTGGGCATTTCAGCTGTCTTCTTCCCTCCCCTCCCTTCCCTATTTCCACTGCTTGGCAGTGTGACGGGTTCCTTGGATGCCTGGTGTGGCGACTCGTGGCTGGGGTGCAGGGATTTGTCAGCCATGGGAGCGCTACTCGGTCTGCCCACAGTGGAAGCCCCTGGATACCCCAGGCACCCAGCCTCCACTTAGCGATGCTGTTGATAATAGGGCATCAGTGACAGCCTTTCAAAGCATTTCAAACCTATTGTTGTGTGTATAGGTAATCCTATGGTTTGGAGTTCAATTTAAAATTAATTTGCATGAGTGAGTTTTTCAGAAAGCTGAAATTGCACGAGCCGCTTTGGTGAGTGCAATTTCAGCTTTTTGAAAAACTCACAAGTGGAAATTAAATTCCAAATTGAATGAGAAAAACCGTATGATTACTTCCTGGAGGACGTACCGGAATATCTTACAGTGTAGACAAGAAGTGAGCATTTGATGTGAATTTGACATTTTCTTTTCGGATTGGCTGATGAAGATCAGCTTATAATGCTACAAACTGAAAGCAGTTTGTTGAAAACAATTGCAACCATAACCCAGAATTTCGATGTGTAATTTGCACAGGTGTTACACTTGAACTGCACTGCTCTCAGCCAATCAGAACCAAGTAATTTTTTCATGTATATTCGTAGATACTATTATAATTATTATAATACTACTTGAACATTAATGTTCAATTTTTTTTGTATCTTGTAGAGGCACTACACGTCTTAGTTGTTGATCTCTTCAACTATGAGCCTGCTGAAAGCTATTTTCGCAGAACTGTTGGTGATTGGCTAGATTTGGTGACCTCGCTCATATTGAAGCCAAGAATCATGATTGTTCCAACACATCTGGATAAATTTGGTTCCGATGAAGGTGAAATTGTTGTCAGACGATGTGACGACATCTTGGATCGTGTTCAAAATTATTGCAAGAGTCAGAAAGCTCAGATTGAGTTTGAGATATCTGAAAAGAAGAAAAAAGGTCTCAAAAAGCCTATACAAGGAGGAAGTGACCCTGAGTGGAAAAAAAAGAATCCCCCAGTCATTTCTTCTTCACTTCATTCCAGCGCTTTGCCAGTAAGTAATTTATTGTCCCACAATAATTTTACTCAGTGAGGTTACTATCATTTGTGTCATTCTTTGTAGCATGACAAATTTATCATCAACATCATTGTTTTAAGTTTTACTTGTCAGGGCTGTCATTAATTTTTCGAGTAGCCAGAGAATTTTGTTGTTTGATATATCTTTCACTTTTCAGTGTTTTGTTTTTTTTTTCAAAGTTGCTGGGGCTCAAACTCATAGTAGCCGGGGGAATTCCCAGGCCCCAGCCTTTGGAGGCAGCCCTGCAAAGTGACACAAAACCAGACAAAAGCTTTAGTTGGCCATACTGCAAGGATGGACGCAAATTATAGTACTGCATGCTATACTATTAGTGAAGTGGCCAATTAAAGTGGAACAGCTGTTGGAGGTGGAGATGTCGCTGTCAATTCCGTCTCCTTAATTTTCTGCATTTCAATTGGCCACCTCAAACAGAAACCATTCATAGAGATGTCAAGATGTTAAAAATTAATCATTGAAAATCTTTGTCTTGTGGCAATGGGATTTGGTGTGAAGAACTATAAAGTTTCATTGTTAATTTGAGTCTACACTAACTGTTGGAGTAAGCCAGCGCTTTCTATTTTTAACAGGAATTTTGGAGGAATTATTGCAAATCCCACTCTCTTTCCATCAATGTTCAAATCAATGTTTCCATCAATGCTAAAACTACAGTGTGTGTGTTTCTTCTGCATGTGGCTGGCTGATGCTTTCATGCAGTACAGTACAGTATAGCTGTCCAGCCATCGTCAGCCAAATGTTGCACCAAAAATGCAAAGCACTTTAAAAAACAACTGTTTGGATACACAAAAGCTTTCAAACTACAGAACTCACGTTGGTTAAATGTCAGACACATGCGATGTTCAGGGTACATGTCGTGTGATAAGACACAATCCAGAGATAACAAAAAATGGAAGTAATGAAATGGTAGCCGCAAGTAGCTTGGTGAGAATTGGCCTAGGAAATATTTAAAGAAGCTCTTTTGTGGATGAGTCATCTTGAAAAGTTAACTACCGGGAGTGGGAGGCGCGGTGGCCTAAATGGTTAAGTGCGCTTGTCTCCAGATCCTGCGGTTCAGGTTCGAGCCCTGGCCGGGAACATTGTGTTGTATTCTTGGGCAAGACATTTTACTCTAACAGTGCCTCTATTCGCCCAGCTGTATAAATGAGTACAGGCAAAATAATGCTGTGATGGACTGACATCCCATCCGGTGGGGTGGTGTTTATATTTACTGTCAGTCACTTAATACTATATAAGCCAGGATAAGCCACCAGGCTTGTATACATATTTTACCTACCCTCCCTGTGGCATGGATTTGAGGATGGCATTCATGATCATTTCAATTATGTTTGGCAACCACTCTCCTGTTATTTTCTGTTTTCCTTTCCTGCAACCCGATATTACTATTAAATTTCAGGATCAGACTCGTCCGGTACAAAGTAAAGACAGCTACATTGCCATGGTACCCGTAAGCAATATTAGTGAACTGACAGGGATCATAGCACTGCAAGATGAGATCATTCGCATAGCTACAGATGCACAGCTCTTTCCTTCTGTTGGTAGAGATTTGCCAGAAGAGTGGGTCAAGCTTGAAGGGGCCCTGAAGGAGTGTAGAGAGAGCCAACAAATTCACTGTATGCCCTACGAAGATTTTGAAAACTTTGCTAATCAGCACACCAGCCTTTCCCAGATGGGAGTTCGCTCAGCGGTCACCTACCTTGATTCAATTGGGGAGTTACACTATTACAATAACATTCCATCATTACATTATAATGTGTTCATTGACCTGCGATGGCTAGCTAAATTGGCTAAGTGCCTTTTTAGGCATGACCTGGAGACGACACTGCAGTATGACGAAAACTTTCAAAAATTTGGAGTCATCTGTGGCTATTTTGATCAACTCAAGGAAAGACTTTTGAAGGAAGCAGTGTTGTCACAAGATCTTTTAAGGTAACTTTAAAATATTTCATTAGAGATTAAGAGGTACAGTATGTGTTTGCTTGGCATGTGATGTGTTCATGTTGTAGCCACTAAATTCATGCTCAGAACTAGCATATCTGTTAAAGGACCCAAGTCAGCCGCTACTATTTTCCATACCATCGAAATTATGAATCAAAGATTAAAGAATGTTTAACTGTTTGGTGAAGCGAACTCTTATTGCATTGCTGTAAGTTACATGACTTTTTTGTGGGACTGTACGTTACTGGAAGTGTTTTTAAATTACCTTTAGCAAGTTTCTCAGTGATCTGTTTCATTTCGACAGGCTCTTAATAACACTGAAACTCTTGCATGTACATTGCAAACAAAAACAAAGGCGTGGTTGACCAGGGCCCTTTAATCAATACTGCCTAAGTTATTTTGAGGATGGGTTTTAGTAGAAAGAATTTGCCCGGAAATGAAAATACTGTCAATTATCTTGTTCAAAGTACAAGCACAGAAGACACTATCATGAGTTTGAGCTTTTCTTTGTGGTAATGTAACAGCACCACGTGACAACACCTTCTTTTCATCATTTAAATGCCATCTTAGTTTTGCAAAACAGGACTAAGATGAACTTAGTGTAGAATGCTGACTCAGTACAAAATAAAAATTTATACAGCAGTAACTTTTGGTTCATCCTCCAAACAGATGCCTATGGGCAGAAATCAATCTGGATGACAACATGTTTCTTCAGATGGTTGAACTTCTTCATCATCTTGGTCTTGCTTGTCGGCTGCCATCGGAAGATCCTGACGAACTGAATCTATTGGTTCCATGGTTTTTGGCTGAGTTTCCTGATGCAGTTGAAGGCTTGTCGGAAAGCCTGCCTACAAACCAGGTGTGTGTATCCAGCATTTGTTATCATTGAAGGTTATTTAATTTCTTTGAAAATATTTACATGTGTAGTTTGGTCTAAAAGGGCAAAGAATCTGGGCTCATCCTCGTTGTAAGAACCTGTGAAACTCACCGGTGACTTAAAACAAAGAACAAACAAGACAACAAAGAACCTTGAAACAATAATGAACACAGAAACAACAGCTCAAAAACAAAGAAAGAAAAAGTCACAGGTTCTTACACCAAGGTAAACCCAGAATCTGATTGACTGGTACACCAGTGGGGGGGGGGGGGGGGGGGTTATTGCTTATAGTTATAGTGTCACTCACGTTTGCTTGTGGGTAGGGAAAGGGCCAAAATTATACAATACAATGCTGACAATGCTACTCTTCAATTAACCACAAGCAAACATGAGTGAAACTGACTACAAGCAAACACGCATGAACCTAACTTGAAGCAAACGTGAGTTAAAGTAATCACAAGCAGACGTGTGTAAATTAACTAACTGCAAGTAAACATTTGGTGCTCATCATTCTGCAAATTACCCTACTTGTACATTGGTAAGCAAAGTATCAATACATCAACGAATGCACCATGATCATTCAATTCACAGACACACCATCAGTTAGTTTGTCAACAGTCCAGTAATGATGTGCCATTATTTCATACATCAACCAACACATTGCCATTTGGTGACACACCACCATGACCAAAGAACTGGCTGGTACAGAGTCAATTTAATGTATGTAAGCTACACAATTTTTATATGTAGGTAAGCATAAATTAGCTTTTGATATTTTAGTACATGATGATGTTGACATGAAATTCTTTGTCAACAGGAGGAGATAAATTTGCTCTTCATGATGTCATACTTGCCTCCTGGTTTGTTCGATCGATTGCGAGTTCGCTGCTGTTCGCTTGAGTTTGAATACTACAACTGGAAGGATAATGTGTTATTGTTTGTGGATGACCATCGAGTCCTTGTCCGCAAGCATAATTATCCCCCAGGAGCCGAGTCCAGCTCGCCAGCCATTTATATCAAAGGAAGAGGGCCAAAGACAGAATTGAAAGCTCTTTGGGAAGTCCTTCTGAGACTTGTTCAGGTAAGGTTGGCAGATGGAGATTTTGGACTCTTCAGCAATGTTTGGAAATCATGAAAACATTGTTTGGAAAATCGAAGATCTTACAAGTTTGAATCAGGAAAGGTTGACAGATATTCCTTGGCATTGTGCTCTTTTCTGGCAGCCTTGCAATAAGTTCACCTAACCCCCAATTTTTTTTTGCTAAAATAAGCCTTTGCACCAGTTCGAAACACATTATACCTTTTGTTTCTCCTTTTCACAAAAATTCTGACTATTTATAGCATTCAAAAGTTACGAAAAACTGTGCATCGTTTATTCCACAATCGAGTCAGAAGGGGCGTGGGTCTATTCCCTATTTGACATCACAAACTAATTTGCATAAATTATAAGTTTACAAAGACTTGATGCGATGTAAATCAGTTTGTGACATAAAACAGGGAATAGACCCATGCCCCTTCTGCCTCGGTTGTGGTACAAATGATGCACAGTTTTTCGTAACTTTTGAATGCTTTAAATAGTCAGAATTTAGAAAAAAGGAGACACTAAAGGTGCAATGTGTTTCAAACTGGTGCAGAGGTTTATTTTATTGAAAATAATATTTTTGTGTTTAAAGGAGTACTGTCACGGGAATTTAGGTGTTTTCAGCTTCATTCGTTGCTAAAGTCGTTGCTAAATTCGTTGCTAAAATCATTACTGGAAAGTTTTTTCAAATTTCAATCCACTTCCATGCTTGCCATCCTAAGTGATAGGCGGCAATAAACGGTTTCAATGGAGTGATACAGTCCTAAGTAACAAAACCACACCATTATGTTTGGGTTTCCATTGATGCAGGAACATATTTCAGCATTTTAAAATGACGCCAAAATACCATAACAGTGCCCTTTAATAGCACTGCTTAAAATAAAAACAGAAAAAGATGTTCAGTATTTTTGATTCAGTAAATGCATGACATATACAACTGATGAAGCCGCATTTAAGGTTTCACATTTTGCCTTTGTTGCATCAAGCCAGGTTGCACTCCTCGTCTTTTTAGCCTCAACCAGCAAAAGTGCAACAGCAGCTGGCGCCGACACCTAGGGACACTGCGGAAAAACGAGAAAATGTGAACATTTTGGCAGTTTTTAAGGAAACCCCTGAATATTTAAGGTTAAGATTTATACTAGAGGTAGATTGTATTATGTTAACCCTAACCCTAACCCATAATTTTGCTTCCAATTTTTGCTATAAGCTCGTAAGTTCGCACATTTGGACTAAAATTATGCCATCGATGTATCATGGCCTCCCTTGCTGACATTGACCACCTCGAGAAATCGTGACGTAATGCACGGTCAGTCTACTCTGAATCAATTTACTTTCTTCTTCTTAATCAGGAGACAGATGCACTGCTAACAGAGTGGCAAAGACTGAGTGTTCAGCGTTGTTCACTGTGCCCACCTTGCACACAAAAGAAGAAGTCTAAACCGTGTCTTTTTCCTTGTAATTGGATGGGCCATGCTGCCTCAAAAATGCGTCTGAAGGGTGGTACAAAGACAAAGATGTGCAAAGGTCACATGGTTTTAAAGGGAGAGAAGTTTAACATCGACCTCATCTATCCTCCTGCTGGTGAGAAATAAATGCCATTTTGACTTTTATAGGGCTTTCCTCGAAATCAATGCTCATTGCAGGAACAGTTGGAAGGATGCAGTCATAGCATGTCACTTGTGTACACACAAAGAATATAGTGGAGGGGGGACAAAGGGGTAGGAGAGCTACAGGAAGCGGGAAGGGGGCGGAGGGATGCAAAGGGCACAGGACGTAAGGCAGAGGGATAGGAACGGTACAGGAGGGGGGCAGAGGGATGGGAAGGGTACAGGAGGCGGGGGAGGGTGCAGAGGGATGGGAAGGGTATGGGAGGCAGAGGAGGGGGCTAGAGGGATGGGAAGGGTAAATGAGAGGGGTACAGGAGATGGAAGAAGAGACTTAATAGGGGGAAATGGGGTTCCCAAGGTGGTAGGAACCGGGAAAATCATGAAAGATTACATTTTTAAAATTTCAATTCAATAGGAATAAAACAGAGGCCTGAATACAGGGATGGGAGATAGGAGTAAACATTATTAATGTACAGGAAGCAGGAGGTGGGAAGGATCTGGAGACAGGGGGATCTGAAGATCCCCCTGTCCTACCCCCACAATATACCGGTAGCATTAATAGACTGCAACAAGATGCCTCTTGAAAAGTGTCAGCACACATGGAAGTGGGGGTGCATGTAACTGTCATTTTGTGTGTCCAAGTCATTTGACTTTGTCTTTACTAAACTTAGCTGCAGCATGTCATGTTTTTTGACTCAAATGGCCAAATTGTTTAGCCTGCAAATACAGCCATCGTCTTTTTTCCCGACCCAAAGGGCCGACCTGAAGGACGTTTCTTGTGAAGTGCCCTTCGGGTTGGGAGCAAAGACAACGGCTGTATTCGCAGGCTAAAACTGTTATGACTCTAATGGCATCCGCATGTGTGGGAAATGGATTACATTTTCTATGTTATGTTTTCTTTCTCAATTCGGTTGTTGATTGTTTTTCAGAAATCGTTAAACAATTACTGGAATCCCCATGCTCATTAATGTCTGAGCCAGGTAAATACATGCATAATCTGACACAGAGATCTACGTACATGTACAGAAGTTATAATAATTATAATTTTAAACTTGTCGCCGATAGTTTAGCCTGGGGAAGGTGCCTATGAAAGGGGTAGTGGTGCCAAAGCAGGGCATGCAGGTATCCATGGCAACCCTGAGAGCAGCAACCACCACCCAACACCGTCACTCTGAAAGAATCAGTGGAAATACGTACCAGTCCACATACATACCCAGCCCACCAACGAGGGAGGGTGAGGGAGCAAAAACTGCAGAAAACAAGCACATTTCAAGGCTCGAAACAATTGCATGACCTCACACAGCTGGAACACAAATTAAGTGAGTCATGCATAGTCCCAAAAATACAGCTGAGCAGCATTGGCCCAGTTTTAACTTACCCTAAATTACATGTAGCCACATTTAAAAGCCTTTGAAAAATTTTCTTGAAAACCTTTACCTTCATGTATAGTTTCAGAAGATGTCCCTGACACTCTCATAGCAGACCTTTCTCAGCAAATGACGAGACAGTGGAAGTTAGTGGCAGCATATTTGGGTTTCACAAATGATCGTGTCACCACATTTGATGCAGAAAATGATTCTGTTGCTGAGAAAATCATTGCGATGTTGAATGCATGGAAGCACACACAAGCAAAGGATGCAACAAGAAGCAACTTGATGAAGGCTTTGATGAAAGCTGGACGAAAAGATCTGGCTGGAAAAGTTTGTAGCTACCAGGATTAATTGCCTGGCTTGTATCTATCTGAGGATGATAGTCGCACAAACATGGAGTAAGCAATAGACAATAAGGGCTTTTGATCAGAGTATGATGACCCAATTTCATTCCCAGAGATCTTGCTCCAAAGAATGCAAATTAGATGAATGTGAATGAATTGAATTGAAATAATGAATTGGGGAATGGATTTGATGGAATGAGATTGAAATAACTGATACATCTACTCTACCAATTGACCATTAACTAATTGATTTGTTGGGAATAAGCACATGTGAATTGTGATGCAATGTGATGCCATGCACATGAAGGTCCATGATTTCACATTTTGTGCCAAACTGAAAGGAAAATTTATCTAAAAATTAGCAGTTTTAAGATTATTAAATGGAGGTTTTAGTTTTTAAGATACATTAACTTTTACTTTTATGTAAAGTTGTCATGAAACTCATCATCATCAATGAATAGTTACTTGAAACAATTTAAATATAAATTTTCAAATATTTGTAAAATTTGTGTCAAATATTATTTTAAAAAAATAACTTTTAGAATAGGGTATTTCAGGCTCAAGATTAATCTTGATAAAATTATGAATATTAAAGGGTAGAGAAGGAGTGACCAAATGTCACGATACACAATGACTACTGAGAGAAAACCTAGGGTGCTAACCATTCGTCAGGACTGGGCTGCCTGCGACCAGTGTTTTTTAAAAAGAAATAAACCTTGTAAGAATTTTCCCTTATTTCCCATCCTTGCTCTGAGGGTTTTCCTCCAGGTTCTCTGGTTTTCCTCCCTCCGCCAAAACCCAACACTTCTAAATTCCAATTCGATCTGGAATCCAAGAGCCGCAGGTATGTAAGGCAATCGATCGGAAGACTATTATGTGCTATTTTCTATTAAATTTCATCAGGTGAATGCAATTTACGATTTGAGTGATCTGCTGCAAAGCATTCTTCGTGAATAGGCCAATCCTGAATAATGGTAAGCACTCTAGATGATGTCCTGATTAAATATTGGCAGGCACCAATCAATGTCAACCTCAGACAAGACACTTCACTCTCAGTGTCTCTTCTCAGGTGTATATTAAGGTGCAGGTACATGTAAATTAAAATTCTGGCGGTAGGGGATAAACCTGCAGTTGACAAGCATCTCATCCAGGATGGAGTAAAAATACTCATAGTTGCTAGTGCTTTCTTGTAAAGGTAGGTCAAGTCTAGACTGCGAGCAGTCTCTATTTTGCTCCAAAATCCAAGTACTATTTTCAAGGGGCGAGCTGGTTTATTATGATCCTAGTGCCCATCAGGCCAGAGCTTATCCCGGTTTCCTTAACATGAAGCGACTAGGAGTATTTCTACTCCCCCTGAATTGGATGCTGTGGGAGGCGCAGTGGCCTAATGGTTAGTGCGCTGGACTCTGGATCGGACGGTCCGGGTTCGAGTCCTGGCCGGGGCATTGCGTTGTGTTCTTGGGCAAGACACTTTACTCTCACAGTGCCTCTCTTCACCCAGGTGTACAAATGGGTACCGGCGAATTTACTGCTGGGGGGTAACCCTGCGATGGACTAGCATCCCATCCAGGGGGGAGTAGAAATACTCTCTGTCGCTTCATGCTATGAAACCGGGGATAAGCACCGGCCTGATGGGCCACTAGGCCCGACAGCAGACTTACCTACCTTACCTGAATTGGATGCTAGTCCATCACAGGGTTACCCCCCATCATGTATTAGATTAAAATAACCAGGGGTTTCAAAATGTTTTGAAGTAGGTGTCAGCGACTGGAAGAGTAGGCAGCTGTGACAAGTGAGCTTGTTTGTCTCAAGCTGATTGCTATGACCAGAGTAGGCAGACAATCAAGTAACCGGTGGAACTCCGGCAGTCATCAGCTTTTTTAGATTTTCGTTCTAGCTAACACAAAACTTTAAACAATCTGGATTTACTGTTCTGAAAGTGCTTGCTATTAGAATACATACTTTTTAACAATGTGTAGATATCCGTCTCCAAATTAAAAGGACAATTTATTTAAAAGGACAATTTCCAAGTTTCTATAATTTACTTGTTTTTCAAAAACTGGGCCTTGGTGCAGAACCTTTCATATGAAAAACATTATTACCCATGAACATGCTCATTCATGTTAAGTCAGCTCTCCCTTAAACACCTGTAAGACAGACACTTCTATTAAGATGGACAACTAGTATTGGTTCCTGTCAGCTGTTTTTCAGTCATTTTACTGTATCTTAACTGTAGTAAGCAAGACACTTATCTAAGAGACAGTTGCTGCCGGTGATTGTCTTAGAGAGGGTTGACTGTAAAACAAAATAGAGGGGGTAAGTTTCTAAAGAAACTGTGGTGCTGCGTCGGTGGGAAGTATAACAATATAATTTGGTTTTATCAACTGGGTTGATAGTGTGAATTGGCCACCGTAAAGAGATTCAAGAGCTGACGTTTCGAGCGTTAGCCCTTCGTCGGAGCGAATCAAGGAATTGTGCGTCGTGTGTTTTTATATACAGAAAGATGGAGCTCCGCTATTGTCTGGTGCCTGGTAACGTGAAAACTTCGGAATAAATTAGTTGAATGAAAAGCGTTCATTGATACCGTGAGGATTAAGAGTGCCGATTTTGGAGACGACTTGGTGACCGATTCCGAGAACACCTTCGTGACGTAGAGAAAGACGACAAAAATGCATCGAAACCGGTCACGAGACACTTCAATCTCCCAAATCATTCTAAGCAACATATGGCAGTCTGCGGCCTTTCCCTTCACCAAGGAAACACGGAAAGCCGTAAAACTCTAGAACAAAAATGTATTTTTCAAATCGGCACTCTTAATCCTCACGGTATCAACGAACGCTTTTCATTCAACTAATTTATTCCGAAGTTTTCACGTTACCAGGCACCAGCCAATATCGAAGCTCCATCTTTCTGTATATAAAAACACACGACGCACAATTACTTGATTCGTTCCGACGAAGGGCTAACGCTCGAAACGTCAGCCCAGTTGATAAAACCAAATTATATTGTAAAACAAAATAGGCTGCCAATTTGAAATTCTTTTGTATGTATTTTAAATTAGCCTCATTAATCTTGTTTCAGAGTGAAAATACTTTTTTTATTTAAATGAATACAAAAAGAATTTAAACTGGCTGTCATTTATCCATAAGGTCCATAATTCACCTAAAGAAAAAGGTCTACCAAGTGATGACCAGTTTAATTTGATGCATTTTGTGCACAAAATATAGAGATGACTTGGCAGTCAGTGTTCAAGAGATCACCTTTCACTGAATCTTGCACATGTGAAGTAGTTGTTACTGATATTACATGTTACTGTAATGCTTGGAAATAACAGAATTGAAACAAAATCTTGGGATTTTATAATTGGGATGTTCAGAGATACCGTAAATTAGGAAAATTTTACCGATACTTATAAAATTATGCAAAATGTACTGTAGATGTGTAGGTTTATTATCTTTATTTTTATTTTGTTTGTTTTTTTTGTTTTTTGTAACCAGAGATATAGTTTACTTGAGTATGGCCAGTGCCCCAGACAACTGCTGTGTTGTACGAGATGTTTTTAAAATAAAATGAAATAACAGGGATGAAAACCTGCAATAGAATTCATCGTCTTTCCTTAGCCAGATTATTTTTGTGCTTTAGAATATAAATAACTGGACAAATTTTCACGTACTGGCTGACTGGTTAAGAGCTATGGGCAATGAGATTTACAGTACTGCACGTACAATTTTTTACTGATTCCCCACCCCACCCCAGGTTCTTGGTAATTTTTGATGCTATTGATTTCACACACTTTTGACTCTTACAGGCCAGAGATGCCATAAAATGTTCAAACCAAGCGTATGTGATGTGGTTCAATTGTATCCTTGGTTCAAATTTGATTTTTCTGTTTCAAACTCATATTACATTACCATACCCAAAAAACAAAGAAAAATAATATTTGAACCAAGGGTAAAATTGAACCACAACATGTATCACAAACCAGACCTTGGGTTGTTGTAATCGTCCTTGTTCACACTGGGGGAGGGGTACTTGAGCTATGTTTGGGTATAGGGGTGCTGCTGGTGGTCTGAACCCCTGTCCCTGTTTAGGACAAAAGTAACATCAAACACATACCCTGTTTAGGGCAAACAGAAACGTTTTTGATACTGTCACTCACTCAGGTCGTCCTAAGATGGGACATGACTCCTCCACACCTCGCGGCTGCTCATCAACGTGGCCAGTTCGGTGACGCTCGTCGCTCCCGTGTCCCTCTTTAGCACTTATTATATAGTCCTGAAACTGATCTAATGTTGACTGATGACCAGCTAAATAAATAATGATAAACGATTCTGATTTTAGATACGCTTAAAACTCGGCAAGTCTTGAAGCCATACCCTGTCTAGAATGGGTCCATGCCCTGTTTAGGACAGATTCACTTGCATTATGTACTCTGTTGAGGACTGAGGGGACAAAACCATCCCCTGGCTATCCAGTGGCACATCCTCAAATAGCCCATATAAGGGAGTACTCCCGGCTTTACAACGGTGGTGACGTCACATTCTCGTCCTCAGAGCCACTTGTCCCTCTTAGCCAGCTGGGTCTGTACAGGAGGAACATAGCAGAATCGAACTTGTTCCTCATGGAGACACCCAGCGAGCTAAGAGGTACAAGCAGGTCTGGGGACAAGAATGCATGGTGCCATCAGTGAAGACAACTCACTCACTCCCATCCCAGGCTTTGTACAGTCACTGAAACAACCGAGAATGCTGATCATGCACTTGACTTCCAGATATTACAATGACAGCATTGGGGTAAAGGTTGTGTGAATGTTTTTCATCCAGTCATTGGTTTGAGTTAAAGTGAAGGCCAGCTATCAAATGCCAACGTTCTAGAGAAGACTACCCTTATAAGTTTAACCAAGCCCAAACCAAAGATGATTTAAGGACGTTCACGCTAATTGTTTGTGCGCATAGTTATGGCACACGGAATACCTCATGCACGCCATCCATCGAGCGCGCACGCTGAGGAAAAACAAAGGGCCTGAAGCCATTTCGTAGCTTTGCTGGTAGTTTACTCTCTTAAATGGTCGGTGACCCCTACTTTTTTCCATGAACTGATTTTATTTACAATTCTCGGCAGATTGTCAAAAAATAACAAAAAATCAATGTGGGAACATTGAATTCTGCCATCTTGCGTTCACAGGCCGTTTAAATCCAATTTAAAAAACAATCGTCAAATCATCGCATAACAGCTATCCAATCACATGCTGCGAATTGTTTTCCCAAAACTGGAAAATTACCTCTGATTGGTTCGTAGCCGTGAACGGGAAGTGGACGTTCGATTCAGCAGACGTCTGTGGGGAAGGAACATGTGATGAAACCCAAAGGTTGTCTGCGTGGCAGGCTACACGTACAGAGAAAAGGTCAATGACTGTTTGCATTAGATAAAGGAGGAATTATAGAAGGAAAGAGCCTGGGAGGTTTCTCTGTTAAAGGGACTGAATTCACCTTTATTAATTTAAAACGTAAAACAATACTTTGTACAACATAACTTACAGTTGCTGAAGAAACATGTTCTTCATTCATATGGAATTCCACAATTGTGCAATTCCACAATTGTGCTCACCCCTTGGAAGAATGCACAAAGACATTGAGTGAAAAGGCCAAGGCTTTAGCTAAACACAACAAACAAGTTTTAAAAATCAGAGCTCCTGGGAAAACCCCACCCCAAGTTTCTCAGTGACTTGTGACTTAAGAGCAGAAACATGAGTTATGGGTGGGGAGGGTTAGGATTTTCCCAGGAACAATGATTGATCCACAAGTTTTATCGAGAGACCTCGATAACTGGATTGAATAATAGTTATTAACACGTGATCACTTTGCCTTTGTTTTCTTGCTAACAAAGCGTTCTATAGTTAAAGCAGCGCTTTTTTTCTTTGCTGGCCCATATCTTCTGACAAATTCTGCAACGTCAAATTTTCTCTTGCAACCATTATAGTTCATGTAACGGATCTTGCCGAACACCGGCCTCTCGACCCATCCTTGATCATGTACACCACACACTGACCACATACAACCTGCAAGGAATCGACAAAGAGTGACTTTCCTTCACTATTATGTTTTGTGAATAGGTAGAAGACAGCCAACAAAATGTAAAACAAATCAGCAAATTTCCCCCCCTCCCCCGCCCGAAATAAAGGAGGTACCCCTCTGCCGTAGATAACCTCACATTAATTTTGATCTGTGGAGGCTTAGACTGATGAAGTCATCTTTGGTGATCAGGTTTCAAATTGCCTTCAAATCAAAGGAAATCTTGAAACAAGGTAGAAAATCTTTTAGCAAGGCAGGAAAAAAACAAATGTAACAATAAACTGAGAAAAATAACGATGGCTTCTAATGAGAAAGATTGAGAAAGATTGTAACTAAAAATTAAAAAAATTTAGACAACCGGGACCCTTTCAAGATGCATCATCCATGACACAGCTGTAGACAGGTTTACAACTCCCTACAAGCTATTTCAAATGCTTTTACGAGGCATTAGAAATTTATGGACAGTGCTTACCTACATAACCATTAGGATCATTGCCATCCAATGAAAATTTGTCATTAAGATAGAGCGACACCTTGAGAGCTTCTTCAGGTGATACGGTCCACTCAAGGATTTTTTTAGCCCAGTACATCCTCAGAAAACCATGCATTTTGCCTTCACTGACCATCTGAAGCTTAGATGAAAGATTTATATCCTTGTTAAAAGTTATTGTTATAGTCCCGGATGTTCAAAGGGCAGATAACGCTATTCACAGGGAAAAATTACTATCCAGTGCTGTTGGTAAAACAAACTACGCTATCACCTGGATAGTAGACTTACATGCAGAAGCCAAAGCTACATAGTTGCTCTCTGCACACATTGCATGCCTACAATACAAGAATGATAGACCGGCAATGCATACAAAGTGCAACAGCTGCATAGTTATCTGCACACACTGTATGCCTATAATGCTAGTATGATAGGTCTGCAATGTGTACAAAGGACAACAGCTGCACACATTGCATGCCTATAATGCTAGTATGATAGGTCTGCAACGTGTATAAAGGACAACAGCTGCATAGTTCTCTGCACACATTACAAGCCTATAATACTAGAATGATAGGTCTGCAATGTGTACAAAGGACAACAGCTGCATAGTTGTCTGTACACATTACATGCCTACAATGCTACTGTGATAGGTCTGCAATGTGTACAAAGGACAACAGCTACATAGCTCTTTGCACACATCACATGCCTATAATACTAGAATGATAGGTCTGCAATGTGTACAAAGGGCTACAGCTGTATAGCTCTCTGCAAACATTGCATGTCTATAATGCCAGAATGATGGGTCTGCAATGTGTACAAAGGACAACAGCTGCGTAGCTCTCTGTACATTGCATGCCTATAATGCTAGAATGATAGGTCTGCAAACGTGTACAAAGGGCAACAGCTGCATAGCTCTCTGCACACAGTATGCCTATAATGCTAGTATGATAGGTCTGCAATGTTTGCAAAGGGCTAGAGCAACACAGGTCTCTGCACACATTGCCAGCCTATAATACTCACATGCTAGGATTGCAATGTGCGCGAAGGGCTATAGCTACATAGCTCTCTGCGAACATTGCATGCCTATAATACAAGTATAAGACATACAATGTCTGCAAAGAGTTACAAATAGCCGTCTACACATACCGGTAGATCTGGTTGAAGGGGAGGGACTGTGCCATAATTGAATGAATTCGTACCTGTGCAGCATTCCACAGGTCATCATGGGTGTCTCCATTTTCAAGCTGTTCTCTTGTGTACAGATATTCCCGTTTGTCCTTTGCATGGTCTTGTAAGGTTTTCTGTGCCCACTCATTTGTTCCTTTGATAGAGTCATAGTGATCCAGATTATAGAAGCAGAAGTTGTCAGCTAACTCTCTCCTCACCACAGCCTCTTCAGTGAACGCCTCAACAGAGTCTTTCACTTTGCTGCGGAATTCTCTCACTTGGAGTATTGCTCTTTGTACACTGATGTGACCTTTGTGGAAGTAAATAATACCACATCTGGTTTGGACTAATTCAATAAACACTTTAGACTTACAGCCCACCAGTACAAGAAGAATAATAAATGCTGGAAAAAGTCTACAGAAACAATCAGGACTGGTATTAGTTGACCACCTAACTGAGAGGGACGTGTTTGGCTTATAATATAAAGAGCTTAGATACAAAAAATACTCAAAACTATTGCAGAGACCAACAGCAGTTGTTTGTCTTTTAGACTGGGATTCCTGTCTTATAGAGGTGCCTGTTACTAAACACTATTGCCCAGGAAAATGTGTTCAAAGAGGTCTGCTGTTCCCTTCATCTAGAATCACCAAAATTCATGAAACGTCGTGGTTATTGCAAATGTAGTAATGACGTTGTTTCATGAACAACCTGAAAACTGATCAAATGAAAATAACAAAAAGTAAGCTTTTTATCAATTTTCCTGTTAATTTGTTGTAAGATTTTGCCAGGGCAAGTATGTCATCTGGCGTAATTGCCCAGCCGACAACTTGAAGCAAAAACCAATATGAATCTCTGCATGCCTGTCACCAGCTACTCGTTACATACTTACCTGCATGAAACCAAGGTGATAAGTTACTCAAGGCATTCTTTGTGGGGTTGTTTCTATCTGTAGCAAAATGCTTGAGTCTCTCATGGCAAAATGATTCTAACATTTCAAGTCCAGCTTTGGTTCCTGGTTTGGCCCAATCAACCTCTTTAACATTACGATCAACTTCAATGAAATCATCCACAGCTTTCCAGTCCACTGTCCTCTGAACATAAAAGATCATTTCAAAACAAAAAAAATTAAATTTGAAGGTTGGGTGTGCTGAAGGGGAACAGGCGTTAATATTAAATGTGGGAAAGAACTTTTGTGTGAATGAGTAGCAACCAATGTCTCTCAACTAAGGAGTTAAATTCAGAACTAGATTTCTCAAGCAAGTTAAAACAAAGAATTAAATGAAAAGTGAGATCAGGATAAGAACTGAAGTAATTATTACTTACCTTTGCTTCATCTTTTGCAACATAAGGATGTTTAATGACTGGTGGAAACTGTGTGAGAAACTGCTTCAGCTGGTTATGAATTTTAGGTCGAATAGTCCTTGCACCATACTCCAACTTTGGAGAAGCTTGCCAACATGGGACGATGTTATGGCCATCTACCTGTAAAGGTAAACATTACTGGTATCTAAGGGTCTCTGGCATGTTTATTTCACGGAATTACTTATCAGTCAGGTTGTTCCAGCACAGATGAAAGATAAAGTAACGGTGAAGTCTGCAAATGAGCCTAGTGGCACATCAGGCCAGCGCTTATCCCTGTTTCCATAGCAGGAAGTTACTAGAAGTATTTCTACACCTCCCTGGATGGGACACTAGTACATCACAGGGTCCTCAGCCCACAGCATTATTTCACTGGAACTCACTACAAACCTGGCAAACTGGAACATTTTTTGGTAATTTCTTAGTGACATCCTCCAGCCATTTCAAGGGTTTCCTCATTGGTGTAAAGTCTGTTACAACACCTCCAATTGCTTCGGATTTGACAAAATCTGGAAGGACTTCATCTGGCTCACCAAGAAGCATGTGAAAACCAATATTCAACTCTGTCAGCTCCTGGAAAGGATTAATGTTACAAATAAAATGTTACAACAATCATTTACAGGTGGCAAATGATCCTCCAAAACAATGCATCTTGCAGAAATTCTAAACACAAAATCACTCAAGAGCCTAGTTTTGGGATCAGGCAGTTTGTTTATTAAATAAACTCCTACACATACATATAACACAAGAAATGACGAATATTGATACAACCTTTGAAATAAACTATGTTAACAAGAGGCCTGGCGGTGCCTGTAAAGGGTAAATACAATACTTTTCCAAACAGTCTTCATTGCACAAATGTTACAATTGTCTTTAAAAAGACAACATCTCGTTTGGGGCAAAAATTCCCACATTTTTAAACATCTCAGTGCTTCTAAAGGTTGTAGGGATAAGTGCGATATTTCTTGTTTTAAGATTCTCGATCATGTCAGCACTTATTCTCAACTTTTTCAATATTGAACAGTTGAAACCTGAACTCAACAAGACAAGTTGAGCATGTTAGTTTGTCGTTGCATTTCTAAATTTTTCTACTGTTGTTTACAGGGAGTTTTAGTTTACTTTTTGTTATTTTTTGTCTGGGTCTTTCATTTTATTGGTCAGTTTAAATAAGTTTAACAGTTAACGAATATTTGAATTTATAAAGGTTCATTGTATATGAGTAGTTATAAAGACCGATCATTTTGTAAATCTTTACAATACATTCATAATGGCTGATGATGATGTTTGAAACATCGAAACAGGTCCCGAAAACTGAAAAGCGTTGTTGTCTTTTTAAAGATAATTACAATAACAAGAAAACTACAAATACAAAGACAGTGAACTAAAAAATCATAACTGCCATGGAAGTGGAAGGGTGGGAAAGCTAATTTAGCTTTAGTTGATAACCTATTCTAGCAGATTTCTATTGCTTGATTGCTAGAATGAATAGAAGTAAGCTAGTTGCTAGTTCTTGCGAATTTCTTGTATCAAGCAATACTCAGTCAATACACTATGTAATTCTCTACTTACACAATATCATAATACACCACTTCTACCCGTCAAAACATTTGCACAGGCATTGTTTTAGATTTGCCTTGGGGCATCTTCATGTCCCAGGAGAAATTGCAAACAATGATTATGCAAAATTTTGGGGGTAAAAGAGGTGTATTATGGGATTTGTGCAAGTAGAGAATACAATTTTATTAGCTAACAATAATCTTGTGACTTTCATGCTAGTGGATTGCTCAACAGTATTAATATTCAACTTCAGTAAATTAAATTATGTTTCTCACAGTCTCAATTTGCTTTGTGAAGCCGTCACAAAGCCATGATAACAACATCTTTTGCAATAATTATAGAAAGTCTCAAGCTATAGCAGAAAATACCAATCTCGCCATCTTACGACGTCTCATATTTGCCATCCTTTACCCTTAAATTATAATTACGCTGATGGATATGGTAGCCATTTAAAAAAGAATATATCCTGTACCTTTTCAACTTCCTGGAGCCCTTTGATTATGAAGGTGTACTGTCTGAACGCAGCATCAAGGTATTTGGACGGCAAACAGAAGCATACAGTAAGCGGTACTTGTTGTTTAAGGGCCATTCTCTGGGCATACAACAAAGCCCAGTTGTCTGTAAGTGATAAATAAATACAGTCATATTAATATACCAATACCAGGAAGGAAATTAAAGATGATTTCCGCAGAACATTCGAGCAATAATGGCAAAAATAAAGTTACCAAAAAAATCTCATAGCATGGTGATATTTTAACTAAAGGCAAGAAGATCTTATCAAGACTTAAGCTCTCAAGCTGACCCCGCGAGAGAAAATTGAACTTGAAGTTATCCATATTTCAATTAAAAGGGACCTTTCACGTTAGTTGAAAACACAATAACACACGCTTTGAGCATTCTTACGAGGTTGGACATTAAATTTCTCGAGAATGCGTGGGGATTTAATCGCGGGTTAACCTAGAGAAATGAATTACAGTGAGATGTTTTAAATAGTATTCAAAAACTTACCGTGTTGTGAGTAAATATTTGGTAAATCATTTTTTCACTTATTGCTCGAACTTTGAGCGGAATCCGTCTTAAACACTACATGTATAAGTCATTAAAGAAACTGAAGTAAGGTGATTTTTGTAAACGCATAATGTGGAATGTGACTTGTGAAAAAGGCATGTCATGTGAATTGCGATTGAAGTACATTAGTAATATTTCTGGGGTCTAATTGCCTTCAATTAGGGGCTAATCGACTAGGGATTAAAAGGATTGGGGGCTAAACGACCGGATACCTTTCTAAGATTTTCGATTGTGTTCGATTACCAAACCCAATCGGGATTGGGTTCGATCAACTGAATGTTCAATTCGGTTCAATTAGTAATGTCCATAAACTGTACACGACAGGCTTTTTTTGCAGGTCACAGGTGACAAGGGACACACGTTAGAGGTAGGAAAAAAAGGGAAACTCAACAATTACAGAATGCAATGTAGAATGCAGGGGCCTTGGTGCTCGTTAAGGAGTTTGTAATTCTGTAATTGTTCAGTTTTCCTTTTTTCCTACCCTCTGACCTGTGACCTGTAAAAGAAACCAGCCGAGTTACACATAATTTTAAATCAGACTCCGTTCTGCCAACATCAATACAGGAAAGTTTCGCACGAATCTCAGCTGTTTTATACTATTCATCAGCACAATACTATTTTTGACATGTCTATGAACTAATAAAATGAAGATCGGCCGCCAGAGAGCAGCGGAATCGAGCCTCAGCATAATTTCATCGGTCATATTTTTACAGGAGCCAACATTGTCAACATTAAGATCGTGGTCGGACAGGTCGTTCCCCTTTGAATTGTACCTTGGACTCGCTGTTCCCTCCACATCCAGTACGCGATTCCTTTACAAGTCTCCAGCATGTCTGCATTCGATGTAATAAGCCGCACTCTTTTCTTATCAAATTTAAAATCAGCAACTGATTCGCAAACGTTCTGTCTCTTCGCCATGTATGCGGCAAGGATATCACTGACATTCGCGCCATTGTCGTGTCTTTCAGCGATTTCGCTCTTTTTTCGTTTAGCTGGAGGTTCGCCCGCCATGGAAATAAATCTAAGGTTGTTACAAAATAAATGTTGATGTAAAGTACGACGAAAAGATAAAAAGAAAGGTCGCAATGAAGAATTTAAATTTGCCACTGTGGAAATCGCGTTACGTAACGCTTGATGCCGAAAAAATTCCCGCGTATTTCTTCGTGTGACATAACACGTGACTTTTGAATCAAACTGGGGACCGCATTTTCACGTGACGTCAAAAAAGTTTAAAATCAAAATTCCTGTGGTCTGCTAAAATTTTATTGTCATCACGTGAAAGAAATCCTAAAAATATGTCATTTCACAAGTTACGAGCAAGATAATATCCTTTGTGTTGGGAATGCGGCATATTCAATTTTCGAGATTTCCGCCGCAGGTGGCATCACGTGATCACGATGGCGCCGTAAAAAAAACTGTCGTGCTTGAACAAGGGTCTTTTCTCAAGATTTTTGCAGTTTAAACAGTTCAAGTATTACGAACAAACGTTTATGTGTATATACACCAGCTCGTAAGGAAAGAGCAATCGCTTCATAGCACTGAAAGTGAGCGCCAGTTGTTTTCCGGCCGCCATGTTGGTGTCCTCTCCATAGTTAGCTCTGTAAATGTCCCTGAAATGCTTCGGCACTGAATAACTCAAGAATGGCGCACAGACCTGAGAGTTGGGGCAACAGCTTCATAGCACCCAACTGGAATCTGTTCCTCGCTTTATCTGCTTCCCAGCGCAAATGTTGTTGGCTGGCAAAATAGTTCAGTTTATCTTTTCTCATGGGAGTTGTCACTGAAAAAATACTTCTTTTGCGCCGGCTGATTGAAACTCAGAAGGGAGACTGAAGAAACTGCTCGACAAAGGCCTGAATCTCGTTGAGTCAACGGTTTTTAGTGATCATGTGCTGGCAAAAAGGAACAGATAAATTTTTCCCAGCAACACTCAAGAACACTTCTTCTTCCACCTTGCCAAATTACTGTAGGTCAAATCTCAAAAAAATACATCTTTGTTCAAGGAAATGAAAAACAGGGTGGCATTTAGCTTCAAGACCAAAACTGCTCTGATAAGGACGAAAAACCGTACATCCCGTCTCCTGCATCTTCAGTGTTACGGTAAGCAGGGGACGTTAAAGAATTGATGAAACCCATGCACTTCTCGCAAAGAGAAAGGAATGAGGTTCCCGGTGTTGTGGTCTGACCTCGTTTAACGGGTTGGTGATTAACGTAGGGATGACCTCACCGCACCTTTCCCCCTTTAACAGACTTGTCCAAGAAAAATTGATTGAGTTCTAACGGCCGTCAGTGAGAGTCACAGTTGAAGTTTTGCATGGGGTACCAAGAAAGTCGCCTGACACTTTTACCTTTGATCAATCGGCAACCACCACTAGGGACAAAAGCCACAGGTTTTACAATGGCGGCCTTTATTTAACCGCACCTACGGTGTGTGTCGGCAGACGTAGTTTTCAGTTTCAAAAAGAAATGATCTCGCTTATTTCGTGTTCTTCCGTGTACGCATGCGTTTCATTTTCCCAGTGGGTTAATTTGTATGTCCCACATGTTCTGCCGCATTCCATTCAATGTACCACCTGTTTGCTGACTTAAACGGTAGCTCTGGTTTTCCTTCAACACGTATAAATCTTTCGCCTTTTACTAAAGATTTCCGTGGAGGAGAACAACTGAATGAGTCTTTTGACTAATTTTTGGTCGCCCTGCCGTACGGCGGGGCTCCTGACAACTAAAAACAAATATCATAAAAGCATCAGCAACAGCGCTCTTTTGTGAACGGTTTACCAGAACAATTGCGCCTTCCAGGAGAGTCTTGAATAAATTGTTTTTATAATGAATAGAGGGGGTAAGTTTCTAAAGAAACTGTGGTGCTGCGTAGGTGGAAAGTATAACAATATAATTTGGTTTTATCAACTTGGTTGATAATGTCAATTGGCCACCGTAAAGAGATTCAAGAGCTGACGTTTCGAGCGTTAGCCCTTCGTCGGAGCGAATCAAGGAATTGTGGGTCCTGTATTGTTTATATCCAGAAAGATGGAGCTTCGCTATTGGTTGGTGCCTGGTAACGTGAAAACAACGGAATAAATTAGTTGAATGAAAAGCGTTCGTTGATACCGTGAGGATTAAGAGTGCCGATTTGAAAAATAAATTTTTGTTCTCCCCCTAATCATTCTAAGCAACATATGGCAGTCTGCGGCCTTTCCACCAAGGAAGCACCGAAAGTCGCAAAACTCTAGAACAAAAATTTATTTTTGTTACTTATTATTCAAGGGTTGAATAATAAGTAACAATATGCTATTGACTACGGTCAGCCAGTTATGAAGGCGACAATACAATTTTTAACGCGGTAAATAGTGATTGGTCCCAGCTCAATCCTTCGCCTGCCTCGTCCCCAGGCGTCGCTCCTTGGTCATACTAGGTGCGCTTTGCATTTTGGGATTGATTTTGCGCGGTTCGTGTAGCGTTGTGGGACTGATGCGAACGGAAAGTGCAACCTAACCATCAACCCCCGCGCTCCCTTATTTTTCCCGCCTCACCAACTTGACCGACCGGCGCATGGGGACGAGGCAGATCCTTCGCAGTTTCAAGCGAGAGTAACACTTTCCAATACCGATAGGAATGTGGTTGGCTAACCAAACTAGCGGGATATTGGCCCAATTCTTTTTTGATGCTTGTTTTTATTGGACCGAGACCCAAATCGAGGTCCAAAAGCACGGAATAAATATAAAAATAAGCTTGGCTGATAAAGAATGCACTATAAATTGTATTATTAAAAACTAGCCATGGTATATTGTATTTCCTGAATTTGATTGGTTTAAAAGCAATGTGATCTGAGCTTATGTACCGTTGACCTTTAAATACGGTAGGTGTACGCGTAAACGAATGTATTTTTCGCAATGTTTGTACAATATCTTTTTGGGTGTTTTTAATGAAACAATTATTATAATAATTTCATCAGACATTAATTGTAACGTATTTTGCAAGTCAACCGACGGTACGTGTCGCAAATGCAAATATTGCCAAGAAGACTGACAACATGGAAAGTTTAAGCTGAAAGCTATAACTCCCCATCAAAAAGCCAGATTTTCTGTTCTTTAAGTACGATAAAAACTTGTTCACTTCGGTTCTCGAAAGTAAAGTGTAATTGCAGTCGACCTGGCTAGAGTTAGCGGCATTTGGGGGATTTGAGAGCTGCACGTGACCTTCACGCTCTTGTTCTTCATGAAATGTTCCTGGGCAGAACTCGTTCACCCGGGTACACAGTTTTTCATCATAATTTTGCAGCTGTTCCGCGAAATACAAAGGCGCCACCCAAATAACAATAGTGTACACAAGGAAGCCTACAAACAGACCAGTGTGAACCGCGTTACTCTTCCGAATTGTCTTGAATCCGTCGATAATGTCAGTACAAAGGAACGGAGTAGCGACGATCAAAATGAGGTTGTGTGCAACGAACCATATTTTAAGTTTTCCGCACGACTTCTTGATCTTTCTTGAGTAGTTTTCCAAATGATCAAAGACAGCTTCTTCAGTAGTCCCAGTCCAGTGTAGGTACTTCTTGTGAAGCTGTTTCAAACGCACATAACAAATTTGCTGTAAAAGGCACATTGTCCACGACAACGCTAACGAGTTTCCAACACCGTAGACATTTGTCGGGTAGTTCAGAATACAGGCTAAATTACTCGCAAAGCCATGCAAAAACTGCAATGAAGAGTTACATTGAAAACGACCGTGAAGCCATGCTTCAGTGTTGAAGAACAACAAAACAAGGACGACCAAAAACAAATACGAAAAAATGATGCCTATTTTTAGTCGGTTCAACATTTTTCTTAATCTGGTAGCAAGTCTATCATTCAAAGTTATTTCGAGCAGGTTTGTTTCTAGATCACGTGATCTGAAGTACAGCAATCCAAACAGATGACTCGAATACATGCCCCCATCAATGGCTAAGTAAACGTAAATATCAAGTGATTTCCAAGCTCCTTTTGCCAACACATAAAAGTCTGATAAAATTATCAGTAACAAAAGAAGGTTCACCAGTGCTGGGTAGAATAATCGTTCAGCAAAACAAGCTGTTGTGGGACACCAAAGCGACAGAATCCTGAGAGTCCATCGAAAGACAACCAATTCTTGAGAAAGCAAACCAAAATGGGTTTGGCTTTCAGCGCCACGTCTGTTGGCCCCTTGTAGTTCTTTATGCCCACTATTTCCGTGTTCAGCGCTACTTGTGTTTGGCTCCGTGTCTTGGTGTGCAATACTTTCGCTGTCGACGTCAATGATTAGTGGTGATAAGTCAGCCATAACCAGGAATGAAAACAAAAGGCGCAATGATCAATGAGGATGACAATATTACGGACTGTTTGACGTTGCACACATCAAGTTCATTTTCCTAGAATAATCACAATGGCGCGCGTAGCAATACATTAGCGCTGAACGTATCAAGACTCTCAAAATGCGTCAGGGTCTGTTGTGGCATGATATAAAAGAACACTGCAATGAGTGCATATTCTCACACGAAGAGATCACTAGAAAGTTCTCGCTTGGCTTCAATTATTCTGGGAATGTTTAATTAAAGGTGGGAATGTTTAATTAAAGGTCAGACGAACGTCTCATTCACCTTTCTCCGGCAGTCCCAAAATACCGTGTGACTGTAAATTCTGATCTTTTGCTTTTCTATGGTGTTTTAACCCTCTTTTTCTTTCAAATATATATATTAGCAGACACGAAAATCATTCAGAGCTTACCAATCCATAATTAAATGCAATGTTGTTGTTCAGGACTGAGCAGCACATTTGCATGCCGCTGTTTCCCCGTCAATTAAATCGGCTCCGGATCGAGATCTTTTCAGACCAATTCTAATATTTTCATTCCGTGCAACCTATTTGGCTTTTAGAGTGAAAAGATACATGAAAGTTAACTCTCTAATTAGGAGTAAGTAGACCACGATGATAAAAAATAAAAATAACAATATTAAAGAAAAAATGCAAAATTAAAGTACTTCTTTTTTCTCGGAAAGGCAGGAAGTAATATTTCACAGCTGGAATCGGCAAAAGTCTTGAAAAATTGGCCACGTGCCACAGTGCCTCTGCTCAATTTAAGAACGTTTTCCCGATTGGGAAATGTACTGTAATGTTTGTTCAGACACAGAATGTTCAATTTGTTTAGACACAACAAGAATTCGCTTGTCCCGATCTGTTCGCTCGTACGCGGTTTGTCTTCGACCGACGAGGATCGACGACGGACTCTTGGTCGAGGGATCTCAGTGGACATTTGGTCCGTCTTGACAAAATTTGACCCAGTCTAAACAAATAGGTTGTAATCTTTTTGCGATTGTTTTCACTCACATTTTCAATGCAAACAAAAAGTGGGGGCTGGAAATTAAAAACAAGGCACCCGCGGAAGTGATTTGCTTCCTTTCACTTTCTTACTGTAGTCCAAATAACATAACGAGACACGAAGCTAACTTGTTTTGCTTACCTCATCTCTTGTGGGCCTAATTTGCATATATAGCCCCTAAAAAATGCCAGGAGTTAACCCAAACTTGGCGAAGATGTGTAGTAATATAAAACATAAAGTGGGTTTTATGATGACGACTATTTTTATAACGAAATGGTTACATATGCAAATAATTCATTACATTATTTGCATTGGTCATCAATGTGTCTAATATCAAAATAATTATACAAAAATGTTTTGAGCAGGTTTTATTTGCACCAGTGTTTGATTGCTTTGTCCTACAAAACTCAAAGCTTTGATTAAACTCACAAAATTAATGGTTTGATTTAGTGGCGGCCATCTTGGATGCCAATTCCTGCCATCCAAGATGGCCACCACTAAATCAGTAAATCAAACCATTAATTTTGACACAAGCCACAGGTTTAAAAAAGGCGGCCTTTATTTAACCACACCTACAGTGTGTCAGACGAAGTTTCCAGTTCCAAAAAGAGATGACCTCGCTGATTTCGTGTTCTTCCATCTACGTATTCTGTACGCATGCGTTTAATTTTCCCAGTGGGTTGTATGTCCCACATGTTCTGGCGCATTGCATTCAACGTATCACCTGTTTGCTGACTTTAACGGTAGCTCTGGTTTTCCTTCAACACGTATAAATCTTTCGCCTTTTACTAAAGATTTCCGTGGAGGAGAACAACTGAATGAGTCTATAGACTAATTTTTTGTCGCCCTGCCGTACGGCGGGGCTCCTGACGGCTAAAAAGAAATATCATAAGAACAACAACAACAGCGCTCTTTTCTGAACGGTTTACACGTCAATTACACCTTCTTGTTAAGTCTTAAACGAATTGTTATTATTGTTGTCGCTTGATTAACAACCCTGCAGAACAGGCGGTTTAGCGATTTGTGATTTGTCTTTTCTATTATGTTTCTCGTGCTCATCTTGTTCCGCCTCGACTAGCTTTGCGGCTTTTTGCGGGAAAATGTAAATAAATAAATAAATTATTGTTGTTGTTTGGAGCGCGAAGCACTCACGCCCCGCGTTGTGCTCCGCTAAACCGCCTGTTCTTCAAGATAGAAAAGCAACTATCTCCAAGGCCCTGACTGGCTACATTAGAAAAACAATTTGTGACTGTTTATCCAACTCAGCTAGAGGACATCATTGCTCAAAAAAATAGCGCAGTCACTGCCGTTACAAGGGGAGGTTTTAGTAACCTTCATACGCATGCGTTCTTGCGAGAGTATTAATGAGGTATATTTGTCCCACATGTTTGAGGGCAGTAGATTCAAAGTAGCACCAGTCAGCTGCCAGCAACGGTAGCTCTGGTTTTCCTTCAACTCGCATAAATCTTTCGCCTTTTACTAAAGATTTCCGTGGAGGAGAACAACAGAATGAGTATGTAAACTAATTTTTCGTCGCCCCGCCTTACGGCGGGGCTCCAGACAGCTAAGACAGAAGAAATATCCTGAGAGCGACAACAGCACTGATCTTTTCTGTTCGTTTCACCCCGTCAATTGGGCTGTTTCCAAACGCTTATCTTCTTGCAAGGTCTTGAATAAATCGTTATTATTGTCGCTCCCTTAACAATAGCCTGGCGGGTTCATCTCTGCTAAACCGGCTTTTATTCAAGCTAGAAAAGCAACTGTCTTCAAGTACCTGATCAGCTGCATTACGCATGCGCATGCGTACTTGTGAGAGTACAAGTGAGATTTATTTGTCCCACATGTTTTGGGGCAGTACATTCGAAGTAGCACCAGTCTGCTGCCTTCGATACTAGCTCTGGTTTTCCTTCAATACGTATAAATCTTTCGCCTTTTACTAAAGATTTCCGTGGAGGAGAACAACTGAATGAGTCTATAGACTAATTTTTCGTTGCCCTGCCGTACGGCGGGGCTCCTAAAATCCAAAAAATCTCTAATCAGGTGAAACTCAGTTGGAAATCCGCGAATCTGTGTGGTTCTCCCACGGTTTTCTATTCGCCGATAGAAAACAACCGCGCGGGCGTAGCTCATTTAGCGGTAGTTTTTCTTGAATTTTGGCTCAAAAGTACACAATATTGTAGGTTCTGTAGTGCAATCCTTCAGAGTTTCTACTAAAACAATCGCCCTCGTTTTCTGCGAGCGATAGTCAACTCGGTTGCGCCTCTTTGACTATTCGCTCGTAGAAAACTCGGGTTCGTAGTCTAATTGTTGCAGGTTATCTGTCAAGTACAGATGGCGAAGTAATATATCAAACACTCGAGACAGTGTTTCATCACATTTCCAAACATCGAGAAGAGAGTTGAAAATACGACGCGCAGCGGAGTATTTTTGACGAACTTCGAGGTGTTTGGAAATGTGATGAAACAATGTCTCGAGTGTTTGATATATCTTGTCAATCGAAACTAAAACTACGGAGAAAACGAAGAAGTAAAATCGTAAAAAATCTATGCCAATTAAGATCACATTTCCAAACCACGGTTTCGGTTCTGATTTCCTTTGTTTTAACGTCATGAATTATTAATGAGTTTGAGAATAACTATTCAAAGTTGATTGAATGTTCAAATTCTGCTGGAATCCGATGAATTTCATACTCCAAATCTGACGTAATACTCAAGGGATCTTCCACCAAGTCATTGGTTTCTGGGAGGTTAAATAAGTTTGCGTTGTAATTAAGAAGTTTGACCCAGAGACCCGTTCATGCCGACCCCGCGTCTTCGGGTGGAGCTCCAATCCAATCCCTGGTATTTGGCCCTACTTCGCCAGGAACATTTGACGTAACCACTTTGTATTCTATTGCTGTTTCTCTTCATCGTAGCCCGTTCTTGCTTCGTTCGGGAAAAATACGTAAGTAACCTCTTCGTGACTCCGCGTCGACTTTCACTTCGTTCGGAGTGATGTGCCTTTCGAAATTTCAAGCAAAGTAACTTTTCCCAATATAAATGTTTCATGTGACATGTAGCCGCACTGCGCAGGAGGCTATGTGGCATGTGTGGCTTACCAAACTAGCGGGATATTGGGCCAGTTGTTTTTTGCTGCTTGGTTTTTGGACCGAGACGCAAATCGAGGTCCAAAAGCACGGAATAAAAAAAAAATACAAAGCTTGGCTGATAAAGCATGTACCATATGGGACATGGAGACCACGATTTTTCCCGCGGGAAAATGCGGGAGATCCCGAGCAGAATCTTCTTTCCCGCTCAGGTAGCCAACCACTGTGGGTATTTTGTTCATCTTGGCCCCGTGCACAAGCCGTATAATAAATTAGCATAACATACGCTGGCAGATGGTGCAATATCAATGCCAGACAGAAAACAAAGATTTGTAGTATACACTTGAATAATCCGTGGATTTATAACAAGAAAATTAGCAACTTAGGACGCAGTGGGAATTCATCACCATGACAACGTTTCGTTCTAAAGCCTACGATAATTGAGAGTTAAATTACTAAGACAATAGTCGTTGGCACCTTTGGTCCAATATTTAGACCTCAATTACCTTTGAAATAAATGGCTGACAGTCTAAATTACCCTCGATCCAAACACCGAGTCGTACAAACAAACCGTTTTGTATTACGATGGTACAATTTGAACGAGGCGCCCAAGAAGACGAGCGGTACGGCGACCGCTTTGGTTCGGCGGAAGACACACGTCTCCAGAATACCAAAACGATCACAAAGGGAGGCTTTGAAGACAAAAACAAAATCTGCTCCTGTGGGCGTGAACAACAGAGGTGTGGAGAATAAAAAAGGATTAGTCGATCAACACGGCAAAACAGGGATGCAGCATGCCGCAGTGACAGTGAATCTAATTTCGCAAAGACGAAACAGTGATGAAGAAGAGATGGAGGACATTGGCGAGGACTTGGAAGGCGAAGAACGCGAGGCTGCGAGAGACGATGAAGATGAATACGATGAACAGCAGAACAGCGACGTAGAGACCTTTGATTTCTTTACAGAATCGTCTAGTGAGATATCAGAGGAGCCAATTTTGCTGCCGAATATTTTAATCCCTTGTATTAAGTGCGGTGACGTGATCAACATCTGTCGTCTGCCATGTCATCGGAATTTGCATTCTGCGTTACAGACTCTCAAGTACTCACAGGATCAGAGGCCAAAAAACATCAACGCTCTGGTCAGACGGAGAAAACTTCTGATCAAACAGCAACAAGATGCAAGCACAGAAAACGGACAAGATCCCTTTGGAGACAAACATTTGCATAAATTAAACACTGCATTTGAGGTACTTCGAATCGACCTACAAGGGAATACGGACTTCAGATATCTCGTCCATCGGAACATTGAAGGTTTGTGAAGTAACAAACGTGTTTTTTTTTTTTTCATTTAACTAAAACGTGGATTTGCCAGGACGAGAAATGACGTATTTTTGGCATCAGTGATAATATCTTGGAAGCTTTAAGATCAATCTCGTGTACTCGATTTCAGACAAAAAATTTGAAGAAAGGAAACGTATTTTAATTATCTTAATTGATTAACATTTCCTAAACGAGTTATCAAGTACAGATTGTTTGTACATTTAATTGTTTTTATTGCTTGAGATAGCGAACTTTTCACATATGTATCCAGCTTTTATGATTTAACAATTACGTTCCATTCGCGTGACTTAATATTTGCATAACTCAGAAAACAAAACAAATTGCCCTTTTCACCTTAGAATTAATTTGGATAAAAAATTGACAATTCTTTCATTCTTGCTTGTTTTGCTTGGTACGAAATAGTATACCTTTCAGCGGGTACCGAAAAGGTTTTCATTTGTTAGGCGATTGTCGTGGTTTTAAAATAGGAAACAGAACTGTTTGTTTGTTTTCGCTGTTACATGCTATCAATAATTGTATTCAGTTTGACTCGATTCATCAGTTCATTTTCATTTACATTTGAAGACAGCTCGAGTGTGACTTAAGTATTCCACTTTGTTTCCCGATTACAGAGATAAAATTAACTGGCAAAGGTTTCGACTTGTCCTGTACTACCGCGGCTGGAGTTTGCGAAGAAGCCAACAACAGGTGGAAAAACATGGAAGATGTACACGCGTATCAAGACAACTTCTTGAATAACATAAAAAGCGCATTTTGTGCAATCTATGATGGCTACAGCGGAAAGAACACGTCAGAAAAATGCAGTAGACATCTTCATGTCTTCTTAAAAGAGGAACTCGACTCGCTCATAACGAATAAACAAGTTAGGCCAACAAAAACAGAGGTGACGACAGCCTTTCGACGTTCTTTTTCCAAAACTGAAAGGTTACTTCTCATGTCCGAAGAGGAGCGGTCGCAAAGTAGATGGAGTGGCTGCTCAGCTGTCACGTGCGTGTTGACAGATGAGACGTGCTTTGTTGCAGATGCGGGGAACGTGGGCGCCATTTTGTTGCGAGACAACGATATCGTTAAAGTACTCACACACAAGCACGATTTGTTCAACAAGAAAGAAAGGGAACGGGTGAAGAAATCGAGTGGGGTCATTGTGAAGACCGAAAGATGCGCCCTCATAAACGGGGCCCTTGGCGTGACAAGGGGCATTGGGAGCATCGGTGATATGGCCTTAAAGAGGTGCGTTATTAATGAGCCTGGCGTCAAGAGCGTGCCTTTAGATCCCTCGGATCAGCTTATGATCTTAGCGTCGGGTGGATTTTGGAAAATGTTTTCCTACGAGGAAACAACTCATCTTGTTAACGGGTTTTTTGGTCAAATAAGAAAGGAAGCGAAAAAGCAAATCATTACAGGCAAAAGGGTGACGAGAACAACCTCTGAAATCAAAGCAGAACACCGATTCGATGGAGAATACAATACAGATCTCTTTTCAAAGTTTTCCACCAAAACAAACGATTTTTCTAGTCAGCCTTCTTTCTTCAACCAAACTGAAGGAAAATTAACACACAGCAAGAGCGAAGTGAACTTGGACACGTTTGTAGCGCGAGGTGATTTCCGCGCTAAAACTGAGGAAAATGGTTCCATGAACACCGATAACGAATCAACATCTTCAAATGACATCACATGCCCGGATAATGACGTAATAGATGACCAATATCTACGTCACCACAGATTTTCTCTCCCGGATGAGAAAACGATGCAGCTACTTAACAGCACGGAAAAAAAGGAATTGACAAGGCCAGAGAAAGCGCGTTTGTTGGCGAAGTGTTTGGCGGAGAGGCTTGTCAAAAGCGCGTTATACGCCGAGTGTCTGGATAACATCACTATCTTTGTTGTTCTTTTGCCGGGATTTTCTCTGATTAACTGGCAAATGGTAACACCCGACGTCTTGGAAGCTCTAGACGAGTTTGTGGAGGATGCTGATGTTTTTAACTGACTGTTTAGTACCGAACGTATCAAAATATATTTCAATATTTCAGAAAATAATTATCCAAATAGTGAATAGCAGACAAAATTATTTGCAATGACAAATTACTATTTACTATTTCAGATTTACTATTTCAATAATACTTATAAGTACATTTACAGAAGGAAATTTTTACCGTGTTTCTGATACAAAATGCTAAATTCTATGAAATAAAAGCAATCCCACTTAGAATATAAATCAGTTTTATTGCTTCAAAATGTAATAAATGTCTCACTCTATGAACAATATTTTAAATAACACCTGCAAAATAAAATCTATTTTAAAGAATATACAAGTCCATTTCTGTAAAACCATATTTCCACTCAGAGCTACAAAGTTCTTTCATTTACCACTCTCAAAACAAAAATGAAGTACTGTTTATTATGCTGTACAAGGTGGTTCTAACTTTTAAGTCTGTGGATGAAACCATAGTGTTAAAGGAGCAGTGTCACGGTATTTGAAGTCATTTTCCCATTTACTTTCAAAGTGAAGGAAATCTAAAAGTAAGAGTTTTCTAATGCCGAAAAACACCAACGGGATAATAAAATGCTGAAATTATACAAGGATTCTTTCGAATGACAACAATATAGACCGATTACAAACGACAAACTTGAAAAAAACTTGCCAGTTTTTTCAAGATGAGTTTCCGTGACATAGTACTGTTTACTGTTTATTATTCTGTACAAGGGTCGTACAAGGTGGTTCTAACTTGATGAAACCCTAGTGTGTGAACATTCAAATGAAAGCTATTGAACAGTACTTTCATGTGGTACTGTTTATTATGCTGTAAAAAGCGTTTTGCACTTGCGTATCGAACAATAATTGCGTTTTCTTTTGTTTTTCCATTGGAGCGATCTTCACTTGAGTGTCAAATAGTGTCAATTAATTCGCGTTTGCGTATTTTTGCATTTCTCCGCTTAGTGATTGATTTACATGTAAAAATCTCGCGCCATTTTCTAAGCTAATCAGAAGTAAAAACAAAACCAATCGTGACTCGCTTGTCGACGTTTTCCCGCGCTTTGTGTCAGCTACGCATGATTACTTCGAGTTTCGATTGGTTCACTGGATTGCCTCCGTCCTTTGTGATTGGCCAGAGTGATTTCTTTGGTTTTGGTTTCACGACACTCAACTGAAACTCGTTCTACCACGTCAAGTGATTGGTTCAAAAAAACACTCTCATCACTTTCTCAACCAATTAGAATTAAATAAGTCCGAGACTAGACGTGAGTCGTGACTCGTCCACACAATTTTCCCGCGCTTTTTGCTGCCTCATTTATGCTTCGAGTTTTGACTGGTTCACGGGACTTCCTGTGTCCTTTTGTCATTGAATTGGCCAGAGCGATAACTTTGACTTTCATTTTACTATACTAAATTAAAAACTGCTCTATCCATTACCTACTCGTCACTCAAACTTTTTGTTATCGCTATCTCGCTGTCAGCTTGTACTCCTCCACGACAGAGTCCAGAGTGTCAAAAGCATCCATGAAATCAATCTAAAATCATTGGAATAAAAACACAGAAAAACAATCGTATACTAAAACTATTTTAATCAGAAGTTCAGCTTGACGTTAATAATGAAACGATCAGGATGACCAACATATCTTATTAACCAAACATGAGGGCCCTTGGACATACCCTGCGAGACCCTACTTTGACTGTAGGCAGCGAGGGCCAAAAACACCACATAACCGATGGCCAATATTTTTCCAGAACAGCACACCCTGAGCAAGCTTTGAAAGCCGTTATTCCATCATTTTAAATGGGTTTAATGCAAACATCTCGTTTGCGTTTCAAGGAATGCCAAAACCCAAGTTTTTGGATGATTTTTAGATAAAAAATGAACGGTCCCTAAAGGAGAAGGAAAATTGGGAGGAATAAGAAATTGTGAAGTTTTGATGTAGTTTAAAAATTCGAATTTGAATTTTAAAATTGGAATATGCACACCCAAACAGCCCCCCTACCAAGCTGGTTGCTCTTGGGTGGGGGTCAACTGTCTGTGGGTGTTTCAAAACTAATTTTCTTCCTTTTATACCTACTCTAAACCTCTCAAAATTTCATTCAAATTCAGGTAGACCCCCGTCATAATAAACGATTTACAGTAACTGGTTTGAACCCGTATCTATTCATCCCTGTTGGATTAGTTGTTTATTAACATCTAGTTAGCAAGGCCCCGTTGCATGTTGGGGACCATGTGCTTGCATGTTCGGCCATCTTGGATGTACTTCATCTGTGTGCGGAGTAAATCTTAACTTCGAAGCCTAAATATTACATGGTGGCAGCGGCGAGTAGAGACAATCAACGTTAAACAATGTCAGCAGACGAAGGACAGAACACGTCAGGCACGGGGACGCTTAATCAGGCCAACACGACCACACAAATTCCTCTCCCCGGAAAATTCGAAGAGGCAAACAGTCCACAAGCAGCAGATGCATGGCCAAAGTGGCTTCGCCGATTCGACCGGTACAGAGTAGCGTCAGGGCTAAACAGCAAACCACAAACTGAGCAGGTCAGTACTCTCCTTTATGCAATGGGTGACAGTGCCGATGATATTCTCCAAACGCTCCGACTAGACGAAGGAACTGTCTCATTCGATGAGATTAAGAAATCGTTAAACGACTATTTTGCTGAACGTCGAAACATAATCGTGGAGAGAGCGCGTTTTAACAAAAGGTCTCAGAAACCAGGAGAATCTGTCGAGACTTTTATCCAGGATCTGTACAGATTAGCAGATAATTGCAACTACGGTGAGTTAAAGGATGACTTGATTCGTGACCGAATCGTAGTGGGGGTACTTGATGATTCACTTTCCGATCGACTTCAGTCAAAAGGAACTCTTACACTCACACAAGCCGTTCAAATGAGTCGCCAGGCAGAATCTAGAGCACAAAACCGTGATATCGTCCGTGGGGACAACAAACCAGTTCAGGTCGAATTTCTTAACCCAGGAAAGTCAGGAAATAAAAAACCACCGAGCAAAGAAAACTCCAAACCTACCCCAAGCTGTGGATGGTGTGGTCACGAAAGACACTCCCGCCAAGCATGCCCTGCGAAAGATGCTACCTGTAAAAAATGCAAAAAAAAAGGACACTTTCAAACTGTGTGTCGCAGCTCTGCACTGCCAACAAAGAAAGTATGGGAACTGGAAGAAGATGAAGAGCAGGAAGAGGGAGACGAGGTTCTGTTTCTCGGAGAAATTCAGACCACAGGGGGCGGTTGGACTGCGCAACTCGGGGTTAACGGCCAAAATACGCGCTTCAAGCTGGACACTGGTGCTGCAGTCACAGTCATCGGTGCGAATACCACATGGCTTAAAGATCAGAAGTTAGTCAAACCAAAACAAACCTTGCGAGGCCCTGGAAATATTCAGATCCCAGTCATTGGCATGTTTCAAGCCAACCTCTCATACCGCCGTAGGAAGATCACTGAACCAGTGTACGTCGTACCAGACCAGACCTGTCCACTTCTAAGCAGAAATGCCTGTGTTGCATTAGGGCTAATCTCCCGTACTGATGAAGAAATTGGTGATGTCACTACTCAACATGCTGATTTCAAAACTGAATTCCCCTCACTATTCACTGGTCTGGGGAAGGTGAAGACAGAAGTACACATAACACTACAACCCGATGCAAAGCCCTTTTGCATTTACACACCAAGAAAGATCCCTTATCCACTACTGCCGAAGGTTAAACAAGAATTAGACTCTATGCTTGAACGGGGGGTCATCTCACCAGTGACCGCTCCGACTGCCTGGTGCTCTGGTCTCGTCCCAGTTCCCAAACCAAGTGGCGATGTCAGACTCTGCGTAGATCTAACTCAGTTAAACAGGGCGGTCCAGAGAGAAATACATCCGATGCCATCAGTCGATGAGAGCCTTGCCAAGCTGGGAAAAAGCCGCTATTTCACCAAACTCGACGCAAATAGCGGATTCTGGCAGCTCCCACTCGATGAAGAGTCAAAATTGCTGACTACATTTGTTACTCCATTTGGTCGATACTGTTTCAATCGCCTTCCTTTTGGGATTAGTTCTGCCCCAGAGATTTTTCAACGTACAATGTCTGAAATTCTCAATGGCGTCGAGGGAGTAATATGCCAAATGGACGATGTTCTCGTCCATGGAGCCAACCAAGAAGAACATGACAGACGTGTGAGAGCCACATTGCATCGTCTACAAGAGGCTGGCATAACCCTCAACATTGAAAAATGCCAGTTTTTCAAAACCTCGGTGAAATTCCTAGGTTCCATCATCGATGAACAGGGAATACATGCTGACCCAACAAAGACGAAAGCCATATCAGAGTTTCCACCTCCCCAAAATGTGAAGGACTTGCAACGCTTTATGGGGATGGTTAACCATTTGGGGAAGTTTGTCCCCCAGCTGGCTGAGAAGAGCGAGCCCCTGCGACAGCTGTTATGCAAAGACACTACATGGCTATGGACAGACCCCCAGCAGAGAGCCTTTGACCAGATTAAAGCAACCCTTACATCAGCCGAAATCTTAGCATGTTATGACCCCAGTCGACCAACCATCATCGCAGCTGATGCCTCCCTAAACGGTATCGGTGCAGTTCTCCTTCAGGTACAAGATGATGGGACCCGTAGACCCATTAGCTATGCATCGCGATCACTCAGTGATGCTGAAAAACGCTATGCTGTTATAGAGAAAGAGGCACTAGCAGGAGTCTGGGCATGTGAGAAATTCAGTGAATATGTTGTGGGCATGAGTTTTGTCCTAGAGACTGACCACAAGCCCCTTCAAACTCTATTCAACACCACTGAGCTGTCCAAGACCCCACCCCGTATCCAGCGGTTTCGCCTTCGGTTGATGAGATTCAGCGTCACTGTCAACTATGTCAAGGGGAAACACCACTTTACAGCGGATGCCCTCTCCCGTGCGCCCGTAGGAAGTTCCACAGAAAAGGATGAGCACTTTGTAGAGGAGGTGGAAAGCTTCGCAGCCCAAACAGTGTTCACACTTCCAGCAACTACACAGCGCCTGTCACAGATATGAGAGGCCCAAAACACCGATGAAGAATGCGCGCAAATCAGGAACTACTGCAGCCAAGGATGGCCAGCGTATATGCCAAACCAACCCTTGCTACGCCCCTACTGGGAAAACAGAACCCATTTCAGCATTGTTGATGACCTGCTTCTCTGTGACGAGCGCCTAGTGATTCCTAAGTCCATGAGACCGGAGATACTCGAATGCATTCATACTGGTCATCTAGGCATATCCAAGTGCCGAGCTAGAGCACGAGCATCGGTATGGTGGCCGGGGCTCCCTATGCAGATTGAAAACATGGTGACAAATTGTAGCACCTGCGCCAAAGATCGCCCTGAGCCCACAGAACCACTCATGTCAAGCTCTTTCCCTTCCCGACCATGGGAGAGATTAGCTGCTGACCTCTTTGAACTTGCGGGAAAGGTCTATTTGATTGTTGTTGATTACTACTCAAGGTGGTTCGAGATCAGGAGACTAAACGACCAATCATCTTCCAGAGTCATTTCAGTCCTAAAAGAACTATTTTCTACACATGGCATACCTGACATTATTGTATCAGATAATGGCCCGCAATTCAGCTCCGATGCATTTCGCCTGTTTACCACTGAGTACGACTTTATTCATGTGACAAGCTCACCAAAATACCCAAAAGCCAATGGGGAAGTCGAAAGGGCAGTCCGCACGGTCAAAGCACTGCTCCGCAAGAATGAAGACCCATATCCAGCCCTCCTTGCTTACCGATCCACACCATTGCAGAATGGTTTTTCACCCAGCGAGCTACTCATGGGGCGCCGCCTACGAACTAAAGTTCCTGCCATGCCTAGCATCCTCAAACCAAATGTGCAAGATACTGACCGGCAAAGAGTGCAACTGAGAGAGGACGAATACAGGTCAAAACAACAGATCTACCATGACAAACGACACCAAGCCCGTGCCCTCCCATCATTGACCACTGGCCAGCAAGTTTGGGTGCGAGACCAGAACCGGGAAGGCCAGATCTTGGGAGCCACAAAACAACCAAGATCCTACTTAGTGAAGACTGAGATGAGCACTCTGCGACGTAACCGGTCCGCTCTAGTCCCAACCAGTTCACAACCAGCCTTTCCCACTGACGGGCCAACTATGGTACCTCGGGATAAAACACTGCCCGTGAACCACACGCCTCCAAGGGTTTCTACCCCTGTCTCAGAGAACCAACCGGCTGAACCTACAACGCCTACTACTTGTAGATCAACAACAGCTGTGTCAACCCAAGGAGGCCCTCCAAATGCTCACCGCTCTACAACTGAGTGTGTGACACGCTCAGGACGAGTAGTGAAACCACCTCAACGGCTAGACCTGTGAACATTAAGCTATGCAAACTGACATTAACTTTTTGTATTAGTATTGTTACATTCTTGTTGAGTTTACTGAACTGTGTACACAAAGTTACACTCAAACTTTGGGGGGAGATGTTGGATTAGTTGTTTATTAACATCTAGTTAGCAAGGCCCCGTTGCATGTTGGGGGCCATGTGCTTGCATGTTCGGCCATCTTGGATGTACTTCATCTGTGTGCGGAGTAAATCTTAACTTCGAAGCCTAAATATTACAATCCCCACTCCGCATTCACAACTTCCAAAATTACTGAAAGTTACTAATGCACTCTTACAGGCTAAAATAACATAATGGCCACACAATTATAAACAAACCTGTGGCCCTTGGATTCCCGATCAAAGAAGATTTAGAGGTGTTAGTTTTGTGGAGGGCAGAAAACCAGAGAACCCAGATAAATACACTTGGAACAAGGACAAGAGCCAACAACAAATTTTAAAACTCGCATATGACGTCGGGTCCGGAAATCAGTCCTGGGTCACACTGTTTGGAGGCAAGTGCTCTCACCACAACACTGCACTGCAAGCTCTCCCAATACGTGCTCACTTACAAGCAAGCAGTAGCAGTGCAATACTAGCTTTCCTCAGATTAAAAAAACACTCCTTTAACTAAGTACTAGTAGTAATCAAAGATTATGAGAGTGCGTTCGACTCCTTTAGAAGTATTTCGTTTACCGAAGTTCAAACACTGTTTGTTGTTAAACCTCTCACAATCGAAAGCATGAACACTTCAAAGTCGCGTCGAAACAACTGTCCAAGTTGTTAAAAGAACATCACATCTTACGATGTTAAAAGACATAAGTTTTGTACCAAGGAAGCGAGGGCAATCACCATGTGAGCAAGCGGGTCAAACATTTGCCAAAGCAAGGGAAATGTGTGTCTAGAACAGAGAAACAGAATTCTCGAATAATTGTCCCTGTAAATTCACAGCACGAGATTGGCCTCGCGTTCTCCTAATGTCGAACGCAATGACATTGGAGAGATTAAGCATGGCGTTCATTTTTCCCGCGAACGTAAAAAATTCAACTCCTCGCTTGCCGTTAGGCGCTTGTACGCAGATATATGTCGGTTTGCGGTTGTTGTGAACAAGTGATTTTCCCCATTTTTCGGAGAGATTTATATAAAAATCAGATAAAAAGGTAACAAAATGAAAGGCAGTCTCACGTTTGCCGTTTGCCGTATAAACGCCATGCTTAATCTCTCTATTATTTAAATCCGATGGCAAGACCACATCAGTACCAAAGGGCTACTGCAAAATGCAGGCATGAAGCCACCGAGTGTGAAAGGGAAGTGTCGTCGACAGGACATGATTGGTCAAATTCTTTGACAAGATCGAAATAGTGACTGCAGTGTTGCTATGGGTTGGGTGCCAGAAGGTAAAAAGAAAAGAGGACAGCCTAGGCAGGCTGTAGCTCATGTGGGAACAATTGCAGCAAGCAGCGGTCAACCGGGAGCGGTGGAAAACCTCTGTAGCTCTCTGTTAAGGCCCTAAGCACCCGAGGCAAAAGGAGGATAGGAGAAGTTCAAAGGCGATCTTTAGGGAGCTTAAGCAAACCACGACGGCAATGTCAACGAGAACGTCGCTAAACAAAAGATTTAATTAGGAGTACAATAGCTCTGCACGTGCGTTATAATTCTTCGTACATTTCTTTGCCGTCCTCTGCAAAACAACAACGTGAAATGACCAATTTCTGAGTACTTTGGAGAACCTGAACCTCGAGGGCTAAATTTTCGTTTTTCTTTTTAAAAGTAAACGCCGTCTATATATTTTCTACAAGAACTGCGTTTGAAAGCGATAGATGCACCAAATGCATCAAGGCAATTGCGAGATTCGTGCGTAAATATAAAACCATTTTTTAGCAGGCGTCTTCCTAGCCGTCACCGTCGTTATTGCTTAAGCTCCCTATTATCAAAACTAAACAAAACCTGTGCAAAGGAAGTTTGTTACCTTAGAACAGCCATGTCTCCAGAACCAATGAAGATAAGCGCCTGCATCGTACATTGTCCTTGCTTTTACCATAACATCCTCTAATGTCTCCACAATCTTTGTCGAGTTCAAACACAGAGTGAGTGACTGTGAATCTTTATGGCCAACAGGGTTATATTGACCTGAAAAACAATTCTTTCAAAGTTAAAAGTTTTAATTCGCCCAATCTGAAGAGGGGGAAGCTCTCTTAACAAACACTCTCGTAAGCGGAGAGCTTACGTAAGCAGCCATCTGTCCCTAGCTCTTCCAGTAGCCACTTTCATGAATAATTCTCATACGTGGCCAGCCCCATTTGGACACCTTTTGTACATCCCGAGGGTGTCCACTTAAGAGAGCTTCCACTGCACAAAATTTGTAATTTGCAATGAACAAATAGCTCTCCAACAAGTAGGAGGCAGCATGGTCGAGTGGTTTAGGGTGCTGGTGGTGTAATCCAGTAGTCCCGGGTTCAACGCCGCTACCCTGCCACTAGTGGGATTGGTTTCTCGGTAGTCCTGAGATCAAAATTCCTTGGTTACACTTTGTAAATAGCCATCTGGTCTGCCCCCTGCCAGTTGGGATTTTTAACCATGTTTATGTAACAGTTCATTTGAAATATTTGTTGCCAGGGGTAATTTGCAGAATGGCAAATGCATTGTTTGCTTACAGTTAACTTTTTAGTGTTGGAAAGGGCAAAATACAGTAATTATATAATGCTGGCAAGAAAACAGTGCATTCAGCATTTGGAATTCTGCATTCTCCAAAAATTTAGCCTAAATTTGTCACAATGTCATTTCCAATCCGTTTCAATCCTTTCAACCCTCAGCCATCCTTGTTCCATTTTGGTTTAGTATCACTCCTTTGGCGTTTTTCTTCCTTAGCAAACTATTATCTTTAGGTTTCCTAAATTTTAACGGCAATTTATGTTGTTGACCACTATAAATAACATTTACTTTTTTTCACCAACATGTCAAAACCTTTCAGTGCAGCATACTTTATATCATACCATGTCAAGGTAAAAAAATAAATATAACGAGCAGCCTTCCCTAATGCTGTATGTTACTCACTGATCCAGAAATCAACTGGAAATGGATTCCACTCCACACATGATAGTGAGCTTCGCAGCCTTTCCTCAATTTTTGTCCACACCTCTGCAAAAGAGCCATCAAGGTCTCCGCGAGCAACTAACAGTGAACAAATAGAAGAAAATGGCATTCCTTGCCTATCATATCTACGAACTGAGTGTATGAGAGATTGAGTAAGGCTTTCCCAAGACACTTTTGACTTGGTAATGTGGTGCACTGTAGCAAATTTCTTTGATGGTTCGGCACAAACAGATCGTAGCATTTCCCATGGCTCGCTCCCACTTGAAACACCTGATGCAAGCTGTGATGATTGATAGCTGTCACTCTTGGATGATCTGGTCTCTGAAGGACTAACAATTCCCCTGTGCCGAAGCTGTAGATCTGGGTTGTCTGGACATCTCGGTATAAGCATCCAAGTCTGCCACACAAGACGATGTACAGGTATCTTCAGAGTGGTCGTCTGATGGAAGTGATAATGCAGAGCTGAGACTTTCACCAAGCATTGATCTATGATAACTGACATCAGATCTGTCTTTTGATTCGTCCAGAGAAAATGAAAGTTTTCTCGAAATAGTATCGGTATTACTTAGCATTCCACCACCTTGACTAAACCTTTTTTTGTCTTTTTTGTCATTGATTACTTCTACTCTTTCCTTGGTCCCCTTAACCTTCCCCTTAATCCGTTTTGGCTTACTTCTCAAAGGTAGGAGCACACCGGCAAGACTCGCAGAAATGTAGCTGTTCATGTCTTTGAGAGAGATGGAGCCAGGTGGCTTCTGTCGTGACAACAGACCTGTGTGTGTTGTTAAATGGTGAAGTACGTCATCATTGCTAAACAGTAACACTCCATCTGCAAAACTGAAGAAAAGGAAAGAAATGGTAGTCATGTCCCGGTTGTTCAAAGAGTGGATAACTCTATACACTGGATATTAAATAACTATCCAGTGGTCAACTCTTGGCTAAAAATACTATGCTATCCATTGTGATGGGTAGCGATTTATCCAGTAGATAGCCTTATCCACCCTTTGAACAACCAGGCTCAGATAAATCATTATCCATTAATAGGCCATTGGACCTTGTACCATGTCAATGAAGAATTTCTCAGCTAAAGCTTCAGAAAACTCAAGGATATGAGAAACAAACTGTCAAGTGCCAGCCCTACTGGGCAGGGCTTATTTGGAGCCCTCAAATGTGCAACAAACACCTGTCTTCTCAAGCCATATTACTTACTGTTGTAAAGTAGACAAACTAAGAAGTGAGTTGTAATGTTGTAGTGGACTGTCACCAGATGAGTGAGGTGATACAGCAACAGACATGACGTGAGCCAGGGGATAAGTGTCCCTTATTCTCTCAACCAGACGTGATCCCAGACCAGATCCAGTACCACCAGTAAGACTGTGGACCACAATCGTGCCTTGAAGAGGAAGCAATATACATGTGAAGAAAGAGATTACACAGGATATGATATCCTCGTTGAACAAGCAGTGAAAGTCGTGGAACCCGGAAGCCGAAAGGGGCTGAGGGAGAGCGCATTGAATAACCTCCTCCCTCAGGCCCCTCATGGCTTCACCTCTCAGTTCGGCGGCTTTCACTGTCTGTTTCCATTGCGCACACTACCAAAATAAACCACCAGCTACGCAGGCTACGAGCCAAATGAGCCATCTTGTTTGCTATATGGATGAAAGTGGCCATGCATTCTGTAGTTTAGCCACTAATTTACCTAACTGTATGTTGTAGGATAATTTAAGTCTCTCACCTGCATAATTATCACATCTTTCAACCTCTTTCCTCATGGTTTCCATGGCCCTGTGTAACAACGACGTTTCTTCTGTCTCACTGCTCAGACCATGATAACCTAACGCCCAGTTATTCCCTCTCCCTCGTTGACCTGCAATCATATTTCCTTCCCTATACAGTCTACCAGATCTTGTGTCTTCGCGATAATTATGGTTTATGACCTTGGACTCGCTATCCACACAGACACATCTAAGTTTGCCGTCTCTGTGACTGAGAGGGTGGGTGTCGCTCTTGTCAATCAAGCCCATTAGTTCATGTCCAACTTGATTGCCACATTGACCCACAAGAAGGATGATCGATGACATGGCGTTTAAATGTGTTCAATATGTAAGCTTGTTTTAAGGCTTTAGATACTTCTGGTTGACTATGAAAACCCAACATCAACAATTCTGAATCTCCAGGCAACAAAAAACTAGTTGAGATCGGACACATGTGTAGTTATATAAAATGTCTTTCCTCTTGGAAAAATAATTAAATTAGTTAATCCATCATCGCTGTTCTTGATTCATGCCAACACGCAACACAACAAACTTCACTTCACCCTGTTCATACATCTTTGTCCGGCCATCTTTTATACCGAGTGGAGGACTGAGCCGAGCCAAAATTTATGGTATCTGCAAAGGTTTTGGACAGCGGTTGCTCATTCGAACAAAACATAAAAATTCTGAACTCGAGGAAACGTTTTTGTGTCTTTTTCATTCACCTCTACGTTGGAAGAGAAAAGCGCTATGGCAGAGAAAACCCCTCAGTTTAATGCTATTTTAAACCAAGTTCGAGACAAACTGAGATCTGAGAATGTTAAGTTGTGGCTTCCACCTTACACTACATCAAACGACCAACCCGGAAATTACCCAGAGGTGAGCTTATAAATATTTAGCTTGTTTTGCCAGCTTTGAAATTATCCACACGCAGAAGCTAAAACTATATTTGCATTTCTACTTGAACAAACCGGAGCAATACACTTAGATACAGGCCAAGCAGATCTATAAGAATCCCATGTCTCTTTAGGTACGTTATTAAAAACGTACGTGCAATGTTGCTGTGTGTATAAGGCCAGATGGGTTGCTATGAACAGTTAAAGGCCCTCTGGCAGTTCATTTAGTGCTTTCAATTCAGTACATTCAACAGTCTATTATTTTCACAACTTTAATTTGCAACAGTACCTGGGCTCAATAAAAGTTGTCTGATGAAAAATCTTGAAAATCTCATTGCCTGAGTTAACTTGGCCATCTCATATATGCCACTTAGTCAATAAGCTCATAATATTATGTTCAAACTGTCTGGGACACTTTTAAGTAGAAAAGTGCGGTAGTATGCTGTAGTTAAGTCTTCAAATTGAAATATTTGTGATCTGAATAGTAAATGAATATCTTTTTATACCAGCAGTGAATTTTTTGAATATTGAATTCCTAGGAATTGATTAGCCAATACTCAGCAGAACTAGATGTATCTGCTGAGGAAATTTCAGAAGCATTAGAACAGCTAAGAGTTCATGCTGTAACAAAACTGCAGACAGAGCAAAGATTCACCAAGTCAGGAATCGCAACTGTCAAAGTCCATCTTGCTGGCAATATTCCACCAGGAATAAATAGCAGATTGCAGATTCAAACTGGTTTGCATGTGAATGGAGGCGATTTGAGAAGAAGGTATTCAATTTGTGCTGTGTATGTGTTTAAAAGTATAAAAAGGTTAATTATTATAATGTATTCACAATTTTTTCTCTATATTCAGGGTTTTCCTTTTCGGCCGGTGACCGGCAATTTTCACCGCATGTGAACGGCTCCGTCGCCGGCAACTAAAAGAATCCTTGCTGTTATATAATTTAAAAGTTATATAATTTATACAAGCTGTCTCCGCCAGCTTCGCTTTCATCGACTTCAACTTTATTTGAAAAGGAAAACCTTGATTTTGGTGGCTGTGATGTTGTTTCTAGGCTCTGATCATGATTGCTCTGACCCAAAACTCTCAAGTCTCACGCATTGAGTGCGAGACTCACGTAAACAAATTCAATCTCACGCTCTCACACTGAAATTATTAGTTCTCATGCATTTAAGGTTCCTTGAGCTGCTTTAGTTTAGTACCGACATAATTAAATATATTTTTGGATATAATTACTTTGTACCCGCTGTGAACACTTAATTTTTATAATCTTGTCTACAGCCAACGTTTCTCTGGTCAGTCACATTTCTTCTCAGAATGAAAGAAAACACGTCTTTGATACTTCAATTTTTCAGACCCCCCTAGGAAGGTGACGCATGCAGCGTCACAAACGATGGCTATGCCATCGAAAATCTCACTCTTGAACAAATCAACATGAGAGCTCTGGTGACCAGAGTAACTGCAGGCAACATGACATCAGTAACCAGTGGAACTCTTGCCGCTTCTAGCTTGTTTAGGACCCCTGTTCTTGGCTGATGCTACATTAGTTTTGGGCAAGACGCTTACTCTCATAGTGCGTCTCTCCACCCAGGTGTATAAATGGGTACCGGCAAAATAATGTTGGGGTTAACCCTGCGATGGGCTAGCATATCCCATCCAGGGGGGAGTAGAAAACCTCCTACATGTAGGCGCTTTATACTATAGAAACTGGGATAAGCCCTGACCTGGTGGGCCATAAGCTTGTATGAAGAGTTGATCCTAATTACCTTTCTAATATATATGAGGCCCTGTTAGGGGGTTCTCTATGTCCCCCATCTGAATTTCAAACCTTTCCACGTCGCAATTTCAGAAGGTTCACATGTCGCTGTTGGAATTTCGCGTGAGCGGCTTGTCGTTTGTTGTCATTTCAGCTCCTTGTCACCGTTTCAGAGCCATGTCGCCTGTCAGAATTTACCCTAAGAGGCCTCATATATAGTGCTCATGCAGACACCTTGATATTCCTTCTAAAAACAGTCAGTTACTGTTGTCCAATTAATTTCCATGTAATGCATGTTTATACAGAATTTGCTCAACATATATATTAGGAATGCAATGATCTAGGTTTCTTTTTCTCTTTTAGCATAAATAGAGAAACTGGTCTGGACCCTGGAAAACTGAAACTTATTTGCAAAGGTCATGTTATAGAAGATGGTATGTATCAGGATGAGCTTTGCATTGATCTGTGATTTTTAAGGTTACTGACAACCTTTTCGGCTGCCTTTTTGAAAATGTTTCGAATGCACATCATTTTCAGTGAAACCATGGTTCTATCTTTATAGCTATGGAAAGGTTATGAAATGTAGAATCCAAATATATAAAAATCCTGGAAATTTATTGCTTCGGTTAGCGCGTGCAAGCCTTCAAATTTTTAACCGTTGATGCTCTCTTTGCTGAATAACCCGCCTCCGCATCAGCTCTTACAACAAAACAAACTGCACTATATCAATCAACACTTGATAGGCTACCAAAGGGTGTCAGGCTTTAATAATAATCAAAATATTTCTACTGTGACACCTCTTTGCGTGATTCCTGTTGGCCAACTTCAGAGCCTATTTTCTCAGAAACCAATAGGAATCAAAGTGACGATGATGATGACAATGATGATCATCCAGAAAGGTGCTTTGCCCAAGAGCACAAATAATGCAGTGCCCCGGCCAGGGTTCAAACTCAGACTGTCCAATCAGGAGTCCAGCATGCTTTGAACCATTAGGCCACTATGCCTCCAACACACTTTGACTAGCCAAGCTTTTATATTTTAATAATTTTTCTCTGTTCCTTTATTAGACAAGTCTCTGGAAAGCCAAAATGTAAAGAACAATGTCCAGATTATGGTGCTTGTGTTGTCACAGTTGAGCGCCGAGACTCAACATCAACAGAACAAAGAAGATGCAACCAAGGCTAGTGTATCAAGAACAATACAAGCTGCTGAAGCACTGTCAAATAGAAAAGACAGTTAAGTGTGTTTTGTATTGTTTCTAAACAATAGGTCTCTGATCTTATTACGTATTTAGAAGTTGTCGGTGGGTACATCTAATGCTTCTTTTTAATTTAACAATTATATGTCAGATTTCAAGGATGACAGGTTTTTCCTTGAGATCAGGGATCAAGAAGGTCGACCAGTTAAACTACCCGATAGTGAAAGGAAGGTAATAATTGCAGTAATAATTAGTGACATCATTGAGTCATTGATGAAGCTAGCTAAGGGTGATTCAAAGCCCACTGTGGGAAGGCTAGAATTTACCATTTATTTAACAACTGACCCCGAGGGAAATACGTAGTTTAATATTTTGTTTCCCAAGAATCATAATTTTCCCCAAGGAAGAAGATGGAAAATAGTTTGAAAAAATACCTTTTTATGGTTATTTTTCAGTATATACATTACATTATACAATATTATCCAACATGGATACGACTCAGTTTTGGGCAACTTTGTTGTTTTTGCCCGAAATTGCCTCGCACTCACATTCAGTTTTATTATAGTATAAATGAGAAAGTTAACCGTGGTCAAATGGCTATTTCTTTGCTGGGAAGGAATTGACTGGGGAGTGAGTGGAATCCCTGATTCCCTCTGTGAGACTTAAGCGTCTTACACGCAGGGAATTATGGTACTTGCATTCATCGTGTGCACAACATCTGCGAGACTTGGCAGACAAAGCTGAATATAATTACCATCATTCCCTGCATGCAAGTCTCGTGGACGGAACATTAATTAAGTCAGCTGCTTTTCTCTTCCTTGTAGGCTTTGACACTGGCTCTTACTTTACATAAAAAAGGAAGAAGTGTTTTAGAAAAAAGAAATTACGCTGAAGCCCTTTTATTACTCCTTGAGGCAGAAAAAGAATTCGGGTAATACTGATAAGCACAACTACATGTTTATTCAGAAATAGTTAGTTATAATAATCAGTTATGGAGGTGGATCGGTCACGTTTTAAGGAGAGAGAAAGATAACAACTGTAGCCCTTTTATTACTCCTTGAGGCAGAAAAAGAATTCGGGTAATACTGATAAGCACAACTACATGTTTATTCAAAAATAGTTAGTTATAATAATCAGTTATGGAGGTGGATCGGTCACGTTTTAAGGAGAGAGAAAGATAACAACTGTAGAGTCGCGCTCACATGGACCCCTGAAGGCAGGAGAAAACGTGGCAGACCAAAGATCACATGGAGGAGAACTATTGAGGCCAAACGGAAAGATCTCGGATGGACAAACTGGACCGGGGTTGAGCAGAAAGCGCTGGACCGTGACGAGTGGCGTGTGTTGACGCGTGGCCTTATGCTCCACTCAAGGAACAAAGAGGATGAATGAATGAATGAATGATAATAATCAGTTGCTGACAAGAGGGCACAAACCATACACTATTTTAAACCAAATGATTGAAATCTATGTACTGCTTCAGACTAACATGGAGAGAAAACGATGCCCTTTAATCGGCACCACCAATGGGGTAAAGTCTGCGTCAGTTGCCAGAGCTTGTCACGCTTTCCTTAGCATGAAGCGACTAGGAGATTTCTACTCTCCCCTGGATGGGATGCTGGTCCATCACAGGGTTACCCCTTGCAATGAACTCATTGCAATGAACTCACCAGTACCCAGTTATAAACCTGGGTGGAAAGAGGCACTGTGAGAGTTAAGTGTCATGCACAAGAACACAACACAGTGATGACCCAGGCCAGGGTTGGAACCAGGACCGTCCAATCCAGAGTCCAGGGTGCTAACCATTGAGTCATTGCGCCTCCCACTTAGCATCACACATACTGGTAAAAAGGGAGTGCACTTTCCCAGTCTCGTGCCCAGGGCCGATTGTCCCTCTTAGCTGGCAGCTGGGCCTATGCACAAGGAACAAGTGACTCTCAGGACAAGTGATTTGATTGGCTAAAATCTAACAAAGGGAGTCCAATCACATCAAACATTTTAAAGAACCTTGCAACATAGAGATTTTACAATGGATGATTTGACTCGACTCCCTTTGTTAAATTCTAGTCAGTACAATCATGTGTCGCCAGAGTCACTTGTTCCTTGTGCACAGGCCCTAGGAGGGACAAGCGGCTCTGCGGACGAGAATGGCACTTTTCCTGCCTGGGACTAATGGGCTGACTATTAATGATTTCAAAAAATACCCTATTGCAGTTTAGTTTAAACAGTACATATTTAAAACTTTTGCTTGAAACTTATGTAAAAGTCAGTCTTTCGGTCTTCCATTGCTGATTTTGGTTTCATGAAACATGTTTTCATTTAAATGATGCTAATAGGGTATTAAATCTGGTTTATAACACTGTTTGCCACTGCATGTTCACACTGAGAATAAATTAGGGAGCATCTGCAAAAATGTCCTCATTCTTTGTAAATTGCAATCTGGTCAAATTCCCCCGCAAAGTGTTGTAAAGTGCATTGAGCATATGGAAATTCACTACATATATTATATATATGCTGTTGTTGTTAAATATGTATAAAATAAGTCACAGTTCTGGCAGGTACAAAACGCAGGTCACAGGTCACAAGTCAGAGGTAGGAAAAAAGGAAAATTCGACAATTACAGAATTACAAACTCCTTAACAAACACCAGGGCCCCTAAATTCTGCATTCCATTCTGTAATTGTTGAATTTTCTTTTTTTCCTACCTGTGACTCGTAACCTGTTACCTGTGTTTTGTACCCACTGGCCACAGTTCACTTAAATTGGCATCTTGCATCCATATGCATATTTATTAAATAAATTCTTCCTTTCTACATGTAGTCATTGCAGGGCTCATGATCAGATTCTTAGTGCTGCTGATAATTATGGCATTCTCTGCTTGGACATTGTTTGGTGCTACTTTTGGCTTAAAAGTATTATCGATTTACCAAATGCAGGTATTCTAATTAATAATGCTATTTAACCTAAGATTATTTTGTATTTTTCTTTGTTCGCAGTTCCATGCCCCTTATTTACTGTCATGTTGCTATCTAGCTAGGAAAGCTTTTAATCAGTTTTGACATCTTTTTGACAATTACTTCTGTTTGCTTCTGCTTCAAATGGCCAAACAAAATGTGACAGGGGAAAGGCCAGGGGGGGGGAACTCCCCTATTAAAATGATAGGGGTGCTTGTCGGAAATTTTGAAAAGTACCCCTAAAAGGTACCAGAATCTCGATTAGTGGGCGTGGCCCCCCAAAATTTTCAACCCTATGAGGGAGCACCACTTCTACTGGAGAAACCAATTTTAAAACACCAAATTGAGAAAAGTTTTTGACTATGGTGCACATAAATGAAAAATTCAAATACAGTTCCTGTCATTTCTTGGCTCGATACTCTAAAAAGTACTGCAACTACTCTAGCGGTGGTCCCTCCCAGGGGAAAGGATGGCACAGTGGCGCGGCACAGAGATCTAGAGTGGTGACACAATGGTGAGAGCACCAACACCTCCCACTAATGTGGCCTGGGTTCGATCCCAGCCTTGATTGCCACACCTGTGGGTTGAGTTTTTTGTTGGTTCTCTCCATGCTCTGGGGATTTTTCTCTGGGTTCTCCTGTTTTCCAACATTTCTAAATTGCAATTCAACCTGGATAGAGGACCTGCATGAAAACTGCAGCTGAGGCTGATCGATGTGGCTTTGTCTCTAAATTTCTTTATTTATTTAATATTATTTAACTTGCTGTTCATTCACAAATTCAGAAAAGTTTGTGAAATTCCACAAGAGATAATTATGAATTTGATACTTAACATGTCTGCTCTCGACACTCCCCATGTACTGATTGGGTAGTTCTTTCAGCAAGAACTTTCTAAAGTTGCAATTAATGGTATAGTGCAATATAGGCAGCACAAAGGCCTTTGACAACCCCTCACCAGCGAACTCCAACTTAGCGTTTTGTCTTACTTTCTTCCAGATCCCATCAGCTTCAATTCCCCATGTCATCAGTGTCACGTTGGCAGCTGTTTCCGGGGTGTTTTTCCCTTACCCATGAGAATTCCAAGTCGATTGTGGCCTGGCAGATTATGTTGTTTAATGTGCTAGTGTCTAGTTTGAAACAGTGGGAGAGAATTGTCGTTTCACCTCTTCACCTACCATATCGTAGTTGACACTAATTCATTTGTGTTTTAGAGGAAAAATTGCAAAAAAGTAAGGAATGTTTTCAAAGTAGCTATGGGCAAAACCTGGAGAAGCTAACAGTTGTTAGAGTAAGTAATTGGATTGTATAAGTTTGTATAAGAAAAGTCTGCCGACCAGGAATTTATTCCTGTAGTGACTTTGCCAAGCCCAAGGGAAAGACGGCCCCTGACCCCAACCCAGAACTAACCTCAGGGAGAATTCTTACCTAACACTTCTAAAATTCTATGGCCACAAATTTTTAGAACGAAAAATAATATTTCGGTATAAGTGGTACCTGTAGCCTATTGTGTACCCGGCTGTGGGACTACAACAATTTACAGCCCTGGGAAGTATTTTATATACTGGACGTTTTAAGCCTCCTCCCCATTTTTCCTTACCTATGGTTGCTTTGATCTAACATTTTCTTTTCAACTTAACCTTTATTTCTTTTCTATAACCACTATTGGGCTGGAGAGTACTGCATTGCAGAGATCACTCCCTCAATATAACTTCTAATCTTAATTTCTAATTCAGTTTTACATATTTTATTTTCATTCTTACACATTCCCGCCCCTACATATACAACAGTCTCTACTCACTGATCATGAGATTTCTCATCAGTGGAGTGGGAGGCCAAAGTTCTGGGATCCCCTTTTTTAAACACCAAAAAAATGCCACAAAGGTTGCTAGTTATACTACTGATAAATAAACTTATAAAACATGTATAAGAAAAGTCTGCATACAGGCCTTAGTGGCCCACCAGGCCAGAGCTTATCCCAATTTCCTTAGCATGAAGCGACGTCTAGGGGTATTTCTAATTGTCCCTGGATGATGCTAGTCCATTACAGGGTCACCCTCCAGCATTATGTTTGCCGGTAACCATTTATACACCTGGGTGAAGAGAGGCACTTATATTAGAGTAAAGTGCCAGGCTTGCTTACTGGCTGAGGCTCGAACCTAGACTGTCTGATCCTTGGTCCAGTGCACTAAACATGAGGTCAAGGAAACTAGCTAATTTGTGCTGTGTTTTGAACTGCCCTTAATCAAAAATGTAACAGAGATGACAAAGGTATTAAGACCATGCAGAAAATATTGTGCTTACAGACTACTACTTACATATTGATTGTGGGAGACACAAGCTAAGGAGTACCAGTGTGTCGGACTCTGAATTGAGCAATCTGGGTTTGAGCTCTAGCCGGTCACTGCATTGTGTTCTTGGGCAAGACGCTTTACTCAAGCTCACAGTGCCTCTCTTCACCCAGGTGTATCAATGGGTACCAGTGAATGTGATGCTGGGGGATAACCCTACGATGGGCTAGCATCCCATCTAGGGAGGAGTAAAAAACCTTCTAACTACTTAATGCTATAACCACGATACACTGTACTGGTCTTGAGCAGGCTTTACTTTTGCCATTGTCTTTATAATATTTTCCCACAGATACACAATTTAATAATAGTAATAGTGATAATGATAATGATAATAATAATAATAATTATAATAATAATAATAACTTAAGAAATCAATGGGAAGAAATTATCTATTATCATTGTTTCTTTTCTCTTTTAACCCTAGCACGAGTGATCTCATAACTCATAAAAAAGAAGCTCAAAACTCCCAAAATTTATCATTATTTGTGATAATTTTTCTGACAGGCTGGTAGTGGGCGTGAGCTAGCCCTTTTTGTCCGACTCCATGTTCTTGAGGCAGTTTGTGCATATCACAGAGGAGACTTATCCAGTACAGCGAACTGTTTGGAAAAGGTACAGCAATGTATGCTATAAAAACAGTCATCAAACATCATTACAAAACAGGGATCTTTGCTTCCTATAAAGTGAAACTTCTCAAGTGAAGATATATTTCTATTGATCTAAACATAGTAAAGGGGAATGGGCAAAGGGGCAAACAAAGAGGACAAGTTTCATGTTGGAAGGTTCACGACTGTTCACTGTGGATCTTTTAAGCAGTTTACTATTATTTACTTTTATCAATATATTTATTAATTAGGAAAAATTAAATTTGCGACCGATTTTTGCAAAACGGTGTAAACCAGTGTGGATCTGTGCCTCTACACTATGCATGAATTATGTAAAAGCACTGTTTCTGTTGGTTGCAAGTTGCATGAACACACGTAACCACCTTTGAAAAAGTGTAGGAAACCTAAAACTGCTAGTTTACTAAGGGAGAAAAACAACAAAGAGGTGATATTAAACCAAAAAGGAACAAGCATGGTTAAGGATGGAGAAGATTGAGACGGATTACGGTTTCTTCTGGGACAGTGATGACAGGCCTTACAAATGTCTTCCCCTTAATTTCACACGAACGAGTTCAATTCGTAAAGACACAGACATTTGCCATAAAAATAATTACATTACAGCATTCTGTTATGCTCTGCCCTGATTTTATTTTTGTCAATGCATTGTAGGCCGAGGCTGTGAAAGGAAAACTGCACATTGATAAACAAAAACTAAACCAGTGTAAGTCTGAAAAGGCCTTTTAATTATTAATTACTCGGGTTCCATTGCACCCCACCACCCTCCTCTCTAACTGTGTTTAGAGCCCAAATAATTTTGAAAATCAGTTATCAATGAAATAAGACTAGAAGGTCTTTCTGTCAGTTTCAAAGTTTGCTAGTTGGGTTGAATGATATATACAAGAGATATTTTCAACTTAATCACCCGATCAGATGCCAGCATTCGCCATTTGGAAATGGTCTGGAGAGACTCAGCCCTTCCTGAAAGATTTCATCGCTCCCATTTCTGCCGGGTTTGCTTAGTTTTCGATAGCCTCGCATTTTGCTCTGACAAACTGCCTCAAAGTTAATGTCAAAGTCTCTGAAGATTTGCAAAAACAATAAGACAATTATTCCATTGCGGCAAACAAAAATGGTTGCGGTTAATGTAGTTAGCCCAAATACAACACGGCCTAAAATAGAAGACGTTATTTTCTTAATAGTATTTTTTGACATAAGGAAACTTTTTAAGTTATTTTTTTCAAAAAAAAGTAACTCTTAGTCGGCGTACGGACGTATATTCGATGGATGGACGGGCGATGTATTTCACACCAATCAGAATTAGGATACTATCGATCGATAACCAATAAAATTGCCACTTGTATGCATCGTTTAATTTTGTATCAATATTTGTTTCGGATTCAAGAGACGGCCATCTTTATTTTCGTATAAACTTGGCCTTATTGGGCGGTGTTGGCATGATGTCTCTATTTCCAGCACTCGGTGTTTATGTAGCTCTGGCGTAGAACGTTGTGTGTGGGTTTTAAGCGGAAAACTGTTCGGAAATTTTCATGGTGGTGAAGAAGGTACGAGGATGTGAAGTTTTACATGCTGCGAGCGGTCTGTTTTGGCGGCTTTGGGTTGAGGGATTGTGTTTTGATCGCGGTTAGTTGTGAATTAATTAATTGATTAAACTGATTACTGCAGTTTTTACAGATATGTTATTCATGGTCGACAGGAAAGTTTCGTCGTGAATGAATTCGCTAGTTAAACTTGTTTTGCGTTGCGCTCATTTACTTAAAATGCACACGCCGTCAGTAAAAGACCCAACACTATATTGGTCATTGAGCGTTCGTTTTGGACGGGCTAGTTTTGCTGACCAAAAACAAATACCCAAAACGTCCATATCAGAAACTGAAAAAATAACTCACACACGCATGGCGTGCCTATGTTTTCTGTTTGCAGTGTTGATAATGGGATTTTCTGAGTCTGAGGCCAGTCTTAGTTTAAGAGCTTGTCAGGGTGATACGACCTCGGCTATTGGTTACATTACGCAGAAACGACAGGTAAATGTTTCTACCGGTCCCCTAGTGTAGCAGTTGCTATTGTTTCGGGGGCTAGGGGCATTGTTCCTGTTTTCTGTTCTATTGTTCTCCTGAAGGGCAGCGAGCCATTTGTTTGCCAGAACAGATAACCGAGCGATTCGAGCCTGGTGTCTCTGGCTTTGAGATAACTTACAGTAATTCTAGTTCTGGCCTGTGGAGCCGACCGACTATAACATCAAGCTACCTAAGCTAATCTTAGGCTAACCGGAGTGCTAATTGGACTAACTAGAGTGCTGTTTAGACTAACCAGAATGCTATTTAGGCTAACTGGAGTGCTATTTAGGCTAACTGGGGTGCTATTTAGGCTAACTGAGTGCTATTTAGGCTAACCAGAATGGCTCACATAACTCTATCGAGAGCCCCATGAAAGCCAGAACCCCCCCCCCCCCAATCTCAATGCCAAGGCTAGTCACAAGCAAATCGGAGTGCTATGTAGGCTATAACCAATGTGTTATTTAGGAGCCAATGATTTCTTTTGGCTTCTTTGTGACGTCAACCTGGATTAACTAGATCTGAAAATGGATTGTTTAAAGAAACGCTACCCAAGTTGAAATTAATGAAGTTAGATTATGTACCCATTGCGATGAGTAGGACATAAGCCTTTCGTGGGAGCAAAATAGGTCAGACTGAAAGTTGTCATGTTATTTTCGTGTCAACCACAGGAAAAGAAAGATAGAAAGGAGAAAGAGGAAAAAGAAAGAGAAAGAACTAAACTTGAAAGAAAACTGGGAAAGACTGGGACAGGGGAATGGTAGGCAACTACTTTAATCATTGTTAATTAATTTCATGAACATGGAATAGGCAGTTTTCGCGATTTCTTGCAAAATTGAAAGTTACAAACAGACGAGATTTGCTTTTAAAACTCTTTTGTCTTACAGCTTTTCATAAACCCATATCGCAAATCAATTCGTCAACTTTGTTCATCCGTACCTTCGTTTGTATTTCTGTGCTACTGATGATCATTCTTCACTTTCTTCTTCATCCGCAGTTCAAATATGAATTATTTTCATATATACTTCACATCATTTCACTCCACGGGAAAATATGAACTCAGTAAATTGACCTTGCTCCCAATATGTGGCTTCATAGCTCAGTTGGTAGAGCATCGCACCGGTATCGCGGAGGTCACGGGTTCGAATCCCGTTGAAGCCCTGATTTTTTCAGGCTTCTTCTTTCGAATTGTTTTCATTGGAAATTCACTGCGATGATCGTTGTTCACTTTCAGTTATTTTTATATTTCACACATTAATTTAATGGCTTTTTGCTTATGTTTAAATTCGGCTCAAATCCGTGACACAATCACTTTATTTAACAGTGTAAATTTCCCCCAAAAGAGGCTGCTTGTCAAAATGTTTCACGAAAACTCAGAATTTAATTAAATTTTCAAATCGCTTTGTGACATTGTCTTATCCTTTTTTCTAGGGTTAATGTAGATGCCTATAAATTTCTTTCCGAGATGGGTTTTTCCAAGCACTTGGTAGCAGCTTCGTTGAGACAAGTGAACAATGATATCAATAATGCATTGCAGGTAAACAGAATATCTGCGAATAAACAATAGATGTCATGCGTGATAAGGTCGTATGCTCAAACTTCATCAGCAGTTTGCGAAAGTTACAGTGGTTTTCAATTGTGTGTCGAAAGCAAGTCGCTTGTTGTTGTTGTTTTTTTTTTTTTATTGATGATACTTTAATTACGTGACATTTTACTTTGATTACGTGACATATTAAAACAATACACTACTTACGTTACGCGTTAACAATATTTAGTCGCTTGTGCTTTGGGTGGTTTCCATTACTTCGCCTAGCCTGGTGATTGGTTTAAAAATCTCGCGCCACATTTTCAACCAGTCAGAAGTAAAACCAAAACAAATAGGCCATTTCCGAGTTTCCTTTTCCCTCTGTTTCAAGACGAGTCTAAACGCGAAACCATTCGTGTGAATATAAGTTTGATTTGCATGAAAATGAACTTATGAATAGTTTTGCACTTAGATTTGTTTTGACACTGTGGCAAAAGGGAACTTGAAAATGGCCCATTGTGACTCGCGTGCGCGGGTTTTCTTGCGTTTCGTGCCAGCCACATATATTCATTTCTGTCTTTTGTGATTGGCCAAAGTGACTACTTTGATTTTAGACACTCGCTCGAAAATTGCTCTCTTCTCTTTTTTCCGTCTTTGTTGTTTTTTTCCGTCCTTGTTGGTCTAGAGAATTTAATCATTATAAAATTTGAAAGTTTGCACTTCGAAAGCGAGAGGGTCGTAAAGCCAAAACCAAAATAATCACTCTTGTCAATCAAAGATGACATAGCCGATCCAATGAGCCAATCAAAACTCCAAGCAAATATATGCAGCCGGTAAAAAGCGCGGGAAACGTGCGCGAGCGTGTCAAGATTAGTTTTGGTCTTACTTCTGATTGGTTTATAAAGTGGCGCGAGATCTTTTAACCAATCAATAAGCGTAGTAATGGAGATCCGGTCACATGGAACAAAATCAGCCATGCTGGGACACAAGTTACGGAGTGGTAGATCCAGAACAAAGCGACTTTATCCAGTCAAGCTTGACTTTTCTTTGTTTTGGATGTCCCAGTGCGGGAATAATAATAAGCTTGCCGTCCAGCATGGCGGATTTTGTACCACGTGACCGGATCCTGCAAAGGGCCTATTACTGTCGACACTCGAGAGAAAACCGCTCTGACTAATCTTTCTGATTTCATCAACTGTTAACAGATTCTGCAAGAGAATCCAGGGATTCTTGATGTTCCTGACAATAGGTAAGGTACTAAAAAGTAAATTACGAAAGAACATTGATCATCCACATTGATTTACACAAATGTTAACGAAAAAACTCTTTCTATGTATGCCTGCGTTTCATTTTTCCAAATTCACCCGCGTGGTTGCCAGTTAGAACTTTGCATTTGCTAAGCCGTGAAATCTAACCAATCACAGCACACCTCCTGTCTTTTCAACCAATCAGAAGCAAAACAAAGCAATCATGACTCGCTTTGCGCCCGTTTTCCCGCGCTTGACACCCGGTACACATGTTTGTTTCCGATTGGTTCATTGGCTAATCCCGTTTGATGTGGTCAGTGTGCATTTGGGGCTACACACTTTTGAATTTTAAAGTAACTGGATCAATATAACATCAATGGTTTTGAAATTTCAAAATGGCGCGGATTTCACGCGATTTCAAGGCGTGGTTGACTTGGGTCTTTAATTTTGACTTAATCTCGTTGAATTGCGGAAAGTGCTTGATGTAACACACTTGTTCTGCTTCATCTAGTTCCCGGTCTGCTTTCAGTGATGCTCAGATCTCCGATGAAGATGTTGCTCAGGTAAACTATTTCCGATTTTGTTACCCCGTTTTCCATTCCCTTTCGTTTTCCAGTTAACCCGTGTGCGTACCTATATCTCGTGGCCATTTTGAATTTTAAGTACACGGTCGGCTGTTGCGAGGTCTGGAACCAATGAATCTTCGGAACCGTTCGGATCTTTAGAAATTCTCGGCGCGCGATGAATTTATGAGTTTCACTGGTCGTCCCAGGCCCCGTACTGTTCGGTTCCACACTTTGAACCGGCTGGCGCGTGTTTAAAATTTAAAATGGCGGCCAAAAACCAATTAGATATTTTATTCGTCTTTTCATCTGATGTGAGGTTCCACCGTCAATGTTTGATAACACCAGCCATGTTTTTACAGGCAATGTCCATGGGTTTTCCAGCCGACTCTTGTAGGGAAGCTCTTGAGCGTTGCTATGGTGATGTTCAGCGAGCAGTAAACATGTTGGTGTCGTGCGGAGGAGTCCTTGCTCCGTTACCGCCGCTCGCTCAAGGTACCCGCCAATTAAATTTGCATTAAAGGTGATGTTACACGTGAGGATTTTTAACGCAACCTAACTTTAGCTTGAGTAATGCTCGAGCGCATGCTAATACAACGTGATACTGCGTTAAAAGTCAGCTACGAGGGTGTTACAGGAGCCAACTCCAACCCAGACTGAGATTCTTTCAAACTTTGTTTGTCGATTATATGTGTTATAGTAACTTAAATTTTGAATTAAAAATTAGCCGTTACCGTGCTCGCTTAGGAACGACATTTACTTGTAGTCATTATATCATAATGATTTTACCCACTATTGCGACCTGTAGTTCAGTTAGCGTTTTGTTGAAAGAACAGAATGTTTGAATACGCATATATCACTGTTTAAATTGCAACGGAAAATGTTTTTTAAAATAACAGAATGCACCCGCTATTCTTCATTAGTAACAACAATTAAAACCGTTGTTTGTACTGGCAAATGTGTCGAGGTTGGTTTTTAATTATAACTTATTGTTCACTTGATATTTTGGTTTGAGCTTTTGTAATAAGTCATTTTTGCTTTTATCCTCTTATGAAATAATCCTCTGAGAGGAAATTCCAGAAATGAACCTACTGGAAGTTAACTTTACACTCAAGTCCTCAACATACGACCGCTAGAGTACCCGAGGGCATGGCACAAATCAAGAACCAAAAATCACATCTTTTGTCTTCTTTTTTGGAAAAGCCAAATAGAATTAAGTTTATTTTTCTGAGGAAGATCGGAACTGGAACTTTCTATTTCTTTTCGGAACTTTCTATTTGTATTTTCCGTTCAACATCCCAATGGATGAATGTTCTTTAGCATAAGTAACCTGTTTTATTTCAAATAATAAAAAAAGCTAGGGAAAGGAAATCGGTACGTGAATTCCGGACTTTCCCAAGTCTAATAAATTTGGTGATGTTCACAGATGTCAATACATTCGGGAAATCAGAAAATTTCGACAGCAAAATTAAAATTTCCAATAACCGATCACAGGTGATCAAAGCTTGCTATAAGAGTTTGTATGAACTTAAAATTAAGCTGAAATGTACAATATGCAAATGTTATTTATAGTGGTGAAAATAGCTTATTTTTCCTTTTAAAAGCGACAAGCTTTTGCCTTTCTGGAGCTTTTGAAAGCCATACTATAACGTACAGTAGTATAGGGGCCGGTTTAAGACTTAACCAATCAGAAGGTAGGATTTTTGGAATGGACCAATCAGAAAGCCGGATTTGGATCACATGACCAATTACTTCACATTACATTTTCTTCATGGGTATGTAATAGATCTCGGTCGTTGTTGTACGGACCGACCACAGTACTGCCACGACCTCAGGTCAATATTCCCCAGTACGGCCCTCGCGGTCGTTAACGGTTATTACCGTAAGTGCTCGGTTAATACTACTAAATTGTCTAATGGTATGTTTCTTTTTCGTATTTTAGACAATACCCCCGAAAGTTCTAGTAACAGCGAAGATGAAGAAGATACGAATGTAAAAGATGCTGTAAAGGAGTTAGTTCCCGATCTCGCTGCCGACGATGACGAAGCTCACTTAAATTTGTCACTTGAAGAGGAAGAATCTATTATCGCTGAATATAAAACACTGCTTTTGTCGGCTGGCTACAGCGCAAACTCTGCTACATTGAAGTCCTAAAGGCGACGACATTTTATAATTCTTGACACTCGAATCACTTTTATGTCATATATCAAACATGAGAGACAGCAGGAAACAGTGTTTCATCCCTTGGCGTACGAGCCGGGGGGGGGGGGGGGGGTGGGAGGCTGCAGCCCAATGCTCAGGATTCGGGCAACAGCAGTTACAATTTTTAGATGGTTGTATACCGGTTTAATGCTAGCACATTCAGAAATTATGCAATTTTCTCGGGCGCGGAGGTTTCAGCCACCCTAAATCCAAGGGTGCCCGTATGCCTACGGTTTCATCACATTTCCAAACACCGAGAAGAGAGTTAAAAATATGACGCGCGGCGGAGTATTTTTGACGAACTTAGAGGTGTTTGGAAATGTGATGAAACACTCTCCCGAGTGTCCGATATGTCTTCTTAATCGAAACTAAAAATACAGAGTGAACTAAGAAATAATTTTACAATAATTGACAAGGTGGTGATCTCGAGGTGTGTTTTTCGTGACTGAATAGACTGAATTTTGTGTAGAAGATTTCACATTCTTGGTAAAATGTGAAAGCGACTACTTTTAAATTCTTTTTATTTGTGGTAACAGAAAAGTATTTACGATGTCTGAACAGGTGTAGGTACACAAACGTTTTACAAATGTTGGCATTATTTTATCTGTAATATCCGTTTTAAATCCAGTCAGTTTCACTGAATATAAATGAAAAGAAGAGGATACTATACATAATTCCAAAGTCTAAATCTGCGTGCTTGTCCTGTTGGTACCGAATGTTTATGATAGCAAATATAAAAGGAAAATATTTTCACTAAGGCAAAAGCTGGTGTATCATTCATAAACCATATTTCTCATTTTATGTTGTTACGGGTAAGTTTGATAGATAGTGAATTATTTACTGAAATTTTTAAACAATTAGTGAAGGTAAACTTTGCAAGCGACGTCTTTTAAATTCTTTTATTCGTTGTATCAGAAAGGTAGCTAAAGGTATTTACGATGTCTGATGTAGGTACACACACGGTTTACAAATGTTGGCATTATGTTATCACTAATATCTGTCTTGAATCCAGTCAGTTTCGTTGAATATAAATGAAAAAAGAGGAGGATGGCGATTATCATTGAAAGTCTGAAGTAGACCCGATATTATCCCTGTTTCATTTACGTTCCGTCGAACACGAAGACGTTCTTAGACTTCTTATGTCTTGTCGTGCATTCGTCACTTACGTGGGGTAGAAAGATTAGAGACGGACCATTTTATTTTTCATTGGGGGTGGGGGGTTGGCTAAGTACCCAAAAAAATCCTGCACAACACAAAGCGCCCCCAAAAATATCATGCAAAGCGAGCCATGTGAAAAAATTCCAGCAAACACTTTCAGCAACAGTTCTCTCCTTACCAAACAAATGACGACAAACAAATTCAACATTCATTTGTGCTAGTATTTCGTACTCAGTTTATTTTCTTTCGCCTTCCAAATCTCTTTGCGCTAATATCTTTCGAAAAAGTCACAAAGGAAAAGAATGAAAGCGAAAAATATTACTCACTGTTCAGTTTTCGAGAACAGACCGAGTAGCAGTAGTTTAACACGTTGTGAAGGCAAACTTGACAGTTTTCGTTCCGTTCGGCGTTGTTAAATTCTTCTGATTAAGTTTTCAAAAATCCAGATCGACGACATTAAACGGAGTTTTCAGTCACACCATTGAAAATGTCGAGGTCTTGAAGCGAGGAGAAAATTGCGGCAAAGACGAAATGAAATCGCCGATTTTTTTTTAATAATTCATGTAAGCGACGGGAAATATATCCCCTTAACAACAGCCTTGGTTCACTTTGATTCCCTAGAATCTCCTAATCGGTTTGAAAGGTTCTTTCACCTGCTGTGCTGAAAACTAGGGAGAGCACAGCTTTCTACTGCCCAGGTTCTGTGGTGATGTTAAAAAGCATTCTTGTACAAGCTCACAGTCCAAAACAAATCTTGCTCAACCTGAAGGTGAAAAACAAATCTTGCCGGGCAACAGAAACCTGTTAACCATTGAAAGCAATATTTGTAAACGTACAATGCAAATAGATTCGTTTTGCGCGGGTTGATCTTAAGCTCAACAACGCCAGCGGTGGCTACTACCCTATCAGTCTTCTCCTTGGGATCAGCAAATCTGCTTGTGATCAGAGCAACATCATCAGCATAGTCCAGGTCTTCTAGGGCTTGTGTAAGCTTCCATCTCAAGCCGCGTCTCATTTTGTGTGCCGCAAGACCCAGTGCATGATCAAGACAAAGATGAAGCAAGGCATCACACACCCTTTTACGATTTTTGCGACGCGAAGAAAAAGTTAAGAACTGATTACCTGAAGCGTAGCTTCAGTTACAGTGGCGCTATTCTATGGAACAATTTTCCCGAGGAAATACGTACATCAAATTCCTTAGGTTTATTTTAGAGCAGTTCTCATAGATGGTTTTCTGATCAGTACTCCCACACGGCAAATATGTAAAACAGTTTTTGAGAATTTTTAATTAATTTTCTGTGTTAGATCGTGTATAAATAAAGTTGCCATTAATTCATTCTTTGCTGCACGCCATTCTTCCCTTCAAACCAGCTAGAATACCTTCCGCCTTCTGTGACGCAACCTGAGCTCTGATAGTAGGGATGCCATACTGCCCCATAATGTCCCAAAGTCTCTCGCTGATGATGCAGTCGGCTTTCACCTCCTTGTCCTTCACTGCATATGCAGCAGCGGCTCTCTCTCCTTCAGGCGGGCAGACCGTGTACATCCTATCTTCTACTTCGTCGCTTTTTTCAATCGTCCTGTACGTCTATCCACTGATCCAGTCATTCTTCACTCTCCTCTTCTCTGCCAGCACCTTCTTGGCACTCTCGTTTTTGACCCCCTTGAATCGTCCTCACCTGTCTTCGACGTCTTCTGCGTCATCCGTCCCCAACACCTGGAATCGGCTGCTCACTTACAGCCAAAATACCTCTTTGACACAGGGATCTCGAATTAAGCTTCTTGGTGTCGAAGATTGCCCTCTCCTTCCTCTTCCACTTTGTGCTGCATAGCTTCAGCCTAACCTTACCCATCGCCATGTGATGGTCCGAGTTGACATCAGCCCCTCTCATTGCTCGGGTGTCCGTCAGCGAACCTCTGTACCTACTATTGATAATGATATGGTCGATATGATTCTGATCTCTTGCATTCGGGGAGGTCCACGTGATCTTATGAATGTCTCTATATGTTTGAATAGAGTCTCCATTCACCAAGTCGTTGTTGCCACAGAACGTCGCCAGCCTCTCTGCGCTCTCTTTCATTCTTCCAAGTCCATGTCGCCCCATTACCTTCTCCCATTGGTTGGAGCGTGCCTTGGATGACGGTGAGTTTTGCAAAGCGTGAGTTAAAGCGTGCACTCCCGATTCTCTCCTTGACAGGGTTCCACTTCATCAGTGTTCTCCTTACTGCCTTCTTGAGAATAGGTCCCACTCCTCTATGATGCTCCTCCTCTGCTCCCCTGTACACTATGCTCTCACCTGTTACTGTTCTCAATTATCCAAAGCTAGTCCATCGTACTTCGCTCAGACGAAGTATGTCCAGATCGTAGTTCCTGAATGCCCTGGTGTCATTCGCACGTTCCAACACCCAAGTCTCAGAAAAACTTTGGGTGTCAGGTGTGAAGCCCAGGCTACTTGATCAGGTTGCGGGGTTCCGGCGGCTTTGCCCCACATCTGTCATACGCATAATACCAGTATCCCAACTTAGAAAGTTATCATCCTGCAGCTCACACGTCGCCCGACGACACCCTGGATGACTTCGTCAATCTTCTTTTCGGTTTCCTTAATCAACTATTTTTATGGGGTGCGGGGATTAGCGGCACGCCCAACCCCCAACCTGGAGGGCCCGTGACTACCATTTAGTCTGTCCTCTACCCTTTGAGCTGCCCGCCAGGGTTGGACCTGCTCAGGTAGACCCCCGACGGTATAGCTCCCAAGGTCATTGAGGCACGCAAACTCCCCCACCACGGCAAGGCGGTAGTCTAAGGGGGCTTGTATGATACCGATGACTTAATTAATTGCTGGCGAGCCCTAGCGAGGCAGCAGTAAATAAACGAGAAATACTCGGGAGCAGAAAAGCGCCAACTTCAAACTGCAAAAAATTGCGTTACGCACTGCTGAAAAAATGATGCGTGACAATCAGCTGCATGCAGGTCGAAATGTTTTCTTAAGCCGTGCAGCCGTTGATAGCGAGGAGCTCGTATTTTTTAGGAAGTCGTTCACAGCCAGCCGTTTAAAAAATTTCCTTATCCGTTCAGCCGTTCGACCTTTTTCTTCCAGCTCTAACGACGGGGAAGGGGTTTAACATCATCACAGGACCTGGCCAGCAGTAGAAAGTTTTGCCGCTTCATCGCATAAACTTCATGGCAACAAAAGATGTGCACTTGCAACCTCGTCCCCAGGGTATCTCTCTCTCCGCTCCAGGGGACGGGGAGGAGAGGACCCTGGGAGCCAGGTTGGGGCACTTGCATTCTCGTCCCCAGAGCCACTTGTTCCTCGTGCACAGGCCCAGCCGGCAAAGAGGGACAAGCGGCTCTGGGGACGAGAATGGTGCGCTTGTAGAGACCCTGTAGAGAAAGCCTAATAAACGCACTAAAGCCAGCTCTTTCTTCGAAAGTTATTAGCACTAAAAAGAGATTTGGAAGGTGAAAAAAAAAAAAACTGAATACGAAATACTAGCACAAAGTCAAAGTCGTAAATGAATGTTGTATTTTTCCTTCGATTCACTGTCAATGTTCATCTTTTCTTTGATAAGGAGAGCACTGATGCTGAAAACGCTTGCTAGATTTTTTTTTGCATGGCTCGCTTTGCACGATATTTTTTTGAGCACTTTTTCATGTGCAAGAATTTTTTTTGGTACTTGTCCAACCGACCCATCAAAAATAAAAAGGTCCGTCCCTTATTCCATCATTTTTTCTGTTATGTGACCTTTCTATATGGGTATTAAATTTTGCACGTTTAAATTTCGCGAGTATTTAAGTTCAAGATTTATTTGCAATCTCAAAAAACACGAAATTAAAGACCCGCGAAATAATTAATCATGGAGACTGGGGACAAATTTAGTTTCCAGGCTTTCGCTACTCTATGGATATTTATTCCAAGACAGGATATATTGTAGCCTGCGTGCAGCCGTCTCCTATTTCCTAAAGCGGAAAAGTGAGAATGGGTGAGAGCAAATCGCCAAGTGTTCTCGTCCCCAGAGGTCGCGATCCTTTTGGTCAGCACCAAGAATCACGACCTCTGGCCGTCTCCAAAACCGGAAGTCTGCGAATCACGGACTCATTGTCGAATCTGACAATTCTGATTGGCTGAAAACTACAGAACGAGTACTCTGCGCATGCTCAAAGGCTGGGGGTGGCCAGAGGTCTCGATTCCTTGGTGCTGACCAAAAGGATCGCGGCCTCAGCTCTGGGGACGAGAATGACCGCCAAGTCCAGCCTACCTTTTTTGCGTTCTTTTCATTCAGTTCCTGTCTCTAAAGAGCACCCTAGCTAGACGCCACTTCAGGATATATTCAGTCTTTTGTGAATACTTTATTTCCATTTTCGTCTAGATAATTCAGTAGAGTTAGTTTGCCCTGATCTAGACGAGCGCTTTACTAATTTTCTGTCCTAACTTTAACCGCTTTAAAGTATTTTTCGCTTCCAACATTCGCTGGAGATTTGTTTCTAATTAGATCTCTGGATGGAGTAATCTTAATTAAGTTATGGAATTAGCTTTGTGGGAATATTGCGACGGAAAAACGGCAATCGGATGTATCTTGAGAACAGATTTAATTCTTCGATCAATTCCCTCCGGTCAAATAAGACTAGATTCAGTTCCAAATTCGAATTTGTATTATATTAAATCAGGGTAAGAATAGTTGAAGACACCCTTGTCAAAACATCGAAATGTTAGGCTAGTTTATTTTATATGTATATTGCTGAAAGTATAGACTTTGAAGTTGCTACTTCATTGGTATATATTTTTCATGGACAGCGGAAGTAGCTATGTCAATGTCACGCAAGGTCATATGCATCGAGAAGGGACTTGGTGGCCGTTGCGTTAACTTCCAATCGGCTTGATTTGCGGCCAATCCGATTTCGGAAGTCCGAAATCAGGACTAATTCTAAAAGAATTTTTGATTTTATGGCCTCTTTTCTAAAAATCAGAATCAAAAATAGCTCGAAATAATCAGGAAGTTTTGCGGCCAATCCAGTTTCTCTGAGATCATTTCTGATTTTAGTTTTCAGTAATCAACAAACTGCATTTTCTTTTCTGAAAATCTAGATTAGAGAAACGAAAAGCTAATAATTAAACAACGACGAATTTAGAAACCAGAATAAAGGAAACAGAAATCGAAACACGAACAATTTACCGAATTTTGCGGCCAAACCGTGGTTTCTTTCCCAAAAATCAGAAATAAAAAAATAACTCGCAATCTATTCTGAAAATTAATTTTGATAAAGCCATATTCAAACCACAATCAAGAATTAAGAATTCAGAGAGCAGAAATAAGAACCGGAAATCAGATGTCATGGACGTGAACGGAAAGTCTAACGGGCCGCACTACACTATACTATACTACACTAAACTGGCGTTTCTTACACAGCGCTACACTACACTGCACTTCGTTTACACTACACCTATAGACTGCACTGCACTACACTACAATACACCTCTACTGCACTACACCTCTACTGCACTACACTACACTTCGTTTACACTACGCTACGCTACACTGCACCCTAGACTGCACTGCACTACACTACACTACACTTCGTTTACACTACGCTACGCTACACTGCACCCTAGACTGCACTGCACTACACTACACTACACTTCGTTTACACTACGCTACGCTACACTGCACCCTAGACTGCACTGCACTACACTACACTACACTTCGTTTACACTACGCTACGTTACACTACAGTACACTGTACTACACTACACTCCAGTGCACTGCACTACACTGCACTACACTACACTACACTGCACTACACTGCACTACACTAAACTACCTTAAACTACACATACACTCCAATACAATGCAATACAATACACCTCCACTACACAACGCTACACTAAACTGCACTACACTTCACTTACACTACGCTACGCAGCAATACACTACCCTACACTACCCTACACTACGCTACGGTACACTACTACACTACACTATACTTCACTAAACTACCCTACCATGTTTCTCCAATGCAGACAATGTTTTGTTCTCAAAACACCTTACTCGCGAAAAGCATAGCACGCGCCCCAACACTAGCAACCCCAGGAGAGTTGCCAAAACTTTCTCAAACTCGTTAATAATTCATCACGTTAAAACAAAGGAAATCATAACCGTAACCGTAGTTAGGAAATGTGATCTTAATTAGCATAGATTTTTGCGATTTTATTTCTTCGTTTTCTCCGTAGTTTTAGTTTCGTTTGAGAAGATATATCAAACACTCGAGACAGTGTTTCATCACATTTCCAAACACCTCGAAGTTCGTCAAAAATACTCCGCTGCGCGCCGTATTTTAAACTCTCTTCTCGGTGTTTGGAAATGTGATGAAACACTGTCTCGAGTGTTTGATATATTACGTCAAAAATATCTCACAGCGGTGAAAGTTTCAGAAAAACTTAGAAGATTTTCGTGTTAATAGTTGGCAGCTTGACAGGCGTTAGACATCTTTTTTCTTTCATTAGATGTGTTGGCTTCTGGGAGTTCTGGTGTGGTTTGCTGAAGCATAAAATGGCAAACAACGATGGTGAAATTAAACAGAGGCAAAATATCCACAACTTCAACTTTAATAATGACTACGAGAACGTAGAATTCACTGCTGTGATGACCACTGATTACTACCGCGCAGGACGACCCTACAAGCTGTTCAATTTTCAAGGCGAAAGTCGAGTGCAGATCACTTTTGATCTGCCAGAGAATGTCAAGAAACCCACATGCCTCCATCTTATTACAACAGAAGGGTGTTGGCCTGGAATGATCGACATTTTCCTGAATGACAGCCTTTGCATTGAGAAACTTCCGTCCGCTGGGTCAAATTGGCAAACGCGAGAAATAAAATTGGAGGTGGATGGGCAACGCGTACAGTTAAAACCACAAAGCAACATTCTGATAATGCAATTGCGTGATGACGCCGAGTTTGTTTACTGGCTGTACGATGCTACCATAGGAGTAACTCACGTTGTTCCATCGACTCTCTCTGATATCGTTGCCCACGCTGTGGCCAAAATGATCAGAGATGGACAGATTTCGAAAGAAGCAATTGATGACGAGAAACGTTTTCCAGAACTGGTTGCTAGCCGTGTTTATGAGTGGATGTAACTTACCTTCATTTTGTCAATCTAAAACGGAGTGACATTTGTTTGTGTAGGTCTTAGAACTCAATGAATAGAAAAATGAGACAACGTTTATTTAATGAACATGGTATGAAAGCTGCAATATCAAGGAGAACTCATTGCTGAATCATAAATCACACCTGTCATAAATCAGCTTGGGAGAAGCTGTCTCTTCGTCGTAAAAAAACAGAAAGCTTTAATTATGTATAAAACATTGAATGAACTTGCCCCAGAATATCTTCAATGTCTTTTCACTCAACGCCATGTTAATGATTATAACTTAAGAAATCTTGAAGATAAACTTTCGCTGCCCAAGTCAAATACTAATTACTTGAAACGAAGCTTTTGCTATAGCGGGACTTGTCTGTGGAAGAACTTGCCCCAGGATTTAAAAAGCGTTGGTTCTATTGGGTAGTTTAAAAGGGGTATTAAGAAGGTATCTGAGGTATCGGATTCCCACACGGCAATCATGTAAAACAGTTGTAATGAGTTTTAGTTTTTAACTTTTAGCTTAACTGATGATTCTCCGTGTTTAAATAAAGTTTTACATTACATTACATTATTGTGCAGCTTTCACAAAGTGAGCCACATTATGCCATCGCCTGAACATTATTGTTTGCGTCATATTGAAGCGTGACTTCCTAAAAACGATAACGTCAATATTCAAGAAAAGGCAAACTGCACACAGGACAAGTCCCGCAGCAGAAAATAAAACATGGCAGTTAGAAAGGTCAAATACAAAGTACTGCATCACTGAAAGAGAGGATTTGTTTGTAATAGTAACAAGAGAGGCGGCATACCTTGCATGATATGCCTTTACCAAAACGCTTGGCCCGATGATTCACCTTGTGATTCACACCGAGTATCGAGCGATTGGGTTCGATTACCGAACGTTCGACTACCCCGGGCTCGTTGCGTTAGCGATATTTGTATACTAATAATCTTTATTAGACTTACAACCAGGCTCCTGTTGCAACAGAAAAACTTTAAACAGAAAGTTATACATAAATTCAAAGTTCGTGTTGACCACACAACACTTTTAGAAACCAATGAAATCATTTCATTGGGATTTGACTTATAATGTAGAATTTCTCCGTGTTTCACTAGTGTGGTTTATACCACCACAAGTAACCAAAGCGTACTATAAGAGTTTATGAGAGTTTGTATGTATGGATTTATAATTTTAAAAGCTGAAAATATCTTCTTTTTCCTCTGAAATGAAAACCGTGCGGGTCGTCACGCAACGCCCCTCCACTTGGGGAGAGCGTTGCGTGACGACCCCGCTTGATTATGCGACCAACCGCTGACAGAGGAGCTGGTGGACTCCGTGCTTGAGATTGTGGGTCAGAGAGGCCAATATATATATTCAGCGATTATCGGTTGTGCTGTTGGTTGCGCCAAAATGGTGCAATTATTTTTCTCCTGTTCCTGACAATTAATTTTTTAACTTAGCAGTATGTCAAGACAACGAAATCTGACCTCATCTAAATCCCAGAGTCATGAGAAGCCTGCATCGGACCGCGCATGCGACGATCGAGATGAAAGAGATACACCTTCCAAAATAGTAGTTTCAGAGCCTCAAAAATTCATTGTGTTGTCAGTCGTTATTGTGGTAGTCGCGGCCCTTCTAACATATACTGTTGTTGTTCACTTTGCAAATCGTCATACCGTTAAAGAAACCCTCAAATCGAAGCCGTTACTAGTCACAGAAGAAGAACTTTTGAAACATGATGGATCGGATCCTCGTGTTCCAATATACGTATCAATTCTTGGCCGAATTTACAATGTTGATAAAGGAAGGCGACATTATGAAGTTGGAAGTGGATACAATGTATTTGCTGGTCGCGACTCAACCCCTTCGTTTGTGACAGGAGTGTTTTCAAGAGAGGAAGCTACAGATGATGTCAAGGGTTTGTCCCCAGAAGAAATGCTAGGCATCAAAGAGTGGTTAGACTTTTACAGAAAGGAATATACTTACGTTGGAAAATTAATTGGACGTTACTACGACGGTGAGGGGAATCCCACAGAGGCATTAAAGGAAGCTAAAGCTGTCGTAAAGAAAGGGCAGGAATTAAAAAAGTTACAAGAAGCTGAAAATAAACGCTTTCCGGGATGTAACTCAAGATGGAGTGTAGAGGAAGGCTCGACTGTTTGGTGTTCTCAAAACAGGTACATGTATTTGTCACTAAAATGTTGGTACCGATTCGGTCGCCCCGCTCCCCAATGAGGGTCACAAATTAAGGGGTTTAGGGCTGCAGAGCATATTTAGACCCAAAGCCAGCTCCTGGGTTCCGGGACCGCTCAAACATTCTTAGGGGTCCACACTTTAGCAAACAGGGCCTGTGCGGCAAAAATTTCAAATTTCTCCCAAATACCTGGAAATGCATGCATTTGAAATTATCAAAGGAAATGTTTAGATGCAAACAGTGCAACAACACTAAACATTTAGAACTCAACTTATACCATCCTCTGAGTCCCAGGGGTAAAGCTGAAACTGTCTGACTGAGCAACTGTGAAAAAGATGTCTCGCACTTTCTGCCAACTTTTTGTACAGCTGGAGCTAAATTCCATTGATCTTGATTTGATGTAATATATTGCTTTGCCATGGCTGATGTCCAAGGAAATTATGAATACAAACCAAGTTCACTGATCAAATTGTTTTCCCATGTTTTGAAATTTGTGGGAGGCATGGGTGCAAGGCCTCAAAGTGCCTCTCTCCACTTGGGAGCTAGCATCCTATCGAGGGGGGAGTAGAAATTTTCCTAGCTGCTTAATACTACAGAAAACAGGATGAGCTATCGCAGCATGGGCCACACATGTATGCACTGCAGACCCACTATTAATTAAGAATTTTTCTCTTTTGAACATAGTGCTGGTATTAACCGTGATTGGGTTGGAGTACCAAGAAAGATGTTTAAACCGGGCAAAAGGGATCCTAAGTGTGTCTGTGTCAGGACAACTGGCCGTTCAAGTGACACAAGTGAAGGAAATGAAGGGGATTTGAAGAATCCAAACATGCAGGAATACAAAGGTTGTGATAAATATGACGTATCTTGTAAACTCCAGGACTAGAACAGTGCTGCAACCACAAACCAAAATTTGCGATGTCCATAGGCGTACGGGACAGAGGGGTGGGGGGCTGCAGCCCCCAAATTTTAGGCAACTCAGATTTTTTGGGCAGCAAGAGAAATCTTGGGAGAATTTTTGGGCAAATGGTTCACCGCTCCACAAGAGGGACCTTTCTAACCATGAACAGTTTGAGTTTTCTTACACAAAGTGTGGAATCTTTGGAGAGTCAGCCCTTTTAGTGGCTACCTACCCCTTGAGGCTCCAAAGATTCCTTGCTTCGTGCAAGACAACTCATGGTTAGAAAGGTCCCTCTCTTCTTTCCCTTTAAGCCATCAACTGACCATTGTCAAGTTTTCGGCAAACGCTTCGATCGTACGTTTTTCTCTTCATGAAGTGTTCACGAAAAGTCTTCTCAAAACATGCTTCATGTAGCATACATGAAAAGTAGATATTAATACTCTGGGGGTGGCAGGTATGCATAGGTCACATGTCTCCAAAAATATTGGAGATTTAAACCTGTTGGCATTTGGAGATTTTTTAAAAAAGGTCACTCTTTTTTGGATATAATTTTGTGACATTTTATGGTAAGTGTTGCATTAAGAATCAT